>JANHMN010000006.1:44477670-44495861 GCA_030674055.1 Rhabdomys pumilio
TTTGTTTTTTGTTTTTTGTTTTTTGTTTTTTGTTTTTTGTTTTTTGTGATTGGTCTCCTGGACTTTTGATTACCTGTTTTTGAGGATTTAAATATATTTTTGAATATTAATCCTCTCTCAGATATATGACTGAAAATGTTCTCTCCAATTCCTAAGATCTCTTTTCGCTCAGTTGTTTTTCTTTTCTTTAGTTGTGCAGAAGCATTGTAGTTTTATGAAGTCCAAGTTGTCTATTATTTTCATGAATTCTTAGGCAAATGAAATCTTATTCACAGAGTTCAGTTCACAACTATATAATGCAAGATACTGCCCATATTGTCTCTTAGAAGTTTCAGTGGTTTTGGTTTCAGTTCATGTATAAGCCTTTGATGCATTTGGAGTTAGATTTTGTGCATATCTGATTTCATCTTCTGCATCTGGATTCCAGTTTTCCCAACACCATGCATTGAAGATGATTTCTTTTCTCCAGCTTATGTTTCTATTAAAAATTTGAAATTTCATGTATTCATGTTTGGGTCATGACTTTTGTTTCATTGGTCTTCATGTTTATTGACTGTTTTTGTGTCCATTTTACCGTGTGTGTGTGTGTGTGTGTGTGTGTGTGTGTGTGTGTGTGTGTGTGTTTGTATTTCTCTCTCTCTCTCCCATAGGAGCTTCTGTCTGTCTGTATGCATGCATATATAATTTTGGCTCTGTAATATATCTTGAGATATGAAATGGTAATCCCTCAAGCATTGTTCCTTTTGATCAGGATTGTTTGGGCTATTCAGTGTTTTATGTGGTTCCATATGAATTTTAAATATTTTTTTTCTACTTCTGTGAAGAATATGATGGGGATTTTGATTGGGATTGCATTGAATCTGTAAATGGTTCTTAGACAAATCATCATTTTTGAAATCTTATATCTACCAATCCATTAGCATAGTGTTTTTTATCCTTTTTTCCCCCCTATGTATCTTTCTTCAGAATTCTAAAAGGAATTGAAGAAGGACTTCATTTCCTTGGTTAGATTTGTTTCTAGATTTTATTTTGTTTGAGGCTATTGTGAATGAGAATGTCTATTATCTCTTTCTCTGTATGTTTGTTGGTGGTACATAGAAACTGTTTTGATTTTTGTGGGATGATTCTGTTTTCTGCCACACTGCTCAATTTGTTTACCAGAAACAGAATTTTTGTCCAAGTCTGTCCAAAGTATTTTTGAATAGGTAAAAAGGACATTTCCTAAAGAAAAAAATTACTTAAACTAATTGTAAGTAAGAGAAAAATAAAAAAAAAAATTAAGATTAAAGTTATTGGGAGTGGCTTCATCAGAAGCTGTATGAGGACTATATCTGACCCAAGTATTTTAATTAGAATTTCTATTGCTACAAAGAGATGTCATGACCATGGTAAATCTTATAAAAAAAATATTTGATTGGGGATGGCATACAATTCAGAGGTTTAGCCCGCTATTACTATGACAGGAAACATGGCAGCATGCAGGCAGACCTAGTGCAGAAGAAGAGCCTAAGAGTTCTATATCGGGATCTGAAGGCCTCAGGGAAAGAACAAGCTTTTGAGACCTCAAAGCCCATCACCACAGTGACATACTTCCTCCAGTGAGGCCATACCTACTCCAACAAGGCCACATCTCCTAGTAACTCTTAACAATTCCCCATGGACCAATCTTTTAAACATATGAGTCTATAGAGGCCATTACTGTTCAAACCACCATAGTAAAATTGAGAATGCGGCATACAAACAGTACCACAATCTGCAGAAAAGGCAGACAAATGTTTGGACCAATATGCAGGATGAGATCTGACCCAGGGTAAAGGCCTACAGGCACATGGAGTATTTCATATCAGCAGAAGTTTTTGATGTAAGATGTGAACCATATCTGACTCAGGTAAAGGCCACAGGCGTACATGGTATTCTATAATGCTCAGCACAAATGGAAGACCCAGCCAGGGTGCTCTAACCAGTATAGGACAATACTTGACACCAATAGAAAAATTGTAGACAGAGCCTCAGGAACTGAATACCAATTCCAAAGAGGAAAGCAAAACCTTGACCCTATTATGATTCAGTTCCCCCCTGAATGAGAGGAAGAAAGGAAATCAAAAATTTAAAGCAATGAAAAAAAAAGAAAAGAGAAAAATCCTTAATCAACAAAACAACTCTAGACATGCAAGTCCAAGTGCAGAAGTAAACACAACATAAAAAACAGGGTATGTCTCTTCCAGAAATTAGCTTCATACTCATGCCTCCTAGTGAGATTTATTTGGAAAAAATTCCAGACAAATAATTTAAAAGAATAATTACAACTATATTCAAACAACTCAAAGAAGACATAAACACATTTAGAGAGACTGAAACCCAAGTTCTGAATAAGTTAAGCAAGTGAATAGAAATATGAAAATATAATTTAATAAAGTGATGGAATTTTTGAAGAACATACTGAAATGATGCTGAAGTAAAAAAATCTAATAAGACAAATCACAACCAAAGTGAAAACTTACCCAATAAAAGAGATAATGTGGAAAATAGAGCCTTAAAGTTTGGAGACAAGGTAAAAGAATTGGATCATTTAGTAAAAGTTAATGAAGAAAAATGTTAAATGAGTGGAACATGAGTCGGGACTAAGCTCCATGAAAAAAGCAAATTTTTATACTAGGGGTATAGGGTAAGGAAAAGATTACCATACTAAAAGCAAAAAAAATATTTTCAATAATTTAATGAGATAAAATTTACCAAGCCTGGAGAAAATGATTCCAACTCAGATACCAGATGCTTACAAGATATAGACAAGATGGGAAAAGAAATTCCCCATGACATAGTATAGTTAAAACATAACAGCACAGCCAAAAGAAAGAGAACTGAAAGTTGCAAGAGGGAAGGATCAAGCCACTTATCAATGACTTTTAAAGCCAGAGAGCCTACAAAGACACATTCGATCAACGGAAAGACCACAACTATCAATCAAGACTTTCATACCCAACAAGATTATGTAAACTAAAAAAGAAACGCAAACTTCGCATGATAAAGGAGACTGAAAGACCACTAAGCCAAAAACACACCAAACACCAAAAACACCATAGAGGATAAGCAAACAATACCGGCACAATTCATCAAAAGAGGTCTTAAAACTTCACAAAATGACAAGATTTAAAACAAAACTTTCAATAACTCTTAATAATAAATCACCTCAATATCTCAATAACAAGGAACAGACTAGCAGCTTGGATTAGAAAACGGAATCCAGCATTTTGCTACCTCAGTGAAGTGCATTCCACCACCAAAGATAGACACAAGCATAGGAGAAAAGGTGTAAAGAGGCATTCCAAGTAAATATAACTAAGAAGTCAGCAAGCAAGCTTAGCTGTTAAAATATCTGACAAGATGGACTTCAAACAAACAAACAAAAATAGAAATAAGAAATGTGACTCAGCTTCATCTCTTAGACATGCCAACAGATGGCATTATAATTGTAAACATATAAATATAGAAAACAGGCACACTTGATTTCATTGTAAAGCTACCAATTATTCCCAACTTAGTGATAGTAGGTGCTTTCAATGCCCTATTCTCACCAATAGACAAGCCATTTGAACAAAAATATTAAACAGAGAAACACTGGACTTGTGACACATTAAATAAGGTTAGACCTGATGGGAATCTATAGAACTGTCAACTTGAACACTCAGGAATACATGCTGTCTCAAGAGTTCACAAAACTTTCTCAAAAATTTATGGCATTTTAGTATACCAAGTAAGTCTCAACAAATTGAAATAATCTGTATTCTATCTAACGACATTGGAATAAAGATAGATATCAACTTCAAGAGAAACTACTGTAAGTATTCAAACTTATGTAGATTAAACAACAAACTACTGAATGATTTATGGATCAGTGATAAAATCAAAAAATAAATTAAAAGCAATCATAGAATTTAATGAAAATAATATACCCTATTAAAATCTATTGGGCAAAAAGAAGGTAGTTCTAAGAGCAAAGTTTACATTAGTAAGTGCTTGTATCAACAAATTTGAGAAACAACAAAAAAAATCATCAATTATATACCTCAAGGCCTTGGAAAAAGAAGAGCAAACCATCCCCCAAAGAGTAGATGAGAAAAATTAATCTACTCAGGGCAGAAATTATTGAAATAGAAATAAATAAAACAATATAAATGATGAATGAAAAAATATCTGTGTGGTGGCTTGAATAAATTGGCCCATGAAAAATGGCACTATTGGCACTATTGGGGGCATGGCCTTGTTGGAGAAAGGTGTCACAGTGGGGGTGGGCATTAAGACTATGCTCAAGCTCCACCCAGTGTGGAAAGAGACCCTCCCCTGGCAGCATGTGGAAGACAATCTGCTTTTGGCTGCCTTCATATCAAAATGTAGAACTATTGGCTCTTACAGGACCATGTCTCCCTGCACACTGACATGCTTCCTGCTATGATGATAATTGATTGAACCTCTGAAACTGTAAAAAAGTCCCAATTAAATGGTTTCCTTTATAAGAGTTGCCTTGGTCATGGTGTTTTCTCACAGCAATAAAACCTGACAAGCTGGTTATTGGAAAAGACAAGCAAACTTAAGAAACCCTCAGCCATGTTAACCAAGGAAAGAAGAAAGAAAACTAAAATTAAGAAAATTAGAGATGAAAATATAAACATTTGAAAAATAGTCAACATATGGACATATCTCAAGAACGTATACTCTACTATAAAGTCATGAACCCTTAGAGAAATAGATGAATCTTTAGATCCATATGTCCTACCCATACTGAACCAAGATGAAAAAAAGTAGGTTTAGAAGATCTATAACCAGATTGAGATTCAATTCATGATTTTTTTTTTAAAAATGTGCCCCAACTAAAGAAAAAAAGCCAGAAACAGTTCAAATCAGAACTTAAAAGAACTATTCAAATTACTTCATGATATAGGAAAGGAAGGTTTCAAAACTAATTTTACAAAGTCAATACTACCTTAATATAAAAACCAGGTAAAGGAGTTCTCTGCAAGGCTGCATAACTCAGCACACACATATCCCACTTTGACTTTTTGCCAGCACAATTATTCAGTGCTGTATTAGAACCAATCAGCCCTTTCTGCTTGCTTGATGCTAGGACCAATTAGCCCTTTCTACACATATCCCTAAAAAAGCCCCTACTTACCCTACCCCTGAAAGAATAAAATAGACTTCTCTTGCTGCAGCCATCTCCAGAGGTCATTCCTCCATATTAAAACAAAACAAAACAAAACAAAACAAAACAAAACAAAACAAAACAGGTAAAGACACCATAAAAAGAAATTACAAAATAATAGCACTGATAAACATAGATGCAAAAATTCTCAATAAAATACAATTTGAATTCATTATCACTAATGAATTCAATAATGAATTCATTATTATTTTAATTCATTAAAAAGTTAATCCATCATAACAAAAATGGCTTAGTTACATCAACTATAGATGTTTAACATTAATGAATCAATAAATATAATGCAACACAGAAATAGACTAAAAAAAATAACTGAATAATCTCAAAATATGTAGAAAGAGCCTTTAACAAATACAACATCCCTTCCTGATAAGCCAGGAATAGAGAGAGCACACGTCAACACAAGGGAGTTTATTTATGACAAGTTTATAATCAGCATCATTTTAAATAGAGAAAATCTTGACACATTTCCCTTAAAATTAGGAACAAGAAAAGTGTGTCTATATTCTCTACTTATATTCAACATAATGCGCAAAGTCTTAACTGGAGCAATATGATGAGTGAAGAACGTAAAAGGTATTCACATAGGCAAACAAGTCAAAGTATCCATTTCTGCAGATGATATCATTCTATATATAATGAACTCTAAAGACTCAATCAAAAACTACTAGAGCTAGTTAATACATTCAAGAAAGTGCCAGAAACAAAATTAACCCTCAAAAATCTGTAGTCCTCCTATATACCAATAATAACAAACATACCAAAAATAAATCAAAACAATCTCATTCACAATAGCCACAAGTAAGCATCCCCCTCTCCCATAAAAAGGAATGAAAGATCATGAAATATATATATATATATATATATATATATATATATATATATATATATATATGACTACAGTTTGGTTATATAGAGTTATTTTATTATATACACTAAAATAACTCCACATGAATCAAGGGCCTTGACATAAGACCTGGCACTCTGAGATAGCTAGTGGAAAAATTAGAGAACATATTTCAACTTAGAGGCACTAATAAGGATTTTTATAAGTCCTTACATCAGTGTAAGATTTTGGTAGCAGAGAAAATAATGGGATATCATGAATCTAAAAAGCTTTTGTATAGCAAAGGAATTGTGAGATAAGGGAGCCCTCAGAATGGGTGAAAGTTTTTGCAGCTTATTTATCTGAGAGACGATTGATGTCTAGAATATCCAAGTCACTAAAGAAACTAAACATTAAGAAGCTAACAAATTCGATTAAGAATGAACTGTGTGCAGATGACCTTAGCTGAGATGCCTAATAGTGGGGACATGGAACCTGAAGAGACCACCTCCTGTAGCTATGCAGGACCCACAGTGGAGGGATATGGACACCAATCCACCCAAAAAACTTTTGACTGAAAATTTGTCCTGTCTAAAAGAAATGCAGGGTCAAAGATGGAACAAAGACTGTAGGAATGGCTAACCTATAACCAGCCCAACTTGGGATCCATCTTGTGGGCAAGCACCAATTCCTGACACTACTAATGACATTCTGTAGTGCTTGCAGGCAGGAGCCTAGCCTAACTGTTCTCTGAGAGGCTCTACCCAGCAGCTGACTGAAAAAGATGCAGTTTCCCACAGCCAAACATTGGGTGGACTCTTATGGTCAGGGACTCTTATGGAAAAATTGAGGGAAGAATTGAAGACCCTGAAGGGGATAGGAACCCCACAGGAAGACTAACAAAGTCAACTAACCTGAACTCTTAGGAACTCTCAGAAATGGAGCCACCAACCAAAGAGCATACAGGAGCTGGAATGGCCCCCACCCTGGCACATATGTAGCAGATGTGCAGCTCAAGTTCCATGTGGGTCCCCCAACAACTGAAGCAAGAGCTGTCCCCAAGCCGTAGCCTATCTGTGGTATCTGTTCTCCAACAAGGCTACCTTGCCTGACCTAAGTGGGAAAAGATGTGCCTAAGCCTGCAGAGACTTGATGCACCAGTGTAGGGGGATATGGGTCCAGGTGAGCAGGCAACATTTGGGATGTTAATTAATTAATAAAAAATAATGAACTGTGCACCTGAAGAGAAAATTCTGAAAAAGACAAAGAATGGGTCTTATACATTGCAAAAAGTGATCAGTTTCCATAGATAAACATAGATTAGAACTACTTTAAGATTACATCATCTCATGAGAGTCATAATTGCCACCATCATGAATATCAATGATACTGATATGGATGTGGTGAGCAGGGAAACCTTATAGGTGTCCCACAGTCCTGGCATCTCCAAAACTCCAGGATCTCCTCTATAAATTATGTTCTACTGTCGTGGTTTCATGCAACAGCCTAGAAGGGCCTCCCTTTTGGGAACCCAACCCAGTCACCCATTGTCTAGCACTAGCAGCTTTCTGGAAATTTAGTCAAACCTCTCACATGAGTGAAGACTCATGTGAACTGAGGCTACAGGACCTAAGATTGGAGATGACATGATGACACTGTAATCCTTGATTTTGGTGTTTTCTCTGCTTGGTTTTTGTATGTTTGCGTAATCTTTTTTTTCTTACCCTTCCTTTTGGAATGGAAATATTTTCTCTGAGTCATTGTGTATTGGAAATGTGTAACTTGACTTTTTTTTTATTTTATAGAGACAGAAAGATATGAGTTTATCATATAGGCTTTTGTTTTGGTTACTGTCTCAACATTTTATTTATGAAATTAACATGGTTTTACATACCAATGTAGTTTGTTCATTGCCAGGTTTACTTAACACACATGTACATGACTTATGTGTTTCTGTGCATAACCCATGTTTTATAATAAACCAAATAAAAATAAAAATTTGATAGCTCACATCAAATAGCTAAGTAGTTTTGGTGCCCATTAAAGTTGTAAAAACCCTAACAGTAAAAGTATCTTTAAAGATTAAATATTCCCAGAGAAGTTGAAAATACGTCACTTCTCAAATACCTCTGATTTCTACTTTTACTGCTAAGTCAGACCCAAGGGGCAATAAACATGGGTTTTGACATGTATTTTTACCCACAGTATTTAGAAGTTCAAAACTCAAACAGTACAAATGAAGGATTTATTCAGCCAGATTCTCCCAAGTGACTTGTTTCTGGTGAGTGACTCTTACTGCTTCTGTTCTGTATTTGTATTGCTTTAATCTGCATGTCCTACTTCTGCACCATGATCTATCTATATTTCTCCATAATTTAGTTCTTTAATGCTAATAAAAGTATAACAAAATAATCCACAGAGAAAAGTGAAAGAGGATCAGAAGATTATTCTATAGCATCAGGACCTTTGTATTTTATGAAAGTTGCTAAAAGCATCAGTAATAATAGGAGAACACTAAGGAGGTTTGTATGTGTGCCTTTGAAGTTACATTAACTTGGCATAATCTTAGTTGACTTGAAGGAACACTGTGCCATAAAAGACTGTCCATTCTAAGCAAGGAGACTTATCCTAGAAGGGAGATTGCTTAACTTTCTCCGGTGGCCTTCAAATCAGGAACCAGAGTTCCAAGATGAAAGTTAATCTTCCAGGCAGAAAAATATTTCTGAGCAAATACCACTGCAAACAGTCAACCTCAAAGAGGCCTTGGTGGAATAATGCCAACATCTATCCATGCTTCTAATCAGGCCAGGCAGTGCCTGGGAAATGCCAGCATCTACAGTTAACTGTATTTGAGGGTACAGATTTATTTGTCCAGTGGGAAGCAGGTTTGGAGAGACCTGCCAGAAGCCAACCTTGGCCTGATTTCAGCTGTATCTGAAGCTGTGTTCCTAAAGATGTTGTTGGCACTGTATTCTCTGGAAATAGGTTTCAACCTTCCATCAACAATACTTTTATTACTCAAAATTGTCATACGTACATAGAATGTATTTTAGTCATACCCATCCCAACTCCTTCCTTCCGTAAAGCATCCAGCCAGCACTAGAGTCTATGAGACACAAGATGCCAAAGGCCTCTGTTCAGATCTTACACATAATCAGTGGCTGAACTGAGACTCAAACTTAGATATATTTGGCTTCAAAACTCATGCTATTAAGTATACTGTCAACCATGCCTCATTTTCACTAGTTTGCAGAAAGAAGACTCAACTCCTTGTTAGTTTAGAAGTGAACATTATGTCTGGGTGGTCAGCAGGAGCAGCATTTCAAACATCCAACCTGCTGCTACACTCTCAAGGCTGAAAACTGACAGGAGCACTGTAACTCTAAACCTTGGAATGGCTATAATTTCCAGGTCACCTCATGATGCTTCTTGAGGCTTCTCCACTTGTGTTTGATTTCCTCACTTTCTATTCGCCAAGGAATAACATAAAATCTTCACATTTTTAGAACCCTATCTCATATATGTCTTTCTCCCTTCATAAGGTGACCTTACATCCTACATCATTTTTGAATACTTAGTTGCCTTTGCAATTCTCAATTGCATATAGTTTATTCTTGAACTATCTAGCTGTTCTGTGGTTCTCTCTACTTCCTCATGAAACTAGAAGATCACTTATAACTGTTTCTCTTTGCTTTCACCCTATCCTCAGCTACCTCATCATTTGCTTTGGTTTATAAATGTTTTCAAGTCACTCTCATGAAAAAAAATTCCTCAAATTGAAACCATTTTCTTAGCAGTATAGTTTCACTCTTGACCTAGCCCTTTTCTCTTGTGAATTAGGCATCCTAAAAAAAATTGGAAGAACTTTTCTCTCTAAAAATTTTCTTTCAATTCTCATCTTAAATCCTTATAAATAACTTTTACTTTTTTCTTTAAAATATTTTTATTACTTAAAAATTTTATACAATGTTTTGATACTATTTACTTCCAACTCCACCCCTTAACTTCTTTCAGATCCACTTCCATCTCCATATTCTCTCAATTTTGTGTCCTCTAAAAAAATTGATAAACCATCTATTTCAATTTGCACTGTCCAAGATTTCTCTGTGTGGGTGTGGGTGGTGCGGCTGGGAACGCAGAGGGTTCCTTCAGGCTGGAAGTTAGGCACCATGGCTGCGTCTACAGCGGCTCATTAAAGGCTTCTCCACAGTTTCTCATGGCTCGGTCCCAATGACATGAGAAAAGTCCATGGGTTTTTACAGGCTTTAATGTCATGGCAGGTGTAGATGGATCTGGATGTGCACCCCCTGTAAAACCTGGGGCAGACCTGAGTTAAATAGGGAGGGATAGAGGGGGAAGGGGTGAAGAAGAATGCTTAATTGGCTCCGTCCTCTGGACTTCAGGAATCTCATTAGTATGTAAATCTCTCTAGGGCCTGAGGCCTGTTCCTCTTGACTGTTGGCCACAGACCTCTCTGTGGGAGGGGTTGTAGAGGACTGAAGCTAAATGAAAAGAACCAGGGCCCAGATGAACTCCTGCCATCTAATAATGCTCCAGGGTTCCAAGTTCATGCTCTACCAAGTGCCCAGCTGCTTCTCACAGCCCACCGCCCCACAGTGGGAGCATCCACTGGAGTAGGTACAACCTATGAGAAGCCACACCCTTAAAAGGAAATTGATTTCCTTCTCCCCAAATCCATCAACTGTCAGTAACTCCTCAGAGTAGAGGCTCATGGATCCTTTGCCACTTGGTGATAGACTATTGATGGGTTAATCTTATGTAGATTTTTATGCAGGCAACCATATGAGGTCAGGAATCCTGGCTATTGGTTTGTGTTTTGGGGGTGTGGGGGAGGAAGTTGTTTGTTTGTTTTCTAGAAGACATTGGTTTGTTCTGACCTTCCTTGACCTTTGTCTCTTAAAACCTTTCTGTCTCACCTTCCACGATGGTCCCCAAGTCAAGGAGAGAGATGTGGTGTTCATGTCCTATTTGTGGCTTAGCATGCCACAACCACTTATTGTTTTGAGCAGTTTGAGTTTATGTTCTCTACTATCCATGGAACAAAGAAATTTTTGTGGTGAATTCTAAGAGCTGAATCAATCAATTGATAAACTTATATGAATTTAGAGAACAATTTGATACTATGTTTATGGAGCAGAATACTGTTAGACTCAAATCTGGGGCCTGTGACTCCTAGTCATGTTTTCTTGGTCAGACTTACAGTACAAACAGTTATTCCCTCCTGTGAAATGCTTCTTAAATTCAGTCAGATAGTGGCTGGTTCCCCCTATAATATTCATGCCACCATTGCACTGATGTGTATAGCTTTCTATGCCATTTATTACTGTAATGAACAGGGTTCCAAGCTAGGTAAGATTGCTGCTTACTTCCCATTCCTAATCTCATCAGCCTGCATTGCACCTTGTAGTATTAGGAGAAGTAGCCAGCATCAACTTCCCGGTCAGCATCAGCTCAGTTTTTTCATGTCCTGTGACTGATATGTGTGGTGCTATCAGCAATAGTGTTTCACCATCAAGTTTTTATGAGCAACCAAAAACAAATAGCAATAGCCTGAATTGTTTGAGGATCTCAGGGACACCTATGACCAATTCAAGGGGATGTATTTCACATCAGGAACTGGGTTTTTAGTTTTGTCTTGTTGTTTACCTTGGCAACAGTTGCATCTGAAATAAGTATAATACTCTGTGTGTGGTTACTCCAATTAAACATTTTTGTATGAGTATAAATACGAAGCTTACAAAATAGAGGGTTTCCATATGGCAAATGTATATTTTCAAATATCCTCAGAATCAATGTCCTTATTGACATTTAATTAAAATGCTTATTTTTATGTTATTATGTTTGACTTTTTCCATAATTTCATGTATTTTATTAGTCTATTTGAAATTCTATATATGCTTGATTTCTCATAATGACCCTTTACTAGTTTTACATGTCTCTAAATATACTTTTTTTTTCCTTCCTTTTTACTCTTATCTGATCCATCATCCTCAAACACAAGGATCTTTTTTTAGCATACATCGTGGAAATACCACTGGTGCTGCTGTTTGTATCTTTCAGGTGTCCATGTATTAAAACATAGTCTTTAACCGGTGGTGATACTGGGAGGCAGCAGCACCTTGTAGGTAAAGTCTTATGAAAAAATATTGTCAGGGGATTGTGCTTCTTGTGTAGCAGCCAAAGTGTCATTAGTTAACACATTGTTTTTGTTGTTGTTTGGTTGGTTGGTTTGGTTGTTTGTTTTCTTTGACCTGTTGTTTTTCTTTTTCTTCAACCTAATCACTAAAAATGATTTCTACTTGCTTTATATACCATTTTCAGATTCTCACTTGTCTTCATGCTTCTTTTCTGATCTACTCCTTACCTTGTTCTATCACAAGGCTAATTTGAACCTCCTACTCAGGTATATTGAAATAACCTAGTCCTGGACTCTTGGTTACTAAAATGTCAGTTACAACTTCTCAAGATTTCAGGTGTAGCTCTCCATGTTGGATAGGCAGAGGCCAGAGCTCACTTGACCACCAACTGTCTGTCAACTATCCATGGAGACCTCCAGGAGAACTCCACAGAAGTGCCTTCTCTGCTGACATGAGGGTTTAACATGTATAAAAACCAGCAGTCAGGTGACATAATCCTATCCAATTTTCACAGATAATATCCAGGGTGAAAATGTTTCCAAATCACAGCTGAAAGACACATGTGGTTTTATTCGGCATAAAATCCAGCAAGTAATTAGTATTCAACTCTGTCATGCTTCTGGAAGCTGCCTCTCTTGCAGGTTTTGAGGGTGATGGTGAGACCTTTATGGTCTGTACTGACTCCCTCTGGCCCAGCAGAAAGCACTAACATATCTTTCATATGTAGTCTGGGTAATCATGTGACTTGTCTAGCTTCTCTGAGGGTTGGTGCAGATGTGTTAGAGATTCTGGATGGCTGTGCAGAGCAGCTTGATTCAGAGGCCATCAGGAGCTGTTTCTGAGACTGACTGTTTTCTAATCATATCCAAAGATGGACACTGCTAAAGATATTCTGAAGAAAATACGAAAGCACAATGAAAGATTATATCATACTAAAGGCATTAGATGTTAGAGAATCAGCTGAAGTTTTCACTGTAGCATACTGCATAAATGGCCTGACTTCAGTAAATGTCATTGAAAGGCTCATTTCTGTCTATGCTTCTGACCACTCTCCTACTAAAAATATTGACTCATATCTGATCCTTTCTCCACTGATCTGCAATTTAGAACTGTCACTAATAGATTTTAATAAATTTTGACTTTCAAATCAAATCTTAATTTTTAATATTTTGGAAACCTCTTTCAGAAACAAGAGGCATTACAAATTCTCATTCCAGGAAAGAAATCCATATGAACTTGAAATAGCGTGGACCAGCTTTTTCCCAACAAGTCACCTGTGAGGCCCCCCTTGGTGCTAATGAGTCTTTAAGAGGACAGCTGTTGCATCTCTATAAGCTCTCCACTATTCTTCCTCTTTCCTATCTGCCTTCAAATTGACTTATGTCTTTCCCGATTGTCCTTTTTCCCTCTTTGAATAATGCCCTGACCTATATTTGGGTTTGCATTTAGCTCAGTGAGCTTTCCCAGAACTATGGACTATTGTATCCTTTCAGCATGTGTCCTTACAGCTCAGTGCCCAGACGTTCACAGAATGTGCTCCCAATTAAATTTCCAAGGATTTTTTTTTTTTACATATTATCGTCAAGTTATATCACTACACAGCTTTAATTATTAGGTGTCTGGAAATCGCACAGAAAAGCCAGTCAGTTATAATCCAAGCAAACTAAAAGACTGGGGCCTGACATAAGGTCCCCATAAGAACGGGGCAGCTGTTTTGTTGGAACAAGTCATCAGTGTGAAAATAAGTGTAAGGTATCTAGGAGCACCATTTGTAGTGTATCCAAAGACACAGAGAAGCAGCAGGTGTGGAGGCTAGTGCAATCCTAGCCAACCAGTGGAGCCAAGCAAGGACAGCATACTCACTTATTTCTTTCATCGATGGAGACAGTTTTCCCTGTGTTCCTTCTGGTTTCCAGGTGTGTGAAAGACAGAGACAAATACAAATAATCATAGTTAACCTTCATGTAACATCCTGTCTAATAGATATTAGGGACAAGGTATGTTTGATCCTTGGGTTTGTCTTGATTACCAACTTGTTTGTATTGAGATATACCCTAGGGTATTAGCAAAGTGCCTCTAAGGAGGCGTCTGTGAGAGCTTTCAGAGAGAAGACCTACCCTAAATCTGAGCATCAATCTCACAAGTTTGTATCCAAGATAGAAATCCTTCACTACGTGCGATTCTCTTTGCCTATATTCCCTTCTCATCATCCCTCTTCATCTGTCATCACGCTCTCATTAGCCATGCCTTGCCAATCATGATATATGAAAAAGGCTGAAACATAGATTCCCTTCCTTATATTGTTCCTGAAATATATTTTTATCACAGTGTTAGAAAGATTAACAGCATGACCACAGAACCACACAGATAGGTACAGTACAAAACAGAGAAGACTGAGGTTATCACAGACTTACTTTTGAAGTCAAGAGTACTGTTCAAAGAAGGGTCCCTCAGTGAAGGGTCATCATACTAACATGTATAAGGTGAGTAGGTACTGGGGATTAGAGGGGAAAGACTCTGACCCTGCTAGAAGTAAAAGAAAAGAAAGGTCAAGAGAGTGGAGAGAGAGCTGGACTACACTGATGATGGGTAGCTGATGAGGCTAGGAACACCCAAATATGTTGCAAAAGGGGAAGGGCCTATAACTCTAAGAACATAGACTATGTACTAAAGGGCTTTAGGGGGATTATGTGATTAAAGCAGGAGTCCTTGAGCCATGCTGTCTGAAGGTGGTACATTTGTCTCATTCCTTTTAACTTCAGGTTCCTCCTTCCCTCCTAGAGTAGCAAAGACTACCATTCATTCTTTGAGCATCATTTCTAAGGGACAGTTTGCTGGTGGCTAGAATGTGAACAGGAAGTAAATACCATTTCTTGTTTGTTATCTTGTGCACATACAGAACCTTCTTTTGGATTCTGTAATTGATCAAAAGAGCTAGAACCTGCATGGGTCTGTCCAATAGAATACCTGGACTACAGAATACTGGGTGGGCATGCAGAATCTGAACACACACATCTCCTGGGGTCAAATCCAGCCTGGAAATCTACCTGGTAATTCTCTATAGGAATAAGACATTTTCCAAGTCTTTATCAACGTGCCCATAGCTGACTATACTTAAATTCTGAAAATCACCCTTGCTTAAAGATTCATGATTCGCAGTGCAAGTGGCTCACTGGGCCATAGGGCCAGGTCCTGCAGCTAGCCTTCCTAAGTATAAGGCACACGGGGTTGCAGCTCTCTTGATGCTCTGAAAACATCAAGAGCCTTGTGTTTGTCTGGTGACCCCATGCAAGTCCCCTGGTATCTTCCATACAGGGCGGCCTTCTCCTGACCCATCCCTCTTGGGACAAAATCCAGTCATGCAACTGCCTAGTAGTTTTCCTCACTAATAGTGGCTCTTCTAAATGCTTATCAAAGCACTGGCCTCAGACCACAAGCAAGCTCTGGAAATGACTTTTGCCAAGAGATCCCAGGCGTCTGCTCCCAGCATTTGGTTTGTAG
This sequence comes from Rhabdomys pumilio, assembly GCA_030674055.1. Lineage (NCBI taxonomy): Eukaryota > Metazoa > Chordata > Mammalia > Rodentia > Muridae > Rhabdomys > Rhabdomys pumilio. The sequence goes on from JANHMN010000006.1 coordinate 44,493,371, forward strand.
GCTCCTGGAAACAACTGCATGTTTTACTCAGCTCTTTTTGCAGCCAGTTTCTAAGTCCCAGATGACACATGTTAAACAGGTTTCTGAGGCCTGTGCACTGCCTGTTTAATAGCCATGCTGGAGAACAGCCGTTCAGGAAGAAGGTTCTCTGTCTAATGTGTGGGTGTTTCAGGGTATCTGGGATTATCTTAGTCAGAGAGTGGGAGGAAGGTGTTTGACCTGCATTGGTTTTGAAAGCATTAATGCCATCTAGGATGAGAATAAAATCCCCAGGGTTGACGGCAGTTCCTCAAGGATAAGACTAAGGAGACTAAAAGCCAGACTTTACATTGTATCTAGTAACCTCTGGGTGTCTCCCACCACAAATCCTCTCTGTCAGGCAACTCACTTCCCTCTGCTTGGAGAATTTATTTTTCCTTGTCTCATAGATCAGAGAGAGGAAATTTGCAAATTCTTGCAGGCTCACATCCATGAACATTTTCAGTGAGAGAGTCAGGAAATGGATACCTCCTATGTCTTAGAGAAGCTTGTTCAAAGAGAAGAAAAACAGATTCTCAAGATAGAAAATGCACCGGGAGTTCATTCAGGTCAGCCATGGCTGGGCATCACAGGCTCCTGGACATCTTCTGATGTGGCAGGCAGAGACCGAGAACAGCACAACCCTTTAATCGACTGTGATCTGGAAGTGGGGGCTGGTTCAGGGAGCAGATTCATCATACATCCCAAATCCCTCTTGGGACATCTCCAGAAGCTTAAAACCAGCACTCTTAAATATAGTGTATGGAAGATATTTAAACGTATTCCTTTAAAATTATTATTGTTGTGATTTGCTTACTTTTTGCACTTGCTTTTGTGTATATATGGACACACCCATGTCACAGAGGGAGTCAGGTATCCCCTGCTACCAGTGAATCCTAGGAATTGAACCTGGTTGTCAGACTTGGTGGTTGCCTCCTTTACCCATATAACTATCCCCTTGAGCTCCGTTTAAGCATATTCTACTCTGAAACCTGTCACTAACCTATGCTGTGACATTAATTCTCTAGTTCTAATGTCAACATCTTTTTTCTACAATAAGTATCTTTTCACAATTGGTTTCAATATTTGATTCTAAACCAAGGTTAAGCAATAATGACCTATTTATCAACGACTTATTTTAAATTACCTACTCTCTAAAAATTGTCTTCAACTCTGGTTTTATAAGTTAGTAGAAAAGAGAAAATAAAAACAGTTCCAGATTTGCCTAAATTTGAGGATATGGTGATCACTGTGCCAACTTCTTGTTGGTATATAGATACACCAGCTATTTTTATTTTTCTTCTTGTTCTCTTATTTTTTAATAGTTCTTTTTGACTTTTCATAATTTACAATTATATTTTTAAATTAAAACATAATTATGTCAGTCCTTCCTTCTCTTTCCTCCTTACAGCCATTGTTTCTCAAATTCATGGCCTCTTTTTCCTAATTATTACTGTTACATACACACACACACACACACACACACACACACACACACACATGCAAATATAACTCTCTATCTATATAAATACAATCTTCTCAATCCATACATATATTTATACATACATGTGTATATACACATATACATGTGCGTATTTATTATTATATATACATATACACATACACATATACATATATACGTATATACATATACATACATATACATCATATACACATACACATAGACATACACATATATATACATTCAGGGCTGACCACTTGAGATTGCATAAATAACTAGTGTGATGATCCTTGAAAAAAAAAAACAACTATTCATTCCACTCTCAGCATTAAGTTTTCTGTAGCTCTTTGTCTGCAGGAGGGGAGCACCCTATGATTTTCCCCCTTTCACTTTATGGTGTCTTTTATTATTGTATTTGCTCAAGTTTTATTTTGGAAGCCATACTTTTGAGTTATACTGATAAAGCCTCCCAGGAGACACAATCTCATAGCAGGTTTCCAGGTCCGCTGGCCTTTACTGTCTTTCCAGCCTCTTTTGCCATGTTCCCTAAGCCTTAGGTTCAGGAGTTGTACTGTAGATATATTAATTGGAATAAGCACCACATAATCATTTGTCCTCTCTAGTTTCAACAGTTATGGTTTTCTGTAATGATTAACAGCTGTTGTAAAAAGAACTTCATTTGTAGATGGGCAAGAATTATACTTATCTTTGGTCTAAGAATAAATAATTAGATTGCAATTATCAAAGATGCTGGCTGATAAAGTGGCAGCAGTAGGTTCTCTTTTAAGATCCATGACCTCACTAGCTCTGGGTAGTTGGCTGAATTTCTAGTACCAAACATATATTTCTCCTGGTCAACTGGTCTTATATCCTAGTTACCTGGTTAGTGCCATGGTACAAGTGTCACTAATGCACTTTTAAGAGTATCTTTAAAAGCTCCTCAGTATTGTGATTCATAAATTTATATATATATATATATATATATATATATATATATATATATATATATAT
>JANHMN010000006.1:44495871-44541048 GCA_030674055.1 Rhabdomys pumilio
TATATATATATATATATATATATATATATATATATATATATATATATCAATCACATGGATACCACTATTGTTTATGTCCACCCACCTCTTCTTTATAGCATCTTCCATTACTCTAAAGGCTAGTCCTCAAAGAAGAGAGTTTTAGCTCAGATCCAGCTCAGATACTCTGGATCCAATTACACAGCATCTTCAGCAATAACTTTAACTTTTCTATTTCTGGAATGAGAATTATAAACAAAATAACTCGTAAAAAAGAGTTTATTTGGGGGTTTAGAGTTTCATAGAATGAATCTATGCCCATCACGATGGTATAGGGGAATGGCACCAAAAAGGCAGGCACGGTGCTAGAGCAGTCTCTGAAAGCTTACGTGTTGAAACACAACCACTAAGCAGAAAGAAAGAGAGATAACTGGGAATTGTGAGGACTATTTAAACCTCAAAGCTCACTCCCAGTAATACACCTCCTTCAGAAAGGCCATACCTCCTAATTTATCCCTAACAATTTCACCAACTAGGGATCAACTATTCAAATGTATCAGTCAGTGGGGTCCATTCTCATGAGAGCTATCACAACCCCTATCCCAACCCAATTTTTTCCATTTCTTTCTTTCAATTAATTGTTTTCTGCTGCTCTTCTCTTTTCTGGTCTCTGTGGTTACCTCAGGTTATATACTCACATTTGAAGATTTGAAGCTAGGTACTAAAGATGAGAAAGAAGTTGTAATGTTTGTCTTTGTGGGTCTGAGTTTCACTACTCAATATGATCTTTCTCATTCAATGCATTTATCTGCAAAGTTCACCATTTTATTTTTCTTTATTGCTGGTAGGAGGCATGTAGGTCATGGTGGTCACTGAGGCCCACTGCAGTTACTGAATAGTGTTTCATAGTGTACGCAGTCTTATTATGCATTGCTCAGCAAAAGAATATTTAGCTGGTTTCAACTTTCCATCTACTACAAATAGAGCAGCAATGAGCACAGCTGAAGAAGTATTTGTGGAGTAAGTTACTGAGACCTTTGGGCATATGTTGAGAAATGACATCACTGGGTCATATGATGGACTGTTTTGTTTTGTTTTGTTTTGTTTTGGTTTGGTTTGGTTTGGTTTGGTTTGGTTTGGTTTGGTTTGGTTTGGTGGTTTGGTTTGGTTTGGTTTGGTTTGGTTTGGTTTGGTTTGGTTTGAGGATGTTTCACAGTGATTTCTAGAAAGACTGCCCTAGTTTGCAATCCCACCAATGGTGCATTAGGGTTTCCCTTTCTCCATATTATGTCCAACATTTGGTGTTTTTGTTTTGTTGAACTTAAGCCATTCCCACTGTAGTAAGAGGAAACCTCAAAAGTGTATTGATTCTTATTTCCCTAATTTCTAAAGATAATGAACATTTTTCAATATTTTTCTTCTTTTCTTTTTAAAATTTATTCTTTAATCTTTTTTTTTTACAGTCCAGACATTATCACCCTCCCAGTCTGCTCGCGACTGTTCCACATCCCACACCTTCTCCCCCTGTCTCCAAGCAGATGTCCCCACCACCACCCAGCCCACCAGACCTTCCCACTCTCTGGGACCCCGAGTATCTCAAGAGTTAGGTGGACCTCCTCTGACTGAGTCCAGATCCAGCAGCCCTCTGCTGTATATGTGTTGGGGGCCTCCTATCAGCTGGTGTATGCTGCCTGGTTGGTGGACCAGTGTCTGGGTGATCCCCGGGGGTCCAGGTTAGTTGAGGCTGCTGGTTTTCTATAAGGTCAAAGTCCTCAGCTTCTTCCAGCTTTTCCCTAATTCAACAACAAGGGTCACCAGCTTCTGTCCATTGGTGAAGTGTAAATATCTGCATCTGACTCTTTCAGCTGCCTGTTGGGCCTTTCAGAAGGTAGTCATGACGAACCCCTTTTTATAACACACCATAGCATCAGTTATAGTGTCAGACCTTGAGGCCTCCTCCTAAGCTGGATCCCATTTTGGGCCTATCACTGGACCTCCTTTACCTCAAGCTCTTCTCCATAGTTTGTCCCTGCAGTTCTTTCAGACAGGAACAATTCAGAGTCAGAGTTTTTGACTGTGGGATGGCAACCCCATCCCTCCACTTGATACCCTGTCTTTCTACTGTAGGTAGAACCTACAAATTCCTTCTTTCCAATGTAGGGCATTTCATCTAAGGTCCTCCTTTTGAGTCCCTACAACCTTTCACCACCCAGGTCTCTGGTACATCCTAGAGGATCCCCTCACCTCCTACCTCCTGAGATTGCCTGTTTCCACTCTTTCTGCTGGATCTCATGGCTCACTCCTGCCACACACACTCCCAAAACCTGATCATGTTTCCCTTTTCCCCTTATTCTCTCCATGTCTCTTTTCCCACTCAGGTTCCTCCCTCCTCCCCTGCTGTGACTGCTTTCTTCTCCCTCACAAGTATGACTGAGGCATCCTTACTTGGTCTCTTCAGCTTGTTAGCCTTGTTGAGTTCTGTGGATTGTATCCTGGGAAGTCTGTACTTTTTGACTAATATCCACTTATTAGTGAATACATACCATGCATGTCATTTTGGGTCTGAGTTACTTCACTCAGGATATTTTCTAGTTCCATCCATTTGCCTGAAAAACACATAATGTCCTCATTCTTAATAGCTGAGTAGTATTTCATTGTGTAAATGAACCACATTTTCTGTATCCATTCTTCTATCAGAGAACATCTGGGTTGTTTCCAGCTTCTGGCTATCACAAATAAGTTGTTATGAACATAGTGGAACATGTGCCCCTGTGGCACGGTGGAGCATCTTTTGGATATATTCTCAAGAGTGGTATTGCTGGGTCTTCAGGTAGACCTATTTCCAATTTTCTGAGGACACTCAAGATTGATTTCCAGAGTGATTATACAAGTTTTCAAAGCAATGGAGGAGTATTCTTCTTTTTCCACATCCTCTCTAACATGTGTCGTTATCTGAGATTTTGATCTTAGCCATTCTGATTGGTATAAGGTGGAATCTCAGGGTAGTTTTAATTTGCATTTCTCTGATTACTAAGGACTTTGAACATTTTTTAAAGTACTTCTTGGCCATTAAGATTCTGCTGTTGTGAATCCTCTGTTTAGTTCTATACCCCATTTTTTTAAATTGGGTTGTTTGGTTCTTTTGGAGGTTAGCTTCTTGAGTTCTTTAAATATTTTGAATATTAGCTCTTTATCAGATGTACTGTTAGTGATGATTTTTTCCCAATCTGCAGGTTATCAACTTGTTCTACTGACTATGTCCCATGCTTTACAGAAGCTTTCTAGTTTCATGAGGTCCCATTTACCAATTCTTGATGTTAGGGCCTGAGCCATTGGAGTTCTGTTTAGAAAGTCCTCCCACAGACCTGTGTCAATGAGTTTGAGGCTCTTTCTAACTTTCTCTTCTATTACATTCAGTGTATCTGGTTTTATGTTGAGGTCCTTGATCCACTTGAACTTGTCCTCTGTGCAAGGCTACAGATAGAGATCTATTTTTGTTTTTCTACATACTAACTGTCAGGTAGACAAGCACCATTTATTTAAGATGTTTTCTTTTTTCCATTCTATAATTTTTGCTTCTTTGTAAAAGACCTGTGTCCATAAATGTGTGGACTCATTTCTGAGTCTTCAAATCTATTCCATTGATCAACGTGTCTGTCTCTATACCAATATCATGCAGTTTTTTATCACTATTGTTCTGTAGTATAGCTTGAGGTCAGGGATGGTGATTTCCCTAGAATTTCTTTTATTATTAAGAATCGGTTTTGATATTTTGGGTTTCTTACTTTTCCAGATAAATTTAAGAATTGCTCTTTCCATGTCTTTAAAGAATTGTGTTGGTATTTTGATAGTGATTGTGCTTTGGGTAGGATGGACTTTTTACTATGTTATTTCTGCTAATCCATAAGCATGAAAGATCTCTTCATTTTCTGAGACTTTCTTCAATTTCTTTCTTGAGAGACTTATCATATAGATCTTTCACTTGTTTGGTCACAGTTACCACAGATATTTTATATTATTAGTGACTATTGTGAAGGGTGCTGTTTCCCTAATTTCTTTCTCAGCCAGTTTATCATTTGTACAAAGAAGTGTACTGATTTATTTGAGATAATTTTATATCCAGCCTCTTTGCTGAAGTTGCTTATCAGCTGAAGAAGTTCTCTAGTAGAATATGTGGGGTTGCTTATGTATACTATCATATTATCATCTTTTTCCTTGACATGAATTCAAATTAGTTTCTACCAATTAAAGCCAAGTATCCTTGCTAAGTGAACATTAGTGAAAGCCATTAGTATTTTTAAACAAAAAGGAGAGAATAACCTTAAAAAGAAACATAATCACTTAAAAAGTGAAGTCATTCTAACATCTGTTAAATGTCAAAGAAAAAGATGGTATTAGTATGTATCATAAAATAATAACTTCAGCACATGGGTATGTCCCTCAGTAGCACTTGGAAAACATGTAAGAATTCTGAGGTTAATCTCCAAAACTACAAAAATAAAAGATTCAAAATCAATACAAAACAACCCAAAGCACATATAACTTTGGGGATTAGAATGGTAATTTAAGAAACCTGTCTCCTCTATCTCTTTTGACTGTCTCTGGCTACTTTTTTTTTTCATGTAGCAGACACATACCAACATCCTTATTCTAGCATTATATCCCCAAATGCTTCTCACCTAATTCTATAAGGTGAGATGGAGGGCAATAAGCTGATTAGATCTGAGATACCTACTACTCCCTAGACCAATCTCTGTGTCCAAATTAATGGGAGTAAATTAACGAGCCATCCTTAGATTCTGTTAGACCCCACTCTTTTTACCTACTACTCTGGACTGCCTGTGGGAGAGAAAAATGTACAGTAAACAAAATTCATGCTTGACACAGAAAACAATTCTGTTCTCTACTCAGAGATAGAGTAAGATAGGTTTTTCTTATTTACTTTCTATAGAAATTTGAATATGATATATATATATATACATATATGTGTACATACACATATATGTATATATATATATACAGAATATGATATTTTGCTGCAGCATATATTGATCAGAATATGATATGATATATATATCATATTCTGATCAATATATGCTGCAGCAAAATCATCCTAGCCTAAAGTTTCTTTGTTCTTTTTCCTGTACTATTGCAGATACTTTTGTTTTGGTCAGGATCTTAGTGTGTACCCCTGTCTGGCCTTGAACACCAGGTTCTCATGCCTCAGCCTTCTGAAAGCTGGAAACACTGCCTACCATGGATTAAGCCTAATTATTGGTTTGTCTTTAAATGCATGTTTTGTAGCCCTCTCACTGTACCCACTTCTCTCAGACCCACACATGTAGAAAAAACATATTGACCAGTGACATAAAGTAAAATAGATTTATGCTATAACTGAGACAGAAACAGCTCTATAGACTTTTTTAATTGAGAGAGATTAACTGTGATAGTTAAGTTAAGGCTTGAAGGATGTGTAGGACTTGACTGGCAGCAATGGGGGAGAGGAGGACAAGAACTGGACAGTCATGTCAAGCAAATAGTCTGAAACTACTGCATGGTGATCTTTAGAGGGCAGGTGTTCCCTCTAAAACAAGTTCCCACAAGTGTTTTGGGAACTCAGGAGTGACTGGGGTTTCCTAAGGCCTCCAATGTCCAGAGGATCAGTATGCATAAATTCTGGCCTGTCTTTGAGAGTTTCAGTCTCATTTCCCTATCATCTCTTATTGAGAATTTGTTTTTCCTCATTGAATTTCAAGTTCCTTGAATCATCAGGGGACAAGACCCAGTTGTGGGAAGTCAGCTTGTGCTGCTGTTTGGTTAAGTCTCCATAAGTCATGTGAGCCCATCCATCATCCCCTCAGAAATGCCTTTGTTCTGCAGCTGTACTGCACAGACACTGCAGTACAATGTTTTCAATTTGTTCCGGGCAAAACTGACGACTTCTGCAGCTCTAGACTTTTCTTCTTCTATATAGTAGTTTTCCCTAAGCCTTTCTTTTGCCCAAATAGCTTCTTTATGTTTTCATTTTACTCTTCCTTTCACACTAACTACAGCTATGCAAAACAGGAATGACTTTATTAGTCACTTATGTTTGATAGATTGATAATTGTATTCTAATGAAGCTCACTCACATAGATATAACCTGACTTTCAAGTGTTCATTTTTCCTTTTATTTCCTTATCAGCAATATATAATAAAAGACTATTTTCATGCAAAAAGAAATTCCAGGTTTTAATTAGTTTGCAAGATTGTTTTAGATGGTGGCAGAGGTAAAGGAGAAGAAGGAAACAGAGGAGATTAAAATAAGAAACGGAAAAGGAAACTGTGAGGGAAGAGAAAATACAGAAGCATTAAAGAAGGCTTAGCAAAACCCTGATAGTATGCCTAAGAAATGCTAGTAGACACTTTGTTGAGTAAGTGAATGCAGAATGAAAAATGACTGGATGATACATTTAGAAAAGTTATTTTTTTCTCCTTATAACTACGTGCAAGTTCATCAGAGGTAGAAAATAAGTATAGCTTCTATTTTTATTCTATAACACCTCAGATATAAGTCCCTTCTCACCACTAAGCACAGGTACAATTATTAAGTGCAGATCAAGGAGTGATGTTTATAGTTGTCAAGTCCTGATGATATCTGTTCCAGGCTCATAGATCATCCACAAATAAAAAAGCCCCAATGCTCATACATGTGCTTCAGTGATCATTGTAGTACAATCATCTTTTGTGCCATCCCAGTCCACTTTTCTGTTTCTTCCTCCTTGCTAAAGTCTTAAAATTTTATAAAAAATATTTGGTCTCTGTTGTACAGAATACTGAAGATTTCTGAAAATTTCCCAGAAGCTATCAAGAAAGGAATGAGAAATGAACTAATAAAACCCACTGAAGCTCTTCCCTTCCCTCCACTGGAAGTAGCCTGTTTTACCTTTACTTATTCCAGAGCTCTGAGCTCACTTTTATTTGGTAAATAAGAAAGTTTCAACACTGGTGCACCTAAAATTTATTTAAGGTATTTTTGTCATAGAAGTAGTGCATCACAATGAAATATTTTTAAAGGTAGAAATCTAAAACAATACCATTTTAAGTCACTTGCTGTAGGCCTCCCACAATTTTCATTGATGATAAGTTTAGACATTATCTTACCTTATTATGATGGCATTTTGAAGTGTTTTTCAAAATAGGTGTAAAATCATCACACTATGTCCAAAAGTATTTATTGAATTGACAGCTATTAAAATTAATTTTTGAAAAGTATCTCTTTTCCTAATTAGGCATGAGAGCCATTTTGTGGGTTTTGTGGGAAGGAAAAATTTTATTTCTGTTGTGCTACAACTTCAACACACAACTCTCATATTACTGAATAAAAGAGCAAAGTTTCTCAATGAATTGATAACCACAACAGTTCTCTTATCTTCCCAACATATATTCTAAGACCCTGTGGATACTCAAAAAAAAAGCAGGTAGTTCTAAATTTTATATGTAAAGTGCTTTCTATACAGCTATACTTTTAAAGTTCAACTTGTAAAATATAAACAAATCAGATCAGTATAAATGAAAATTATGGCAATGTATTATAATAAAGCTGTGTGAACACATTATCAGAAAACCTTTCTTGTGTTAAAGTGGGATGATTTAGTGCATATCTAATGAGAAAAAAATGGGGTAATTGTCATAGCAAAAGCTACTGTAGAAATGGTTGTTGGGATATAATACAAGTGCTACGCTACCTTAACAACAAATTTTATCACTGAAATAGATACTAAGTGACTAATGTTAAGAGACGTATCCAGAGCTTCCGCCCCTCGCCTGAATCCCGGTGGCCAGTGAAGACACCCAGCTGCTCTGCTCCCTATGGAAAAACGCATCCAGAGACATCCTAGACAGGCCACTGCCCTCAGAGCTGAAGCCTAGAGGAGCCACTGAACTCAGAGCATTAGACACCATATCCTGAGACATCTTAAAGGAGTGACTACACTCAGAACAGCAAACACCTTGCTGGCCTACTACCGTGGAGACACCATATCCTGAGATATTCTAGAGGAGCCACTGTACCCAGAACAGCTGGAGCTCAGGATCACAGAGACATACAGACCCCGAGGAGTCTGACACAACCAAGATAACTGGAAAGGCAGACTTCAGTCAGAACCAGTGAGTGCAGGTAGCACTAGAGCTAACCAAATGGCGAAAGGTAAGCATAAGAATGTAAACAACAGGAACCAATGTTACTTGGCATCACCAGAACCCAGTTCTCCCACCATAGCAAGTCGTGAACACCACATCACACGGGAAAAGCAGGATTCAGAATTAAAATCACTTCTCATGATGATGATAGAGGACTTTAAAAAGGACATAAACAACACTCTTAAAGAATTTGAGAACACAGGTAAAAAGGTAGAAGCCCTTAAAGAAATGCAAGAAAACACAACCAAACAGGTGAAGAAATTACACAAAACCGTCCAGGATCTAAAAATGGAAGTAGAAACAATAAAGAAAATCTCAAAGGGAGACTACCCTGGAGGTAGAAAACCTAGGAAAAAGATCAGGAGTCATAGATGCAAGCATCACCTAACAGAATACAAGAGATAGAAGAGAGAATCTCAGGCTCAGAAGATACCATGGAAAACATTGACACAACTATCAAAGAAAATGGAAATTGCAAAAAGCTCAAAACACAAAATATCCAGGAAATCCAGGACACAATGAGAAGACCAAACCTAAGGATAATAGGTATAGATGAGGAGGAAGACTCACAACTTAAATATCTTCAACAAAATTATAGAGGAAAACTTACCTAACCTAAAGAAAGAGATGTCCTTAAATATACAAGAAGCCTACAGAACCCCAAATAGACTAGACCAAAAAAGAAATACCTCCTGACACATAATAATTAAAACACCAAATATACAAAACAAAGAGAAGATACTAAAAACAGTAAGGAAAAAAGGCAAAGTAATATATAAAGGTACACCTATAAGATTTACACCAGAAATCTTACCAGAGACTATAAAAGCCAGAAGATCCTGGACTGATATTATACAGACCCTAAAAGATCACAAATGCTAGGCCAGACTACTATACCCAGCAAAACTCTCAATCACTATTGATGGAGAAACCAAGATATTTCATTTCAAAACCAAATTTACACATTATCTACCCACAAATCCAGCACTTCAAAGGATAATGGATGGGAAACTCCAACACAAGGAGGGAAACTAAAACCTAGAAAAAGCAAGAAAGTAGTCTTCCAACAACCCCAAAAGAAGATAGTTACACAAACATAATTCCACCTCTAATAACAAAAATAACAGGAAGCAACAATCATTTTTCCTAAATATCTCTTAATATCAATGAACTCAATTCTCCAATAAAAAGATGTAGACTATATCAGTCTGGATACATAAACAGGACCCAGAATTTTGCTGCATACAGGAAACACACCTCTGTGACAAAGAAAGACACTACCTCAGAGTAAAAGCATGGAAAACAATCTTCCAAGCAAATGGTCCCAAGAAACAAGCTGGAGTAGCAATTCTAATATCAAATAAAATTGATTTTCAACCAAAAGTAATCAAAAAAGATAAGGAAGGCCACTACATACACATCAAAGAAAAAATGTACCAAGAACTCTCAATTCTGAACATCTATGCCCCAAATGCAAGGGCATCCACATACATAAAAGAAACTTTACTAAAGCTCAAAGCATACATTGCAACTCACACAATAATAGTGGGGGACTTTAACACCCCACTCTCAGCAATGGACAGATTATGGAAACAAAAACTAAACTGAGACACAATGAAACTAACTGAAGTTATGAACCAAATGGATTTAACTGATATCTATAGAACATTTCATTCTAAAACAAAAGAATATACCTTTTTCTCAGCACCTCATGGTACCTTTTCAGAATATACCATGTATTTGGTCACAAAACAATAGATACAAAAAGATTGAAATAATCCTTTGTACCCTATCAGACCACCATGGACTAAGGCTGGTCTTTAATAATGACAAAAACAGTGGAAAGCCCGCATACAGGTGGAAACTGAACAATGATTTACTCAATGATGACTTGGTCAAGGAAGAAGTAAAGAAAAAAATTAAAGACTTTTTAGAATTTAATTAAAAGGAAACTTGTGGGATTCCATGAAAGCAGTACTAAGAGGAAAACTAATTGCTTACAAAAAAAAAAAAAAAAAAAAAAAAAAAAAAAAAAAAAAAAAAAAAAAACTAGAGAGAGCATACACTGGCATCTTGACAGCACACCTGAAAGCTTTAGAACAGAAAGAAGCAAATATACCCAAGAGGAGTAGATGGCAAGAAAATAACCAAACTCAGAGCTGAAATCAACCAAGTAGAAACAGAAAGAACTGTACAAAATATCAACAAAACTAGGAGCTGGTTCTTTGACAAAATCAACAAGAAAGATAAACCCTTAGCCAGACTAATCAAAGGGCACAGAGACAATATCCAAATTAATAAAATCAGAACTGAAAAGTGAGACATAACAACAGAAACATAGGAAATTAAAAAAATCATCAGATCCTACTACAAAGGCCTATACTCAACAAAATTGGAAAATCTGGATGAAATGGAAAATTTTCTAGACAGATACCAGGTATCAAATTTAAACGAGGAGCAGATAAACCATCAAAACAGTCCCATAACTCCTAAAGAAATAGAAGCAATCATTAAAAGTCTCCCCACCAAAGAAAGTCCGGGACTAGATGGTTTTAGTGCAGAATTCTATCAGACCTTCAAGGAAGAACTAATACTAATAGTCTTCAAACTATCCCACAGAATAGAAACAGAAGGAACTATACCCAATTTGTTCTATGAAGCTACAATTACGCTCATATCTAAACCTCACAAAGACCCAACAATGAAAGAGAACTACAGACCAATCTCACTTATGAATATTGATGCAAAAATACTCAATAAAATTCTCGCAAACTGAATTCAAGAACACATCAAAACAATCATCCATCATGATCAAGTAGGCTTTATCCCAGGAATGCAGGGATGGCTCAATATTCGGAAATCCATCGATGTAATCCACTATACAAACAAACTCAAAGAAAAAAAAACACATAATCATCTCACTAGATGCTGAGAAAGCATTTGACAAAATTCAACATCTCTTCATGTTAAAAGTCTTGGAAAGATCAAGAATTCAAGGCACATACCTAAACATAGTAAAAGCAATATACAGCAAGCCATTAGCCAACATCAAACTAAAAGGAGAGAACCTTGAAGCAATCCTAGTAAGATCAGGGACTAGACAAGGCTGCCCACTCTCACCCTACCTAGTCAATAAAGTACTGGAAGTCCTAGCCCTCAGAAAACAAAAGGAAGTCAAAGGGATACAAATAGGAAAAGAAGAAGTCAAAATTTCACTATTTTCAGATGATATGATAGTATACTTAAGTGACCCTAAAACTTCCACCAGAGAACTCCTAAACCTGATAAACAACTTCAGCAAAGTGGCTGGATATAAAATCAACTCAAACAAATCAGTAGCCTTCCTCTACTCAAAAGATAAACAGGCTGAAAAAGAAATTAGGGAAAGGACACCCTTCACAATAGTCACAAATAATATAAAATATCTTGGAGTGAATCTAACCAAGCAAGTGAAAGATCTGTATGACAAGAATTTCAAGTCACTGAAGAAAGAAATTGAAGAATATCTCAGAAGATGGAAAGATCTCCCATGCTCCTGAATTGGCAGGATTAACTTAGTGAAGATGACCATCTTGCCAAAAGCAATCTACAGGTTCAATGCAATCCCCATCAAAATTCCAAATCAATTCTTCATGGAGATAGAAAGAGCAATTTGCAAATTCATTTGGAATAACAAAAAACCCAGGATAACGAGAACCATTCTCAACAATAAAAGAACTTCTGGGGGAATCACCATCCCTGACCTAAAAATGTACTACTGAACAGTAGTGATAAAAACTGCATGGTATTGGTACAGGGACAGGGAGGAAGAGCAATGGAATAGAACTGAAGATCCAGAAATGAACGCACACACTTACGGTTATTTGATCTTTGACAAAGGAGCTAAAACCATCCAGTGGAACATTTTCAACAATGGTGCTGGCTCAACTGGAGGTCAGCATGTTGAAGAATTCAAATCAATCCATTATTATCCCCTTGTACAAAGCTCAAGTCCAAGTGGATAAAGGACCTTGACATAAAACCAGATACACTGAAACTAATAGAAGAGAAGGTGGGGAAGACCCTCGAATACTTAGGCACAGGGGAAAAGTTCCTGAACAGAACACCAATGGCTTATGCTCTAAGATCAAGAATTGACAAATGGGACCTCATAAAATTACAAAGCTTCTGTAAGACAAAAGACACTGTCAATAAGACAAAACATCAACCTACAGATTGGGAAAAGATAATTACCAATTCTAGATCTGATAGAGGGCTAATATTCAATATATACAAAGAACTCAAGAAATTAGACTCCAGACAACCAATTAACCCTATTAAAAATGGGGTACAGAGCTAAACAAAGAATTCTCAACTGAGGAAATTCGACTGGCAGAGAAACACCTTAAGAAATGCTCAACATCCTTAGTCATCAGGGAAATACAAATCAAAACCACCCTGAGATACCACCTCACACTAGTCAGAATGGCTAAGATAAAAATTTCAAGTGATGGTAGTTGCTGGCGAGGATGTGGAAAAAGAGGAACACTCCTGCATTGTTGGTGGGAATGCAAGCTGGTACAACCACTCTGGAAATCAGACTGGCAGTTACTCAGAAAATTGGACATAGCACTACCTTAGGACCCAGCTATACCACTCCTGGGCATATACCCAGAAGATGCTCCAATATATAACAAAGACATATGCTTCACTATGTTCATAGCAGCCTTATTTATAATAGACAGAAGCTGGAAATAACCCAGATGTCCTTCAACAGAGGAATGGATACATAAAATGTACATTTACACAATGGAGTACTACTCAGCTATTAAAAATAATGAATTCGAGAAATTCTTAGGTAAATGGATGGAACTAGAAAATATCGTCCTGAGTGAGGTAACCCAATCACAAAAGAACACACATGGTATTTACTCACTGATATGCGGATATTAGTCCAAACACTTGAAATAGCCAAGATTCAACTAACAGACCACATGAAGCTCATGAAGAAGGAAGACCAAGTGTGGATGCCTCGGTCCTACTTGGAAGGAGTGACAGAATGCTCAAAGGAGCAAATATGGCAACAAAGTGTGGGACAGAAAGTCAAGGAGGGGCCGTCTGGAGACCACTCTACCTTGGTATCTGTCCCATGTGCAGTCACCAAAGATAGACGCTGACATGGATGTCAGGAAGTGCATGCGAACAGGAGCCTGATGTAGCTGTCTCCTCGGAAGTCTGCCAGATCCTGACATATCCAGAGGTGGATGCTCGCAGCTACCCATTGATCTTATCAAGGATTCCCAGTGGAGAAGTTAGAGGACTGAAGGAGCTGAAAGGGTTGGCGGCCCCAAGAGGAGAGCAACAGTGCCAACCAACCAGAGCTCCCCAGGGTCTAAACCACCAGCCTGGGAGCACAAAGGGAGGCACCCATGTCTTCATCTGTATACTTAGGGGAGGGTGACCTTGTCAGGCATGGGGGGGAGAGGAGATCCTTGATCCCATGAAGGCTGAACACCGAATGGGGAGGAATTCAGTGTGGGGAGGGGGACTGGGGGGTAGGTGAGGGCACACCTTTGTGGAGGAAGAAGGGAGGGATGGGATGGGGGTTCCTGGGTGGTAGGGTGAATGGGTGAAGGAATAAAATCTGAAATGTAAACATAATATCCAATAAAAATTATGAAAAAAAGAAAAAAAAAGAAAAATCTTAACAACCCTTCCCCCAAAAAAAGGAAGAGAGAGAGATCCAGAACTGAACACTTGAACAAAAGGAAGAGTCACATGTTTGTCAGGATGGAGCAGGACAGACTAGAATTCATCATGTTACTCATGATAGCATGCAAATGAAAATATATGAATATGTTTTCTAAAAAATATGAATATTTTCAGATAGCAGTTGGCCATATTTAACTGCTGTTATAAAAAGCAAAAGCAAAATTTCAAACAGGTGTAACTACTATAGTGAGTTATCTGTTTTTTTGGCTTATGAAAACATAGGTCAAAGGTAACTATATAGACAATGTCTAGTTTGATAATAACAATGTTCAAATTATATATATATATATATATATATATATATATATATATATATCTTGCAATGATGTCTGATGACAAAGAGGTAGGAAGAGACAAAATAATATCACATTCTATAAGTGTTTTCAGAATTGATGTACTGCATTATGCTAGGGAAAAAATGAAGACTAGGCCCAGAGTGATCTGTGTAGGTGTATAGTTACACATGTGGTCATGTTTAACATGGATTTACAGATATTTCTGGTGCATAACAAGCTTGTAACATCTAGCTTATGTGATTCTTTTTGACCAATGTTTCTTGTGGATTGGTTTAGGGCTAAGCATTTCCTTGGAAGTCAATCCAGAGCTCTCTTTGTACAGGATATCTCTGTCTCTAGGATCTAGATGGTAGCTACTTAAAATAACTATGGAGAACAGAGGCCCTTGGCAACATTGATGAATCGGTATTTGTCCAGGATGAATGAGACATAAACTACTGAGTATTTATTATTTGAGGTTCATCTATTTAATCAACATGACCTGACAGATAGTGTGAAAGAGATGTCTGCTTCAACTACTAGAGAGCACCTTCCTATTCAAGCAAATTGGAAAATATGCAGAGACTAGGTCCTCATACATACCAAGGACTTGGAGAATGGCTGCAGTATCCTCTTTTCTAAAACAGAGAAAAACAAACAAGATCTAAAAATAAGCAACAGCAAAATTCCTGCACTTACTCCTCAGGCTCCTGTGGATATTTAAGTACTTACTGGAAGATTGAAATCATCTGTTTTAATTGCAAGGATATGTCTTTTATTCTTCCATCTTGAAGTTTTTAATGACATATGTCATATTTGTTTAAAAGCAAGACCCATGCTTAAAAATAATTCTTATAATGTTTTTCATTTGAAGAAAAAAAACCTTTGAATTATTTCCATAAAGCTTTATTCTTCAGTTCTTTATTTTTCTTTGAAAGAAATGCAGAAGAAAGGAAACAATTCTACAGAATATTTCACTTGTCAATCTTATGTATGGTCTTCAGATACATGGATGATATATCCCACAGTCTCCTCCTACTCCTGAAATAATTTTGATGGCTTCTAATATGTTTGATATGAGAAAGTCTCTTCCTATTGGATGATGAAAGGGGTCAGGTTTTTTTTATAAGAATGAGAGGGAAACATTCTTTCCAGAATGCTCCACAGGGCTCTCATGTCTACTCAACCCAGAACCTGCCAATCAGCTCAGTTATAGTTTTCATTTCCCCGCTTCTAGTTTTACCGCAATGTTAAATCCATTGATGTTGAGCTAAGGTTTGGATATGCTTCTTGATTTTTAAAAAACATATTCACAGTGAATCAAGACAGGCCCCAAATAAGGGGATTATGAAACCACATAATACTTTTGGATGATCCCATTAGTATTAACCATAAAGCCATTCTTTTCATGCATTTTATATTTCTTTTCCATCATTTAGTCTTACTTAGAAAGATATCTTCAATAGTCTTTCAACCATCCTCCAATTAATCAAGTAGTCACTACAACTTTAATTTATTGGTAAAATAACATGGAAGCAAATCATTTATTTGATTGGTACTTCTTAGAATTTTTAAAATACAATGTCAAGTGTTACGTCTCTTTTGAAGTCTAAAAGAGTACAGTAGCTAGACATGTAGCATACACAATTACTCCATTAACTTTTATAATTTTGCATGGCATTTATAAATTTTCAATTCTTGAAACAACATTGACCAAATATAGCATCATTTTCAAGCCAAAGTGTACCTGAATCTTTAAAAGTGATATATTTTACTTTTTGAGATAATAATATAGTTACATCATTTTCAATTTCTTTTCCTCTCTCTAAATCTTCCTATATACTGCTCACAAATCCTGAACCTATGGCTCAGGCATCATTGCAGAAGAAGTAGGGAAAAGAGATTGTAAAATTCAGAAGAGCAGGGACGTTGCTGTGAAGTGTGTCTCCTAGGAGTTTCAGGAGCTATACATATGAACTCTCACCAACATGACCGTCTAAACATGAGCTGAACAAAGACAATACCAATAGAGATGCTAATGTGGATGAGATAAAGACCAGGAGGCCTTGACCCCATAAAAATAGCTACAGAGAACTAAGGAATGCTAGAAGTGGGAAAATAGTCTTTCCTGGGGAAAATAACACCAACTAGCTATCTAATATAAAATGGTCATCCCTGAAAATATATACACAAGTAACACTATACAGACTGGCCAGGTTGTATTTATGTATTTAGGAATATATCTGTATGTGCATATACATATAAATGTAATAATAATTAATGAAAAAAGAGGCTATGAATTTGAAAAAGAGCAAGGAAGTATATTTTCTATTTTAACTTGGAGTTTTATGAACTGAAATCGTAGCAGTTAAGCCTCACTGTGATAGTCCATTGACTCTATTTGTGTATGTGCTGATATTTGATGTGTTGAAAAGCAGACACCTTGCTTGGTGGATGATAGCAATGCACTGGTAGCCCTTAGAGGTCCCTGGAATTTGTCTAGCAGTGACACTTGCTTACTGGTTGCTATGTTAAGGACAAAGTCATTGGTACTCTTACTATTATTGTTATAACAATGTTTCTGATAATAGAAGGGGAATTCTGATCTAGTTTAAAGAATAAAATGGAAGACAGAACCCTTCAAATTTTGGCCACCTACTAGGATAATGAATGAATAATATTAACTTAAGATTTTTTTTTTATCAATTTCTCTTTGAAATCATATAGTTTGATAAAGATTTGGTAGCAAGACTCATTATATGAAGAATGTGGGGTCTGAACACCAGCAATACAATTGTGAAATGTTCTTTTTAAACTAATATTTATTCAGGTGTATGTGAACAAGGGGAGAGATAGATGGAGGGAGAGAGGGAGTGCGAGGGAGAGAGACAGAAATGGGTGCCACTGCTCTTGGATGGAAGTCAGAGAACACCTTACAAGAGTTTCCTCCTCCCACCATGTTAGTCACCAACTTCTGTGATAAGCACTCTTAACCGTAGAGGCATCTTGCTATCCCTGGACATTTTTACAGCATAATGAGTCAATCTATTGTTCTCTGAGAATGCTCACCACCATCATTGCCAGCATTCAAGGGTAGTTCTGCTGGGCTCTATGTGAAGGAGGAAACTATCATGACTTCTTTTCTGTTTGAAAAAAATTCTAAGTGTGTTGCAATCAACTGTAGTAGCCAGAGAGCTTTAATAACATCAAGTAAGTACAAGAATTTTTCTTTTCATGGATGAATATAATGTATGAAAAAGAGTCTGCCTGAATTTGTAAAGCAAGTGAGAGGCAGTCAAAGAAATGATAGGTATGAACCCATCACATATCTTTTTAATTTAATTATGATGATTTTCCACTTTTTATTAAGCACTTGGTATTAAGTAACTTAAACAATGTACTTTCTCTTGAGCTAGAGTTTCACTATATAGCCCAAGCTAGCCTATAACTCACAATTCAGCCTCTGGGGTACCTGGATTACAGGCATGTACACAACCCTGAGCCAGCACTTTCATTTCTAATGCACTATTAGCCACTTTGGGTCAATGAGAAAACAGAAGTACAGAAACATTTTCTTGAACTTGTGAATTTTAGAGTCTAGATTTTTCATAGGTATCTAAAACCATATATATGTATATATGTGTACATCACACTTATGCATGTATATACATGTATATATGTGTATATGATTATATATGTAAGTTGATGGCCAGAGGGGAATGGAGTGGGAGGCTATGGGAAGTAAATGAGATGGAAATTAAAGTGTTCGAAGTACATAGCTTACTTGAAGGAGTCAGACTGTCTTCATGTCTTGCACTCTATAAAATGAGTGGATGCCTGTAAAATGTAAAACTCTGTGAAAGGAACAAAATAAAAGTAGGTGCTCAGATGTGTTAAATGCTTGTCCATTTTCCTTTAATATTATTTCTAAGTATGGTGGAGTGCAGAATAGGCAAATAATAGAAAAATAGAGCCTAAGAAACCAGAGAACCATGCTTTTCAGACTGGCCAAAACAAACAAAAACAACAAAACACTGTTGCAGAAAATATAGTTGCCAGGACAGGCCTGAAGTGAGCCAAATGAAACCCTTTTTTTTTTCCTCCTTGAGTTTTACACTCCTTAACAGAAACTTTGTCACTGACTGGAAACCATGGGTTAACACCCAAATGCAAAGTAAAACCATTCCTTCTCTTAAGAGGAGCACAAGTGGGAGCTTCTCCAGGTCAGGCTTGTGGGGAGCACCACTAGCTCCCAGCAGAGAGGAGAAATTCACCACGGTGGAGGAAGTTCCACAGCAACAAACACTGAAGCCTAAACTAAGTTACATGTGCCATGAGCTTTCTCACCGGAGACACACTGAGCTATTCGTCTGCAGATTCGTACATGTACATATATGCAAGTATATACATGGTAGCAGTATTTGCCTTGGATAGCTCCACAAAAGAGACTTGGCTTTAAAGTCTACAGATGTGTATCCATAGGACCTTTATGCTGTTTACCCCACTATAGCACTCAGCAGAAAGCCAGCACTTCCATGTAAATAGGGTTGGGGTTTTGAGTAGATTTAGACTAGGTGGCTTTAAGCTCTTATATTCCATGGGTGAGAATTGAATGTATTTTTAAAAAAAAAAAAACTTTCTGTATTTTAAGTTTTCAATGAGTTAGCTGGGACGTAAAAACCTTTATGATTCAAGAAAAACTTGAATCTTCATATGTGAGTTTCTAGTTAAGCTTTTTAACAAAACCTTACATGAAGTCTAGCTATGGAATCATCCCAAGAATATGTAGAAAAAAACCATGCAAAATGGTAAGATTCCTTGAAACTACCTGAAGAAGTACATGGCATTTTGTTGTGAACTATGTCTCTGCTTGTAAGAACAAGTGCCACTGGCTGCATCTAGTTCCTAGCCATCTGTTAGAAGGAACTTTCCTTAAAGAATGTTGACTGTCCCAAATGTCCAGGTTGTAGATGTAGAGGTTTGGGTGATTTTAGACTGAAGTACCAATTTTTCCTCAGGAACAGATATGACTTAAGGATTATGGCTGAGTCTTGTCCTCGCTGTTTTCACATCCCCATAGTAGAATGATTCTTGCAGTGTGGAGCAAAATTTAATCCTGTGTATAAGTACAACTGGATTGCCCCCTAAGGAACACAGTCCAAGGAGGATGGGTTTCCAGCTCACATGCTGGATACCTTCAGTAAGATCACAAAGTCTACACTGTTTATGCCAGCCCACAGATGACCACTTCTGTCTTCTCGGAAGAGAAGTGAGGTGAACATAGCTAGGTATGGATCAAATGACTTTCCTCTGGACAAATCTTCCTGTTTCAGTTGATGGACTACAAAGGGAACATTTTTAGTTTTTAAGATTCCCAGCCTTCCTAGTTAGTCTTATTTCTGCCAAATTGCACACAAATGTTCCCTTGAAGCCGGACACTTTTCAGACTCTGTGCTGCATGTTGATTTCTCCTGGTTAGGGTTCCGTTCTGAGCCTGGTGCTTACACAGTTTTATACATGGGGGAAATTGCCTAATAAATCACAGTGCTCATAGGCTCCATACATAAATATAGCTTTTCTTCATAGCTTCTACATGGTACAAAATGCATTGAGGACTGATTCTCTATGAGCAATTGTGCAATTTTATGCATTTGCAAGAACCAGGGACTTTAATAAATCAAACTTTTGGAGTCCTGGGAGTATTTTTCTTTTTACCAAGGTCTGAATATTTTATATGGTTTGTGGTCATTTATTTTTTTAAACATTCTGGTCGGTTCTCAGTTTACTTGGAAATGTTGGCTTCAGACTTGTAATTTCTGCTCGAGTTGAATTTTCCACTCGCACCAGTTTTATAGCTCTCTGGTGGTGTGCAGAGGCTAGAACAGACATTTTTGCCAGTTCAACCAACTTCATTGAGACACTCAGAATCTAAGGATAATAGTCGTGATTCAGATCTTACAACCACCCTCACTGATTTGCACAGAATCTGCTACTGGCCTCATATGAATAACGTCCTTCTGTTCTTCATCAGGGTGTCTGGGAGTATGCAAAATCTTGTTCCACATGGCAACACAAATGTTATTCCTCATCGCTAAAACCAAGGTCAATCAAATCCTTTGTGAGAAATGAAGCACCCACAGAGGCAAGACGATCTTCATGATTGTGACTAAAAAAAATGTTTAGGGCTCCAAACTGATGCAGAATTGTCATTAATCCAATAGACATGTTTATGAAGGGAAAAAAATGCAAGAGCAGTAAGTTGCCTAGGAGGGATAAAATGATTTTAAAGAAATTTCTTTACTATGTTTTAGAAGTATGATCTCGGGAGCATGACAAGAACCCCGGTGTCATTTAAGGATAGATGACACAAGGCATGACTTGCCTAATATCACAGAACAAGACAATCAATACTCAGCACTCATGTCACTGTATACAATCCAGGCAGAGCTAAAAGTAAAGCTAGTTATTATGCATGAATGAGTATTTTAAGTTAATTCCATGGAGAAAATAAACCTTCAAAGGAGTTGAAGGAGGAGAATTAGCAACACTTGAGCAATACATGAGTATATGACGCATGCCTTACCTTCATGGAAGAACTATTTAACAAATGAGCCTCTCAAACAGGAAGAAGGATGGGAAGCTCATGTCTTTACTACTGGTGCATTATTTCAGCTCCATAGACATCTTCTTAAACTCAAAATTATAAGGTTACGTTTAGATTTTTAAACCAAACTTGGAAAACGTTCATATGGAATTATTGGCGCTGCTAACTCAACTGCCCTTACTTTAGAAGGGATTGCCACATAATGATTTCTCTTTACAGGAGTTTGTGCCATACATTGTGCTAAGGAACAGGGAACATACACGTGGAATTTAAGATCATCTCTGTCTTCTAGAAGTTTGCAGTCTGGATGAAAGGCACAAGATGATCACATAAGGAGACTTGAACAACTATGTAGTTATTAAATACATTTACTCAGGATTTTATTTACAGCCAAGGAAAGCTAAGTTTTCTAAAATTATAATCTATATTTGAGTGACTTTATGAAGTTTTATTATGTCAAGATATGTATAGTAAAACATGTATGAGTTCATCTACCTAAATATGCACTTTGTTGTCAGCAAGTGAACACCACACCGTTGGCTGCCACAGCATTCACTCCGGGAATGTTTTTGTTTTCCCAAATGTATTCGTTCTTTATCTAACTCTAGTTTTTACTTCACACCCAGTCCCTGACATCAGACTTAGACTTCTTGTCATAGTAAATCTGACTACTATAGGATGAATGTAATCATACAATATTTTTTGCTTAAAAATAAATTTCATTGTGCATATTTAAGGCATGTAGCATGTTGTTGTTATATGATTCAACACATCTTCTGCTGTGAAATAAACATCTCCATCATCTCACATGAGCACCACCCACACTCTGCCAGGGCTATAATTTTAGAAAAAGAATCTGAATATATTATCTATATTTTTCATGCTATGCTAGATCCTCATAACTTTTGCTCTGCATATCTCTACTTTGCACCTTCAAGCTTTATATCATGCCAGTGGCTTCTTTTTTCTTTTTATATTTTTTTAGACTTTTATTCTTCTCTCATACATTACTTCCCAATCAGAGTTTCCCTCCCTACACTTCTTTCAATCCCTCCCCGCAGTTCTCCTCTCCCTTCAAATCAACTCCTCCTTTGTTTCCCTTCCAAAAGCAAAACAAAATAGAAACAAAAGCAAGCCTCACAGGGATATCCGAAGAATATACCCTAACAAGATAAAATAAGACTGAGCACAGACACTCATATCATGGCTGGATATGACAACCCAATTGGAAGTAAAGGGTCCCAAGATCAAATAAAAGAGTCAGAGTTACCCCCATTCCCATCATTGAGAGTCCTATAAGAGCACCAGCTACACAAATGTAAGGTATCCTCCCTATAACAGTAAGACTACACAATTACCTGATTTCTTTTTTCCTATGTTCAATTTCACTTAGCACAATGTGCTCTATGTTTATTCATGCTGTAGTAAAAAGCAAAAATCATTTTTGCAGATTGAGTTAGAGTGATTTTATTTCCTATGAGCATATTCCCAGAAGAGGGATTTTTGTTTCCTCTGGTGACTCTACTCTTACTTATTGAGGAACTCCATATTGTTTTTATAACAATT
This sequence comes from Rhabdomys pumilio, assembly GCA_030674055.1. NCBI lineage: Eukaryota > Metazoa > Chordata > Mammalia > Rodentia > Muridae > Rhabdomys > Rhabdomys pumilio. Next base: position 44,518,228 of record JANHMN010000006.1, read on the forward strand.
CTGCAATTTTCATTCCCAGAAACAGTGTTTGCAAGTTTCTTTTTTCCAGTTTTTGTACATGTGTCTGTGTGTGTGTGCCAACATTCCTGCCATACTAATAGCAACTATTTTAAGATATGAGATGTTGTCTTATGGTGGCATTTGTCTACATCTCCCTGATGACTAGTGACATTGGCCACCTTTTCCTATATCTGCTGATCATTTATAACTCTTCTTTGGTGCATCTAATTCAATTACTCCCCATTACAAATCAGGTTCTGTGTTTCCTTGTTATTTAGTTAGAAATAAAAATGCATTTCATGAATCTGGATACTAACACTAGCTTTTTACTAAGCACAAGATTTCTCCACTACCTGTACATTGCCTTTTAACTTAGTGCCGTTTTGCCGTGTAGCTTGATGTAATACACACACACACACACACACACACACACACACACATATGTGTATATATATATATACTCAATTTTATTTTTCATAGTACTATTTATCAAAGAGACATTCCTTTTGCCATAGAAACTAAACCTATGTCCCTTGTAGGAACAACAAGTTATCTTAATGTTTGAGCCACCTCTGAAGATCCCAACTATTGTTTGAGACAAGGTAGTAACAAATAGCCCTGACTGGCCTTGAAATTTGAGACAACTTGCCTCTATCTCCCACATATTGGGATTAAGGATACATACCACCATGCTTGGCGTTATTGTGATTTATTTATTCAAGATATGATACTAAGCTTTCTCTATTGTGGGGAGATTGTGAGTAATTGAAATGCCCATGTGAAGTGGTAACTTAAGAGTTCTTTAGAAAATCAGTTGTGTTGGATGAAGTTGCTAAGGCAAACACATGAAGGAACATTTCCATGAAGCAGACACAGGTGAAAGTCTAAGGCAGACTTGTGAAGCAGACACAGGTGAAAGGATGTTCTCCTAAAGCAAGCACATGAATGTAACATGATGAAAGATTTTTTAATCACAACACACACGTATTGTTCTACCTTATGTTGCATAGTTGAGCTCTATTTGTTGGGACCCCATAGAGATAATGCAACAAAAAAACCTATTGTGTTGTGCTTCGGCTTCCTGTCATTTTCTCTGACACGAACTGATTGGCAGTGATATCAGCTGAGACAGACTCACACACTGAGGCAGGACCCATGGTGAGGCAGGACCCATGAAGGACATGTGATGTTTGGAGGGAGTATAAAAAGAACCTGACAGACAGTGACGGAGCTGAAATTGGCTTGCTTGCATAGCCAAATGCTTCTTGGTCTCCTGTCTTAGCTGATCTTCACTTTGATGAGAGAGGCACAGCCAAGAACTTTACTTGGTGTTCCAATTGGCCTTGGTACATCTTGCTATCTTGTGCCAAGGCTGAGGCCTGGCTGTCTCTGCTAGGTAGTGCCACTGCTGCTGAGTCATGTTTGCTGTCCTGACTCTACAGAACTGGACTGCTGGTGTATCAGTGAAGTTTGCAAGTGGATCAAGCTGCTGGTGCTAACCTATAAACTGAACTGCCTATTTCCAGACAACTCAGATGGGAGTTGCTTTAAAGAACCATTTCTAAACTTGCCCACTTCTCCTGTATTCTTTCTTTTCCACTTCCTCTGGTTGGGGGTGGGCTAAAAGGGAAGTTAAGGCTTTGACTTAGTATGGCTGTCCTCTGAGAGGCTTTGCCAGCATCTGACTAAGACAGATGCAGAAACAGCCAACTATTTAACTGAGCCAGGGGACCACAATGGAAGAGTTAGGGGAAGGACTAAAGGAGCTGAAGGGGATTACAATCTCATAGGAAGACCAACAATATCAACTAACTGGACCCACTAGAGCTCCCAGGACTAAACCACCAGCCAAAGTATATACATGAATGGGTTCATGGCTCCAGCTACATATGTAGTAGCAGAGGATTGAGGATTGTCTTATCTGGCATCAGAGTGGAGACCCTTGGTCCTGTGGAGGCTTGTTGCCCCAGCATAGGGGTATGCTAAAGGGGTAAGGTGGAAGTGGATGTCGGGGAGCACCCTCTTAGAGGCAAAGGGGAGAGGGATGTGAAGGTTGGTTTGCAGAGGGTACAACAGGTGAAATATAAATAAATAAAATAATGAATTAATAAAAGAAAGAATAATGTGAGGAAAAGACATAAAATATAGACTTGGGAGCAGTTAAATTTCTGTTTTAAGCATATGATCACACAATAGTAAATAAAATATAAAAACACAAAAAATAGGCTTTGAAAAAAACTAAAGTTATACCCATGCCATTTTGGCTTTGTCTCACTGTGTAATTTATCATGTTGATTGATTTGCATTTGCAAAGCCAGACTCATGTTCCAGGTATAAATGTCACTTCGCCATAGTGTGCAATCATTGTAATATGCTTTAAAATTTAATTCAGTCATATTTTTTATATTTCTCCAGTTGTCAAACATATTGAGCTGTATCTTTGTTTTCTGTAGTATCTTTGGTATGTTGATCAAGGTGATACTGGACTCATTAAATATATTAGGAAGTATAATGTTTCTTTTAGTTCTGTTTATTGAAAAGTATTGAGAAATACTGGTATTAATTCTTCCTTGAAAGTTGAGTAGAACTCAGCTCTGTTGCCAGCTGGTTTTGACCCTTGAATTTCTGTGGGTTATAAATGAATACTTCAAACTGGTTTTGATATGTTCATAATAAAATTTTGGTATGTTACATTTTCTATGAAGTTCACATCATGTAAGCTATCAAACGTGTTGTCACATTAATAATAATGTGGCATTATTATAATGTGGCAACAAACTAAACTTTATCATCCCATTTACCTCTGAAGTGCTTACTATACTAATAGCTAAGCTATATGATTATCTGCATATTAATTTCTGATTTCATACATAAATTTTGTAATTTTTTCCAAGTCTTTATTGATTCTACTTATTTTTTAATGTTTGTACTTTTATTAATTCCCTATGGTTGACTTTGTGTTTGTGGTCTATTTTTATCATTCTCTGAAGCATAGCATTAGGCTGTTTATTAGGAAACTTTATTCCTTTTTAGATTATGTTATGTTTATAAATATATGTATATAGTCATATATATGATTGTTGTTGGTTGTTACAGAGTTTGTGAACTGCCATGGGTACTGGAAACTGACCCTGGAACCTCTATAAAAGCAACAAAAGCTAATTCTCCAGTTCCACGTTATCCTTTTTAAAAGTAAAGCATTTATTACTATTAAATACTGTGACTATTACATTGAGAAACAATTTGACAGAATCTAGAATTATCTAAGAAATAATCCCCTTGGCATGCCTATATGAGACACCTAACTAGGTTATTTTAGGTGGAAAGACTCACCCTAAATGTGGCCAATTACCATTTCATAGGCTTGGGTCTCAGATTGAATAGAGAAAAGGGGCTGAACAACAGGATTGATTGATCTGTGCTCTCTACCTTAAAGAAAGTACACTGTGACCAGTTGTCTTATGCTTTTTCCATGATGGACGCCACAGTTTTTGATATGTCGTATTTTAATTTTTTGTAGAGAAAATTTAATCAAGCAGCATGGCCACTCTGGCAAAGGATCACATCCAAAGACGTAGGTCTGTATGATCTGGCTGGAATACAGACACACCACATACCTGTAATTCCTCTGGGTGGACAGACATGTCCTTAGTACACACCTCTAATCCCAAACAATGAAGGTAAAGTTAGTTTGTAGAAGGATACAAACATGTTTGAAACTAATGTTTAATTAAGGGGCCGACAAATTATCAGAGAAAGATTTAAGAGCGTGAATCAGAGATAGGATCTGCCCAACTCTCATGAGAACAGCACAGCCAAGAGAGGTGGTGCATAAGAGCAGTGAGAGTGAGAGTGGAGGGACGTTCAGAGAGCTCAGGCAGTCCAGTGAAGTCCAGTGTGGTGCATGACAGCGCAAGTCAACCGAGTGTGCTGAATTTGTGCAGTTCTGTTCAATTGCCTTTGAGTAGTACAGTGAAGCCAGTGCAGTTCAATTTGTGGAATTTAGAGGCAGCTTTTCCAGGCATAACTGTTTAGAAGCCAAGGGAAGCCAGTTTGAGTCAGTCAGCTTGGACGATTACATTGTACCTAGGCTAAAAGCTTCTAAACTTAGGCCTAGGAAAAGTTAGAACAATGAAAGAAATGCTCTGTGCTCAGCCCAAGCTGTGTCTTTGCACAGCCTGGGTACAATTCTTATCTCATCTCTCCTTCTGAGGAATTAAAAGAGACATTTACAAATGTTCTTTTTCTTTAACATTAATTTTCCAATGATGCCCAGGGAACTTCACTCTAACTGTCTGCTGGTAAAAGACACAACTTCTCTCATTTCACCCATACTGTCTCATCTTTGTTCACTTATGAATCTCAAGTTGCTAGGCCTTTGACCTACACTGAGACTCTCTCTGGCTGCCAGTGCAGCCCTGGAAATAGACTTGTTACTTTTAACTCTACTCCCTTAGAATGCTCCCAAATGAAATGGTCGCCACCCTGTCTCAAGCATGGTAGATTAAAAACCCATATTGAAGGACACAATCGACAACCTAACATGAAGTGTATATGCCCCACAATCAATATAAAACACTGAAAATACTTTCCCTCCAGAGATCACCAACACTATAACAGTGGTCCCCAGTGAGAACTTCAAGAAAACTCAACACACAGAAGTCAAAAGAACAATTGTAAAAGTATTCAAAGAGTTCAAGGACATTTATGAAGTACTTGAAGTAAAATCTGCAGTGCTTTAACAAAAGCGGGGAGTGAGGGGAAGTGATGGAGGTCCAAGAATACACAGTCAAATAGCTGAATGAAGTATTAATGCAAATTCAGGATATGAAAGTTGAATTCAATACAGAAGTAGAAATGGTGAAGAAAACCCAAACTATAATGAAGATAGTAACAAGAGCTTTAATAATTGTAATAACAATTCACTGGTTAGCCTTAACAACAGAATGGAACACAGAGAAAATTGAATAGCAGGGCTTGAAGACAAAGTGGAAAAATTGGATCATTCAATCAAAGAAAATAATAAAAATTTGAAAATCTATTAAAGGAATGTGCAAAAATTTTGAGACACCATGAAAAGACTAAATCTATTGAATTATGGGCATAGACAAATTCTAGGTCAAATGTGTAGGACACATCTTCACTACAATGATAAAAGAAAATGGTGAAAGAAAAGAAATGCCAATTTAGACACAATAAACACACAGAACACCAAATACAAAATACTAGAAAATAAACTTCCCATGCAATAGTATACTTAATACAATAAATACACAGAACAAGGACAGGAGATTGAAAGCTACAAGAAAGAAGGACTCAGTCACATATTAATTCTGACTTTTCAGAATAACTGAATGTCACTCAATGGAAACTCCAAAGCTAATAGAACTTGGAGCAATGTGCTTCAAGTTTAGAAAGAATACAGATGCCAAACCAGACTATGTTACCTGGCAAAACTTTCCGTCATAGATGAAATAGGAAAAAAAACTTACCATAAAGAAGCAGCCTAGAGGAATTTATGACCACTAAACCAGTTACAACAACTTTTGAAAGGAATGTTTTGGATTGAAGAGAGGGATAATTGTACCAAAAGATGGGAATTGTTGCATACATAGAACCTTCATGTCCATGTTCCAGTGTGTTTCAAATGAGAAAATACTGTGCAGGCTACCAATAGAAAAAAATGTGAGTCCCAACCCAGCCACAAAGCCTTTGATCTACAGTCTGTCCTGCTTGCAGAATATGCTAGGGCAATGTTGGCACAAAGCTTGTGGGAATAACAAACCAATGTGATGTTTGACTTAAGGCCCACTCTATGAGATGGAATCTATACCACAAACTGCTTGAATGACCAAGAATCAGAGACTTGATAGCCTAGCGACCTAGGGTAAAACTAAACACTACTTATCTAAGAAAAAATAGCAATCAAATGACTTCTACTGATGTTCTGCTATTCTAATAGATCAGTACCTTATTTTGCCATCATCAGAGAGGCTTCTTCCTGCAGCAGATTTGAACACAGACCCATAGCCTGTAAAGAGAAAGAAACATTGTAACACACAGCTTTAAATAGGATGTCTTCATCAAAGCCCTTCCCATGGGGCTCACAGAACCTCCTGGAAGTCAGGAAATTTTTAAAAGAAAGAAATTCAGGAAAATACTACAAAGTGCTCAAATGAATACGTTAATGATGTTCCTCAAGACTTTGGAAAACAAAGACAAACTAATCTCCATGACAATAGATGGAAAGAAAAAAATCAAAACAAGAGCAGAAACTAATGAAATCGAAGAAAAAAAAAGCAAACACATACAAATATTCAATAAAATTAGTGGTTGCTTCTTTGAAAAATCAAGAAAACATTAACAAACCCTTTACCAAATTAACTAACTGAGAGATAAAGCCAAGTTTAATACAACTAGTAGTGACTAGAGAGATGTCAGAACAGTTATCTATGAAATTAAAAACACAAATGAATGCCTACCTTTAAAAGTATGTTGTATTTTTGGTTGTGAGTCTACGCTTTAACAGCTGAGTCATCTCTCAGACCTAAAAGAAATGTATGCATTTCCGGAAATATTGACTCTTCAAAGTGAAGCAATGTTGAGATCAATAATTTTAACAGATCTATAGCAAGGATCTTGACATAGTAATAAAAAATATCTCCAGTAAAAAAGCCCAAGTCCAGGTGGATTCTCAGAAGAATTCTACAGAAACATTTAAAGAAGTACAACCAATGATTCAAAAATCATTTTACAAGACAGAAATAGAAGTAACATTACCAAACTTATTTTATAAAGTCAATTTTACAGTAATACCAAAACCAGATAAAGATACAAAAAGAGAAGAACTACAGACCAATATCTCCAATGAGCATAAGGACGTAAAATTATCAACAAATACTTGCAGATCAAATACAGATACACATCTAAAGAATAATTAATCATAACCACGTTGGCTTTCTTCCAGAGATAAAGGAAAGGTTTAACATGTATAAGTCAATTAAAATAATAAGTCATACAAATATATTTAATATGTAAAAAGTACATGATCACCTGAATGGATTCAGAAAAAAGATTCTTTTTAAATCCAACATGCCTTCATGATAAAAGTATTAGAGAGAAAGTTGGAGAAAACCAAGATCAGTATAATAAAGGATGGTCAACAAATCCATGACCACCATTATGCCAAATGAAGAAAAACTTGAAGAAATACCCAGAAAATCAAGATTTAAACAGCTGTCTACTATGTCCACTGCTATTTAACATAATGCTTAAAATTTTAGCTTAAGAAATAAGACAAGATAAGGAAACTAAAGGGTAACAAATAGGAAAAGAAGTCAAATTATCCCAACTTACAAATAATGTGCCACTTTATGTAAGAAACACTAAATACTCCACCATAAAGTTTTCAGAACTGATAAACATTTCCATAGTGAAGGATAGAAAGTCAAAACTCAAAAAGAAAAAAAGAAAGTCAGAAGCCTTTCTATGTACTAGTAGCAAACATCATGAAAGAAACAGAGGAACAGTCTCATTTACAAGTGCCAGAAGAAGAGAAGAGACTAAAATACCTCAGATAGCATTACCATAGAAGAGTTCTCTACAAAAGTAAATGTAAAACAGTAAAGAAAGAAATCACAGACAACCCAAGAAGCTAGAAAGACCTCTTATACTCATGGATTGGTAGACTCAGTATTGTAGAAAGGTTCATCCTATCCAAAATAACTCACAAAGAAATTTTACCAAAAACTCCCTACCACCCTTCACAGAAATAGGAAATATACTACAACTTAGAGCAGTCATGAAGATGTTCCAAATGGAATTCTAGTTGGGCAGTAAATAAGATCAACAATTTACAAATCAGACTTTTGTTGGGCCTGACATGAGGTCTAAACTCCATTCCATCTTTACCCTTCAGTCACTTACACAGGTGGTGGGCATAATAAATAGGCCCCCAGGCCCTAGAGAGATTTGCATACTAATGAGGTACCTGAAGGCAAGAGGGTGGAGCCGACTAAGCATTCCTCCCCAGCTCCTCCCCCCTTCCTCCTCCTGGGTTTTGTGGGGTGTGGATCCAGATCCATCCACCATCTGCCATGCCAATAAACCCAAGGACTTCCTCGTGTGTTGGGGGTCACACCGTGAGGAACTGTGGAGAGGCTTTTAGTTAATGTGCAGCCAGGCCTAACTTCCAGCTGGAGGAACCCAGAGCACTCCCAGCCGACTCCCCATAGCATGGCGGGAGGAACCCTGGGTTCCCCAGCCATATTTTTCCAAAAGACTTTATTAAACTTTAAAACAAAAGACTCTGCACAGCAAAGGAAACAATCAAATGAAAAGCCAGAATGCGAGAAAGTACTTCTCTGCTATCCACTCAACATATTCATACTTAGAATACACAAGTAAAGAAATAAAATAACTCAAATAAACAAACAGCCCAGTTAAAAGTGGGCTTTCTTAGAATTCTCACAAGAAAAACTGAATCTCCAATAAACACATTTTAGACTTTGAAGTAAGACCCTTCTAGCCTGGTATGCTGCGGAGACACAGATAAACAACCAATGACCCCTTACACAGCCATTTCTACATTCTGGTCACCTTGTAGCTGCTTACTAGCAGTTATGACACCTACCAATGCCCTTCCTCTCCCTTTGGGACTCATCAGAGTCTGACTTGTCAGTGTCTCTTTAGCCTACTCACTTGATACAGAGACAAAGATAAGGCTGTAGCACAGACAGCCAACTCTGATTGTCTGGTGGTTGCTTGCTAGGGATCCTGGCCTCTTAACTATATTTCTGTCTCTTTTGGCTATTGAAGCTTTACAGACTTATTCATATAAGGAACCCTTCAAGATTTTCTTTTGCCATGGTGACAGTGCTCCCAGCATAGTCTCATTCTCCCATCCCATCCTCTCACTTGGAACTTCCTAAAAAAGACTATGACCTCCTTAAGGCCATCAGAGTGATTAGGGTTTTTGAAAGAAGGAGATATATAGTACTATGATATAAATAATGGGACAGAAAAGATTAAATGTGATGGGAACTGGGAAGACAGGGTAGAGGACACGCTATAGAGAAGAATTGCTAACAAAAGCATTTGGAAAGACCCATGTTGATTCTTACTGCTGTATAATATTCCTGAAATATATGCATAAACATACAAAAATAGTTTAAATGCAGTTATCTTATAACAATGAGGCAACCTCCTAATTAGACACAACATACTTCATAAATAAAATCACTACCAGACCTGGGTTACTTCATTTTGAGTTGTTAGCCAATGAGGTTTAATAGATATCCAAGTATTATAGGCTATTACTACTGTCCTTAGTTACTCTCTAGAACTTGATGACTAGACCCTTTTGCTAAGGACACTGCTTATCTGTGGATATAAGGATAATATTTAGAATGCAGTTAGAAGTTATGTTGGTCTAGCAAAATAGATGTAGTAGATTCTTTTCTAAGGTCTATGAGCCCACCAGCCCCAGGACGCTCACTAGGTTTCCAGTTCCAGGCATAGCCTTCCTCATGTTGAGTGGCCCATAAGTCTAATTAGACAGCGGTGGTTGCCATCATAACTGAGAAGTTCATCATCCTTAGTAATTAGGGAAATACACATGAAAGAACTTTTGAGATTTCAGCTCACTATAGTCAGAACAGCTAAGATCAACAAAACACCTGATAAGAAATGTTGATGAGGAAGGTAGAGAAAGGGGAACCCTCATTCACAGTTGGAAAAAATACAATTTCTGCAGCCACTCTGAAAATCTGTATGAAGACTCCTCAAGAAAAAAAAGTTAAGAAATAAATTTACCGTATGACCTAGGTATACACTCCTTGGCAAATGCTCAAAGAACTTAAAATCATATCCCACAGATACTTGCTCAACAATGGAAATACCACAACTGCCTTTAAAAGATGGATGGAAAATAAAAATGTAGCACATATTACACAGTGGAATACTATTCAGCTATAAAAAAAAATTGTGAAATTTTCCACTTAATGAGTAGATCTAGAAATGATTATATTGAGTGAGTGAGGTAAGCCAGACTCAGAAAGACAAATATCACATGTTCTCTCTCATTTGAAGTACCCAGCTCCAAAAATTCTGATATGAGTAGCTGGGTGGATCCAGAAACCAGGAAAGTATAAATGGATCATCAGTGAGAGCTGACTTGGGAAGAGATAGCACGATACATGTGATTTGAAGAGGGAAACAGAATAACAGGAAGGAGCCCCAACTGTGGCAAAGAGATCAATACAGAAATAATTTTTAAAATTTATTAAATTACTTTATTTACTTATATTCCAAATGTTGGATTCCTTCCTGGTCCTCCCTTCCATAATTCTTAACCCCACTCCTTGCTCTTGCCTCTGAGAGGATGCTCCATTACCCTCCTACTCACCCACCCCATCACTCACACACTCACCCCAACTCATCCTCCTGTATCTCCTTTCCCTGAGGTATCAAGTCTCTATAGGTTTGACTCATTATCTCCCACTGAGGTCAGACAAGGCAATCCTTTGCTACATATGTGCTGGAGGCCACGGAACAGCCCATGTATGCTCTTTGGTTGGTGGCTTAGTATCTGGGAGCTCTGAGGGGTCTGGGTTAGAAGATACTGTTGTTCTTTCTTCCTTCAGCTCATTCAATCCTTCCCTTAACTCTTCCATAGGGGTCCTGGACCTCAGTCCAATAATTGGCAGTAAGTATCTGTATCTGTCTCAGTCAGTTGCTGGTAGAATCTCTCAGAGGATAGCCATGCCAGGCTCCTGTCTGCAAAAATAACATGGCATCGATAATAGTGTCAGGGTTTGGTGCCAACTCATGTGATGGATCCCAAGTTAAGCTGGTCACTGGATGGCCTTTCCTTCAGTGTCTGCTCCTTTTTTATTCCCTGCATTTCCTTTAAATAGGAATAATTCTAGGTCAAAAAAATTGAACATGGGAGGGTGGCCCTCTCTCTCCTTTGGGGGCCCTGTTTAACTACTGGAGGTAGTCTCTTCAGGTTCCATCTCCCCACTGTTGGGCACTTTGTCTAAGGTTATCTCCATTGAGTCCTGGGAGTCTCTCACATCCCAGGTTTCTGGGTCTTTCTAAAAACCTTTATACAACCAAAATAAATATGTTTTTATATTTTTAGTCCATTATCTTAATTTCTACTTAATCTCGAAAGTTAAACATGATTGCCCCTGTGTAAAACTAATATTTAAAATATGTTAGTAGAGGTCGGTCATTTTTTTATTCTTCCTGTCCTCCATATCAACTTCCCAAGATTGACTCTTAGTCCTGTTGCAACCTGCCAGCAGAAGCCCTCATCTCACCCACACCTTAATTCACTGAGGACTCTGTCTCTTTTGGGGTAGAACCAGTGTCCCCTTGTTCTTTCTGGCTACCCCATTCAGCCTTCTAAGACATTTCCCTTCCTTTGTTACACCCATTAACACACTCTTCCAAAAAACCCAAGTGGCAACAGTTGTCTGAGATTCAGGAACCACATAGTCACCACGTTTGGTTAGGTTTCAGAATGGGCAACAGCATTAAAAAAAATAGAACACAAAGAAACACTTCAAATATTATAACTCCAGATGCCCACACTCTAGTGCAAAATCAGAAACATGAACAACCAAGACAATATGATTCCTCTAGCTACCAGCAACTCTATTACAATAGGCTTTAAGAAAAGCAAGTTAGCTGAATCACAAGACAAGGAACATAAAATATCGTTTATGAGTATATACATGGACCTTAAGAGGATGTGAATAAATGTCTTAATGAGGACCAGGAAAACACAAATGGTTGAATGAAAACGATTCAAGACATGAAAGTAGAATTTAACAAGAAACAGAATCATTGAATATCACTCAAACTGAAACAAAATTGAAAATGAAAGCCTCGGGATGCCAAACAAAACCTCAGAGACAATCCTCACCAACAGATTAAAAGACATACACAGGATACCCATAAAATCTCAAACACTATAAAGAAAATGACAAACCTACAAATAACAGAAATAGAAAGGAAGAGAAATCCAGGGCAAAAACACAGGATATATTTTAACAAAATCATTGAAAAATTCCAACTCTAAAGACATAAAGGTACAGAAATAATATGGAATATCAAATGTTGAAAATCAGAAAACAAACTCCCTGGGACACACAAAAGTCAAAACAGTAAGTGTACAGGATGATAAAAGATAGGAAAAGCTGCAAAGGAAAATATTAAATTATATATAAATACAGATCTATTAGAATAACACCAGGCTTCAATATTTATTCAGAAAGCCCAAAGGACCTGAATGGATGTTCTTCAAGAGCTAAGGGTCCAAAGATGCCAGCCCAGATTACTATATCAAGCAAGCTATCAATAATAATCAGTAAAGAAATAAAACAATCCATAATAAAAATAAATTGAAACAGATTCTGTGTACCAACATAGCTCTACAGAAGGTACTGGACAGAAAAGTTCAGTCTAGAGAAGGTTATCTATACCACAGGATGATTCAATCTCAGGACATTTATCAAAAAAGGTACCACCATCACCACAACAAAACAATAGGCAGTAGTAAATACTGCTCATTAATATCTCTTCATATTAATGGTCTGCTAACAGATTTGGGTTAGAAAACAGGATTTATCTTTCTGTTATATCCAAGAAACATACTTCACTATCAAGAATGCAGATGACCTTAGGATAAAGAAATAGAAAAAGTATTCCAAGCAAATGGAATCAAGAAGCAAGCACATGTAGCTCTTTTTATAGTTGACAAAACATATTTCAAACCCAAACTAATCAGGATAGGTAAGGGCACTATATATTCATTATATGAAAAATGCATTGAGGCTATTTCAGTTCTATACATTTAAGCATAAAGCAGAGGGACATTCAAGTTCATAAAAGAAGTTTCTACAGGTAAAAGTCACATAGTGACCCTAAACCAGTCATAGTGGGGGGACTGCAATGCTCCACTAGACCAGTCATCAAGAAAATACTAAAAAGAGAAACATTGACTAAAATGAGATCATGACCCTAAGAGACGTCAACAGCATATTCTGCCCAAACACTAAAGAACATACTTTCTTCTCAGTAGATTTGGAACTTTTCACAAACTGATAGATAACATGTTAGAATATAAAACTAGTCTCACCTTTTGGCTGAGGAAGACACCTACCTGGTCTGCTTCCATGAAGACACCATATCCTGAGCCATCCTAAAGAAACCACTGCACTTAGAGCAGTAGACACCATATCCTAGCCATCTTAGAGGAGCCATTGCACTCAGAGCAGCAGGATTTCAGGATCCCAGAGGCAGTCTGAGTCCCAGGAGTTCTTCCACCCAGGAGCTTAGGATCACAGGATCACAGGATCACAGAGACATCTGTACTCTGAGGAGTTCTGACACAAGTAAGATAACTGGAAAAATAGGCTGCATTCAGAGACAGTGAGTACAGGTAGCACTACTACAGTTAAACAGATGGTGAAAGGCAAGCACAAGAACAAAGGCAACAGAAACCAAAGTTACCTGGAACCATCAGAACCCAGTTCTCCCATCATAGCAACTTCTGGCCACCCCATTGCACCAGAAAAGCAGGATTCAGAATTAAAATCATTTCTCATGATGATGATAGAAGACTTTAAGAATGACATAAATAACTCTCTTAAAGAAGTACAGGAGAACACAGGTAAACAAGTAGAAGCCCTTAAAGAAGAAACACAAAAATCCATTAAAGAATTGCAAGAAAACACAATCAAACAGGTGAAAAAATTAAACAAAACCATCCAGGATCTAAAAGTGGAAATAGAAACAATAAAGAAATCTCAAAGGGAGACTATTTTGGAGATAGAAAACCTAGGGGAAAAAAATGAGGAATTGTAGACACACTCATCACCAACAAAATACAAGAGAAAGAAGATAGAATCTCATGTGCAGAAGATACCATAAAAAACATTGACACAATTGTCAAAGAAAATGCAAAATGCAAAAAGCTCCTAACCCAAAACATCCAGGAAATCCAGGACACAATGAGAAGACCAAACCTAAGGATAATAGGTACAGATGAGAGTGAAGATTCCCAACTTAAAAGGGCCAGTAAGTATCTTGAACAAAATTATAGAGGAAAGCTTTCCTAACCTAAAGAAAGAGATGACAATCAACATACAAGAAGCCTACAGAACTCCAAATAGACTAGACCAGAAAAGAAATTTCTCCAACCACATAATAATCAAAGCATCAAATGCACAAAACAAAGAAAAAATACTAAAAGCAGTAAGGGGAAAAGATCGAGTAACATACAAAGGCAGACCTATAAGAATTACACCAGATTTTTCACCAGAGACTATAAAAGCCAGAAGATCCTGGACTGTTATCATATAGACCCTAAGTGAACATGAATGTCAGCCAAGACTACTATACCCAGCAAAACTCTCAATCACTATAGATGGAGAAACCAAGATATTTCATGACAAAACCAAATTTACACAATATCTTCCCACAAATACAGCCCTACAAAGGTTAATAGATGGAAAACACCAACACAAGGAGGGAAACTACAACCTAGAAAAAGCAGGAATGTAATCTTCCAACAAACCCAAAAGAAGATAGCTACACAAACTTATTTCCACCTCTAATAACAAAATAACAGTAAGCAACAATCACTTTTCCTTAATATATCTTAACATCAATGGACTCAATTCCCCAATAAAAACACATAGAGTAACAGACTGGATAATTAAAAAGACCCAGCATTTTGCTCCATACAGGAAATGCACCTCAGTGACAAAGACAGACACTACCTCAGAGTAAAAGGATAGAAAACAATTTTCCAAGTAAATGGTCCCAAGAAACAAGCTGGAGTAGCCATTCTAATTTTGAATATAATCAACTTTCAACCAAAAGTAATCAAAAGAGATAAGGAAGGACATTTCATACTCATCAAAGGAAAACTCTACCAAAATGAACTCTCAGTTCTGAACATCTATGCTCCAAATGCAAGGGCACCCACATTCATAAAAGAAACTTTACTAAAATTCAAAGCACATATGGTACCTCACACAGTAATAGTGGGGAATTTCAACACGCCACTCTCAGCAACGGACAAATCATGGAAACAGAAACTAAATGGAGACACAGTGGAATTAACAGAACTTATGAACCAAATGGACTTAACAGATATCTATAGAACATTTCATCCTAAAACAAAAGAATATACCTTTTTCTCAGCACCTCATGGTACCTTATCCAAAATAGAATGTAATTGGTCAAAAAGCAGGCCTCAACAGATACAAAAATATTGAAATAATCCCTTGCATCTTATCAAATCACCATGGACTAAGGCTGATCTTCAATAATAACAAAAACAATGGAAGGGCCACATACATGTGGAAACTGAATAACACTACACTCAATGATGACTTGGTCAAGGAAGAAATAAATAAAGAAATTAAAGACTTCATAAAATTTAATGAAAATGAAAACTTGTCATATGAAAACCTATGGGACACAGTGAAAGCAGTGCTAAGGGGAAAACTCATAACTCTAAGTGTCTACAAAAAGAAACCGGAGAGAGCATACACTAACAACTTCACAGTACACCTGAAAGCACTAGAACAAAAAGAAGCAAATACACCCAAGAGGAGTAGACAGCAGGAAATAATCAAACTCAGGACTGAAATCAACCAAGTAAAAATAAAAAGAACTATACAAAGTATCAACAACACCAGAAACTGGTTCTTTGAGAAAATCAACAAGATAGATAAACCCTTAGCCAGACTAACCAGAGGCCACAGAGACAGTATCCAAATTAATAAAATTAGACCTGAAAAGAAAGACATAACAACAGCAACTGAGGAAATTCATCCACTCCTACTACAAAAGCTTTTACTCAACGAAATTGGAAAATCTGAATGAAGTGGACAACTTTCTAGACAGATACCAGGTATCAAAGTTAAATCAGGAGCATATAAACCATTTAAATCGTCCCATAACCCCTAAAAAACAAACAAACAAAAAAAACAAAAACAACAACAACAACAACAACAACAACAAAAACCCAGCAGTCTCCACACCAAAAAAACAGCCCAGAACCAGATAGTTTAAGTGCAGAATTCTATCAGACCTAATTCTATCAAGGAAGACCTAATACCAATTCTTTTCAAACTATTCCACAAAATAGAAACAGAAGGAACACTACTCAATTCGTTCTTGGAAGCTATAATCATGCTCATACCTAAGCCACACAAAGATCCAACAAAAAAAGAGAACTTCAAACCAATATCCATTATGAATATCGATGCAAAAATACTCAATAAAATTCTTGCAAACTGAATCCAAGAACACATCCATTATGATCAAGTAGGCTTTATCCCAGGAATGCAGGGATGGTCCAATATTTGGAAATCCATCGATGTAATCCACTATACAAACAAACTCAAAGAAAAAAAAAACACATGCTCATCTCACTAGATGCTGAGAAAGCATTTGACAAAATTTAACATCCCTTCATGATAAAAGTCTTGGAAAGATCAGGAATTCAAGACCCATACCTAAACATAGTAAAAGCAATATACAGCAAGCCAGTAGCCAACATCAAACTAAATGGAGAGAAACTTGAAGCAATCCTAGTAAGATCAGGGACTAGACAAGGCTGCTCACTGTCTCCCTACCTATTCAATATAGTACTGGAAGTCCTAGCCAGAGCAATTAGACAACAAAAAGAAGTCAAAGGGATACAAAAAGGAAAGGAAGAAATTAAGATATCACTATTTGCAGATGATATGATAGTGTACTTAAGTGACCCTAAAATTTCCAGCAGAGAACTCCTAAACCTGATAAACAACTTCAGCAAAGTGTCTGGTTATATATGAGAACTGTATTTATATAATTTTCCCCTTTCTCTTCTTCCTCCCACTCTTCCCAAACCCCCATACTTTTCTAACACATCTTATTATTTAATTATTGTTCATATATGTATGTATATATGTATACATGTATAAGTATATATGTATATACAAATACTGATAAAGTGTTTTGAAATTTTTAAAAAGTAAAAAAAAAAAATAATAAAGTCAACTCAAACAAATCAGTAGCCTTTCTCTACTCGAAAGATAAACAGACTGAGAAAAAAATTGGAGAAATGACACCCTTCACAATACTCACAAACAATATAAAATAACTTGGTGTGAATCTAACCAAGCAAGTGAAAGATCTATATGACAAGAACTTCAAGTCTCTGAAGAAAGAAATCAAAGATGATCTCAGACAATTAAAAGATCTCCCAAGCTCATGGATTGGCAGGATGAATATAGTAAAAATAGCCATCTTGCCAAAAGCAATCTACAGATTCAATGCAATCCCCATTAAAATTCCAACTCAATGCTTCACAGATTTAGAAAAAAAATTCTAAGTTTCGTTTGGAATAACAAAAAACACAGGATAGAGAAAAGTATTCACAACAATAAAAGAACTTCTGGGGGAATCACTATCCCTGACCTCAAGCTGTACTACAGAGCAATAGTGATAAAAAAAAAAAAAAAAAAAAAAAAAAAAACCTCCATGGTATTTGTACAAAGATAGGCAGGAAGACCAAGGGGATAAAATTGAAGACCCAGAAATGAATCCACACACCTATGTCACTTGATCTTTGACACAGGAGATAAACCTGTCCATTGGGGGAAAAAGCACCATTTTCAACAAATGGTTCTGGTTCAACTGGAGACAACATCTAGAAGAATGTAAATACATCCATTCTTATCTCCTGTACAAAGCTCAAGTCCAAGTGGATAAAGCACCTTTACATAAAACCAGATACACTTAAACTAATAGAAGAGAAGGTGGGGAAGACCCTCGAAATACATGTGCACAGGGAAAAATTTCCTGAATAGAACACCAATGGCTTATTCTCTAAGATCAAGAGTTGGCAAATAGGACCTCATAAAACTGAAAAGTTTCTGTAAAGCAAAGGACACTGTCAGTAAGACAAAATGGCAACCAACACATTGGGAAAAGATCTTTACCAATCTTACATCCAACAGAGGGCTAAAATCCAATATATACAAAGAACTCGAGAAATTAGACTCCAGACAACCAAATAACTCTATTAAAAAATGAGGTACAGAGCTAAACAAAGAATTCCCAACTGAGGAAACTCAAATGGCCAAGAAGCACCTAGAGAAATGTTCAGCATCCTTAGTCATCAGGGAAATGCAAATCAAAACAACCCTGAGTTACCACCTCACACCAGTCAGAATGGCTAAGATCAAAAACTCAGGTGATAGCAGATGCTGGTACGCATGTGGAGAAAGAGGAACACTCCTTCATTGTTGATAGGACTGCAAGATGGTGCAACCACTCTGGAAATCAGTCTGGCGGTTCCTCAAAAAATTCGACATAGTACTACCTGAGGACTCAGCTATACCACTCCTGGTCATATACCTAGAAGATGCTCCAACATATAACAAGGGCATATGCTCCACTATGTTCCTAGCAGCCTTATTTATAATAGCTAGGAGCTGGAAAGATCCCAGATGTCCTTCAACAGAGGAATGGATATAGAAAATATAGTATATTTACACAATGTAATATTACTCAGCTATTAAAAACAATGAATTCAACAAATTCATTTTTTTTTAGACTAGAGTTTATTCAGCACATGGGGGAGAGCCAGGAGGATAGTAGATAGATAGATAGATAGATAGATAGATAGATAGATAGATAGATAGATAGATAGAATTCAACAAATTCTTAGGCAAATGAAATTCAACTAGAAAATATCATCCTGAGTGAAGTAACCCAATCGCAAAAGAACACACATGGTATGCACTCATTTGGATATTAACTCAAAAGCTCATAATACCCAAGATACAACTCACAGACCACATGAAGCTCATGAAGAAGGAAGACCAAAATGTGGGTGCTTAGGTCCTTCTTAGAAGGAGTAACAAAATACTCATGGGAGCAAGTATAGAGACAAAGCCTGGGGCAGAAACTGAAGGAATGGTCATCTGGAGACTTTCCCACCTGGGTATCCATCCCATGTGCAGTCACCAAAGGTAGACTCTGATGTGGATGCCAGAAAGTGCATGCTGACAGCAGCCTGATATAGCTGTCTCCTTAGAGGTCTGCCAGAGCCTGCCATATACAGAGGTAGATGCTCACAGCTAACCATTGAACTGATCATGGGATTCCCAATTGGAGGAGTGAGAGAGAAGACTGAAGAATTGAAAGGGTTTTTGGCCCCATGGGGAGAGCAACAATACCAACCAACCAGAGCTCCCCGTGTCTATACTACCAGCCTGGGAGCACATAGGGAGAGTCCCATGGCTCCAGCTGTATTTGTGGGTGAGGATGACATTGTTGGGTATAGTTGGGAGAGGAAGTCCTTGGTCTAGTGAAGGCTGGATGCCCCAGGGTGGAAGAATTAGTGGCTGGGGAGGTGGGAAATGGTGGGTGGGTGGGGGCACATCCTCATAAAAGCAGGAAGAGGGGGGATGTTTCTGAGTAGAAGGAAAATGGGAAAAGGAGATCACATCTGAAATGTAAATAAAATAACCAATAAAAAAGATAAATAAATTTATAAGTATAACTAGTCTCAACAGATATTAAGATAACTGAAATGACATCCTGTATCCTATATGAACACCATGGATTAAAGCTGAATATCAATAACAGAGAAGATATCAATAAAGAGAAGCAGACAGTATAAAAACCGAGTGACCTACTGTTAAAAATGAAAATTGATTTGTGAAAAAGGAAATTTAAACTTTCAAAAATTGAATGAAAACAAAAATAAAACAACATACCCAAACCTATGGGACACAATGAAGACAGTTCCAAGAGGCAAACTCATACCACTTATTGCCTCCAGCAAAGAAATAGATAAAGTAGATTGCATAAATGGGTTTCCAATATTTTAAAACAAATTAATATTTTCAGGACATGCCTTAGTCAACCATAATATATTATTCATATCTTGTTGGTGGACTCAGTAAACTAATATTTTTATTGAGAACTTTCATGAGTATGTTCTTGGAAAAAAAAAACTGATCTCACATGTGTGTCTAGTAACATATTTTGTTGTTTTGTAAACAGAGTTTACTGGCTTAACAAAATTGCCTAGAACATACTTCCTTTTATGCTGTTTGCTGTGAGAAATCTGATGAAAATCTGAGATGCATGTTTCATTCAAACATTTGACACACTTTACCTATGAAAGTATGTCGGCTTAGGAAATTAGATTTAGAGTACTTGACATAAACTAGTTCTTCTCAGAGATGTAAGATCATGCTGACTACTATTCTGTCTTCTTGTGCAGTCATTACTTACTCACAGATTTTGATCAAGCAGACTTTTTGATGAAGTTTCTAAATATGTGCATTTACAGGTGCTATTGACTGTTCTCAAGAGAAATCCACAGAATACTTGTTCCTATATAGGCAACATATCATTGTTCTTTACCTGGATAGGTTTCAAAATAGTTTCCCTTTTGTTTTTCAATAGTTTTTTTTCCCTATGTTTGGAAACAGAATATCCTCAATTTTAGCCAATTTTTTCCTTTTTTTCCTTCACTTCTAGAATCCATAGAATTGAATTTTCTACAAAATTTAGAAAGTTTTCTGTTTTCATTTTTCATATATATATTTGCTATCAGTTTACCTTTAACCTTGAGGAGAGTATTGCATCATTTCTGTTATTTTTGTTGTGTCCTGACATGGTCTTCACTTGTCTCTATCCTTCTTGTCTCTCTTGTCCAGACTGGATGGAATCTACTGGTTTCTCTTCAAGTTAAATCTATTCCAGTTGAGTCCATCTATTGGGTCATTTTACTATTATTTTTTTCACTTGTAAAACTAAAACTAGGTGTTTCTTATGTTTTAATTTGTTCAGATAGTCAACACAAATACTTTTTCCAACAGTGTTTTCAAATGCTAAATTTTGCATTGTTACAATTACAATTTTTTTTTTTTTTGGCTTTTTCATTTAATTCCAATGTCTCTGTAAGCTTAGTTTTTGCTGATTTGATAGTATTTTACCACATGCTACAGTTTTCAAAGGCCAAATATAATTTTTATCTTAGAAGTTTTAAACAGTTTCTAGATCCTCAAAAATATAGATTTTTTTTTTTTTTGATAGAAGGTAGTTGAACTTGTATGGATAAGTTTGAGAGTTCCAACCTACCTTCTGTGGAAGTTGGTTCCAATGTCAGGGTTAAGATTTAAAGATTTTATAGAGTCCTTCATATTAATTTTTGGTATGCACAATCCAGACTACATTCTATGTCTTGGACAGTAGTCTCTTAATAATTCCCAAAAGATTTGGATCAATTAGGAACATCCTCACTTGTGCATAGCCTCCCCCCAAATTATAAGCAATTTTGTGGGAGGAATGGATTTGAAAGTTTTATTGTCATGGTCTCCTCATCACTTTCTAATTCTGGTGTATCTATATTCTCTTCTAACACTAGACACTTCTCTACTTTGTTTTCTACCAGGTAGAGGCCAGCCAATGGGAGGAAAGGAAGAAAGAGGGCAATGGGGACTTATATTTTTCTTGGAGTTTTATTGGATGAAGATGTCTGTCTGTCCACTTTTTACACTAATTGGGGCTCTAGAGAGAAATCAGTATAAGAATGTATCTGTTTTATTGTAAGATATTGGCTCACTGACTGTGTGATTTACTTGTCTAAATCCAAGAGCAGGTTGACAAGATGGAAATCCATGAAGGAACTAATTTTTATTTCAAAAATAAAGTAGTATTTGGTGGTGGGGAGGCATGATAACACACTTTCAAAGAGTTCATGTGTCTTTTAAAGCTTTCAGCTAACTAGATTAAAGATGACTCAGATACTGTCACATATGATCTGCTACCTTGAACTCTACAGGATTAGATGTTAATCTCTCCCAAGAAATTACTTTCACAGTAAATGGAGACACACCTAGTTATTGTGGCTAAGCTAAGCTTATATGTAAGATTAAACATCACAACCCCATTACTTGCTTATTAAACACTTATATGTATCATCTTAAGCCACAGTTTACCTTTAAATAAGGGCAAAACTGAAGTTATACTTCAATCTACACCAAACAAAATGTACTGATTCTTTCCACAGAGCAATATAAAAATATCCTGCAAACTATATCATGAATTTCAAAATCTTTATCTACTGCATTGTAAAGTCACACACATTATGTTATATAGGCGAATTAAAGAGGAAAGAAAGATAATTGCCTGATGCACATTCACACACACAACAACAACAACAACAACAACAACCAACTCATGCCAACACTCAGAACTCTGACTTCTATAGAGTCAGTTCCTTTATGTTCTTGCTATAAGTTACTATTTCTGCTGGTTTGGAATTTTGGGAGGCTGGAGAGAGAGAGAGAGAGGGAGAGAGAGAGGGGGGGAAGGGATTTATACACATTAATTTAGAAGTTTGATCTATAGGTTGGTTTCTCTCTTAGAATATTTATTTTCACTCATCCATTCATTCATTCTTTATTATCATCCTCTTTGTCTTTCTTCCTCTCCCTCCCTCCCTCTCTCTCCCTTTCGCCATCCTCTCTTATCTTTCTATGTCCTGATGGTTTATTTTATGTTTGGAGGAAGTATGAAGGAAAGACTAGGGAACACTGCAGGAAAGAGAATGGAAAGTTCAATGACACCAGTAAACTTCCCCAGTATTTTTGCTATTGTTTCTTTTGTAGATACTTAAACAAGTCTCAGCATCATGGCCAGAATTTACAGTTATGTTCACATGGAGAGAAGAAAGAAAGACAGAGAGAGAGAGAGAGAGAGAGAGAGAGAGAGAGAGAGAGAGAGAGA
>JANHMN010000006.1:44542549-44599594 GCA_030674055.1 Rhabdomys pumilio
CATGAATCCCAGACTGATTTCTAACTCATCATGACGTTAAGCATGAATTTAAACCCTGATCCTCCTGACTCTTTCTCCCAGTTTTTGGGATTGCCATTGTATGCCACCATGCCTGGCAGAATTTCAATATATTATTCTCTATAATACAAGATGTGTTGATAAATGGAATTTTTGAAATGAACGAAGGACAAGTGCTCAGGTTCTTTATGGAAATAGAATTAGATTTAAGAGTCACTATTTTGTGCTGCGTTAATAGTTTAAATACACCTCTCCTTCCTAAATCATATTAAACAGTTTGTATTTCAATTAGATGGTCGATCTAGTGACAGGAAAATGCTACAATCAAGAGTTTCCTTCACTATTGACTTCTGCATTTTACAGCACAAACCCAATGTTTTCCACCAAATACTCCCTCAGTTTGGAAGTCTCCTTCTTTGAAGTCTACTACTAATCTTTGGTATTCCATGCCCAGAAGGTGAATAGCCTATGTATCCATCATTTTTAGCTTACTTATTTATGTATTTCTTTAAGTACTTTTGGTAGCGTCTATAACATTGACTTTATTGGGTTAAAATGCATGATCACATCTCTAGCAGCAAAACCCTGAGGCAGGAGCCACCAGAAAGTTCCTGTCTTTCCCAGCTTAGAAGATTTGTCTCTAGAGTTGGGGACTGATATATTTTGCTTTTCTTTTAAAAGAGAGCAGAGTCAAAGCAACAGAAAAAGAGATCTGTGTTCTTGTCATGTCTCTCTCCCATGTTACCTTCTACAGAAAGACTGTCAAAGACCAGGCAACACCCAATTGCAAGAATGATTCAGAATTTTCACAGAAATCTAAGTACATTATATGCTTTGAAATCTCTTGGGAATATGCACATTATAGCTTACTCATTCTAGCTACCAACCCCAATGTTCAATATTAAAACAGACGTAAAAAAAACCTTCTCCTTTCACACATTAATAAAATATGGAATGGTGTTAACAAAATCCTGTAACAGGGCTCCCAGCCCTCATAGTAAGATAAGAGATGAGATGAACAACCTCAAAAGGAAACCACTAAGCCACATTAGAAAACCCAGCAGTGTCAACAGGTCTAAATTTGCATTCGTTTTAATTACCAACATAAATATAATCTACTCTTATGAGATGAAACCAGAGTCCAATAAACAAAGCCACGACTGTGGTATAAACATCAACATTTGGAAAATCACAGCTTCAAACTGTAATTCACCAACTGCTCTCACGCATATAGACCACTTACCCATGTAAAAGTCATGACCCATTAACATCTGCCAGCCCTGACTAAGGCCACCCGAACTGCCCTGAAAGATGGACTATGTAGAAGATGTCAGCCCTAGGAACAGCAGCAAAATGTAGTTAGTACACCTACGAGGAGAAGCATTCATTTGGGATTGCAAGGCCAGAATTCAGACAACCTCTCGAGATTTCATAAATTATTTAACACAACTGAGCTTGAAGTTCCCGGGGGAGGGGAGGGGGAATAACTGGGAATTAAATGAGATAGTTTTTACTGCTCATTTCAAATGAGAAAAGCTACTTTAAGTGCTAAATTCCCTCATGTAGTAAGACGTGGAATTTATACATAATGGTTAACACATCCTCCTTTGTAGTCTACATCTGCAGAGTACTTAGAACATTGGTCTGCATTCCATTCTGCTGAACCTGCCAGAGTGCACAGCAGCTATGCTTGCTCCTGGTAAAGCAAACACTACTTGTTTCTCTGCACTCATCAAACCCTACTGATTTGGTGCTGGGTGCTACCATGAAGTCCCCAGTGAAAGCTTCTCATTTAGTTCAGGTCACAACAAGAACCCAAGCATAAACACACAGAGGGCCCACAGGCTGGAACCTTTCCACCATCACCAGGTGGAGTAGGCATGGTGACTACAGCCTCTGTCACTCAAATTGTTGTTTCTCTGGGCATGGCAGATTACATGAACTGTCAGTGATGAAGAGTCCACATGACATGATTTGTGAGGATGCAGTGATCAGAAACCTCAAAGATGGTCCACTGCCATGTCATCAGCCCACAGAACTATGCATCTATAATCTGAAAAGTCAACAGCTGAAATGGAGAGACACAGGAGCATCTCCAGCATAGAGAGGAGGATGGAGGAGAAATGAGGGTCAGAGCCCAGCAAGGGCAACGATGCTATAGATAAGCTACACACAGCACAGGTCAATGGCACAACAGCTCTTGACAGCCAGCTAGCAAACGTGACATCTGAAGTTATCCCATAATCCCTACACATCTAAAAAGGCTCATGCAAAACTTCTTTGTATTTAAGGTAGTATGTAACAATCTGTCCCATTAAGTTTTTTTTTCTAATCTTTCTCCAGTTTCTCTCCTGCCGTTCCATATATATAGTCCATATATATATGTATATATATATATATATATATATATGTGTGTGTGTGTGTGTGTGTGTGTGTGTGTATATATATATATATATATATATATATATATATAGTGTTTAGTTTACTTATTTTCTGAGTGAAGGTTTCATGTAGCCCAGGCTAGCCTTATACTCACTATGTAGCTAATGATCATCTTGTATCCCTAGTTTTCCTACTGTCGAGCACACCACCATGTAGGGTCTGATTTTTCATTTAACGTTATCCCTGCTGAGCAAACCTTGGACATGATAGCATCAAGTGAATTATCATAATTATTACGTTAAAAATTTGAACCCTAAGAGTATCTGAGCAGTGGAGTATCTGAGACACTGAAGTCTAAAGAAATACCCATTGTCACTTGGTTGTACATACTTCTCAGACGCATATCTTTAACTTCCATCACTCTGTGGCAATCATTTTGGTGCCTAAATCACTCACTACACAGCATCAGAGAAGCAGCGATGCATGCACCATCTAGCAGAAGAAGTGCCTTGTCATTGACCCTGATAATCAATTGAGCCCCACAAACCTTCCAAGGGGTAGAGCTATGGTGACATCCATGTCAATCAATACAAAAGAATCCTTCCCTTGCATTGTAGGTCAATTCACAGTGCAACTTGTCCAGATAAACATGATGATGTCATGTCAGAGGCAAGAAGACAACACCAGCCCGGTCTACTTCAACCCCACAAATTTTCACAGGATACAAACCTTTGGGAGGAGCGAGGTTGACTCCATTTTTAAGGCACCACTGTACTGGCAAAATCCCCAAAGAATCTGCATGGCACAGCATTGTGAGTTTATTAGCTTCAGGTCTTAGGTCATCAATGGCCACTTGGAAAAATTGACTATTAAAAACCTAAAAAAAAAAAAAAGACAAAGAAAGAAAGAGAAGAAAAGAAGAAGGAGATGTTAATTTCTCAGTGTTACACAAACAAATCCTGACACTGTTTCCATGGCACTGAACATATCCTATCCAACTGACTTTAGCATGAACCAGCGTTTCAGTACATATCACCGAACCCAGCAGATAAGAAAGCAGACTCAGTTGTGGTGGTCATATACATGGAAAGAGGAATAAATGAAGGATACAGAAGAGAGAAAATGAAAACCACAAAGTAAAGACCTAGAAATACAAAACAAGGGCCTCATATGAAGAAAAACAAACTGACAGAAAGACAACCAATTCCTGTCCACAGAAAAATAAATTGGGTATTAGAAAGTCAAAATGGCACCTCGAACATCTACAGCAAGGGCCAAACTCCTCACAGCAGATCCTTCAACCCCTCTGGCTTCAGCCCTCAGAGGCTTCTAGACTCCCATACATTACGGCCTTCAAAACACAACATCCTGTAGCCAGAGAGGGAATCACCTATGCAGAAAAGCCTGTGTTTGCTTCATGTTCCCCCACCCATCACCTGTCACCACCAAAGTATCAGATGTTCTCTGAGGACAGTGACCTCCTTTATTCATCAAATGATTCACAGAGGCATAGAAAATGTTTTGTAGATGAATATATAATGAATGAGATGAAAATGCCAATGATGAAAATGAACAAGCGGGTCTAGTTGATGTCGGCCCAGCTAAGGAGAGCAGAGCCCGGGCGGTAGAAGGGGGTGGAGGCGCATGCTCACAAACTTACCAAGTGTCTGAGCTACAAAGTGAGCTAAAGACCAACCAAGGCAAATTAGTGAGACTTTGGCTCAAGGTAAAAATAAAGAAATAAATCTAGAAAGGACTCAGCATAGAGCTCGCTAGTACAGCACTTGCCTGGCATGTGCCAGACTCTAGATTCAAGCTCCAGTATTGCAAAGAAAAGAAAAAGAAAGAAACAAAGCTCTAAGCAGAGAGCAAAATCAGATGCCTCACTCCCTACAAACTTGCAACACACACACACACACACACACACACACACACACACACACACACGCGCGCGCGCGCACAATATCTTTACATTTATACTAAGCTCTGCTTCCTAGATTCCTCCATTACAAAGTATATGGTAGACTAAATCTACAAGCACGAGTAGAGAGTCTAACCCGCACTTCTACGTTCTGGTTCCAGAAATTATCTCTAATTGTTCTGGTTCCAGAAATTACCTCTAATTGTAGTCACTGGTCTTTGAAAATCTACTTTAAGAAGCATAGACTCAAGCTAGGTATGGTGACACAAGCCTGTAATGCTATCCCTGAACACGGAGGCATGAGGATCAGAAGTTTAAGAACAGCCTGGGTCACACGAGACCCTTTTTGGGGTTTTTTTGTTTTGTTTTGTTTTGTTTTGTTTTGTTTTTGGTTTGGTTGGGGGTTTTTTTGTTGTTGTTTTTTGTTTTTTGTTTTACACACACACACACACATAAAGGATGGATCATGGCCAGCTTTTTGGTTTGGTTGAGGGTTTTTTTGTTGTTGTTTTTTGTCTTTTGTTTTACATACACACACACACACACACACACACACACACACACACACACACAAAGGATGGATCATGGCCAGCTTGCCTAGAAAAAAAAAACGCTTACTGATAGTGGTTACATTTAAAAACACTCTTAGGACCAGAGAGATGGCATGCTGATTAAGAGTATTGGTTATTCTTTCAGAAGACCCAAGTTCAATTCTGAGCCCCTACATGGTGGCTGACACCTGTTTGTAACTCCATTCCCAAGGGATATGGTGCCCTCTTCTGGCTTCAGCAAGCACTAGCCATGTACAGGGTGCATAGACATACATGCAGGTAAAAAAACACACCCATATACATAAAACAAAAATCAAAAGAGTAAACCCACATTCTCACACCAGCCCCAGCTTTCATGAACCCCTCCCTGGGATCCACTTATTTACACATTCATTTTCTTTGTTGTATGATTCTCTGAAGTACAATGTATTCCTGATAACATCAGGGAATTAATTGCTCTATGCCTCACAGTCCAGATCACCACCTATAACCACTCAGTAGCTCTCTGAAAGATTACTGTGATTAGTCCTACCACACATACACACGGGTCCTCACACACAGTAAGCTATCCTGGCGGCAGGGAATCTAAGCACTGTGGGACCCTTCCTAAAAGTTTCCAGGATCCACCAAACTTCACATTGATGTGAGAAGACTTCAGAGAAAAGTTCAGGAAGTTCCCTCATATCTCTCAGGACTCATATTCCCTGGGATGAAAACCATTGCTCTGTGTTCCCTCTCACACAGAGCTCACGGGTCTCTCGTGCCCTGGCCTTTCTTCAATGCAGCCTACTTTACATGCTCCAGCACTGCTAGCATCTCATCCTTCAGTGTTTGAAATGCCAGAACCAGCCCTGTTCCACTGCTAAAGCCTCTCCACTTAATGCTAGGACACCTCTCCATTTAGCTGTATGCTTTGATATCATTTATTCTATCTTCCTCAGGGCTTTCAGGATGAAAAACCTTAAAGGGGCACCTGTGTGAAACTTTCATGGTAAAAAGTAATGAAAACACAGTGTGTGATAGCCTCAAGCAAAATATCCTAAAACATAAATATGTTTAATGTATTTTTAAATTTCAGACATGTATACAATGAACTGTGATTGAGTACTTCCTCTTGAATACAAGTGCAAAGGAAAGTAGTGTAAAATTGCAGTTTCAGAATACTTGCAAATGTTTCTATCTCTCAGAGAGACAACATAAAGGGAAATGACTGTTGCACACAACCTGTCACTGAATATCTATCCAAATTGAGGCTACCAATACGGAAAGTGTCACTCTCTAACACTGAAAATCACAATAATCTAAAGGAACAAAGACGTGAGAAATGTGCCCAGTGTGGGCTGAGCACAGTGGCTCTGCCAGCCTGTTTCCTAAAATTCAGGGGAAGCTGGCACTGTAGTGCTCTAGACAAGACCATAGACACATTTAGAAACAGAAGAACGCAATGTGCCATGATCACAACCAGTTTACATGTTTATACTGTAGTGTCACCCCTAATTTTCTGAAATTGTAACAAATCATGAAAAAGTAAGAAGGAAGGAAGGAAGGAAAGAAGGAAGGAAGGAAGGAAGGAAGGAAGGAAGGAAGGAAGGAAGGAAAAGTTCAAGTATAATAATAATTGACTTACTATAAAAATATAGCCACTTTCCTTTGGAAATAAAAATTAAACTGCAATTGACCTTGAATCTTTAATCAAATTCTTCCTCAGAATAAAAAGCGTCATTAACGGAAGACACATTTGACTAAAAAAATGTTCAGCTTGTCAGCAGTTCCTACCACTTAGCAGAAGCTAGTATTTAAGGTGGGAAATACACAATGTGAATCTGACCATTGTTAGAACCACCGGGACCTCACTGATGAAGAAGAGATAATCTCAGTAACCATATCTGAAAAGATCAGCATAGAAACATCTTTACACAGTGAAGGGGTTTCATGTTGACTGATGGTCTTGGAAACAAGTGACGTCCTTTAGCCTTTCATTGGCAGATGGGGAAAAAAAAGAAGCAAAAACACTGGTTTATGAGGAAATACGAATCTGCCTTTTTGAACTTTCTAAATATAAATAGGCAGTCGTGGAGGAGAAACAGATTATCTCTCGTGTGTGGCACATTGCCTGTATGTGCACGTGTGTGTGTGTGTGTGTGTGTGTGTGTGTGTGTGTGTGTGTGCCCGTGCACATCCCATATGCATGAGTATAGGCAAGAGGAGGGTATCACATGTCTTGATCAATATTATTTCTAGAAAAGATTTCTCGCTGGGTGGTGGTGGCTCACACATTTAATCCCAGCACTTGGGAGGCAGAGGCAGGCGGATTTCTGAGTTCGAGGCCAGCCTGGTCTACAGAGTGAGTTCCAGGACAGCCAGGACTACACAGAGAAACCCTGTCTCGAAAAACCAAAAAATAAAATAAAATAAAATAAAAACGAAAAAGAAAAAATTTCTCACTAAATCTGTAGCTCAGTTTAGAGATTGGTTGGTTAGTTGGTTGGTTGGTTGGTTGGTTGGTTGGTTGGTTGGTTGGTTGGATTTGGCTAGGTTGGCTGGCCAGCAAGCACTAGTAATCCCTGGTTTTGTCCTCTTGGTGCTTGGATTCCTGGCATGCACAGTCCAACTTTAACCTTAAGATCTGGGGATTTGAACTCAGGTTCTCAGGCTTGCACTGCAACCCCCCTTATCCACTGAGTCACCTCTGTGACCCAGTAAGTTATGTTTGTAAAATGCAACTCACCAGTAGACAACTATTAAGAGAAGAATTCACTTTGTCCACGCTAGAAGAAGGAATCTGGTTAGACTCCTCTGCCCCCTCTCACAGAAAGACCTTAGCACAAAACTGAGAAGAGACATTCATTTCCTTTTGGTTTGTCTATGGGGTGTGTCTGTGAGTGCTCCTTGTAGGCACATACTGCATCTGCCTACCTTTGAAGACTTATGGGATTCACTGTGGAACAAAGAGTATGGAACAAAGCAGAAAACCTACCTTGGTCACTGATGCAGGATAGATATGAAAGGGATCACTTGTATGCAATGTCTCCACCCTCATCCCAACTGTGAAGTCATGGCTTTGCAAGTCTGCATGGTCCTGCAGGAATAACAACGAGCATGTTAAAGGAGATGACACCAGGAATTAACTTGGCAACAGTCTGGACTCTGTTCTTGAGCATTGTCTTGAGTGACTGAAATCTGATGGAAATAATGAATTCTCTCTATTTCAAATTCCTAATTATTGCAAGACAGTGTGGATTTATTTTCTACAGGCTAAATTACTTTTCCAAGGAAAAGGGAGCATGCCTTTATGGGCCATGCTTAAATTTACATGAAGAGAAACAACTCGTGTGGCGATGCATTGCTTTGATCTTGTCAGGTACTCACCGCTGAAGCCCCACACAATAAAAGTGGCCATCAGTCATCTGAAACCCATCAGAATTACCTTCAGAAAAAAAGCATGGCCTTTTGACAACAAATTACAAGACACAGCATCCATTAGCGGGAATCTACTATTCTCCTTCCAAACAGGCTAGGGGATGGGTTGGTCACTGGTTGAGTCCATAACCCTAGTGCTTGAGATTCGATTGGTGTCTGCCAGCACTGACCCCTCCCTGAAACCTGATGACTGAGCCCAGGGGCTCCACTGCTTCTTTCAGAAAACAAATTTCAGTATCTTCTTCAGCCACACCTCATAGATGAGGTTGACTGGACACAGAATATCAGAATTCATCTTGCTGGACTGGAGGTCATCTTGTACTTCACATTAGTGTATGTAGTCAAGGATAAACAAATAAATTTACAGTCTGTCCCTGAAGTAATAACAAGTTCAAATAAAGCTTGTTATTTCCAAATACATCAAATAAATATACAGTAACACTTCCTCCAAAACAAACAAACAAACAAACAAAAAACCCTGGGGATCTATTGCTCTCTTAAATCTGAATATCTCAAGTGGAGTCTGAATGGATTTCATGATGACATTCTATAGCCAACTCTAAGCCAACTCAATTAGAGGGAGTCGTGATGGGTTGGGCCTGTAGTTCAGCTCCCACCACAAAAGCCAATCAATTAGTCTCTGTCCAACAGGAGACCAGAAAAGAACTCCTTTCAAAATTCTCCAGCAGAGACTCTGAGGAGTTGGTTTCCTTAGTAAAGTGCCTAATTCAAAAGTGTGAAGACTTGAATTCAGATCTCCAGCTCCCATGTAAAAAGCCAGCTGTCGTACGAATGCCTATAACTGTAGACACAGGCAAGTGAGCACAAATGGATCCAAGGGCTCTCTGGCCAGCCAGTTTACCAGAAACGACTAGCTCCAGGTTCAGTGAGAGGCTCTGTTTCAAAAATAAGGTAGAATGTTATAGAGGAAGATGCCCAATGTAGACCTCTATCCTCCATATGTACAAGCAAGGGTGCCCCCCCCCACACACATCTGTTTCCTCCTCCTCCCTCAAGTTGTGGTGACTTATACATATGATTCCATCACTTGAAAGGCTGAGGCAGAAAGATTGTAAATTTAAGGTGAGCCTGAGCTACATACTGAGTTCTAGCTCCAGCCTAGGCTACAGAGTTAGAACCTATCTCATTAAAAACAACAACAAAAAATAATATAAAAAATTAACTCTCCAGCACTTCAGCATTTTGTCAGGGGGGAGGAATATGTATATACAATCACAAGCTCACTTCCTCTCTCTCTCTCTCTCTCTCTCTCTCTCTCTCTCTCTCTCTCTCACACACACACACACACACACACACTTGTGCAAATGCCTATGGAGGACAGAAGGGGCATCAGAATCTCCTAGAGCTGGAGTTACAGATAATAGTGAGATGCTTGATATGGGGCTTCTTGGAACTGAACTCTGGTCCTCTGCAAGAGCAGCAAGCACTCTTAACTGCAGAGCCATCTCTCCAGCCCCAACTCCTTTGTCTTCTCAGTCCCTCACTGTAATCTATGGAGGTCTCTGTATCCAAAGGTACACAATACAACCAGGGTCTGAGCAAAGGGATTGGTGCCATGGCCAGGAAGGAGTAATCAGAGGAAGTGCAGTCACATGTCAGGAGACATTCAAAGGATCTCACTCCATTCTAAAATTCCTTCAGAGCTAAACAATCAACACTTTATAAAAATTACATGCAGAAAGAAGCACTCTTATATGCAGGTGATGACCTCAGTTGTTTATAAGACGACCTTTATAAATTCCTTAAGAACTGATAATCAACACTTTATAAAATAATAAGCCTAAGGAGAAAAAGCAAAGAGAAATTCTTCAATACAGGCACTGCTGCAAACAAAGCACTTTTTTTTCTAAGGCACTTCAGAAAAATAAAAGGAATTCAAAGCAACAGTCCAGGGATTTAATGTGAATTAGCACAGACTAACTAAGTCATGGCTGCAAACTGCAGGTGCTGAGGCATAAGAGCTAAACACAGAGTTCCTAATTGACACCCGAGTTAAAAGATTAAAACCAAGGCTCCCCTGCAGACACCAAAGCCCCCAGTTCTTATAGATGAGATCTGAGTCACACTTGTGGATTTTGCAGGTATGTGTTTTCCCTCTTTTAAACAAAACTCTTGATTCTTTTATTCTGAAGTTACAATCAAATGTCCCTGAGTGTCCTCAGCAAGTTTAAGCGTTTATTGTTATGCTGTGCTGCCAATACAGACCTGGGGCACTCTAGACACACTGGTAATTATGAATGGCCCAGGAGAATGTGCTGATGTCTCCAGACCCCTGTGCTTGCTTCTCTGGTGTGGTATACCCCTCTACTAAGTGTGCAAAAATGCTAGGCTAAACAATCTTGCTCACTAATTGTAGCAAATGGTCACTTCTTAGCTGCCTCCAATCTCTAGAGTTATCTGTGAAATTTTCCCTCTCCAGTTTCTTTGTAAAAGAAGCGGTCAGCAATCCGGACTTCTGGTCAACCCCAGGCTTAAGCACGCAACTCTAGCATCTGTACCAGCTCTGCTCTGTATACTTTTAACAGTAATCTTTGCTCTACCAGTAGAGCCAACTTTCCAAAGAAAGCTGTTACATAGCCGTAAAGACTTTCTGTTCCAGGTCTTTAATTTGATGCTGATCACTGACTAGAAGATGTCATTGGCGAAGTCTACATCCATCCTACTACAACCAATGCTCCCAATATTACATTGAAAGGTCTGTGGCTCCAAGAAACTCTGCATGTAGATTAGTCCCTTATCTGATTCTTTATCATGTGCAGTAGTCTAGTGATAACCAATCAACGGCTGCCTGTTTTCAGAAATAGAAATCTGAACTTGTTCTTGCATCATCTCTTTAG
The DNA here is from genome assembly GCA_030674055.1 of Rhabdomys pumilio. Taxonomy (NCBI): domain Eukaryota; kingdom Metazoa; phylum Chordata; class Mammalia; order Rodentia; family Muridae; genus Rhabdomys; species Rhabdomys pumilio. The sequence goes on from JANHMN010000006.1 coordinate 44,553,700, forward strand.
TCTACGTTCTTCAGATCATTTGTGGGTGGGGGTTGGAGGGGTAGTGTGTTCTGTACCCCTCTGTTTGTCTCTCTCTGTCTCTCTGTCTTTCTCTCTCTCTGTCTCTCTCTCTCTCTCTCTGTGTGTGTGTGTGTGTGTATGTATGTGTGTGTGTGGGTGGGTGGGTGGGTGGGTGGTTTGGAGGGGGTAATATGTTCTGTACCTCTGTCTCTGTCTCTACGTGTGTGTGTCTCTCTGTCTTTCTGTTTCTCTCTCTCTCTCTCTCTCTGTGTGTGTGTGTGTGTGTGTGTGTGTGTTTGTGTGTGTTCCAGAATTCAACATTAGCTGTGTTGCCTCAACCACTCTCCAACTTTAATTTTTGAGAGAAGTTCTTTTACTGAATCTGAGGCTAATCAATTCAACTAAATGGCTGACAGACCAATGAGCTTCAGGAATCAATCTGTCCTCTGTCCCTATTCTTACCCTGCCCTACCCTCAGCACTGGAGTTAGAGGCAATTCTTTAGGATGACTGAGGAATTTGACAACAGCAAGTGCCCAGGTAAGTCAGCAAGGTTTTACTTACATACCAGGACATCCATAGTCACTCACATGCTTACACAAAACTATGGCAGAGGGTGGCTGGAACAATGCTCAGGGGTTACAAGCACTTGTTACCCAGTTAGGAGGACGAGAGTGAAATTTCATCACCCACATAACAAGCCAGGTATCCCACATACACCTACAACCTCAACTTCAAGGCAGGGAGGTGGGACGGAGAATGGAGGAGCCATGGGGCTTATTGGCCTCCAGCTTTGCTTAGAAAATGCAAAAGCCAAGCTCAAAGGGGGAGAGATGCTGCCTCCAAGGAACAAAGATGAGTGCAGAGAAAGATAGTCACTTGAAGTACACACAGTCACAAAAACACATTACACACGCACACACACACACACACACACACACACACACACGCACGCACACACGCACGTACACACACACAAAATAAATAAATACTGCACTGCATGAGCTAAATCTTAGTTCCAACATGCCAGTTTTTGGTCTATTGGGAAATTAAACATTGCATAGGTTTCTCTTCAAGGCCTCAATAATTTGCATAATTTCTAAGAATAGGCTTCAGTAAAATTAAAGGAAGGTTTTAATTAGTACTACACCCAAATTGTTATATAATGAACTCTGGAAACTTTACTCACATCAGAGTATGTTACACTTTCTTTAAAAAGCCATTTGTCTCATAGTGTTCCTTTATTTTTTTTATTTGAAGAATAGATTAATGCTCACGTACTTGTTAGAAAACGACTCACACAATATTAATTTCATTAAGAAATGACACCGGAATGCCAGCATTTATTAAATCAATAGTATTATTATGTTTCAACTCCATCATACTGATTTGAATTTAGCCAGTGAAATATTTATAACAAAAATTTAATGAAAAAATCTATACGCTTAACAACGACAAGCTTTTCCATTTTACACTCACTGCTGTAAAAAGCAATTTTTATTTCCAACTGGTGTATTCAATCAAGTTTAAAGAAAAAAATAAGGAGAAAAGAAATGTTAGGTATGCCACACTGAACCACACAACTCATAAAAGGTGATTATGTCAGGGCTATTATTTCAATGGTTAGGTACAAAATGCCTAAGCCACAGGCATTAGGAGTGTCTTCCAGTGATCAACACCTGACACCACAAAAACATTGGCAAGCAGCAGGATATCTCCTCTTTCTTAAATCACTGAAAGAAGAATCCAGGGAAGGAGGTAGTCGCTCAGTGTGTAAACAGCTTCTGTGCAATAGTGAAGACCCGAGTTCGAATCTCCTGACACCTTTGTAAGAATCTAGACACAACAGCACACATCTGTAACCCCAGTGGTTAGTTTGCAACAGGTGGATCCCAGAGCTCCCCGGAAAATGAGTTCTGGGTTCAGTGAGCAGCCTTCTCACACAAAGTAAGGTGAGTGATGAAGGCTAACATTTTGTGGCTGTCACTGGCCTTCACAATGGCATGCACAGGCAAATATAATTAAATACACATGTGTATGCACTTCTGCATGTGCACATAAACACACACACACACACACACACACACACACACACACACACACACCTGGTATCCAATTTACATGCATAATCGATTTCTGCTATTTTCTTTCACCTAATTCTTTAGTTCACTTACAAGCAACCAAGGTACCTTTTAAGTTCCCAAGGTAACACTCTGAAAAGGGACAAATATCAGGAAGACTGCCCTCTCAGCTTCATCCCCACCCTAACCACGCTGGAGGACACAATTAACCAGAAGCGCCCCTTTAGCTGGACACCCTAAAGGCAACTCCACTGTTGCCATGGGAACAGGAGACAAATTCTGAACTATCTTCTTGTAGCAGCATCACCTCTCAAGGAGGGAGGAGTTACCAAGGAACAATGCCCTACTCCGGTGACTGACTGCACACCCTTTTCATGACAATTAGTCCCAGGTCCCCAAGAATCCAGCCTCCAGCTGACACTTGGCATGTACCAGCAGCCAGTCAGTTATTTTCTAGGCCCTCCCACAGGTCATACTTGCTCCTTGTCACAAAATGTCTTAAGTAAGCATATCTCAAACTAGATGCTATTGACCTTAGGAACCAGTTTATCCCTTTCTAGGAAAATGTCCCATGAACTATAAGATATTTTGCCAAATCCTTGGCCCACCGGATGCCTAAGGCACGGGACACCTCACTGTGACAATCAAACATCTCCACATCCTTTGATGAGCCACACTGCCCCGCAATGCTATTCAGTGGGGAAGCACTGGCTTGGGTGAAGAGAACAGAGAGTTGGATGCTTAACAGGACACCTGAAGGGTAGCTGGTCCCTTCAGAATCTCTCATCTAATGCTTCTGCCTTCTCCACCAACAATAACTTACCAGAATCCTATTGCCCCCAAGATACTCACAAACCATTTCTTGTACCACTGACCCACTCTGATGCTCCCTCAAGATCAGGAAATACTATCTTTGTGCCTGTCTATAGTGTAAGCCCACAGCTCCTATCACCTGCCCTCCTATTGGCATCTGAGGACCTAGTGTGCAATGTTAGAAGATGCTGATAGGAGTAAAGGGGATAATCACAAACATACCTTTATTCTGAGCATGGCACGGGGTTAGGAAACAGTAATCAGAAAAGATGCACCTGACCCTAGAGACTTGAGGCCCCAGGGAATGAGGAAGGCGTGGGGGTGTGGGGACATCCTCTTGGAGATTGGGGAGTAGGTATGGGATGAGGAACAGTCAGAGCGCAGACTCCAGAGATCTGCCTGTCTCCAACGCACACACGCGCACACACACACACACACACACACACACACAATTTTAGAATCATTCTACCACACACAGTTTTCTAAGAGGGTTCTGTGGATGCAAACACAGGTCCTCACAGCTGTACAATATGCACTTTACCATAGGCTGATCCATCCAAGACCCTCTGACTTCCACTTCTTCAAGGAGGAAAGGAGAGGCAAGAAAACAACTTAATATCTTTGCAGGTTGAGACTAGCAGAAAATGTTCGTGTCACAGAGCCTTCCAATCCAGAATGGGGGAGAAACCCCAAGAGAAAAAAGAGAACAAACACTAACCAAAAATCCTCACGACTAAGTGGCCAACACTGAGCAGATCACAAAAGGACAGGCAGCCTGTGACAGATATGCCCAATACAACTGTTCGTTACAGGGACGATTTGGTCTAACATCAGGAGAAGGAGATAGAACTTTGCATTATAGATATTTATCGCTCCGTGACATGGCCAAAATTTTACTTCCACACAGAGGACTTAAGTTCCAGGGGAATCTAAGAATACCTGAGGCAAAGCATAGGTACATACATTTCTCCGCTGCTATATCTACCGCTGAGCGAGAGAAAATGAAATATACAATGTACAGACCACAAACATGACTTGTACACAGAAACACAGTGCCCCCCTCCCCTGCCTCCTCTTTGACTATAAAGCTACAAAACAAAACAAATAAAACACTGGCCTGGGTCTGTAATCCCAGCACTCAGTAGCATGAGGTTGGGGAGCATGAGTTTGAGGACAGCTCAGGGTAAATGGTGAGACCCAGTCTCCAGTAGATAAATAAACAAAGTTTAAAGAATTTATAGGGTGAAGAATCTTTGGCATGTTGTGAACAGATTCTTCTGTGCATGTATGTGCTGGTGTGGGTGTTCACACACACATATGTACATGCGCATGCAGGTCTGATGGAAATCTCCTGAATAGTTCTTGAGGCACTTTTCTTCCTTCCTTTTTTCTTTTTTCTTTTTCTTTTATTATTTTTTTTTTTTTTGGATAGACCTGAAGCTTTGTTGAATGACCAATGAGCCCCAGGGGACCCACAAGCCTCCTTCTCCCTAAGACTGGAATTCACAAGCTTGTACCAGCTCCTCCAGCTCTTTCAAATGGCATGGCAAAGTGTTCACCCTCTCCCCAGAAGCATAAACAAACTCTCAATGATGTTACGGTGTGCATGGAATCTTTCTATACGAAAACAAATAGCCTTAACCAGTCCTTGCTGTAGATGTCCCTTCTCTCTGTTTATGAAACGTAACAAATTCAGAAGGCAAACACAAAGAACGGATTAGCGGCACCATGTGCCAGCATGCCAAACTAGATTAGCTGCTATTGCAACTCTTTGTTTACAGACTGCAAAGGTGAAAGGTGCATTGAACTCCCACAGTTACCTCGGTATACTGTTGAATCTGCTAAACAGCTCTTCGTTACAAAGATGACAGAAATCAAACCATGATAGGACATCAACAGACTAGAAATCTTACTGAACTATAGTCTCATGCTGTCTTATGAAGGACCACCAGCAGAACCATGCCCCTAAATGATCCTAATAGTGGGGCTGAAACAGTTCCATTGCCAGCAGACATTGTAGGCGGTGTGATGTCATAGGGTGGGGACCCCATGTAAACAACTGTACTGTGGTTCTGGTCATAAAGAAATACTGGGCATATCATAATACAGAGCACAGAAGAATACCTGCCAATGGAATACAAGACTGTGTTGTGGGTTTATACGCTTGCTCTCCCATATTTTATTGCTATTTTAGAGCATGGCCTTCTATTTATTAAAAACGGGATACTGTAAAACTTATGCTACATGAGAAGCAGCCTCATGCGCCTCCTGTTTCCCACACATTCTGCCTGCCTGCACAGAAAGGCTGTGTCGAGCAACCTGCACCATCTGGCTTTGTAGAAGAACATTCTGTGCTGTTCTCACAATGTCAAGACCATTGGAGAATGCCTTTCTCAGAGGACAGCTCCATTGTTAAATTGATGTGCTCAGACCGAACAGACTTTGTTTTCAAACAGGGTTTCATGTGTCCCAGGCTGGCTTTGAGCCTGTTGTGTTGGCCAAGTCTGGTCTAGAGCCTCTGTGTTCCACTCAACTTAGCTGAGATTGTGGGCATGTCATATCACACGCAGTCTATGTGGTGATGGGAATCGAACTCAGAGTTTTGTGCATGTTAGGCAAGCATTCTACCAACTGAGCCATGTCCCAGACTCCCAGCTGTACCATTGATCTACCCAGATGAAATCAAAACCTGTTATCCTGACCTCAGTGAGAGCCACAGATATTGATGAGGAATTGGCCAGTTTCAAGAATGAAGGCAGTGAAGGTCAAACTTCCCAAACAGATCAGAGGCAGGAGGATTAGAGAGGTGGCTGAGTGAGGAAAGTGCTTGTGTTGGAAGTATAAGGGCCTGAGTTCTAACCCTCAAAGGCTACCAAAACCAAAAGGCTTGGCAAAGCAGCAATGTCGTTATAATCCATGTCCTGGCAAGGCAGGGACAGATGAAGGTCCTGGAGCTCGCTGGCCACCTCGTCTAGCTGAATTGGTGAGTTCCAGGTTCAGTGCAAGACCATGTCTCCAAAACTAATGGGACTGATGGGAACAACAACTAAGGAACAAAGAAAGCATTGACCTCTGACCTCCTTAGCACAAGGGGGGGGGAGATGTGCACATGTACTCTCACACAAACACAGACACACAGACACACACACACACACACACACACGCACACACGCGCGCACACACACATGCGCACACACAGCCACACACAAACTCATACACAAAGGGAATACAGTCGAGGTTTTAAAACTTAAAATAAAGATGATACACACTAGAGGCGAGTCACTGACGTCGTCGAGACTAAGCTCTCTCAGTGGGAGACAAACCCTTGACATTTCAAGCACATGAGTGGTAAGATCTCCTAGAATGTGGTTTCTGTTTCTATCGAGCAGAGATGCTTTCTTAATTTCAAGTCATCCCTAACATCCTTCTTGCTGTACCCAAGTCTTTCCGGTTCCTAGCCACGAACTGACGCGGGGTATTTTCACTTATGAACTGGCGACAGCTGTGACTTCGGCGAATGGCTGTCCTTTTACTATCCCTCTAAGGAACAAAAAATACATTTTACTTCCACAAACTGGGGAGGTGGGAAGTGCAATGATTTATCTTCTGCTTATATGTATGGCCTACCAGGGATACTTGATTACTCAACATTTGCCATGGAGGTAGGATGAGAGGACAGCTAATGAAAACCAATGGTGTGACCACAGAAAGCTGAGGAAGTTTGGACACAGAGGGCAGTGTTGCATTTGTTACTGGCTGACTCTTACTTTTTTAGCACATGTTGAGCCCTACTTTGAAACCAAATTTCCTCAAAGCTTTCAGTGGTATATTTTTAATATATACTCTTTTTCTAGATTATAATAAAATTACATCAGTTCTCATTTTCTGTTCCCCTCTCCAAACCTTCCCAGGTACCCCATCCACACCCTTGCTCTTTCTTTGCAGACCCTGAACTAGAAAACTAAAGCAACAAACACTGTTGACCACAAAGCTGGATAAGTTAATCACAGCTTCATTGATAGGTGGCAGAAACAAACTCTCAGGAAAACATGTTAGCAGTTCTTTCCGAGGAACAAAACCAACACGATAGTCGACGTGTCGGTTACTTAAATGGGAGCTGGGATCAATGCAAAGGCTACAAAACATGCAAGCTTTATTCTATCACCGAAGTTTGCATCCACATATGAAAATGTCTTTAATAGAGTCCTAGCAGCAATTACCCAGATGTGGAATGCGCGCAAACACGGGTTCCAAGTGAGTGTTCAGTGAAAACCGTGTGACCATGCAACATGACCTCCTCTAAGCCATTATCTGTTGTGTTATTTTTGAGGCAGAGACTCAAATAGCTCAGGAGAACCTCAAACTCCCTCTGATTCTCCTGCGTCTCCCACAAGAGGGCTGGGACGGCAGGCACTTGCTAGCCCTTCATGTATAGGCCGTGTTGGAGATGAACTCCGGGGTTCTGCACACCCTAGACAAGCATGTCCCAACTGAGCTGCATAACCATCGCCATCCCTACCCCCTCTCTATCATTTTTAAGGAATAAGTTACAACTGGAATACGGACCATTTCGCTAAATCGTTTTTAAACAATGAAATCCCCTCAAGCAAGTTGTCAGGGAGAAATCTTTAGTTATTTTCTAATAAAATACAGTTTCTAATATTCTTGGTTTCATTTTAACATGGATTTAACTGAATTTAAATTTTGAGGATTGTCTCTGTTTTCCAAATAAAAAGGTCAGTCAGAATTCCTTCAAAACGGGGCATCTCAGAGGGCTTCGGTATTCTGCCTCATATCCAGGTGAGGAACAACGGCAGAAAGCCTAATGATGACCTAGCTTCTTAGTGTGTTGTTTCTGCTTGTGTTCCAGGCAGAGAGCAAACAGAGCTCGTAGACATGACTAACTGCACGAGGAGACACAGAGCATGTGAAAGCATCACCCAAAGAAAGGGGTGGGATACATGGAATAAGATCCAGTGCATCAACATATCAACATGCCTATTTTATCTAAAGTGTAAAAATACTAAAAAAAAAAAAAAAAAAAAAAAGAATTGCCTGGAAGGACTGCTCATCTGTCTCATAACGGCAGAACACTGTGGCAATTTTCTGGAACAACATGCATCCCAGATGAGTCACCGCTGAACTCAAAAAATATATTCCTGGTGCTATAATGACAGAAACAGAAGTAGAATCCTGCTCCCTCTCTTGACAAACACTGATGGCAATGGAGAAACACGGAGATGTGGATATATATCCATTATCTCCATTATCCACCTCATCACTATCACATGTCTGTGACAATTGGTCAGGTCTGGAGAGATAGCTCAGTTGGTAAAATACTTGTGCAAACATGAAGACTTGAGTTTAGATCCCCAACACTCATATAAAAAGCCAGACCTGGCAGCATGTGCCTGCCATCTCAGCACATAGGAGACAGAGCTAGGGAGATGGCTTCAGCTTGTTGGTCCGCCAGTCTGGCCAAATTAGTGAGTTCCGGGTTTAGTGATAAATACTGTCTCAAAAAAATAAGGTGGCGAGCAGCTGAGGAAGGTAGCCAGTGTTGACCTTTGTCCTCAACACATACTAGAACACATATGCACACATGTACCCATGTGCACATGTATACATACATATACCACACACACCACAAGAAAAGGAAGTATGGGAGCAGGAGTGTAAGTCTTACACGCAAATGTGCAAAGGAATACTGCAAGGACTCTTGAAAATACATTTGAGAGAGAGGAAAATATGAAGCAACAGCAAAGACAGTCTAACGCTCGTCACACATGTCCTTGTAATCCTCTGGTCATAATTACCTCTATGTGTGTTCGACAGAGGGACAATTACTGTGTGTGCAATGGGGCGGGATTGGGGAGAGGAGTTCATCCCCTGAAGGTCCCCGTCTACTGGAACCCAGGAATAGAACACTCACTTGGAAACAGAATCTTCATAAATGTAATTAAGATGAGCCCACTCTGAGTTATCATTAGTGCTAATCAAATGGGCAGTGTCAGTATCAGTACAGGGAAATGTGGACGGACAAAAAGAGGCAATTACAGTCATGCGAACACAGGAAGGTAGAGTCAAGAGTGGACTGACATCACTGCAAACCAAGGGATTTCAGGCTTAACAGGTGGCCCCAAAGGATGGACAGATTGCTGAACACATTTCTCTTCAGGTGGATTCTGAACCCATGCACAACCAGACTTAAATTATTTTACCTAACTAAACTTGATGTAAATTGATTTAAGCCTACAGAAGTGTAAGAGACTATGTTGTCTAGACTTATGCTATCTAGAACTCACTGGGTCCATGGCAATTTGTTACAGTAGCCTTAGGAAGCAAACTTCCAAAGACTAACAACAAATTACAAATTAAATATAGACTTCATCCAAATAAGATTACCTTGTCTTTTTCTCTTCCGTGAAGTGAAATCAAATTTATGAAAGTATCTCATACATGTTAAGAACACAAACACTCATTGCAACCAGGTTTTAGGTTTGTGAAGTGCCTACCACCCAGATCCATACTCCTGCCTTGTGCTAACCCCCAAAGTAGTATTAACGACCAACTCTTACAGTGATGCTTAGTTATAGCAATATGTTGAATAAGATGGTAATTCTGAGATGATAACGTGTCAAAAATAGTCTGAATTCTCATAGGATGAATTGAAGGTAAGGAAAGAGGATGATTATATTTTAGAAAATATAGACCAACTTAAATTACATCCTGGAATCAGGGCAACAAGACATAATGGTCTTTTGCAGAGAGTAGCTGTTCAATAAATGTTTAATGAATCAGTTCCTTTTTTAATTAAAAACAGATCAAGATTATTAATGCTTCTGTCTTTCAAATCTTAATGTTCACAATTCTAAGTACAGTTATATGTTCAATTAATCTATAAATATATTAACTCAGAATTTTTAAATCTAGTAAGTTAAATGTATGTGGTCCATTCAAGAATCTGTTAATTTATTTGACAAATAGTTATTAAGTGGTGGGAATTATGTTTCCAACCATGCACAAAACATATAGCCCTTTTCTTCCTGGAGTTTCACGTTAAGCAAAAAGAGGTGGCGATTATGCACAGAACCACAGAATCATTATGGCACACGGGATGCCACAGAAACTGGTCACGGAACCTTGTTAAAGCTGAGGACTCAGGAGCCCAGGTACAGTATCCTTCAGAGGATTTACATTTGCAACTGGAAGATGAGTATGAATTTGACAGAACAACACAGGTACAAAAGGAGTTAGAAGAACATCAAAAGACCCGCGTGGTGGTGCCCTGGGACCCCACAGGAGGGTCTTCACTGCATGAGACTCCAAGGGGAAGTACCACACTAGCCTTGACAGACCTTGGAGACATGAGGCAGCAATGTTTAGCACAAAACCCCCAAAATAAAGAATTCTAAAGGCAACAACGGGAGACTAAGGTATCTGCCAAAACCCATCTTGTTTATATCCTAAAAAAATTAGCCTAACTACAGTGCAAAGGAGTTTTGCTTGTTTTGCTTTTAAGAGATGAGCCCACTAAGCAGCCACCAAGATGTAGGGAAAATGAAAACAGCTGACAAACAAGGACCTGATTTAACCAGTTCAGCAAACCCAAAACTGAGCAGAAAGACCCAGAGCTAACCCTGCCAACAGTGCGGACTCTTCATCAGCTGCCTGTGCAAGCAAAGGCCAGCAAGGTCTCACAAAGTGTGGACAGTGAGAGCCCTACAGACTCTTGTGAGCCCATCCTGGAAGACCAGCACCCTCTCCCGATCCTCTCAGAGTAGGAGGGCAATGCCTAAGCTGGCTGAGTGATTTTAAACCAGTTAAGCGTTTGACAATGCACTGCTGTTGAAATACGATTCCTACTCCATTCTGTAGGAGGTCTTGTCAAAAGCCTGGTATGTAGCAGAGACTCCTGACAAAGTCTCATCAGCCATTGAGAAAACTGAGTCTAAAAAAATATACCAATCTCCTCGACGGGACGTTGGCTGGGCTGGAGCTGGAGTGAGCTCATGCTCTCTTGCTCTGTGTGTGTGTGTGTGTGTGTGTGTGTGTGTGTGTGTGTGTGTATGATGTGTGTGTGTGCAGAATATGTATGTATGTACTACATGTGTGTGTATGTGTGCCTATGTGTGTGCATGCAGACACACTGATGCCGGAGTACGCCTACGCAAACAAGAAGACCCTCAGGTGTCAGCCTAGACAATGTCTCTTGCTCACAGTGCCATATGTCAGGTCAGCTGGCCCACAGAGTTTTTGAAACTCTCCAGTCTCTGCCTCCCATTTCATCTCATGGGAGGAGTGCTGCAATACCACAGGCAGTTTTACATGGGTGCTGGGTATCCGAACTCAGGACCTCATGCACACGTCTGATAAGAGCGTTCCCCAACCGACATTTCAACGACTCTTCAATAGTTTAGTTTACATTTGAAAACTATGGAAGAAGAGAAAGAGAAATTGACCATATTCACCACTCACCTTAAATACTTCCATTGGAAGAGGAGACTCTGCAGCAACAATCAGGGATTTTTCCAGAGCACATTTCCATTCAAAAGGCAACTTCAGATAATAAAGTTCTGTATCAAGGGCAAGCCACAAAGAAGTTAGGAACTGCAGCTCTGGTAGCTGGTTCTGTAAATTCTATTTTCCCACAGTTCTCGGCAAGTGTCAGCCGCTCACACTGCCCCATAAGCAGCCACCTGCTAAAGGGATTCTCTGAAATTAAAGAGCTGCTATCGGAAATGGAGTTCACTTACCAGGGCTCTTGCACAGGGAACATTTGTATTCATCCTGTTGGCCCTCCGTACCTAACTTACTGGTATTAATCACATTAGCAAGACTTTCTATCATCTACAGCCGCGGTTCTATGTATCACCTAAAACGTCCACCCACTGATGGAGAACTCACTCTTTGATAAATGCCTAACCTCTGAATAGCTCTTGTCCGGCACCTACAGTTATTACAACATGATTCCCACTAAGTCTCTAAGTTCGCATATGCTTAAAAAAAAATAGTCCGTATAAGTCAGAAAAATTATTAAAAGCTAAATTAAAATATATAAACCAAGATTTATATTTATACTTGAAATGTTCCTACCACATGTCAGCCATATTTCCCCCCCAGGCATTGGAGGAGAGAGAAGATTTACACACAAAGGTTATACAGTCTGCATGCAAAATTAAAAGGAGAAAAAAAAAGTTGAGTACAGGTTTCACATATTGCTGAAACTGTAGGGGAACTTTATGGCCTGATCACAACAGATTTAAGACCTTATCAAAATAGAATTTGTGGAGGCTCTCACTGGAAGTAGATGTGTTTATATCATCCCTATATCAACCCTGGCTGCCTCAGACAGACTGTTAGAATATGAATATGAATTTAAGCACACTTAAAAGGCAACATTAAACCTTTGGGCTATATTTTTAATTTCTTACATGTCTGCTTTTGAGCCAGAAGACATATATTTGGATCCCTGTGGCTTCTAACCTCAACGTGAGTTGAAGCTCCTTTATGTTAGCAGTTTATTTAGGTTTTTTTTGGGGGGGGGGCATAATTAGAGTTGGTGAAAGGTCTTGCCAGACTTAGCCAAGTTACCAATACTGTCTCCTGTCGTTGTACAGAGGGTGATTTCTGATATATTATCTTCTATTTGTCTAATAGTTTTCAAGCATTTCACTTAGAACTTTCTATCTCTCACAGATTTTTTCCCCCTAATCTGGTATTTTTATGTAGAGACAAAAATATATGTGATTTTCCTCAGCAATGACCTCCTTTCCCTCATGCTATATACAAACTGTGAGCTCACGCAAAGACTTCCTTCCTTGTGATGCTTTTGTTGATTACTTCGTCATAGCAATGAGAAAAGTGAGATCTATGGCAAGGCACTCTCTTTTCTGCAAAACTAAACCGAGTTGGGGCCAGCATCTCTACCACCCGTGACAATAGAACACCTCCGAGGTGCAACATACAGAGAACAATGTCCCCTGTGTGTGTGTGTTTCAGGAGACAGAGACACCCTGGGTACACCAGCGAATTTATGGACAATAAACAGCTCCATTAAAAGAACATAAAACATGTTCTCAAAGTGACCTGCACTGCAGGGAACTTAAAACTGCTCATCAGACTCCATTTACTGGTCGTGGGAAGTCATAAACAATTCAAAAGATGGTCCTTACCCATCTGTAACCAGGAGCCTGCAGGAAAGTGAGGAGAACTACCTTTATGCAAAAGTTTGGAAAGCTCTGATAGAAAATGTTGCAGAAAGCAACCATATCACCATAAATAAACAAATAAATAAATAACCATATGTAAACAGAGGCCATGTACAATGGTCGGTCTTCTACTCATGGGTCTGCCCGTCACCATGAATCTGTTCCCTCCTACCCTACCAGGTCCACAACAGTGAGGAAAGATGGATCAATGGTTATTAAGAGATAAGAAATATTAGAGAATGTTATGAACTAAATCTGTGTCCCCCTAAATGCCTATGTAGAACCTCGAATCCCCAACGTGATTTCTGGTGGTGATGAGGGTTAAGAGGGGTCTGCTGGGATGGCCCATGAAGAGTAATTAGTGTACCTGCTCTAATGAACTCTGTGAAGAGCCAGCTAGATGGTGGCCACTTGGAAGCCAGGAAAGGAGCCCTCACCAAATCCCCAGACAGGTGGGTACTCTTGCTTCAGCTTCTCACACTTTAGAACCATGATAAAATAAATGGCAACGGTTTAAGCAACCTAGGCTGTGGTGTTTCCGTTACGGCAACACCGCTCTTTAGAAAACTGAAACAGTTTAAGCAAGAAGCATTTAAGTTCTATCCAGAAATTTCCTGATTCCAGAACCTACCTAGTTTTTGCTTTTGTTTTTGTTTTCTTTTTGAAAGAAATTAACATGGGAGGGGTCAAAAACAGGGGTGGGAGGACTGGACATAGAAAAAGATAGAATTTTGTTTCCTTGGCTCCTGTAAGTTCCAAACACCTAACATGTCTTCTAAACAACCACAGATAAAAAAGCAAGTGGGGTTACTCAACCTACCCCTGACTTCATGAACTTCTTGGAAAAGCAAAGGGTAGTCACAATACTCTGGACATCGTTTAAATCGGATGTCAATCATTTGGTGTATCCAACACGCTCAGGACAATGGCATAATTGCTCCCACACTGCAGAGTGGGATGCCTTCACTTGCTTTCAGGTACGAGAGTCCAGCCACACATGGAATGCCCCAAAGGCTAGATCCTCAGAAGTGGACAGTATAAAATCCAGTACATTTCCTAGAGTTTCCAACGAATAACGTCTCAGCCACTTCTGTTACCTGTTTCTATTCTCTCTGTTCGAGGAAGGAAATGTCCTTTAAAAGGTAAAAGATAAAGAGTGGGGATTATTTACAACAGTGGAGACACATTAGTGAGATGCATGGGAAAAGGAATGTCACAAGCACCTCACCTTCCACAGCCCCCCTACCAACATATACACAGGCTATGGAATTTCCCACAATGCCTTTCACCTCTACAACTCCACTCTTCTCCCTCAGATCTTAATGCTGGGTAATTTTGTGTTGGTTTATTAGTGACTGGGAATAAGACAATCAGCCTGGTATTGTCTATACTATCTGAAATTTTATTCGCAATGTCTTTTCAGTTCAGAAAATGGTGCTGCCAGGTAAGTGGCACAAGGTACCCTGGGATTTGAAATTAATTTACACAAATCTTAACATATCGGGTTCTGTTCCCAAGTGCAAAATTGCAGTAATAATCGCCTCTTTTCTCAGGGGGAACTGTTTCACTGAATGAGTTAACAGAATCCAGTTTTCATCTTGTAACTACCGTAAATGAGTGACATTTTGTCTTTTGCTTTCTCTCCCCCCTACACAATCATTCGTGCCAACACTTTAAACATTGGAGAAATGAGCTCTCGACAAATCACTTTTTCTGTCTTTAGACAAACCCATAAGCTCTTCTGTAAAATCAACATTATGTCCAGAAACGTAAGGACAAATAGCACAAGTTATTCGTGCCTTGTAAAGATAGAGACATCCCAAAACTGAGAAACACTCAGAAGCAAATATTTCTTAAAGGGAGATTTTTTTCCATTGAAGTATTAGAGGTGTAGCCCCCAGATTTCATAGGAAGGAGAGGGGAAAAAAAGAACAAAGAGCATAAGAAGGGACTGGAAATTCTTTGCTTTATTATAAATCCTTGGATTGGCAAGGATAAGTTCCTTGTAGAATTTATAAAGCAATTAGGCACTAGGCTGAGATTTACGCATCCACCTTTCTCCACAAGTAAATTTTTCCTGCCAGGTTATGAATCCCCAGGCAAATGCAAGCTCAGTCTTTTCTCACAGCATGGACAGGACCTTTGTTCGTCACCTCACCAAATGCTTAAGGTATAAAAGGATTTCTCAGCTGCTTCTCGGGATGTCGACAGCAACAATACAGCTATTATAAAATACCAGGTTATACACCTACGTGCCTGTCAGACTTAACATGGATGCAAATACATGGAGTCCAGCACCAGGAAATGTTCCACAACCAAAGCTCTTGAATGACAGGTAAGGTAAATAGAACTTCTCACTCCTGTACACAGGACTCACACTGGCAACCAACACAGGAGCAATTTCAATGAAGCTGAGAACTAATTACTTGCTCTAAATATACCTGTAAGGCTGACCACAAAATAAAAATCTGTCAGGAGGAAATATTTCTTCCTTGGCATGTCTAAAGGCATGAACAATGTGACATTTTTGTTCTGAGATTTTTCTGCCAAAAGGTCGGTAATAGTAATAGGTCAGCAGAGTCAATAAGATGTGCTGGGCCTGGGTATTCCAATAGCAACACCCATGTGATCTCTACAAGCTGGGGGGGGGGGGGCGGGGGGCATGGAGAAGCAGCTTACACCGTCACAGTTCTTTCAACAGCTGTAGAAAGAGATCTGTACCAAACAAGCACCATATTTTTGAAATCAAAATAAACAACCTAACAAATGTAAAAGTAGAATCACAAGAAATATAATAAACATTTACAAATGATTATCCAGAAAATGGGAGATTTCATTCTTTTAACTAGTTAGATCTATCAGAGGGCAGAACACACTGTTCTACCCCATCAGACCTATGCAAAGCCATTTGCCAGTACACTTGAAGCTACCTACAATTGATAACTTGCTTGACAGGGAAAAAGAACAGATTAATCCTTTCATTTCAGTTTCCTTAACTATATAATGATGAGCAAGTGATGTGAAATTTTTATGGATGGATAGATGGAAGATAGATAGATAGATAGATAGATAGATAGATAGATAGATAGATAGTCAGTCAGCTATGAACGAGTGGTGTATGGTTGCATAAGTAAGTGAACGACATGGTAGCAGTGAATGCATGGTATTACAGATGAATCTGGGCAAGTGAATGGATAGAGATCGATAGAAAGCAAGTAACTTCTGTATAAGGGTAGAGGTGGACATAGAGCTGGGTAAGTGGTAAGTGGGAGGGTGGGGAACTGGGTGAATGTGGGCAGATGGTGGGTATGAAGTGACACAAAGAAAGGAGAAAGGAAGGCAGAAGAGGAATGGATGATAGAGGACGATGTGCACAAATGAATACACAGCTGCATACTGCATAGCTGCATACTGCACAACTGCATACTGCACAGCTGCATACTGGACAGCTGCATACTGCATAGCTGCATACTGCATAGCTACATACCTGGATGGGCGTGAGGGTTGACAAACAGATGAATGTGGAAAGAAGAAGGGGTAGAGAGGTGAACAGAAAACAGGCAGTCAGAAAGATGGGCATGCAAACAGAGATTGGGAAATATGCTCCCAAGACCGCAGTCCCTAAGGAATGGGGACTCCATCACCCTTTTCTTTCATTTCTGAGCCTGTGATACCATCGGAACAGGACCAGCTGAATGAGTTGATGGATGTTGTCGAGCCCCAGGACATCGCATTCTCCTTTGAGAGTGCTTCTCATCAGTATCTTAGATCTTATTCTCCACCCAAAAGACTGAAATTAACACACTTAAGATCCACATATGGACATGAAAAAGACTCATGAGCAGGTGTGTCCTGAGAGACACCCACAGGAGTTTGACATCTCTATCACAAGCACATCACCGAGGAAAAACAAAAAAACAAAAAAACAAAAAAACAAAAAAACAAAAAAATAAAAAAACAAAAAAACAAAAAAACAAAAAAACAAAAAAACAAAAAAACAAAACAAAAAACAAACAAAAAAACAAAAAACAAAAAACAAAAACAAAAAAAACAAAACAAAAAACAAAAAAACAAAAAACGCTGCCTCTCACCTGAAGGTGGATCCATTCTGTATTTATTTTCTTGACACCAACCAATTGGTCGAAGTCTGTAATCCAAGTAAAATAGCCACCGATCATAGGATTCAGTGTGCTCCAATCCCACGTAGCGAAGGCGTAATCTTCCTCCAACATTTTCAATCACACTAACTATCCAGTACTGAAAGGGATTCTGGGAGTCCTGCAGCTCTATTAAGGAATCAACTGTAATGAGGTCTATAGGGCCTTTTCCTCGTAGAGGCTGTTCAAACAGAAGCAAAACTCCGTATTTTAAACTTGATTTTTTAAGGTTTTCATGGAAACAGATGACAGCAGAAGATAATAATTTTTTTTCTCACACCATCATCCAAACGATTGCCAAACACTCTGACATCAGCCCAACCCCACCTTCTGTACAACCGTCACCCCAACACCCTTTCCTCCTTCACACACGTCCACATACCAACACCATTTTCAACAACCAAAATCGCAAGTAAATAGAAAACAACAGGTTATGCCATCAATTTAATTAAACAAATTAACCTTCCCAAATAAAATTGCATTTATTAGAGATTAGCACATTTGTTAGTAAAATTATTCTCAGATGCACCAGAGCAAGAACAACTGACAACAAAATGTCTATTTTTTTTCAAATTGACAGATGTATCTAATATAGGGCTATAAATTTATACCACGGCTTCTTAAGAGAAGTTCACCTTACAGTGCCATCTAAGAGTAGCCAGAACCCTGTCATAGACAGATTAACTGAATACGTGCAGATGTGTGTGCAGGTGACAGGTCTGAGACACATTTTTGCACGCATGGAGGCCGAGGGCAATCTTAAGTGCTAGTCCTCAGTTATTGTTTACCATTTTTGACAGGGACAGGGTCTCTCTAACCTAAAACTCAAGATTAAGCTAGGCTGGCTAGCCAGTGAATCCCAGGAATCTGCCTGTCTCTGCTTCCCCAGTGCTGGGATTATAAAAGCAGGCATCTTTTTTTTTTTTTTTTAACATTTGGCTATATTAAGTTTTCTACTGTTTAACTTGGGCATTGGTTTGGAAAATCCATAAGAACTGCCCTTTCTGAGTAACCCTCTTGGCATATGAAGAATGTTACTTCAATGGCTACGTAGAACAATTCACATGGTAAGGCAACTCGTCCCTGAAAAGATGACTGACTGATCACCATTGCAGTCTTTTAACACTATGGTCAAAAACAGCCATTAAGATAAACATATCAGGAAAAAGCTACATAAAACATTTGTGTATGCCATAACACATAGTGGCTGTCATAAGTATTAACACCATTGCCACGGAAAAAAAATGAAAGTTAATAATAATAATAATAATAATAATAACAATAATAGGAACAATAATGAAAATCCATATCTTATCCCCACCAACATTAGTAACAATAATAAAAATGTGCATCTTATCTCCAGTCATTCATTTAGAATTTCCCTTTCCAGGGAACCCTTAAGACAGAGTTAGTAAATTAATAATTACATATTATTTGTCTTCCTGTTCAAGTACATATAAGAATTATTACTGTTTCATTATCGCATTTTCAAACAAACCATCGAGACTTGATGTTAAACCCTTCTGCTCCCATGCCTAAAATCTGCCTGAGCCACACTTCAATATAATCGGCCATATCTCCTCTTGTTTTATGGAGATTGCTAGTCGATAGTCTTGGGTAGCACGTATGTGGGAGATCATGGAGTTATTACGCACTCGAGATGAACAACGAATGGTGCTACTTATTAATGGGCTCCAGGAGACTACAATAAGCACATAAATATGCTTACCCATCACCTGCCACAAAGTTATCCTACAAGGTAAGGCTTGAGGTGATGGGAAGACATGCTGATACAGAGTTTTAAAATGAACTCGAAAAGAGAAAACTTCCCATCAATTGACTATAATACAGGAAAACATCATACGATTAGTACTCAGATCCATCACCTATGGAATTCAGTTAATAAACAGGAAGTTATGCTGTGAGAATAAAAACATCTTTGCCTTCATGTATCCGCAGAAGGATATACTCGAAGGTGCCACTAGACATCACAGGACTGGGGAGGCTTCAGGGCTATAATAGATGAATAATAGTAATACATACGCCTTCCAGAAGGTTTGCGGGTGCTGTCCGAGAGCCAGTCAATTCATGTATGAGGAATTCTGTCCAGTCTGTATACTTCTCTTTGATAGCTAGAGAGAGAAGAGAGAAAAAACAAACACCTCAACACATCAGTGGTGAATCAAACACTCAAAAAATCATCACAGGTTTCTGTACGTTGATGTTACTTCAGTATCTTTTTTTCTGAATTTCACACCTGATGATTAAGTGACGAGTAATGAAATTACAGCCACAGATTTGTTATCAACTATAGGCTTCATACCTACCATGCACCTAAGCATCTAGAGAGGGAAAGAATCTATGGCCCTGAGGACTTAACACCTTCTTAGACACCCGTCTTAAGCAACAATGAAGACATGACAGCAGTTTGGAAAATTCAGAAAGAATCAGAGCGACATTGCTCAGTGGGAAAACACAACCAAGTCCTGAGCTACAGAACTTGAGCTACAGAGCAGGAGGAAAGGAGGTGGAGCTCAAGGAAGAAGAAACAGCGTATGATAATGAGGGTGACAGGTGATGTGAAGAAGGGGTGGGGTGGGGCAGGGCGAGCATACATCACTGAGAAATGGCACGGTCAGTGGACAGCTGAGAAAGCCAGCACTGACACTTCATAAACTGGAGGTCTTTGTGTAAGAGCAATCGTACAAGACTACAGATGTCTGAGTGAAAACAAAGATTTTAAAACAGGAAAAACAGGTGCTTCTGTGTCTAGGTACAGAGCTACTGTGGCAGCCACAAGAAAAATATGGGGTCTTAAAAATAAAAGCCACAAAACAGAAAAATTGGCCAGCAGGAAGGCTCAGAAGGTGGAGGTGCTTGCTGCTGGTGACTAAAGTTCACTCCCGAGAAGCAGAGAGAACTGCAAGTTTCCTCTGACCTCCACTGTGACACATGCACACGCACGCCTGCACACACACAAACACACAAACACACGCACCCTCTGCCCATACTAAATCAGTAAGTAAATATTTAAAAATACAAATCTTTAAAGAAAAAAACACAATGGTCATTTAACAATCATTGGATGACGGTCTCCTCCCCGACCACAGCTGGTGTGCCGAAAAGCTTACATATTACCAAGGCTACTCTCAGGTTTATCTCACAAGAAGTAGACCCTCCAAAGAAAAGAGACACAGAGACAATCAACGGCATCTCTGTGGGATAAGAGCTTCTTCTTTATAAGCTCTTTTCTGTGGGCCTTTCATGATTTCCTCCCTTCCCTAAAACTGCTTCCTAAATTCACCGCAAATGACGATGTGAAATTTACCCCTAACCCAGCTGAACAGTGCTGTCTCCAGGAAGTCTACCATCAAGGGAAGATGAGGCAAAGAAGAGAGATCAATGGTGTCAGATGCCGCTGTTAGGATGGGATGAATCTGAAGAGATGATGGGATGAATCTGAGACCATTTATTTTTATGAACTGTTTGTCTGGGATGGATTCCCATGTGCCAGCGGAGGAAGTGCCAGATGCTGGCAACCTCCACTCCTGAGTCATCTTACAATTAAAACTCTCACCAGCAGTGCACAAGCTCCCTTCTCTCACTATTCTTGACAGGATTTTATAGGATCCAGCTTCACTAATTCACCAATATCAAGTACATAAAACTATGAGGTATTTTTAGCATTCATTTTTATTATCACTAGCTTATGAAAACCCATAGTACCTTCTGAGAGTTCCCCCACTCACATCTCAGGTATGCTCTTTTGTAGATTTTTTTTTCAAACTACACTCACTGCTAAAGTGCTTGTCATACAAGCATAAAGGCAAAGTTTAGATCCCTTCACCAACATAAAAATAACCAGCATGGTGGTACTCCCCTGTAATCGCAAAGCTGGAAAAGCAAATACGGGTTATTCTTGGAGATGACTGGCCAATCAGTATAGCCAATCAGTGAGCTCCATTCTAGCAGACCTTTGCTCAAAAACACTGAGACTTTAAGGAGGACATGCAACATGGACCTCAAGCCACTATATGTGTACGCACACACAGAGCGCACACACAGAGTACAAAGGTTCATACATTTTGGACATCTGTTCCTTGAGTAACACAGCACAGCTCTAACTTGATGTGCCATGCTCAGTGTGAGTCTTTTACAGCCCAAAACAGGACTAATTCATTTGTTCTCAGAATCCTGTCCTTCAAACTTCTAAGCCTGGCACAGTGTCCTTTGGAGCTGGGTTCCTCTCCATTCTCTTTCTCTTTGTTTGCAGCCCTAATATTTCTCTAAGATCATCTCAATCTACTGAACCTAATGAAGGCTCAGCACACCCATTTCCATCTGTGTAAAAGTAACCCCACAGCTTCCTGGCCATAGCTTCTCTCAGCACCTCACCCAGCCACTCCTCACTGGACCTCCCTGATCACCCATGGCAGGAAAAGCCTTAACAATGCACTGCAATTTCTTTCTGAGGTATAACACAGAGGGTAAATTATCATGTATAATTTTAATTTCAGCCTCTGTGATAC
The DNA here is from genome assembly GCA_030674055.1 of Rhabdomys pumilio. Taxonomy (NCBI): domain Eukaryota; kingdom Metazoa; phylum Chordata; class Mammalia; order Rodentia; family Muridae; genus Rhabdomys; species Rhabdomys pumilio. Next base: position 44,575,490 of record JANHMN010000006.1, read on the forward strand.
AGAAAGCCAGAAACCAGATCAAGGGGACGACTGGAATCCTTCTCTAGAATTTCCACCAAGGTCTTATAACTAAAAATAATCAAGATTCATAATTCAAAAAAAAAAAAGATAGGCAAGCTGTTAACGGCATCCTGAAAGTATAACCCATGGTACTCCACAGCACAGCCATAAGAGGCAAGAAGTCAAAACAGCCGCTAAAATGTTTAGAAGAAATGTAAAACTTTATAACTGTTCTTTGGAGATTTTTCCTTCATCTATATGGAAATATGGAATTCCTGTCACCCTTGTCCATTCTCTCCGGTTCTTTCCTAGCTGTCAATACCTCGCTCTTTAGACATTATGCTACTGCTTTATTCAATCGCTGGCTTGTAAAGAATTCACTCCCATAGAGTCGGCTAATTCCCCCCTCTCCATTAGAAAAATTTTCCTATAGGTCTTTTATTCATTCTCCGGGCAGTGAAACTGTTGAGTGGGAATTGACATATCACACAAGTCCAGGGCTCTGAGTTTAATGGAAAAGGACATTCGGCTTGTTAAAGATTTTATTCTCCTAGGTTTCTTTCTCTTTTTCATATTTGACACACTTCTTTCGGCAAAGTTGCTTTCTTTGCTGGACAAAAAGAGCTCCCATTCAAATACTTTCCAATGTTCTCCTAATACACACACACACACACACACACACATCACACATCACACAACACACAACACACCACAGACATTCACATCCATCAGCATTTACCCCTATACTCTGTCCTCTATGGGCTGATCCACAATGCACTTCTGCCCCAGGGCCACCCCCACCTCATCTGAGGTAGGCAGATGTGGCCCTGAGTTACTGGTGGTGCCCTGAGGCACAAAATCCAGCAGCTAGAACCCATTGCTCACAATGAATCTACTTTTTCCTTTAAACAGTGAGTAGTAGGTTGGTTTTTTTTTTTTTTTTTTTTTTTGAGAATAATTAGAATTCTGCACAACCTGGAAAAGGCCCAGTATCTCACAGATACAGTAATGGTCTTTATCTTCCTATTGTATTCCTGGAAAAAAAAACAGCATGATCTGCTTATCCAGCCTCTGCCAAGAGTGACGATCTCAACCCTAACCACGATGACCCTCTCTCGTGCTCTGAGTACCCTCAGAGACACAAGGGAACCAAGACACACCTTTCACATAAGATTCTACAAACTGCCTCAGGTTCTTCAACTCTTGAACTAGTACATTTAAACTTACAAGACTCTGTCTACCCAAACATCTAACAGCCAGGCCAATTCTTTAATCCCAAACAATCAGTTTCTAAAGCCTGTTTGACCAGGTTATTATTTACTAGTCTAAAGTAAATGTTATTAACTTGCCATCAGTGACAAGCTTCATAGAGTTCATAAGCTCATAAATTAGAATATAAAGCTGTGTGGGTGTGTATGCATCTGTGTGTGTATGTGCATGCATGCATTTGTGTGCGTGCATATATTCATGTGTGTGTGTGTGAATATGTGTGCGTGTGCACGCACATTTGCACACATGCATGCATTCGTGCGTGCATGCCTTTGTGTGTCTGTGTATGTGTGTCTGTGTCTGTGTGTCTGTGAGTGTGTACAGACAAATACCTCCTCTTAGTTGGCATCAGGCTTTATTCTTTCCTTCTCCCAGCATAGAATCCTAAGAAAGCTCTCACTCACTCCTCAGGGGCTCATTGTTGAGAGCCTCAGATGCCTCTTTAGAGTGTTTTTTTTTTTCTTCCAGGACAGCCACACTAGGAGATTGAGGCACACCTCTAGGTGTTAACTGAAGGGCAAAGATTCACCCTGAATTTAGGTGACATCATCCCACAGCCCTGGGTTGGGGTTCTTGGAGGTCACAAAGGAAGGAAAGGAGATAGCAAGTTGAATGTGTTGCCTCTCTCTGCTGCCTGATCCACCAGACATGGACAAACAAGGCCACTCTCCTGTAGTCGCTACTCCCACACCTCCATGCCTTCCCACTGTGCAGGACTGTTCCTCCTAAAACCACAAGCCAAGCTAAACCTTCCTTTTCAAGTCGCTTTTGTCAGACATTTGGTCAGAGATGAAAAGGTTATGCAATCAGTAATATGGAGAAGGACTATATTCAAATATAATAGGCCTTTTGTATTTTTATTTTATTTTATTTTATTTTATTTTATTTCATCTTTGGAAACAGGCTCATGTAGGCTGGCTTTGCCTTCTTTATGCAGCCAAGAACTGCCTTTGACTTCTCACTCTCCTGCTACCATGCCTTGTCCACAGTATGTGTTCTCATCTCAGGCCTATACATCTCTGCTCAGGGTAGAACCCAAGGCTTCCTATGTCCTACATAGAAAAGAACTCTATCAACTGAGCTACATCCCTGGCCCTGGACTCGATCTCTACTTTTTTTCTCTCTCAATAAGTAAACAGGAAATCTCAAATGAGTAAATCCCTAAGGTCCTGTCCTCTACGACCCTTAAAACAAAGCAAAAGTTCGGCCATAGGGCATCAGGAAGTACAGGGTATGGCTCACGAAAGGCCTAGAATGTGTAGAGGAACACGTCGCTCTGCTGCTGCCATTCAGTCACGTTAAACACGGACTGTAATCCCTGCCTGCTTAACCATATGAACAGACTTCATGTGCATTAACACATGTGGCCCACTAGGAAAGGCCAGCTGTAATCAGAGCCTGGACAGGTTCCCTGAGCTTCCTTCTATCAATTACAGACCAAAAAGAGGCTTTCTCACTAACAATTAGTTCTCAGCAATGAAATGTAACAGATATTAACTGACACTTTTCTTCTCGTTAACACTAAGACCAGATGCAGTTAACAAAAACTCTCAAGTCAGCCGCAGAAGCAGCAATTCATCAGCTTCTGTGGAGCAAACAATTCACGCCAGATGAGGGAAGAGGAACACATTTCCTAATCACTTTGCAACTATTATTTCTTCAGCCAAGGGAAGATGGGGCAATTTGAGCTTTAAAAGACCAAAACAAAAATAAAAGAATATAATTGGTCCCTATCTAGACATTCTAAGTACAATCTAACATCCACTTGTCCAAGAATCATAATCTCTTAGCAACCAAATCCAGAGATGGCTACAGCTAAGGCCAGTGTCTCAAGCTAACACTACTGCTATTTGAGGCCAGATGACTCCGTTGTTGTAGGCAGGAAGCTGTACTATGTGGGGCATACACAGCAGTATCCTGAGACTCTCCCATTAATGCCTGGAATACCTCCCCCTGTTGTGACAACATAACTCATTCCCAGAAAATTTCAAAGGTAACTCTTCCCCAATTGGAAACCAATGGTTCAGATGGAGCGCTTGGGAAATAGCTTCAAACATATATATTAACATAATGGTCTGACTGCTCTCCAGCCAAATAGCACAACTTTATTAAAGCCTTAGTAATGCCTCTCCAGGGTTGGGGAGAAAGCTCAGTTAGTAAAAGTTTGCCCCACAAGCAAGAAGGCCTGCTTTCGAGTTACAGAACTCATAGAAAAATCCTGGAACAGAGACACCCATCTGTAATCCCGAAATGGAGGAGCGCGTGAAGGAGAACCCCTGGGGTCTTGCAGACCAGTCAATTTAGCTAAACCCATGAACTTCGGATTCAGAGAGACCATGTCTCAAAACACCAAGTGGTAAAGAGCAGTGAAGACGATAACAAACATCAATTCCACATATCCTTAGCTCACACATGTGCACTTGCACCTGCATATACATCTATGTACGTGTAGACACATATACACCATGTACACACACAAAAGAAATGCCTCTCCAACCAGCACAAATCATAGTCCAGAATAGACAAGGTAAAAGAAGATGCAAAGACTGGAGAAATGTCAGGAGCTGAGCACTTGCCAGCACCAGCAGATGCTTCCAACACTTGCCCATCTTGTGCTCATACACATGCACTTCTGACTCCAGAGAACATCGTCACTGTACTAGACTCCCCAAGCAACAAGAGAGGCAGTAGGCTATTGACTAACATACTATGTAGTACTTCAGACATTTCAATAAAGTAGGCAGGCCATTTCAATCTTCAATAAAAAAAGAGGAGTCAAGAATAGACTGACAAAAAGACAGGATAACCCCTGGACTCATCTCTTCCCTGAGTGGATCTTCACTATCATTTTCTATTTTTTTCCTGTTTTATTTACTAGTATTATTGTGTATGTACCAGACATGTATTGATGAGTGGGTGTCACAGTGCACATGTCAACATCAGAGGACAACTTTATACAGTTGGTTCTCTTCTTCTTCCTAGATGTGAACAACTCGGGTTGCTCAGGCTTCTACAGCAAGTACTTTGTCTACTGAGCCAGGTTACCTGCCCCTAGAATCTTCTTTTACTAAGCAGCCTTAGTTAGCATTAAGTAGTTACACAGTTCCTAAATATATACACGCTCTACAAAGGAAAACACAGCCAGGTACATGAAGAGGTGAGACAGCCTGAGTTACAAATTTTGTCAGGACAATAATACTTAACAATAAATTAAAAATAAGATCCATGGCACCTGTATAACTTTATATGATGACTTTTTCTTCCTAGTCTAGCCAATGCCCAACCATGAACACAAATGCCATTTTGAACTTGACAAAAGTAATCATGAGTTGAGAAGTGCCAGTGGCTCTATCATCCTAATTCATCTTCTCCTGTGACAGTCATTTGGCTCAACTCTACTTTGCAAACAAGCAGATTCTTCCATTGATGGTAACTTGTTATTTCTCTTTGCTATCTGCCTGGCTAAGAATGTAAAGAGATCTTTAATCGAAAATATGGCTAATAAATCCATCACGTCATCCGTTGTCAGCCAAGAACAACTAACCCGCTTGGGTTTATCGTGATTGACTCTCAGCTCCACCAGCAGTCACTCAGCTACACAAAGCAATAAATGATCTCCCTGCAAGCTGCTATGATTAATCACCAGCCTTCAGTTAAAGTCAATATCCCGTTCCCATCATGTTGACAAAGAGTAGAATTTGGTAATAAGAAATGGCTTTGCTTTATCTGGGCTGAAGACATATAAATTACAATCAGATTATGCAGATAAAATACACAAGCTAAATCTATCTGCTGTAACTACACTTGTCACAGCACTTTTTAATGCCTCTTTTAAAAACTGGATTTATTTCCATGCTACGGCAAGAGGACAGTCCAAGAAAGGGGATGGCACGGTGGTGCCTGCGAAGATCGTCTGTAACTCATTCAAATTATTTCCTTCTACTGCAGAAATCAATAGTTTTTTTTTTTTTAATTCTTTTCATTTCCCTGGCCCAGAATGATTTTTTTTTTTAAGATTACTTACAAAATCAGACCATCTTCAACATTGCATGCATAATGATGTAAGTCTGGTTCTGAAAGGCTGAGGCTTTAGGGAGCCTGAGAGAGCATATTCTACCTCATTACCAGATACAGATAAGGACAGCAGAGTCATAGAGAGATGTTCAAGTCCAGTGTGAAAGAGGTTAGTAAAGAAATGTTGAATGGGGAACACCTAAATGTTTTGCCTTAGATCCCACATTCCAGGCACTACGCCAGAAAGAACCTCCTGTTCAATGATCCCTGGGGCTTCAGTTATACATCCTCATATAAATATCCACCGATAATTATCAGATTACCTGAGTGAAACTGCTCTGGGCCACCCAGCCTCCGCTTAATGATTGTCTCTTTGGCAGCTATGGCAGCCTTCAGAAAGGGTGTCTATGTATTAAAATGTTATTGCTGATTCTTTCCAGACAGGAAGTCATAAAACCTGAAGATAGAGTTAATCATAAAACCCTAGAACTGAGATGTCAAGCGCTGACCAGGTAACATGTAGCTCATCTGGTATTGCAAAGGTGGCAACAGGCTGAGCACCAGAACTTGCTGGTCAGCCAGCCTAGCCAAAGCTTAAGACAGTGAGAGACACTTAATTAAAACTTAATGTGCAAAGCAACTGACAATAACATCTAGCGTCAAAGCCTGACCTCTTCTGCACATGCATGTGCACCTACCTGCACACATATGCATACACACATACAAAAATCATAGGAACAATGAAATTAATCCAGATTGAAAAACGCAAGGCAGAACATTTAATCCAAGCCTGAAGTAGAATCGCTGTCTCTTTAAGTTTTAGAATTTCTTCCCAACTACTCTTTATTTTCAGGAGAAAAGAGCAATGTGTCTTCACTGGGAGGCACGGCACTGATCAGCATGTAATACCGAACAGCTTCAGCCGGTTTCTATTTTCGCAGTAGCAAAATGACATGCTTGCCCATTATCGCTTACAAAAAAGACATTTCCAGCAACAAGTCCATGATTTCGTGATTGGTTATGTCAAAGCCACAGCGATGATGCTCAAGGCAACTATGCAAACAAAACCCAAGATCCTCTCAGGAACAGGCATTGTTCTACTTCTAAGTGAGTGCAAGATTTCTAGGACTTGGAACTCAAGCTCACTCTCTGAGATTGTTACACAACCTTTCCTGGTACGGCTATTCAAAAGGACAAGAACATCATAACCGCAAAGGACACAGAACACCAAATTCTATTCACCAGTGTGCACATGCATGTACACACACACACACACACACACACACACACACAGACACACACACACACACACACCATGAGATAGTGGGATCCACTATGGTAGTTATTCATGTGTCAATTGGCTTTGGTGTCCAGATCCTTCTTCAAACATTATTCTGGGTATGTATGGATAAGGTTACGAAATGAAGCAGTTGAGCCAACAAGGCAGATTGTCTTTGCAATGGGGGCAGGCTCGTACAGTCTGCTGTAGACATGAGTGAGTAAACACCCTCTCCTGATGTCTGCCTTCCATCTAGAACCTGGGCTTTTTCCCTGCCTTCCAAAGAAACCGATGTACTCATCCTGGAATGGCACTGTAGGCTCTTCTGATCTGCAGCTAGGCTAGACTGTCTAGAAATTCCGCCGTCAGTTCTCCCGAATCTCTCTACCTTGCCATCGTCGTTTGGACCATAGTTTTGGGTAGAAATCTGGAATGTACTGCATAGGCTCAGGTTTGGGATGCTTTGTCAGTCTAGCGGTGGCTTCTTTATCACTTGGTGCCTAGCTGGCAGCAGTGTGTCACTAAAGACAGGTTTCAGTTATCTGCCTCCTGGCTATAGTCCCTTCTCTGTTCCCTGGTCCATCAGAATTTGAAAAACTCTGCCACCTGGTCTCACCATCAGAGTCACTTCCTAAGGGAAGAAGGCTTAGAAATTAGAAGTCAAAACTTCTCAAAATGTGAACCAAAATAACCCTTTAAGTTGATGTTAATGGGACTTCAGTCCCAAGAATACAAAAGTAGCTTGTGTGGTCTCTGTAATCAGGAGACCATTGTTTAAAAGACGCCTCTTTGTGTGTCTTCATTCTAACTGATTGGGTTCACCAGAAAACACTGTCTACATTTATGTCAAAAAATTTCCCAAATCAGTTTAAATCTAAGTTACACGCTTAATATCTGTGTGATCTTCACAAAGCACTTGGCATTCCTATTCCTCTTCTGTAAACAGGGACAGTACAGTCCCCTCCACCTGTAGGCTCAACATGAAGAATACAGACCCACATCAGGGAAGACAGTTTAGTCTTAAAAATCACTTGCCCTGAAAGTATGAGGTTCTGAGTTTCATCTCCAGAACTCACGTGAAAAAGCCAGGCAAAGTAGCATGCACTTCTAATCTTAAAACCTAGGAAAGAGAGGCAGGTGCAACTGTCTGGGAACTTGCCTGGCAGCCAGCCTAGCTGAGTCAGAGCAAGCCAGGCTAATAAAGCCTTGTCTCAAAAAAAAAAAAAAAGGAAATGCCTCCTGAAGAATAATATCCAGGCTTGACTCTGGCCTCCACATGCACACATACATGTGCACTCAAAGGACCATGCCCATGCCCTCCCCATACACACACACACACACACACACACACACACACACACACACACACACACTTAGAACAATGACAAACCTAACAGGAAGCCCTAAATAAGCAGCTGCTGCTACTTAGACATTCAGGTATAGACATTCAGGTCGACACGTGTCTGGACAATGAACACACAAGGAAAGCTGGAACTATTTCCCAGTTTCTGGGGAAATGGGAAGCTGAGTTTGGCCTACTTGATCATAGCAGAAGACACACACAGAGGAACACACTGAAAACAGATGGTAAAACGCTTCACAGGGGACAAATGCTTGACCTCCCTCAGCAAGACTTGTGTTTACACAGCGTTCTAATTAGTGAATGGGGCTGTTGGATTTTTATCAGATTGGCAAGGAAAATAGAATGCTTCTGGCTGGGAAAGGGCAGTGGAAGAGGCTCAGTAAGATAACTTAAATGTGGACCAGAAGAGAGGCAAGCTCAGCCAAAGGCTCCTGGGAGAAAATCAGGTGGGGATGTGAGCAGATGACACAGCCTACAGCCCCAATCCAGGAAGCCTAGGGAAGAATTCAACAATGGACCAGAGGCAGCCTAAGATACGCTGGAGAACGAACCCAGATATAACTCATGGACTGAGACTGGCATCCACAAAGCAAAGGAGTGAGTCCAAGGCCATCACAAAGACTTAACTCCTCAGCCTGATCAGTGCTACAGCAATCCACAAGGACCCCTAGATGCACTCACCCCAGCCAGGCCCTCAAGTGTCTGCAGTGTTCCATTCTTTTCATGCAAAACACAAATGCTGATAACGTGTTGATAACTAAATGAACCATAAAGACAGCTAGCACAGTGCCTGAAATCACGCAATAAGTGAGTTTACCTTTGCCTGCCAGCTGAGGATGAGTCACTTGTCAGGGTCTAGGTCACATGCCCCACCTAATCAACTCCTAATCAATGCATAATCAATTCCACTTTAAAAAGTTTTTACTGTTTGAAGTGCCCAGGAATATTAGTTGTTTTTTTGTTTTTTGTTTTTTGTTTTTTTTGATTCAGGGTCTGTCTATTATGTATCTTATGTAGACCAGGCTGACCTCAAACTCACAGGAATTTCTTGATGTCATATGGCCACATACTAAGTATACAGGCTTTCAAGAAACATGACAACTCCACAGACAGTCACGCCACCCACAACATGTACAAGCCAACAAATTCCCTGAACACGGCGATGCATGTATTTGTTTCTCTAATGATAAGTCTGGCATCTATCAAGTGCCTCAGAGCTCATCCCTGTGTATAAGATGAAGAAGGACCCCTTCCAAATCTCTGCCCTGTCCTCTCCACCAGATCCAGGCATACAAACCTGGGCAGGGTCCAGGTCCTCCAGAACTTGGCTTTTTTCTCTCCCCAGAAAACTTAAGTTCCCTGCCTACTCAGGGGGGAAGCTCACAATAATACCATAGCAACACCCTTTGGGGCACTATAGGAAGCCACAGTGGCTTATCCTCTCAGCCCAAGATGAGATGAAAGAGTCAACCCAACATTTACGACCCTATGACACTAACATATTTATTTCAAATAAAAGCATCTCTTAATTCCATGTCATCTACTATTCACCAAATTGAAAATGATAACTAAACACAGATTTCCTTAATCCCATAGACAGTGGCTGTATCAGTGCCAAGATTAAAAAAGAAATCAAGTACAAACGCACTAGCTAAATAAATGCTTGGTTTTGTGGCTGTTTATGATTGCTTTGCTATGTCTGGTATGACCAAAGAACTCCCATGTTTACTAATTCTCCATTGCTAATGCAGCGTGCTCTGCCTGCTTTTCCAAAGTATATTTTGATCTACCCATAGTCCTTATTTGAAGGAGTTTTGGGTCGTGTACTAGTTTGTCTATCATAACAGAAAAACTAGTCAAAAATCTGCAGGTATGTGTGGATGTGTTTTATGCAGATGTGTTTATGCGGGTGCACCTGCACATGTGGGTCCATGGTTGCGTCAGCCAGAAGTCAACATCACACATCTTTCTTAACTGAACTCCACCTTAACTTCTCTCGCTGAACCTGGAGCTCACTGGTTCTGGCTGGCCAGTAAGCTCCAGAGATTCCCCCATCTACCTTCCCATGCAAGCCCACACTCTACTCTGTTTACAGGATGGCAAAGCAGGGGTAGTGGGGACGGCACAGCAGCTGGGGCAGTGGCTGAGAGTTCACACCTTGCACCTCAAGCAGGTAGACAGCAAACTGAGAGTGGTTTTTTAAAAGCTCAAAGCTCAACCCTAGTGGCATACTTCCTCTAACAAGGCCACACCTCCTATTCCCATCCAAATAGCACCAGCAACTGGGGAACCACATAGTAAGAATTTTGGTTTCTTTAAAAACATAGGAATGTTACAGTAATATATGTTTTTGCTTCAATTCCAGGGGCCGGATATGAGGTTGCTTCAGACTGTCCACAACAGCAGACTATGATTTGGCTCAAGCACTGGCAAGGTCATGATTTTGCCAGAGGCCGATAGTTTTGGCAAGTGTATGTCGTTTGAAATTCTAGGGACTCATGAGAGGGTATAAAAATGCTAGAGCCCTGAGAGGAGTGTGGCCACTGCTGTTCTTCCTACAGCTGGTTGGAGATATCCTTAAGACAAAGACCAATATTGACCAAAAACTCGACTCCCCTAATCAACAGGAAAACGTCTAAGGTTATCAACTCCCCCTTTCCCCTCTAGCCTTCCTTTTCTCCTACCTAATGTTGGCAGTTGGAAAAGATAAGAGTGGAGAAAAGTTGTAGAATAGGAACCCATAACGTAGTCAAAAGTCTGGCTGCAAACAAGCATTCAAATGCCTGAGACTATGGGAGACATCTCATTCAAACCACCAGAGGGCTCCTGCAAAAAATTTGCTTTAATGTTCCTAGAGAACTAGAGGAAGGGCAAATCCCTCCTCACCTGGACCTTTATTTTCAAAACTGTGGATCACAATCCAGAGTGAGCTATTTAATTTGTTCATTATATCCTAAAATTTTTATTTTTTAAAAGCAACAAGATAGGGGCTAGAGAGATGGCTCAGAGGATAAGAACACTGTTCTGCCAGAGGTCCTGAGTTCAAGTCCCATCAACCACAGGGTGGCTCATAACCATCTATAATGAGATCTGGCGCCCTCTTCTGGCATGCAGGCAAAACACTGTACACATAAAACATAATAAATATTTTTTTTTTAAAGCAGCAAAATAGGAAAGATGATATCACCCTGGGCATTAGGAAAGGAGAGTGGTCATCAGATAACTGAACCTCAATAGACCTGGACACAGGGTGTCTCAGCATAGAGCTGCCCACACCGAATATCAGTAGACTGTTTAAATAAAACATTATTGGTATAGCTATGAAATCTATTATTAAAAACAAAAATCAAAATATATCTGCAACATCATAAATGCATGGCCTTCTTGACCCACTCAGCAGAATCAGTGTAAAAGTTTAGGGTCAGATCTCCACAGAAATTTGTTTTATTTAATGTATAAAATGACATTAACTATTAGCCTTCATTTTCTGTTCAATTAGCAAGGTCGGGCATTAAACCCCTGATGAGAACAGGGGAAGGGTTGAAGTAGCTCTCTGCCTAGAAATTAGGGTTTCTATGGGTTTCCTTGAATAAGTCATTTTGGACATTTGATGGTTAATTTCATTGTCAACCTGGCTGCATTTAGAACCATCTAGGCGGCACACTTAGGAGTGTCTTCTTTACTTGACATAAACCTTTGGGACAGCAAGCATGCTGCAGGAAGGCAGCTTGGTGTCTGGATATCTTATGCAATTGGTAAAGTCTCAACTATCTGCTTGTGATAACTTACTTCATGGTTTGTTTGTCTTGACATTTTTGTTCTATCTTCTAATAGTACATAAAGCATAGGAATGAAACTGGCAGAGAGGAAGGGACAGAAAGGGAGACAGAGAAATCTTGGAAAGTGGTTCAAGAGCTTGCCACAAATGGATGAGGACCAGAATTCAGGTCCCCAGTACCCATGGAGTAACTGGGTAAGTGGGGTGGCTCATCTACAATCCCAGAACTCGGAAGGCAGAGACCAGGGATCTCAGAGGCAAGGCTGGGAGCTCCCTGAGCCAGAATGAGCAAGTTCAGTGAGAGACTCTGCTCCAAAGTACAGCATGGAGAGTAATGGAAGAAGATACCTGGTATTAACTGACCTCTGGCTTCCACAACTATATGTATATGTGTGCATGTGCGCTGGACACACATGTAGACACACATATACTAACAGACAGTATATACACATGCGGTGTCGGGGAAGGCAAAGCTAGACAAGCCAACGTGGCAAGATGAATTGCTCTCATTACTTTAATATGCTGTCATACACACAAGGCAATTTAAAACCAAGAAATTTGTTTTCCTTTCCTATCAAACCAGATGCCCAAGTGTGCAGCTGCTGACTCTTAAAAATTAATTAATGACTGTTTTTTATCTGGTGCTTCCTCGAAGGACTTGGAGTCCTTTTATGAGTGATTCTCCAATGTCTGGATCCACAGTATGAATGAAACAAGCCAGTGTGACAGGAGCTGCAGACACTTGTCCTCCGCCTCAGGCACACACCCAGAGAAAATCAGAGTGGAATCAGGACTTCAAGTCATTGGAGGAGCTTATATTTGCAAACCTTTTGTCTGTACTGTTCTTTTTGCTTTTCTTTTCCCAAGAGAATTACTCAATTATTTTCTTATCAAAGGAGTATGGCACTATCAGTAGGATATAAGATCAACTGTTATAAAGAAGTCACACTTGTTGACCACTGGTATCACTTCAGGGCATTAAGTAACATCTGTTCAAAGAGAGAGGGAGAGAGACAACACAGGTCTGCCTGTTTCGCTGAAGCAGAGCTTTCAGTGTGTGGGTTCCTTGGATCACAAAGTGCACATCCTCTACCAGGCAATTCCAAATGGGATTCTTACAACACTGATTCTATGTGTGCTGTATTACTTTTCTCTTCTGTGACAAAAATAACTAATAAAGCAATTTACAGATAGAAGGGCTTCTTTTGGTTCACAATCTGAAGGTACTATCTGTCGTGGCAGAGAGGCTTGGAGCCAGGAGTGTGAGGTCCCTGAGCATTTGCATCCAGAGTCAGCAAGCAGGGATGCTGGGACTCAGTCGCCTTCTCCTTTCCCCTTATTTTCAGTCTGGTGTCTCTTCTCAGGGCATGGTACCACTCATATGTAGGTCAGTTATACCCTCACAGGCCATGCCAGAGCTGTGACTCCCAGGAGAATTTAAATCCCTTCAAGCTGACAATGAAGATAACCATCATAAAGGCAAATGACAGGACTGTCATAAGTCAGCCGCTCCTCTTGGAAACAAAATGGACCTGCCAAGCATCTCCTTCCTCTCCTGGGTGGACCAGTACACTGCCCTAAGCAACAGTCTTATGCTGAGGTTCACAACACCTGATCTCTGGGGACCTGCGATGTGATCTTTTTAATTAACAATGTGACAGGTTTTATTACAGGATTACTCTTAATATAAAACAAATTAGCAATCCTTCTTGGGGGCTGGGAAAGAGCCTCTTCTTTGAAATGAAAATAGCTATCTCCCCCTTTAAACGAAGAAGGTAAGCTAACATTTCTGTAAAGCACTTACGAGCAGCAGAAGAGTGATTTGAAGTAAAACCATCTGGAATGTGACAGGGGTACCCAGTAAGAATACTGGAAGCTGGCCTGTGGGACATGGCTCTCTTCCTCCTAAACCTATAATACACATTGTATTATATAATACACATATAATAAACCTATAATCTGTCTATTCTGCTCCAAAGACAGCTGTGAACTAAAGTCAGACTTCAGGGTTTCAACACTGACACTCAGGCCGCCATAATAAAATCACTGACATGCGATTTTCTAGAAAATCGTGAAGCTGAGTTTGATCTAATTATTTCAGTTCCTCAATTTTCAAAAAATTTATGTATGTGTTTGAGTACACTGTAGTTATCTTCAGACACACCAGAAGAGGGCATCAGATCCCATTACAGATGGTTGTGAGCCACCATGTGGTTGCTGGGAATTGAACTCAGGACCTCCAGAAGAGCAGTGTGTGTGCTCTTAACCACTGAGCCACTCTCCAGCCCTCAGTTCCTCAATTTTATGAAAGTTCCATCCAAACTCTGGTGAGCTTTTTCAGGGATGTGGACAACTTACGCACCCACATGGTGCCTCATAAGAGTCCGTGCTCCAGTTCCAAGCACTCAGATGCTTCTGGCCTCCTTCAGCCAGAGTAGCGCGTGCTGTAGTAGTAGTTGTGCACACCGGTAGGAGCAGACAAACACTCGTGCACATCAAAGGAATTTTAATTGCAATTAAATAAAAAAAAATTGTTTTTAATCTCCCAGAGTTTTTAGAAATAGTTCTAGAAGCTCTAGAAGGAACAAACACAAAGATCAAACGCTAGTTGATTCTCTTAGTTCTGTATGGTAGAAGAAAGGAAAATGAGGGAAGGCAGCAGACAGGGTCCTGCAGACTTAAGCCACCCTCGCACATTTAAGTGTGACCTCCACAGGTTAATCAGGAAGTCAGTACTCACGATCCTAGGGGATACTGTGCTAGCGCAAATTAGCAGGGACATAAGCGAGAAGCCCTCTGTCGAGGTTAGCTAAGGCACTTCCTGCTCCAGCTCTCCCCTCCTGTTCCCGCACCATCATCTTCTGATACAGCTAGCCTACCAAATCTTTACCATAAGGCATGTAACTGTGAAAAATAAAAATGTCGTTACAAGTGCCATCTAATAAATCTTGTACCTGCTAAGACCCTTACCTGCCTCCACTGTTCCTCAACAAATGCAATTAATTAATTATCAATACTGTCTAACCATGTGTCCGCTGATGTACAAAATAATAAAAAAAAAATATTGTACTGTCCATTTGCACAAGAAACTGAGATGAAAGCTGATCAGAACAGTAATACTGAAAAGCAATATCTTTAAGTAGAAACACCTAATTATGTCCCTGAATTTAACTCTCTACCTTATACGTACCAAATATCTGAGTAGAAAAGTCACTTTAGTTTGTGAAACCCTGGTGTTTTCTCAGAAGAGGATAAGAAAGAGGATGAAGTTTCCCACGTGCAGACATTTGGGGAGTCAGCGTTTGGTGTCCCCCACCCACTGGTACTCTATCCTCTTTTGATAGCAGAAGGATCTTGTTGGAGAACATCATTGGGGGAGTGCATTGTGAGTGTGTGCATGTGTGTGTATGCATGTACGCATGTGTGTGTGTGTGCACTTATAGGTGTGCAGACATATTTACTTGTTTATGTCCAGGCTGTCGACAGGGAAAGGGAGGCAGTTAACAAGAAAAGTATTAGGGACAGAACTGCAGAAATTCTCTAGGACACAAAGACTCTAAAGGTCATGCACGCACAGACCTGATTTAAAGTTCATTCTAGTTGATAAGCAAAGTTCCCAGATACTGGGACCACACTCCACAAGCAGAGAGGCCCACACTTCTCTGATACAGAATCAACCCCTGTCCATAGTGCTGACAGATGAACAGACAGTAGTCTTGGACTCCATGAGATTTCTCTAAGGAAGCATTTCACACATCAGACATCCTGTGTATCAGGTGTTTACACTGCAATTCATAACAGTAGCAAATTACGGCGGCGATGAAATAATTGTATGGTGGTCACCACAGCATGGAGAACTGTATTAAAGGGCTGCAGTATTAGGAAGGCTGAGAACCACTGCTCTGGGAGAGGAGCTAGAACAAGTAATCTCGGCTTTAGCTCCTGTTGCAGTTTGAATGGAAGCATCTTCCACTGGCTCCTGTGTTTGATCACATTGCTCCTGGCTATTGGAACTGCTCTAGAAAGTTCTGGAACCTTTAGGAGGTAAAGCCTAGCTAGAAGAAGAGAATCAATAAGAGGAGGAGTTTGAGGTTTAAAAACCAGATCCTGCTTAGAAATGGGACTGGCTCCTTCATTCTCCTTCAGCCATGCCTTCCCTGCTGTGACAGAACGTACTCCTTCCTGGGCATCTCCCTTTTCTTTTCTTTCTTTTTTTTTCCCTTTGATTTTTTGAGACAGGGTTTCTCTGAATAGCCCTGGTTGTCCTGGAACTCACTCTGTAGACCAGGCTGGCCTCGAACTCAGAAATCCACCTACCTCTGCCTCCCAAGTGCTGGGATTAAAGGCGTGCGCCACCCACCACTGCCCGGCCTGAATCTTTTTTTTTTTAAAGGAAGAATTACTACCTGGATCAAAAGTACTAAGTACAGAGTGAAATCAATGTGTGTGTGTGTGTGTGTGTTTCTGTAGTGTAGTGGTTATCACGCTCGCCTCACATGTGAGAGGTCCTCGGTTCGAAACCGGGCAGAAATGCATCTCCCTTTTCAATCAACAAACCACAATAAGTTCTTATCACAACCAAGAGAAAGATCACTAGCACAGCAGGGAATGAATTCGCTCAGTACAATGACTTAACTTTCTTAGTATCAACCCAAAACCAGATATAGAATGTTCTTCCACGCATGCCAAACATTAACATATACAAATGAAAATTGAGGAAATACCCAGCTCCTCAGTAATACAAAGCCACTGCCACAATCACTTAAGAACTTAAAGCTACTGGATTTATTTACTAATTTATTGTTTTGTTAATTTAATTGAGATACAAATCTGTAGCCAAGGTGGACTATTAGTTCACAAACCTCATGCCTGAGCCTCCCCGGTAATGAAATTTCAATGGGTGTCAACCTTTAGGGGCTAAACCTACTAAATTTTAAAATACTAAATTTAAATTTAGTGTTTATTCCAGGCCCACCAAAGAAAGAAAAGCACAAATTTTTATTATTTTTAACTCTAAAAGGAAGAGCACCACTTCTGGTTTTAATCTTTGGTATGTTGTGCTGAGCAGAGGTGTTGGTTTAATTTTAGGTTTTAACTCATTCCACAAATTTTTTTTCGGCAGAAGCATTTAATGTCCACTAGGAGAGTGTTTTTTAAATCAATGTTTGGCTCTAGTTCTTAAAAAGAAATCTTGAAAATAAATAAAAAGCCTCCCGTTAAATCGCCACGACTTCTCAACGATTCCACACACACATGTGCAGAATTATCTGTGAGAGACACATGCTAAAATATTTACAGATGAACTGATATGATGTCTAGGATTTGCTTTTAAGCAGTAAAAGCCAGGGAGAGTGGGTGGTGTATTGATTAAACAAAAGATTGGCTTTGAACAGATCTCAGTTAACCTTGAGGAACGAACATATGAGGTTTTGCCTATTACTAGATGTACTTAAATTTCTCATAGTTAAAAAAAAAGTTTTCAAAGCAGAATTAGAGAGGCATTCTGCCATTCGTTATGAAAAAGGAAAGCTAAAAACCACAGCAAGAAACTGTGATGCATACAATTTAGCTGAGCATGCCAAAAGAGAGTTGAGAGTTTGAAGACAGTTCATTGTCTCGTTAAAAAACAATTTACCATGTGTTCACAGGGAGCACCCCAAGGTCTTCAAACACAAACCTCAATAATAACAAACGGATTCTAATCTAGAGAACCGCAGTATTTATATGACAAGCCGCCTGGTGGGCGTTACAGGAGTCAGTTTACATATTAGACACCACAGCACATTAGGCAAGTACATGGGCTTGCCTGGGTGAGTTTAACTCGTGAAGTGAAGAGGAAGGGAAACCATCTACAAGTGAATGAGACAGAAAAATGTAATACTGAGTCATATGGGAACAACTCTTACAGTTACCAAAAAATACTTATCTAAATTTCGTTTTTAAATATAGTCGTTAATGTCTTCATTGCTTTTGTTTTTACCTAAAACTGTCATGAAATAACTGCTTAAATGAGCCAAAAATTTAAGCCACTCTGGTGCTAAATTAAAAGAAAAACAATTTTGCTAAACCATTAGTTTTACTAAACCATGAAAACATCTGAGGAATTCTATTAATATCGTCGAGAAGTGGAGTAATGAGGAAAGAGATGTCTATGTCAAGATGCATCAGAAGAATAAAGAAGGGCACACGAGAACCAATATTAACCCATCTGGTATAAGCTAGGATTCTAACTCAGAACCACACCATTCAGTGTGGACAAGGGAGTTGACAGTACAGAAAATAATACTTCACTGCTTGCAATGTTTACACTGGCAGGTCCAGTGCGTGAGTATCTTAGTGGCTTGTTATATAAGAGTCTCTGAGAGTTCAGGTTAAAATGAGACAAGAAAAATGCCCATCTTTATTATGACTCCCGTGTGACAATCTGATCAAGTACTAGTCACAATTATTCATAAACTTCTGAAGGAAGCCACAGTCACTTTAACTGAAATAAATTATTAAAGGGACCTTTCATGCCTTCTTGGTTTGATTCCTTGTCCTGTTTATGTGAGCAGTGAGGAGTTCTCAATTATCTATAATTTATATTTAAATTGTTCTGGTATTAATGGGAGGGTCTAAACTTATGTCTTATGAACACACACTAAGCAAGAGATCTCTCACAAACAGATATCTTCTAATTAACACTTTTTGAGCTAAGATTTATGGGCCACAACGGTAAAGAAGGTTGTGATGTGGTCTTGGGGAATCAAGAGAAAAAAAAAGAGATCTAGAAAACAAGTTAAGAGCTTGATACTGAAAAGAACAGAGCTGCTATTACATGTACCACAAAGCTAAGGACCCAAGAGGCCAGGTTACTTGACCTTGAGGTCAGACAGAGCTGAAACAACTTACAATGTTGAAAGTCTTCCTGGACATGGACACCTGTAATCCAGCTACTTGGGAGGCTGAGGAAAGAGGACTAGGATGAATGGATGGATGGATGGATGAACGGACAGACGGATGGACGGATCAATAGATAACATTCCAGTTGATAGATAGATAGATAGATAGATAGATAGATAGATAGATAGATAACATTCCAGTATCTTAAAAAAGGCCAACTATTCATCCAGAGGTGGTAGAGTCAAAACACTTTCCTTAGTAAGTCCCTTCAGTTCTCTAAGTGGACAATCACCTCTACAGAAATTAGATCTCAAATTAATCAATGTTTACACCCTTCATTCTACACAAAGTCTACAACTACTGAACACATACAGGGTCACATGCCCTGCAGTAAGTAACAGCTCAGAGAAATCTGTTTTCCCTCTCCTCAGGCCACCAGAAAACACTATCACGGTCTTACAGAATCAAGTTCTTGATTACGGAGATTCACCTTTTGTCCTAGTCTGTCTCTCTGTTGCAGTGATAAAACATTGACCAAAAGCAACCTAGGGGAAGAAGGGGTTTAGAATCCAAGAACTCCAGGCAGGAATTCAGGTGAGGGAACTGAACAGAGACCGTGGTGGAACACAGCTTACTGGTTTCCTTCCAGGCTCATGGACAGCTGGCTTTCTTATCCAGCTCAGTCTCACGTCCCTAGGGAGGGTACTGCTCCCACTGAGATGTCAAGAAAATGCCACAGGGACATGCCCAGAGGCCAAGGTAATGGAGGCAGCTCTCAACTGGGGTTCCTTATTTGAGGTGTGTCACACTGACAACCAGAATTAACCACCACACCTGTCATCTGCTTCTGCACAGGAACGCACATGCTTATGAGATTCAGATCCTACTCCGAGCATCAAGAGCAGCTCAAACTGTTCAGTACTGAAAGGATACTGTGCACTTCTCCAGGATGTTGCGCCACACTCGGCTCCTACCAGGGTTTAGGTAAACAGGAAGCCTTTGAAAATGTTAGCTCTGCAGCACTCACATTCACAAATTCTTTCGTTCTTCCTCAAAGTAAAGTCCAAATTTTGACTTCTAGCCTAATTTTGAGCCTAACATTTACTATACACCTATACTGTAAGCCATTATAAAGTTTGCTTCCATACCACAATGTTACATAATTGAAACAAAAAACAAACAAACAAGCAAACCTCATAAGAAACAGTTTGATCAAGGCTGGGGCTACGGCTCAGTTGGTAGAGCGTTCCCCTAGAATGCAGGAAGCCTTGGGTTCCATCCTCAAGATCATCTAAGCCAGGCGTGTCTCCAGCTTGCAATCCCAGCCTTTAATTATCACTCTTAATCATCTAAGTAGACAATTGTCTTCTACAGCAATTAGATCACAAACTAATCAATGTATGATTCTTCATTCTACACAACGTTCTCAGGAGGTAGAAGCAAGAGGATCAGAGGCTCCAGGAGGCTGAGGCCAGCCTGAGATACGTGAACCCACCCCAGCACTGCCACCAGCACCCCCTTTTTTTAAAAGCTAAATGGGTTTACAACAGTAATTATTGTCCAGGTCATTCCCCTCCTCTGCAAGGGAGCTGATGTCCCACACTCCCTGACAACCAGGAAGGGCTGTGCAGCCCAGCCTTGCTTAATAATGATAATAATCGATACTAGTTTTTTTTTTTTTAAAAAATAGTTAAAGCCCTCAAATCCACTTTCAGTTAATAATTCCAAGGAAAATGAAATTTTAAAAATGAAAATTTAAAGAGGAACAAAAGGGGGGCATTTACTTAGAAGAGAAAGAACACTGCAAAATAAATACATACATATATACATACATACATACACACACACACACAGACACACACACACACACATACATACATACATACACAAAAACCTGGCAAAATTTGAGCCTCAAGCATTTGATGAATGAGTAGAAGTCCTTTAGACATTAACTGTCCCCATTGTTAAAAGAAAGTTACATAGGGAAACAAAATAAAATGCCTCAGAAATATTAAGTCTGATCTAAACATAACTGTACTTAACGTTAAAAGACTTGTGCCAGCTGTCTTAATAAAATTTGTAATTGATGTTAATTTGCTGAGGAGTTACTTAGGCTAACACAGTCCCTGCATTATCCTTTACAGAAACCCACCCAGGAGGGAAGGACGGATTAACATAAACAGAAGGAACCATTAGCGATACTTACAAATCTAATGATACATGGACATTAGAGATGTAACTCAGGTTGGATGGACTAACAAATCTCACATCCGACCGGCGGACAGAGACTGTGAAAGAAACTTTGCTTTCTGATCACAAAACAAATGTGACGAAATATTGTTGCAAGTAACACTAAGCAAGTTTTGTTCTCCATGCCTGGGTCTCCACGAGACCAAAAATTAAAAATCAAAACAAAATTACAAAAAAGCATTTTTAGCTTTCCTGCAAACCTTTGTGACGGTGCATGCCTATAGTCTCAAGACTTGAAAGATGGGTGGAAGCAAGAATGACTTTCTATTTAGATTCATGGCTGGTCTGTCAAAGGAAAGGAAAGAGATGGGGCTGAGAGATGAAGTGGGGAGAAAGAAGAGCAGGAAGGACAGAAGAGTGAGGAGGAAGGGAGAAAGGAAAAGAGAGAAGAGAGACACAGAGAGGGATAGTAGGGGGAAGAAGGGAGGGAGAGGAAGGAGGGATGGAAAAGGGAGGAACAGAGGGGGAAGAGAGGAGAATGGAAGGGGAAGGAAAAGAGAGGGGAGGGAGAAAGGAGAAGGGAGAAGGGGAAGTGGAGGGGAGGGAGAAGGGGAAAGGATGGGGAGGGGATGGTGAGCATTTGTTAACCCCTTCAGTGACTTTCGATGAACCTCATTTTGTGTTTGAGGGTGATGAGGAAGTGCGCAGGCACTAAAAGTTCTCTGCACTTTGTGATGGTCTCAGAAGAGATTCATCACAAGCCTGTCTGAGAAACAGGCTGAGTGCATGCTAATGAGATGACATAACTATTCATTGTGGAAAAAATTAATGGCAGATTGTTTTAATGGTTTCTCACTTCTGATGATCCATGATCGGTGCTGAGGGAGCCTTTTCCAAACCATTGTACAAATATGTCATTCTGAGCCTTTGAAACTTTTACATTGTTTAATCAACTATGTTCAACAGCAATTCTGTTCCTTGATAAGAAATAATTAAGCAAATAAATACAAAACTCCTCAAAATCAGATTTCTCTTCACTTCCTCTGCCTTCCTCTGATGAAATCTCTTTACGAATATCAGCTTTCAAGCTCACTGCAAACAGCATAAAAATTTCAAAGGACAACTGGGCCTTGTTTTGTGCAATTATTCAATTCCAAAAACTGTTGGATATAAACAAAAGGAATTTTGTGCTACTCTTTGGATTGCAGGGATACTCTTTTAAACATTAGCCTTTTTAAGGGAAAGGCAGCCCTCCAATGCCGAGGCTCTTGGAACTAGTCTCTAGCATACTCAGATAATAATAATAACAACAACAATAACAACGCTTGATGTTTTTCCAACTCAGTGCAAAGTGATGCTTGTCCTGAACATATCCATTATGGTCATGCTGTCTTGGAGAAGCCATCTGAGCACTAGTTTTTCTTTTGCTCTGACAACATCAGTATCACAATTCGTGGTACCCAGACTAAGAATTCTAAGCAGATTGCCTCCCTCACATAGTGAGCCTCATTGAATCATTTGAAGACATGAGCAAAAGAAAAAGGAATTTCTCAGAAAGACCTTAGCGTTTCACCTACAACACCAGCTCTTCCTGCCTGTGCAGTAGGCGGCATCTCTGGCTCCTGCCTCAACTTTTACGTTCCAGTCCTTTCCATGTGATCTCAGACTGACCATGTGTCTTAGTTAGGGTTTTCTGCTGTGAACAGAAACCATACCAGGGCAGCTCTTATAAAAATAACATGTAATTGGGGCTGCTTACAGGTTCAGAGGTTCAGTTCAGCAGCCTCAAGGCAGGAGCATGGCAGCATCCAGGTAGGTATGGCACAGGAAGAGCTGAGAGTTCTACATCTTCATCTGCAGGCATCTAAGAGAAGACTGACTTCCAGGCAGCTAGATGTAGGATATTAAAGCCCATGTCCACAGTGACACACCTGCTCTAACAAAACCACACCACCAAATAGTGCCACTCCCTGGGCAGAGCAGATACAAACCATCACACCATGCAAGCATAAGCCAATTCATTAAAATTAGTTGTTATTAAAATTAGTTGTTTGATTCCTCTCTCTTTCTCTCTCCCTCTCTCTCTCTCTCTCTCTCTCTCTCTCTCTCTCTCTCTCTCTCTGTGTGTGTGTGTGTGTGTGTGTGTTCATATCCTATTACCATCTACTCTCTCTGTCTCTCTCTCTCTCTCTCTGGAGAATCCTAATACAATATTAAATTCATCTTTGAATTACAACATCTTAGTGCTCAAGAATTGAATTGAATTGAATTGAAAACTGTATTCAGTGAGCTTTAAGATAATTCAAGGTTCAGAGGATATGTGCAAGCCAAGTCTTCCCTTGCAGCTGAGTTGAAAAGACAAACCCTCACCTGGAAGATCTGCAGAACTGAAGGGCTGAGCTGCAGATAGCTGAGAACAGAGGCATTGCCATGATCTGACCTCAGAATGGAGGCACAGCCTGGAGTGGAGGAATGGCCACAGAATGGACCATGGCCATGCAATGAAGGCATAGCCCTGGAACAATGATCTATGAGACTTGCCACACAGAATGAACCCCAAGTGCATGTAGGACATCAGTAGATCTATGAAGAGCAGGAACTGGGGCCAGACGGGAGCCAAGACCTCTGTGGACATGCATGAAGCCATGTCATCTGAGCAGGATGAGGAGAGGATCTCTGGATGAGGAGAGAGGAGCAGTAGGAGGTACTGGGCAAATGAGACCAAGCCTCTGACAATCAAGGGTCAGGGAATGAACTCACAATGGTAGTCCACACACAACCACACACACACGCTCCGATTACAGTGCATATGTCGCTCAGTTGAGAAGCTGGAGAAAATAAGTGCACTTATGACTCACAAGAAAAAGAAAAAATCTGCTCCTGGCGTTGTGCTTACAGTTTTCATGCAACGAAGAAAAACCCAAATAGCGTCTGATCCAATTTACATCACTTTACATAATTTCACGACTACCATCTAGCAAAGAAGTTCCAGACCACAGCTCTCCCGGTTATTTGCCACCAAAAAGAGACAAGATGGGAAACACTCTGGGCAAACAGCTTCCCACCCTGCTCTTAAAGATCACAAGGAGAGGCCCAAGGGCTTTTCTCAGAGAGGGTTCCTAATATTCCAGGTTCATCCATTCTCATACAAAATCTTACTTATAGAATTTTCCCAACAAATAATGGCTGACACTACCCCACCCCAATTACCTTAAAATCATTGCTTTCAAGACTGGGAATAATCATCATCGTTGGCTTGTAGCTATACTGACAGTTACCTGATTTGGGATTCGCCACAATTCCCTTCAAATGTAAAATTAAAATGCCAGC
>JANHMN010000006.1:44599694-44655907 GCA_030674055.1 Rhabdomys pumilio
ATCTTGGCATGACGCTATGCACCTATAATCCCATCACTAGGGAGAGAGACAGGAAGATCCCCAGGTCTCACTTACCATCCAGTCTAGGCAAAATCAACTAGCTTCTGGCCAGTGAGAGATCCTGTTTCATAAACCAAGGTGGCCCTTGGCTGAAAAATGACAGTTAAAGTTGACCTCTGGCCTCCACATTGATATGCACACATAAGCAGGGCATGCCTGCATACATGCACAATATATATATTTTTCTGCCTTTAATTAAGAACTATATTACAAACATAAAATTCCTGAATTCTTAATTAAAGGCAGATATATATATGTGTGTGTGTGTGTGTGTGTGTGTGTGTGTGTGTGTATACTGATATTGCTTTATCCTCTTTACATAAAAATCTCTAATAGTTAGTGTTCCTCTGCATCTCTCGACTCCAATGTTCAGTGAGAGAAAAGACTGACCCAGACAGACAGATAGGAAAACTCTGTAATTCTAGCCCTCGGAAGGCTGATGGAAGAGGATTGTGGGCTTGAGACCACACCTTATCACTAAGTTTTGTTAATAAGATCTCCAAAGGAAAAAATGGGTTAAGTCCCATTAATATTACTAAAATTTCATTTTGAAACTTGAAGTTTTAAAAATGAATATTCTCTGGCTGGGAAGATGGCTCAGTGGTTAAATGCTTCCTAGAGTTCAGATCTCCAGAACATATGTAACTATCATGTGCTCATGGAAGCCTGGCCTGTTCGCTCCAGCCTCAGAGTGCAGAGACAGGGGATTCTCAGACAGTAGCCATATTAAGACGCTCTGGGTTTGAGTGAGGGAGTCAGCCTCATTTAATAAGGCAGAAGTGTGATGGAAGGTGATTCACAACATCACCTTCAGACCTCTACGTGAACAGGCACAAACATGCCCATGTGTGCCCATACATATGCACAACAAACACTATACACACACACACACACACACACATAGAGACTCACAAATGGAATAAGAAAAAAAAATAAACTAAAAAAGAATAGTCTCATAAAACATCAAATTCTCTTCTCCACAGTCATGGTTAAACAATGGCTGTAGACAGGTGAGTCCTTGTGTCCTACCTGGCAGCAACTCCTCCTTTACAATCTACTAGAGTCCTCGCTGCACTGGAGAATTTGGCAGATCTATCCACATAACATAAGGCATTCTTCACACTTTCTCCTCACACTTCATGAATAAACATTCCTTCATTCAAATAAGTTATATATATTAACTAACTCCAGTAATGGTGATTCCACTTTGAAATGGTAAATACAGTCATTCTGGCGAGCCTACGGGCGTTTGCAATTCAAATTACAGAAATTTTAATAATGGTGAAAAATAAAAATTAGTGGCAGGATCCTAAGGCACCGTAATTCCAACACTCATATTGCAGCAGCCGAAAGCACACATAAATACTTGCCCATTTAGAAGTCGAGGGCTTTTATTGTCCTGCATCGGCACAAATATTCACCTGCAATCTCACACGGGAGCATCCCTCAAAGAACTCAATAGGCGTCACTCAGAACATCAGAGCACCAAAGCTCCCGGGCCCCTGACATGAAGAGCTAATGTTGCTACTTCTGAATACATAACAATGAAAACAGTCATTGGATTAAATGATTTCCGTACATTATCACCATAAACAATAATTATTTGGCAGCTGCCCTTTGCGAGCATGGTGCACACTTATGAATAAATCAAGCCTTATTGATTTACTAAGCCAAAACGCTTTCCACTTGGCTCTGCTAATAGGAGCTCTAATCCCTGGCCGCACTTAGTGAGGCTTTAATGTAGTACGTCTCGTAATACTTTTAATATGAAAGATTAGTGTTGGTTAGCCCCGGAGCAGGAATACTGCACTCGCAACGGCCAATTGGCCACTGAACTCAGTTTTCTCTGAGCATGTCCTTGTTAATGGCATCCTGTGACTACCAATGGGAATCACACTATAGTGACATGAACTAGGAATGTGGCTGTGCAGAGTTTCCCTCCCCCTGACATTTAACATATTTATGAAGACCTATATTAGTTCAAAGATATAGAGTTTAAAAAACGAGGCAGGAAAACATAGTACTGCAACTAGGTCTTTGTGCCCCATCAAACTGGCATCTAAAATAATAATATCTGGGTTTAGGGATGGAGCCCGGTTGGTACAGTGCTTGATTAGCATGTGTAACGCCCTGGCTTCAGTCACTAGCACCCCATAAAAACCCTGTATCTATCAATCAATCAATCAATCAATCAATCAATCAATCAAATTCCTCCTTTTTCCATGAAGTGACCACAAAGGCAGGACAACAACTTCAGCTAATCCAAAGATCGTGAACTCAGACACTTCAGCCTGAGGAGAGACCCCGTTTATGTGTTCCCACAGAAGAGTAGGCAAAAGCCCACATACTCCAAGCTGTGTTCCCAGGCCACTCAGTGGGAAACTAGAATGTTTTAGCTATCTAGATTGAAAAGGGAACTAGACACTAATCGTTGATTAAGGGGCATTCTACCCAAGCAATTGCAATCATGTTCCATCCTAGATAATATGATGTGGTCAGTTTCTAATTGTTAACATTCCACAACCCAAGAGAGTCTCCAGTGAGGGACTGTCTAGATCACATAGGTCTGTAAACATGTCTTTGGTAAACTATCTTGATATTAATTGAGGTAGGAAGACACAACCCTGAATGCAGGAGGCACCATTTCACTTGAAAGACCTTGGATCGTGCCAAAGTATCAGAAGCAAGCAAGGATGCATTAACTCTCCCTGCCCTTGACTGTGATGGACCCTGGATAGTGTGGGAGGTTCAGAAGCAGGCAAAGATGCATTCACTTTCTCGATGCTCTTCTCTACGGATGTAATGTTTCAAGTTCCTGCCTTGACTTCCCCATCATAATGGACCGTAGCTCGGGATTGTGAGCCAAATACACCCATTCTTCTCTAAGTTGCTGTTGTTAGGACATTTCATCATCGCAGCAATAGAAATACAAAGAGTCCATGCCACTGTCCAAC
This sequence comes from Rhabdomys pumilio, assembly GCA_030674055.1. Lineage (NCBI taxonomy): Eukaryota > Metazoa > Chordata > Mammalia > Rodentia > Muridae > Rhabdomys > Rhabdomys pumilio. The sequence continues at coordinate 44,602,709 of JANHMN010000006.1, forward strand.
AGGGACACAGGCACTTTGTTCCTGTGCTTTTCAGAGATTCCTAGGCCGGCATGCATGGACCCTAATTCTAAAATATGAGATATCCATATCTCATGCATAAAATAGAGATATAAGCAACCACAGTTTTCTGTTCTCCTTCAATTGGAATCACAAACACAAGAAGGGTGGGGCAGTCAGCTCTCTGAGATTGCATTATAGAAGCCCTCATTTCAAAGACGGAACTGCTGAGGAGAGCTGAGGGGACTCAGCTACGTAACTAAGTTCATGGCGATGCTCATAAGAACTCAGATCTCTATTCTGACACCAGTGTCCCCTACTTTACTTTGAATCCTGGGATTTGTAAGAAGCCTCAGTTGGGCTGGAGCAAGAGCTTGGTCAGTAAAGTTCTTGCTTTTCAAGCTCAACAACATAAGCCAGGTCTCCAGAAGCCAGGCTGACAGCATTAGCTCGTAATCCCAGTACTGGTAAGGCGGAGAAAGACAGATCCTCAGGTCTCCCTAACCAGCCATTCTAGACTAATGGAGAGCTAAAAGCCAATTAGAGACCCTGCCTGATTAAAACATCATCATCATCAACAACAACAAAGTGGACAGACCTACGGAAAGAGAGACAAACTTGTCCTCTGGTCTACACACCATACACACACACACACCACACACTCGTGCTCCAGTGTGCTCCATACACACACACACCACACACTCGTGCTCCAGTGTGCTCCATCACCATGGAGCCTCCCAGACAGAAACATTAGGATCGCGGGTTGCTATTTCATATTTTTCAATGCCTTTTAAATTCAGCCACAACAAAGATAAAGATCATCCGGGCACAGTTGCAGTATTTATAGCATTAACTCCCTAAGAAAAGCATACAACAAAAATCCCCATTCAAAACACAGATTCCCCCCTAGTCCCTGTAGAACAACCATTGCCTCTGGTTATGAAGCAATAATTATGCCTCCCCACAGAAATCAATAAAAGCTCTTGCCCCATGAACCTGCTATTTCCCGACTTTGTTCTCTGAACTAAAGATTCCCAAGTCATATTGATTACATAGTAAATTTTTTTTTTAAAGTTCTTTACAAGACGGCTCTGCAGAAATCCTCAAGCTGACATCACCACGGTTGTTTGAAAAGACTTCTCATCTTTCCGTCACATTAATGGTCGCCCTCTTTCTAGGGTTTTCTCGTTTTTCATTTTCATCTTGTCATTTTAAGGGTGTCTTTGTCTTGGTTAATAGCACAAAGTCTGCAGGATACAAATTTGATGGTGTTTCTGAGACTTTGACAACTGCCATATTTTTCTTCCAAGTGAGGGGGGAAGCTGATGAATGAACTGTGCCTTGTCTCTCCAGGGACAGCTGGGAGCATCCCAAAAGTACCTAGGAGCTCTTAGAGCACTAACATCATCAGAACTCTGTGCAAAGAGTCACATAGCAGCTGTTTTAAAGGGCAACCAGCAGGCTGGGGAGTTGGGCAAAATGCCCCAGTGGGTAAAGGTGCCTGCTGCCAAAACTGGGACCCACCTAGGAGAGAATGGACTCCTGTATCTCCTGTATGCTGTCCTCTGACTTATACACACACATGCATGTGTGCACTCACACACACACATACACACAAATAAAAATTTTTAATGTGAATCTTTAAATGTAGATTGGGAGTTATAGATGGTAAAATTGGGAACAATTTAGGGGTGTTTAAAAAAAAAACCATCCACACCTCGATAGTGACATTGCACAACCTTGTGGATAAGATTAAAGTCATCAAACTTAGATGACTTTTATAATACATAAACTATGTTTGAAATTATGTAGGGCTCCAGGCAGAGCTCAGTAGTGTCGCGTTTGCTTAGTAGTCTCAAAGTCCTTGCAACATTAATTCATTAATAAATTGCATTACATTAAACATACCGCTGCTATTGATGTGAGTGCCACTAAGGTCCCAATGGCCTTGTTTGTGAGCACAGATCAGTTCTGACCTCAGAGACCAGTGGGAGAAGAGGAGGAGGAAGGAGGCAAGTTGATCCAGGCAGGACAGAAGAGACACAAAGATCTAAAAAGGATGCTCTCGCTCTCTTTCTTCTGAAACAATGAGGGGGTCATGATGTCAGCTAAGGCCAAGGCAATGGATTCAACCCTGACAAATGTCACACAAAGGCAACTCCTGAGCTTAGGCCAATTTTATGACCCCTTTTTAGCAAGTCATCAATTATGCATAACAAAGGGAGGAAATAAAAGCCATTGAGTGTTCTCCACAGCCAGAAATATTATATCAGGAGCGTGTGGGAGGAGCAAAAGAAAGAGGAGAGGGGAGAGGAGGGAAAGAAAAAGAGAGGAGCAGAGGAAGAGAGGGAGGGAGGGAAAAACAGGGAGAGGGGAAAGGAGAGAGTGAGGAGAGAGAGGAAGAGAGTTGGGGCAGGAGGAAGGAGAGGGAAAAGGAAATGGTTTACTCTAAAGGAAGAGCAGACAGCTGTGTATGAAGACCACGGAATACCCTTGGGAGACTGGAGCAAAGCTGACAGGTACCACCGATGCTGTAATCATACAATACGATCAGAGTCAGATACTTGGTTGAACTCAGTTCTAACAGATGCTAGGAGCTTCCTCGGGGCCTTCTTCTCCAGCAGGAGCTCTCAACGGCAGCGATAGTACCTAATTGTGAAGATGCCCTGTGCCTTGGAGGAAGTTCAGGGGTGCCTCTGGTTTGGTCTTTCTAAGTATTGGTAGCATCTCTCTCCCATCAGGCACAAAAGTACTCCCAGACATTGCCAGATGTCTGTGGGGTGAAAGTGGGGAGAAGAGGCTTCCTCCAATAAGGAACCATTGTTTTGTGGCAACTAAACTGATCTTGTGTCTATATGAGTGTGGTCCACTGCTTTAAGTGATGTCAGTTCTCATTGGTTTTGCTGTCTCCTTGTTTCATAACCCCAGTTTCCCCGTAGCAAGAAAGATCAAAAACTAAGTGCAGGGCTAGATATGTGGCTCAGCTGGTGAGTGTTTGCTAGGGCGTGCAAGAAGCCTGCACATACACGGTGTAGTGGCAAATGTCTAAAATCCTAGCACTGAGAAAGTAGAGGCAGGAGGATCAGAAGTTCAGAGACATCAGACTGCTCTACACAAGACCTTGTCGTAAGCAAGGGAGGGGAAGAGAAAGCGAACAAGCAAACTTAGAAAAGAAGGCTGTGCAGGAGGGCTAGAGAAGAGGCTCTGCGGTTAGGGGTGTGTGATGCTATAGTCCAGGACCTCAGTTCAGTTCCCAGAACCCATGTCAGATGGTCCAGAACCCAACCACCTGTAACTCCAGATCCAATAACCTCTTCTCGGCTGCTGAGCTCATATGTGCTTAGCTATACACAGCAGCACACACATACATATTATTAAAACCAAATTAACTTTAAACAAAGAAGTCTGTTCAAAATGTCAATTCTCTAAAATGACGGGAAAGTAAAAGCAACACATCTTATCCCCCAAAGAGGAAACTCTCTCCTCTTTCCTCTCTCCTCTCTCCTTACCTTCCTCTCCTACCATCCAAAGACAAGCTTCCAACTGGCTTGGAACACTTTTTCCTCCTGTTTGACCAAACTGGCCGAAGATCAAAACCATTCTTGATAAACAAAACCCTACCACCCACCCACCCACCCCACAGCATCCTCTAGAAGATTAAGCCTTCAGACGTTTTAAAAGAACTAAGAAACGTTTGTACTAAACCCACTCAGGGTTCTATAGAAGGGCCCTTCTGCCCCAGTAGCAAGGATCAGACATCATGAAGAACAACCTCTTTAAAAATGAAAGCCTTTGACAAGCAAAGCTCACCATCCGGGGGCCTCAACACCTTGTTGTTCTGAGTACACCACCCCACAGGGTGCAGATCCGCTATGACCACATCACACCAGAAGTCAGCCCTTCGGTCCTCCCCGTAACCACAGTAACGCAGGAGCAGCAGCTGTCCGCAGGTGGTGATGATGGTGGCCACCCAGTAGGTGTCTGGATGGCTCTTGTTCACCACCTCCAGCTTCATCCCTGGCTGGAAGTTACTCTGGATGCTGATCTCCACCTTGAGACACCAGAAACACAGGAAAACCATGGTCAGACTAGTCACAAGCCTCAAAAGATGTTTAAGAACTACTTAAGCACAAAACGCTTTCAAACATACTCCCTGCCGCCTGAAAAGAGGCATATATTGAAGACAAATACAACATGAGTCTTTAAGGAGAGGCTAAATCCTCGGGAAGCCACACCCATTTACATTCAACACTTTGAAACTTATAAAAGCATGAGTGAGCAGGAATGGTGGTACACACCTGTCATCACAGCACCCTAGAGGCCCACACCAAAATCCCACATATTTACATCTATCTGGGATACACAACTAGATATGGTCTCAAAACACCACAAAGTAAATAAGGGCTGAAAATGTCACTCAGTTGGTAGGGTGCTTGCCAAATGTGCAGGGAGTCTTAGGGCTTAATCCCCAGCACTGCATCATTTAAAAAAAAAAAAAAAGGCAGGTAGAGACAGAAGAATCAAGTCAAGGTCATCCTTGGCTATATACAGTTTGACACTAGCCTAGACTACATTAAACAGTGTATTTAAGTGATGATGAGGAGGAGGAAGAGGATGATGATGATGATGATGATGATGATGATGATGATGATGTAAAAGCTAGTGTTTTTGAACAAGGACTCTCAAGATCTTGAGTTTAACGAAGAGAGTATCTCAATTAGAGCTACATACACTTGCATGTATATAGCTCAACTGTTCAGTGTGCCAGCAGCTACTGCCAGAACAAAAATTAAAAGTGTTACAGTGTTACACTTACAGTGTAAAAGCAGCATTCCCAAGTCAGTGTATGGGAAGTCTACCATAAGGGAACCCAACCCTCAAAGAAAGCAAGCGGACCGTTAATAAGTCATCTGTAAAATGGCTACTTTTTTTCTGAAAATCTTTTACACAGGCCTGGGGACAGTCTGCATCTGGAAGGCTGGCCGTCCTGAGAGAGGATCGCCTGTTTATTGAAGCCTTCACCGTTTGGTGGCATCTACTTCAGCTGAAAAGGAGGTGGGAGAAGTGACTAGTCAGAGACTTCGGGAGGTGACCCCTTACCGAAGACATGACCTCACTGTACAGTGAGAAGGGGGGAAGCTGTCCACCAGTCTTTCCTTCCCAGACTGCCCTAAGGAAATCACCAGGTTTCTGTGGGGCCATGATCCTTGCTGTCTATCTAAGTCAGAGAGGAGTCCGCCTTTGTTGTGCTGTTGTGCTTTAAAACAGAGCCTCTGGTTTCACTACATGGCACAAAAATGTTCAGAATAAACTACAGTCTGAAAGGTACAGAGAACGAAAGGAGGGGACACCCTTACAAACTCAAGAAGGTCTTAAATGCCCCTGTAAAGGGACACCTTGCTTCCAAATAGAAATTAATGTGGCTGTTTTATTTCAGCTGAAGAGTGAAAACGAACCCTGAGAAGGTTGAGTCCTGCGGGGGTAGCCCAGTGGAAAAACAGATCTCTCGAAAATAAATTTTTATTTCCTAAAACAATAGTCACGCATACGACCTTGGGTGTGGGGAGCAGCATCTTTTCCAACCAAGAGCTCATAACTAAGACAAATCTGGCAAGAACCCGTGTTTCTCTCTCCTAGGGCTTGCCTGCTGGTGCACATGCTAGCTGAATAATACAAACAGGTACTATGAAGGAGAATGATCTTTGTGAGATCTACATTTCCAGGCTTTCTATCCTGATTCCTCTAACTTGATTTATGTCCCCTTTAAAACCCACAGAACTCTAACATGGCTTCTCAAAATCATAACTTTTGTTTTGACAGAGCCTCCTGTAACTCAGGCTAACCTTAAGATCATTAAAAAGCCTGAAACTAAACTGCTAATCCTCCTGCCTCTGCCTTCCCTGTGCTTGAGCTATTCAGATGCACCACAAAACCCAATTTTAGCCAATGCTGGAGATCAAATCCAGGGTTTCATGCATGCTAGGAAAGCATTCTGTCAACTGAGCTGAGTCCTCAGCCCCAAATATCACATTATAAAAAACAGTCATTACACCTTCTAAGAAGACATTAATGTAACATCTTGCCTAACTTGCTGGCTTTTAATTAGAATCAAGCTGTGTCCTATTTCACGTGCCCCTATCTGTGAAGACCAAACTCCCCCCCCCCCCCCTACCCCACCCCCCACCTCACTCCCAGTCTCGCCTTCTTCCTACAAAATCTTCGCTGAGTTTCCGATTCTCTCTTCACTCTTCTCTTCTGATTGGTTCTGGGGTTTCACCCAGCAGATCCTTATCCCTCCTTCCCACAGACCAGAAGGGACACGCTGCTCAACCTACATGTTTGAAGCACACGTGTGGCACTGCTCTGGCACCTGTCTCTTCCAAATAGTCACCCCAGCTGAACATTTCCTCCAGGCTGGAATCGTCCTCTGTGGAAACAAAACAAAGCAAGAATATCAGCACTAGAGTAATGCATGAGACACAAGCTGACTCAGTGGCTTCACAGAATATGGCTGAACTCTCTGAAGAACTTCAGCTTGCTGTTGAAGAAGTATTGACTTAAAAAAGGTGGGTTGGGGAAGAGGAGCTGGAGAGAGAGGCTCCTTTGGTAAACTGCTTGCTGTCCAAGGACGAGAACCTGAGTTCAGATATTCAGAAAGCACATAAAAGTCATGATGGGTAACGTGTGTGTGTGTGTGTGTGTGTGTGTGTGTGTGTGTGTAATCAAAGGGAAGCTGAGACAGGAGGATCCCTGGTGCTCACTCTCCATCCAGTCTAGTTAAATCAGTGAGATCCAGATTCAGTGAGAGTCTACCAAAACAAACAAATAAACAAATTAAAGATGAAAACTGGAGACTGACTGGTTAAGGAAGATACCCTTGATGTCAGGCATACAGAGAAAAAGAAATAGGAGAAGAAGAAACAATACTATGATGGCTTGTCAAAATTAAAAGCAGTATTTGTGCTTTGAATCAAATGAGTAAGAGTTGTCTTAAGGCTAACTAGCTGACATTCATGGATTAACCTAACATCAGCCATGGTAGACATCATAGTGTGGGAAGGCTGGACAAAATGCAGAGAGACACTTCCAGCCCCAAAGAGACAGGCACCAAACTACCTACACACTGAGGCTGGAGACTGGAAACTAACAATTTTTATAAAACACTGACTTCAGTAACATTTTAAGAAAAATACATTGGGCTGGAAAGAGGGCTCAGTAGTTAACAGTGCTTGCTGCTCTCATAGCTGACCTGAGTTTGGCTTCCAGCAACCACCTGTAATTCCAGCTCCAAGGGATCCACCGCCCTCTTCTGGCTCCAGACTCACATGCACACAATAATAAGCAGATACATGCATACATACATGGACACACATATACATGCATACACACACATGCACACACACACACACATACATTCTCACACATGACTCTATTGGCCAAAAGGAAATGCCATCTTTGGGCATGACGTGGTATATGCTCTCAGGTGAGCTGGAGAGACGAGGAATGGGAGGGAGGTTTGCAGAAAGAATGAAAGGCTCACCTCTCTTCTACTGGCGATTTTTCAATTAAGGGAAAGAAAAGTAATGTCTCTACATAGTCGAAGAAATGAATAGAAAATAGTTTCTTATTTTTTATTTTATAATCAGAAAATGATAATATTACCTTTTAACATAAGTTCTCACTAACTGGCCATTTAGCCCAAACAGGCCTCAAATGTGTGATCCTCCTGCCTCAGTATCCCAAGAAGCTGTGATGGCATTTTCTTGTGCCCAGCTAAAAGAAGCTCATGGAAGATGATGACCTTAAATGTCACCATCCACATTGAGGTTTGTTACAGCTGCTCTTGAGTGTATGCCACTAAAGAGGCTTAAAACCAAAATCCCAAGGGAACACAGCCATGCTTTCAAAAAAGTATCTAGGTGCTGAGATCCAACCTAAGCTAGGAAGATACAAGACTTGGAGGATCTAAGACACCAAAGCAAACACATCGTTCTGGCCTACTACAGAAACACTTCATAAAAATAAGCCGCATGCCAGACCCAGAACGAGATTACAGAACACAAAACTTGTATGTCCAACACTGGGAATAGCCACACAGTTGGAACAATAAAGCTATATACAAAACTTAGGTTTACTCATAACACAGCCTGTTAAAATTTGCCACGTACAATCCCTCCTCGGGTCTGTGTGCCCAAACAGTTGATTCTCTAAAGGCACGTTCAATGAGCAATCGGTAAACACACGCGATGTTTATGAGGAGAGATCTCATAAAGCAAGAGAAAATATTTACAGCTGATCCATAAACCTCTTAAGCCCACAAACATTTTATCAAGGAAACTCTGACAACTCCCGCATCATAAATGGTCAAGGGGGAGGCATTTCCCATGATGTCATGAAAACCCACTATGAAAAGCTACTATGAACATTTCACACCTTACAAAGAAAGCAGGCGTGTTCATTAAACAGCAGTTCAGCTTGGTTTGGTTTTAACAGAAAGCTATCTGTGGGACCAGAATATTCCAGAATAAACATAAATAGAATGTCTTATGAAAAGCCGGAGCACAAGTGACTTCAAATAAAAATATAATAAACAAGTGGCCCATACATCTTTTTTCTTAATAAAAGCCGGGGACCCGCTCACTTTACAATCTGAAGGGAGCCTGGCATTGCAAGGCTGGATATTAAAGCCTGCCTGTAACTGTTACAATACAGGGCTCCAGAAACTGGCAGATTCTCCATGAACAAAATCTTGAAGAGGACAATCTCTCTCATGATAGGTCATTTGTTTTAAATGTGAAATAGATAGGAAGAAGGCTTTAAAACATTTTTAGATACTGGTAGCTCCTCCCATCACTGGGAGAGGAAAACAGAGCCGTTGTGAACAGTACTCTAAATAACTGAGAAAGGAGCTACAGCTGCTGGTCCACCCTGGATCTGAGCACACAACTGCAGCCTGAAGTTCAAAGCGCGGGTAGGGGGTGAGGGTGTGTACGCGGGTGTGCAAATATTGACCCACAAGAACTAGTTCTCACAATGAAGAGTAAGCCCTGAACTTTTTCTAAGTGTGTTGATCCATGTTCTCCCAAATAAAAGAGGCCTGGTTGTCTGGATGATATATTCCCAGGGAGTGCCAGGCACAGCACTACGGTGACTAAGACAGGAGAATTAATACATTCAAGTCTAGACTGGGCAAGCCATAAATACAGAAAGAATTCTTAACCCATAGACAGGATCCACAATATATATGGAGAGAAATATGTTTAACACACACACACATTCTTTGTGTGTGCACATTGTAAGTATGTTCATGTAGGTGAGTGTGTCTGCGACTGTGTGCATGCAGGTACCGATGGTCACTCATCAGGAGCAATCCACCTTTTTTTTAAGACAAGATCTTTCATTAGCTCACCAATTAGAATAGTCTGGCCCTTTGGTCAGCAGGCCTGAAGATCTCCGAATCTCTGCCTTCCTGGCACTGGGGTGATAAGTGTACTTTCTTCACAAGGGTTCGGGGGATCAAACTCAGGTCTTCAGACATTAAATTCAAGGACTTTATTGACTGAGCTACCTCTCTAGCCCTATATTAGTATTACTATTATTATTATCATTATCATTATTATTATTATTTGTAAGACTAAAGTTTACACGTTCAGCTTTCTTCTGTTTCCTAGGCTGCACGTGCTCCAAGTGAGAAATTACATTGAGCAGGCTTGCACATATACCCTGTCTCAGAAGCCATTTTATTACAGTAGCCCCACATTCTGCTCCCTTCCATTCTGATGTAAGACACCCACAAGTCGAGCCATCCAATTTCAGTGGGCTCATTCCTGCATGTCTTGGGGTACTGCGGGGTGCTCTGCCTGCTGGGGAGACCTGCGGTTCCTCTTTGTTTAGCTGTACTAAGTTCAGGAGCACACTGTCTTTGTTTCTAGGGGGGAAATGCCCTTTAGTCTTATTTCAAGAACAGGACTCACGTTTGAGTTGCCGATCCCAGCTAAAATCTGAACTCTCCTAAAGAAAAACCAAAAGAAAGAAAGAGAAGAAAACTACCAGCGAACTCAGTTTAGTCTCAGTCGGGATACATTCCATGAAAGAATAATCCTTGCAAGGCACTAAATCAGCCATGGGCAGAGTGGGCAGAAAGAAAAAGCGAAGGAAAACACACTGAAGCCACCAGACTGGTTTACTGTCCCTAATCATCAGGCAAAATCGTTTTCTCAGAGAACACTGTGGAGACTCACTTGTGTTCTCTCTCTCTCCTCTCCACAGCCCCCTCTCTCCCTCTGAACCTGGGGCCTCACATATCTCACACAAGCTAAACAACTGCTCTACCAGCGAGCTATATATTCCAGCCCTGTTTATAGGTCTCAGCAGGCAAGCTCCCAGCATAATCTTGATCTCTGTAACCCAGGCTGGCTTCAAGCTCACGATCTCCCTGTCTCAACCCCTCAAGCAGCTAGCATTATGGCGAAGGAGACACCATCATGTGTCTGTCACAGAACAGAGGGAGAAGGGCTGGGAGAAAGAAGAAAAGGGAATGTGAATTGTGCAGGGAGGCGGGGTCGGGATTAATGACATGGGTGTAACAACTTCAGTGCGGGTGCTTCCAACACACCACACCACGGTGACCTGACCTTGGCATCCAGTTTCCTCACCTTTAAGATATGTTATCTGTTGTCCTGCTCAAACCTAGATGCGATTTAGAGGATAAATTGCTCTTTTTAGTCTATAGTTTTACACTCACTTTTCAAATCTGAGGCACTATGTTGCACCCATTAACTCCTGGCAAAGTGCTCATCCATTCAAGATCACACCAGTCAACCTCCAAGTATGGAGGGAGGAAGGGTACATAGACCCCACCCCTAGTTGAGGAGCTACAGGCAATAGACGGCTATTTGTTTGTCTGTTTCTGGGACAAGCCCCCTGATAGCTTCCCCATGCCCAAGAGGTCAGGTCTACCCTAAAGTCTATACAAGCAACACTGATGGGCCTCAATAGACTATATAGGTATACCAACAATAATTATGGAGAAAGAAGACATAAATTTGAGAGGGGCAATGGGGAACCCTAGAACGTGCTAGAGATGGAGGTATGATGAAAATCCATTGGACTCGTATATGAAATTTACACACACAAAATTTTAATTCAATCTACAGAAATAGTAGCACTATGAAAGCCTCCTTATCTCAAAGACATAATGAAATACTAAGAAACAGGGCCACGTAAGCCCTCAGCTCAATGAGAAAGACCTGGGTCAGAAGCTGCAAAATACAAACATAATTTAGAATGATTTCGAAATCTTAGTGTTAAAGATCAGAGCACCGCGCGTGATTTAAGCCAGCCGCTACTCGAAAGGAAAGTACAAATCATGAATGAGCATCTACGACGCTCGCTCAGTCTGGAATCCCCCAGACTCTGATATCATCCTGAAGAACTTGTCAGTAAGAATAATTTCCTGACAGTACATTATCCGTAATGAGCTTCAGAATCTACTTACGCTAGGGAGAAATATGGCAGCTGCGTGAAAATGAAAACTTATCATTGAAAGTGACACAGCCCCGGAACAGCGATGTGTGCAGCGGATGTACTATAAAAATCCAGGCAATGCCCAGGAACTACCAAACTGTAAGAGTGTAAGACTACTTCACTCTGCAGACACACACACACACACACACACACACACACACACACACACACACACCTGCGGGTAGGGACAACTAGAGAAGTGCCTGCCTAGCATTCTCAAAGTCACTGGTTCAATCTCCAGCATCATACAAAACAAAACAAAAAATACAAGTGTGGCTAGAGAGACACCCCAGTCAGTGAAGCGCTTACTGTACAGCTCTGAGGACCTGGGTTTGCATCCCCAGCTTCCGCAGGAGAGCCAAGCATAGTGGTGCATACATGCCTGTAGTCCTGGTGCTAGAGAGGCAGACACACTTACAGGTAAGCCAGCCCAGCAAAACAGCAGATGCCCTAGGTCAGCAAGGTACCTTGCCTCAAAACATGGGTGGAAGGATGGTGGAAAAGGTCAGCAGGTGAAAGTCCTTGTGACAGATGCCTGATGACCTAAGAGGACGAACGTTATCCTCTGACACACATACCCCCATGTGACCTACAAATTTCTGCTTCAACTGTGATCAATAATCAATAAAAATAAATAAGATGGAGAGCAATTGAAAATGATACTTGAGGTGAGCAGTGTGTACAAGTTTGCACTGGAGCATATGCAAATAAACACACACATACACACATACATACACACACACACACACACACACACACACACACACACACACACGAAAAGAGAGGGGGAAATTGGGGCTGGAGAGAAGGCTCAGCGGTTAAGAGCACTGTCTACTCTTCCAAAAGTCCTGAGTTCAATGGTGGCTCACAACCATCTGTGATGGGATCCGATGCCCTCCTCTGGTGTGTCTGAAGGCAGCTACAGTGTACTTGTCACATATATAAAATAAATAAATAAAAAATAAAAAGGGGGGCAAATCAACAAAAGAACAATTAATCTGAGCCTTCAGCCTGGAGGGGGTAAGGATCTCTCAGAAAAGCATTTCTATTTCTCTGCAGAGGACCAGGGTGCCAGCTGTACTTCTTACAGACACTCCTCACTCATCCTTTATATGTAGAAAAACCAGGAGGATCGGCCTGATTCTGAAACAGATACTCTGAGCCTTTATCCTATTATGATAGTCACTTTTTACAGTTTTACAGAACTTTATAGAATGGAGAGATTTGATCTAATAAGGTCAATAATATCAGTTTTTTATTCTATCATTGGCTAGTTTGATCAAAACCCAAAGATGGGGCCAGCAAGATGGCTCAGGGGGTAAAGGTGCTTGTTCCCAGGTCTGAAGACAGATTTTAATTCTCCTCCAACTTCCCCTGTGACTCTCACCTCCACGTGCACACCATGGCACATGGCACATGAGTGAACACACACACACACACACACACACACACACTTACTTCATTATTTCAAAGTGAGGACAAACTTGATAATTTCATTAGACAATGGTTAACTCTCCCCCTAAGTTAATGGGCAACATTTTGTATGAATTCACTGTAGCAAATATTAATGATTCATGGGGCTCTCTTGCCCTTATTTAATTTGCTGATATATAAATCATGCAATTCTATTTTCAGAAAAAAAAAGTATCCTTTTAAAATAAACCAGTGCATAAATATTTTTAGAGATGCATTTATAAATTCATTAAATATTAAAATCCAATTAAACACAATCTGGGGGTTTTGCTTATTTTTTGCGTTGTTTTATCCAATTATATCACACAAACTCACACAACCTAAATTTCTTTCATACTGCATATTTCCAAAGGCATGCTTGCTGCTTTGGAGAGTATGCCAGTAATGTTTTATCTCACAGTTCTTCATTTCCCATTAAAACTAACCTGGGACACCACTGGGGGGTAGTGCTGAGGAATGGTACAACCACTAAGCAAGAGAGTCCCATGACATCTGTCATGGCAATACTTACAGACATTTACCAGCAGAAGGCACCGAGATGTAGACCTGCCATGTCCCCTCACTGTAACCTAGGCCACTCTGTCTTATATGATCAATATTAATACCCAAAAGCTTTGTAACTTGAAAGCTGCTGTATCTGTGCTGTATCATGGGGCTTGGGTGGGACAGCAAATGCCATGAGACCTAGAAACATGCCCCCAGTGTTTCCTGAGCATCTCAAGAGAATACTGGTCAATACACAAAGTTTCAGGAAAATTCAATACTCGAATCCTACCTGAGTCAAGATTCCCATTCCCATTGGCTGGGCTGGTTATCATTTCCAAAGAGGAGGAGGACTTGCGGTTCTTCGAAACTGGCAAATATCTCTCCATGCTGATGACTATGCCTCCTATTCCCTTAATTCATACTTCAAGGAGCTATATAAGAACAAGCAGAAACAAAAAATTAGAGTCCTCTAATCAGATTTATCCTATCAACTCATGTAGCTCTCCCAAGGTTACAGAACCCTCGCACCAACTCATAACCCTTCAGAAGCAGGGGAATGCAGTTGCCAACTGGAAATGCCAAGAATGAGAAGGAACGGCACAGCACATCTCTCTACATAGCGTCAACAACAAAGGTCAGCAAAGCTAATTATTTTGTAGAAGTCGTTAGTAACACTAACATGGACACATTTTCACCCACTAATACAGTTGATGATGGTAGCCCATCAGACAGGTGGCTAGCCATTTCTCCACTGATGCTGTAATGAGGCAAACTCGCTTCAGACTCAGCACCCCTCACACAGTCCTAACTCTGTAAGACATCACCCTGTATCAAAGTGTGTTGGGACTGAGAACAGCTCTAGTAGATATCGAAACCATGTGGCATTTCTAAATGTTTGGTTAGTTGGTTGGTTTGTTAATTGGTTGGTTTGGTTTTATTTGGTTTGGTTTTTCAAGACAGGTTTCTCTATGAAGCCCTGGCTATCCTGGAACTCACTTTGTAGACCAAGCTGGCCTTGAACTTAGAGAATCGCCTGCCTCTGCCTCACAAGTGCTGGGATTAAAGGTGTGCGCCGCCGCCACCACCACTCTGTTGCTTTTTAAAATATTTATTCATTTGGGGCTAAGGACACCTGGAGTCCCAGCACTCAGTACTCATGAGGGAGAAACAGGAGGGACAAGAACATCCTTGACTTCATGGAAAGTTCAAGGTTGGCCTGCAGCACATGCGTTCTCTCTAAAAAAAAAAAACCTTTTTACTCGATATGTAATTACACATTGTGTCACATATAAATTGTTAAAATATATATAATTTATTTATATGCACATACATATAATTCAATATGTTCTTTATTTCACATGTAGATAAAAAACAAAGTCAGCAAAAAGGCAAAGCTAGACAAAAAAAAAAAAAAAAAAAAAAAAAAAAAAAAAAAAAAAAAAAAAAACAAACCAAAAAACAAACCAGACTGACTATGAGCTGGAGAGATGGCTCAGCAGTTAATAGCACTGACTACTCTTCCAGAGTCCTGAGTTCAATTCCCAGCAACCACATGGTGGCTCACAATCATCTGTAATGGGATCTGATGCCCTCTTCTGGCATTTCTGAAGACAGCTACAGTGTACTCATACACATAAAATAAATAAATCTTTTTTTTTTAAAAAAAAAAAAAAAAGAATGAATGTGGTATGTGTATATCTAGCACTGGAATAATGTGTAGCTCACATATATTGATGGTCCAAGAATATTACCTCCTTAACACACACACACACACACACAAGCAGAGGAATAGACACACACATGCATAGCACATACACAGACACACACGTACATACATATCACACACAGCGCAGACACATACAACACAGACAGAAACACACACAATGCACACAGAAGCGCACACATAAGCACATGTGTAACACACACAGCACACAAACAAGCATATACATATCACGTACATAACACACTCACATACAGTACAGACACGCAAGCACATACATATCACATACACATAGTGCAGACACGTACAACATAGAGAAGTACATATCACACACACAGCACACACACACAAGCACATACATGTCACACACAGCACACACACACAGAGCACACACACACAAGCACAAACACACAATGTCTACCTCTAGTAGCACTAAGCTTTCTTTCCTAGAAAACACTTGAATCTCTAATCAGCTGTAGGTTCATAAAAGACTGAATTCAGAAAACACAATCTTTTTGTGGCACACAGCCACCAACGTTGCAATAAATCTAAACCACTCTACAGTCAGCTCTCAGCCACTAATACAGCCTATGGAAATAGATAGTTCTGGGGAAAGCCTATTAAACATAAGAATAACACACTACTCTCACATAAATGTATACTTACTTTCCTCTTAGAAACTCTATTTTACTTTAAATGGGATGGGAGGTCAAGTCTTACTAGTGACAGCTGATTGATCCATTAAGCTTGGCAAAATAAAGATGGGATATTTTAAGCCGAAAATTAGTTTACTGCTTAAGTCCTCCCTAGCACAGGAGAGGCCCTGAGTACCACTCTACCTCTCCACAAAAACAAAAATAGAAGACACACACAAATATTTTTGCTTAAGTTTTCGTTTGTCGTTGCTTTTTACACAGGATCTCATACAGCCCAGATGAGTCTCAAACTCTATGTAGCCAAGGCTAGTTTTGAACTCCTGATCCTCTGGTGGCCATTTACAAACACTAGGATTGCAGACAAGTATGTTGGCCATGCCTGGCTAATAACAGAATATTTTGAGAAGCAAATTCTTTTATTAACGACAATGCTGTCACCTACAACCCACAAAAAGAAGCTATTTTCAGATGAAGCATATTTCCTTTCGTGTGTGTGTGTGTGTGTGTGTGTGTGTGTGTTTGTATGTGTGTGTGTGTGTGGGTGTACATGTGCACGCACCCTCATCTGTTAATTCTCCTCAAAGCTACATACCCATCCATCCCTTTTTGACTTCTATTTTTAAATAAACTCTATAATTTCAAAACCAAAGATGCCTATTAAAATATGGCAAAATTTTTTTCCCAAAGAGAAAGTTCAGCTTCTAAAGGGGAACTTCCTTTTATTACTACAAGCTATGGCAACAGGATTGGCCCCTAGGCTTTGGAGGCCAAGGAACCACAGGACTGGAGTATGGGAACATCTTGCGAAAGTCGCCTTGGTGCAGTAAAAAGAACCATTAACTTGAATATGGAGTAACTAAGCCATTATTGAGCTGTGGGACATAAATTAACCTTTCTGTGCCACACATTCCTCATCAGTTAAATAAGAGGTTTGATTACATGCAATCAAAGATCCTTTTCAACTGAAAAAGGCTGAGAATCTATGATGCCTCTTTAGTATTAATTGGGTATTTTCTCCATCCGACTATCATTTTATCTGAATCACATTTAATACAATAAAGCTTCTCCCCCTCTTACCCTCCCTCTGCCTCTACTCTCTATTTGGGGAGTACTTACAAAATACAACTAACTCTAGAGTGAGTTAAGCAAAGCTCTGTCAGGGAGAAAATGAGTTGGGAAGGACACTCATTGGATGCGATTAGAAAACTTACCTAAGCCGGGCGGTGGTGGCACACGACTTTAATCCCAGCACTTGGGAGGCAGAGGTAGGCGGATTTCTGAGTTTGAGGCCAGCCTGATCTACAGAGTGAGTTCCAGGACAGCCAGGGCTACACAGAGAAACCCTGTCTCAAAAAAAACAAAAAAAGAAAAAGAAAAGAAAACTTACCTAAAACCAGAAAGGCAGGATTATCAATTCTGAATGTCATCACCACCCAAGGGAACTTTCCATACATGTCTGGTGGTGATACCCACAAACTCCATGTGGGTTACTGAGCACACGAAATATAGCCAATGTTACTAAGGATCTGGATTTTAATTTCAGCATTTGGAGGTTTGGGGAAAGGAAGATTTGAGACAGGGTCTCCAATGATAGCTCAGGTTAGTCTCGGATCCTCTATGTAGGCAAGAATGACACTGAATTCCTGAATCTCCTCCTTCTGAGGCACAAGTATTCAGATCATGGGCGTGTTCACAGGATTAATTACAGCAAACTGCTATTTAAATATCTGGAGTTGGGGAGATCATTTAATCAGGTGCTTGCCTTACAAGCGCTAGGATTAGCTTGCAAGCAATCTCCAGACAGTGTTTAAAGGAAAGCCAGGCACGGAAACTTACACAATCTCAGCACTGCAGAGCCTGAGACAAGCAGACCCCCTGGGTGCACAGGCTGCCCTGACTACCCTACTCATTGAGCTCAGGTGGGTAGATACAGGGTGGAATGAACTTAGACTGGACTCACCCCAGGAACTGAGAAGAAGCCCTTTAAAGTCCTAGGAATTTTACAGGTTGAAAACATTTCCTGGGAGGTTTGATGTCACATGGCTCATTAGGATCTGGTGTGACCAGCCTTGAACATTTCCTGGTAACCAGACTCAAAGATCATGTGATGCTGGAGTAGGAGGTTTTATTACGGTGACTGTAGGATGCCGGTTCCATTGTAGACAGTTATACAAAGCAAAGTATCCAGAAAAAGAACTGCCAGGCAAAGATCCTCAGAGAACACACATGGAGAGCGCAGATACTGAGCAGCCTTGAGTGTGGAGAACCAAAGTCCAACTCCAAGGCAAGGAAAAACCTTCAGTTCAGCTGCCCATCACACATTGTGCAATGAAAAAGCTCCCAACTAAATAAACAAAAGCACCAACAAGACAGACAGACAGACAGACAGACAGACAGACAGACAGACAAGCAGGCAGGCAGGCAGGCAGGCAGACGGACACGCGTGCCCACCCACACACGGACGCACACAACTTAAATATGCACGAGTTCAACAGTTGTGCAATTAGACACCCAGCACTGGGAAGCCACATGTGAGAGACTTTGGAACACGTCCTAAGCCACCACCAATTCTTGGCTCTCTCAAATAAACTATTCATTTAATTGAATAATGTCAAGCTTATTAAAAGAGAACATAGGGATTTCAAAACCCAAGAAACTACAAATGATCCCATTTCCCTACTGGCAGCACGAGATGCGCTTTCTCTAGTTCTACACCAGCTGGTTACTGAGCGAGCTGGCTTTGAGAGCACGCTGTGTCAACGGAGAAGCAATCTTAGAAACCAAACTATCTGTGTTACAACTACTTACTCTTCTCGTTATTTGTAAATTCACAAAAAAAGTCATCCCACCTGAAAAAATATTGTCAGATACAAAGCTTTTCTGGAAAAAGCAGAGGAAAGTCCATGAATGTGCCTATTTATAACTCGGTTATCGGTGGATTTCTGCGGCACTTATCAAATGGTCGTTGATTTTGACGTCTTTGTGACGCCGCAGTGATTCAGCCCTGAATTCATTTCTATATCACAAGACAGCATGGACGGGTGGTCTGTAAGTCAGACATTGATGTAAATGTACCACGTGGATCATTTTAAATAGAACTCAAAGGGAACAACACAGGTAACAAAAAAAGACCCCCAAGCTGAGTGGGGGAATTAAACCTCACAACACTCTGAGACGTTTTCTCTGTATGTGTATATATCCATGTGCATGTACTTGTGTGTGTGTGTGCAGGTATGTGGGAGGGAATGTACATGTATGTATATTCGTATGAAAACCAAACATAGAAGACAGGTGTCTCCGGTGCTCATAGAGTCAGCTGGTAAGACCCTATTTCCACCTCCCTGGGGCAGGATTACAAACACAATTTTGTGAGGGTGCTGGGAGTCCAACTCAGGTTCTCATGCTTGCCCAGCAAGCTCCTTCTCCAGTCAGCAACCGCAAAAGGCCCTCCAGCCTCTCTTTGTACCCTCTTGCATGGCCACAAAACACTTCTTTTGACAAATGGCATGACCTGTTCTTTCTCGGGTTTTCAACAATGTTTGCATTTTCTTTCCTACATAAAGTGTAAGTGCAATCTTGATAGAAGTCCAGGAAAAATAAAATTAAATAAATCAGTAAATAAAAGTCATCTTTAACCCTAACACCTAGGAAAAATCACTTTCACACGTCTCTACCTTCTCAAAATGGTTTCTTGGTGCATATTTTCGTAAGTTCATAAAAAATTCAGAACCTAACCGAATTTTCATCTAACATTATAGAGCGAGCATTTTATGATGCTGTAACAATTCTTTGAGAGTAGTGAAAATGGCTGTATAATGAATAGGGTAATGTTTTTAGGCTTATTATCAAGTAGGAATTTTTTTTTTGCAGAAAAGATTGTTCACATTGGAAATGCCATCTCCGTCTAGAAAAAGAATTGCAATATACATTGATGTGTTCGTTGAGACATTTAAACTCCGTAAGAAAAATAGAACACAGATCAACCGTTGCCTGAGCTAACTCTGAAGAGCATAAAGAAGCCAACAAAAGTGTAATTACAGCTCCTTTCCGTAACAAAACAAAGAACGTAGTGGCCAGGGAGACAAGTGGCCCATCTGCAAGGTGCCTGCATGCAAACAGGTGGACCTGAGTCTCCCAGCACATAGGTTTGAAACAGAAGAAAGCTGGTCAGGCATCTGTAACCCCAGCACTTGTGAGGGGCTCAGGACAGGCAAGAGCTCACTGTCTAGAGAATAAGTGTTCTCTCTCTGGGTTCAGTGAGCCACTATCTCAAAAAAAGATAAGGTTTAAAGTGACAGAGGAAGAATTTTAATATTGACCTATGTCCTGCACATGCACATTCACATACATATCACAGACAGACAGACAGACAGACAGACAGACAGACAGACAGACAGACACAAATACAAAATAAAAGAATAAATTAAGTATGGAGATAGTGTTAACTTCATGAGTGGTTACTGCCACTCATACCTTTTTGTCTACTCCAGTCTACACTGGAGCTTTCCTAACTGGACAGAGGTCTGGTATAGAGGTTCCACTTCCTCTCCCCTTTACAGCGTCTGCTGCTGTCCTTTGGCTTCTCCCTGTTGCTGGTGGAGCCCTCTCTCTGGAGCCCTTGGAAAGGACTGAGTGCGGAATGTGTCAGGCCTGGTCTGACTGAAAATGTTTTAATGCGCTCACATATTTTAACCTATCCCTTTGGTGGATAAAGATATAAGTTGGTGGCTAGCAAGATAAAAGCAATTGCTGCCAAATCCAATGGACACAGAATTCAATCCCAGGGACTCACTGGTGGAAGGAGAGACCTCCACACACTGTGGCAGGCACATGTGCAAACACACACACACACACACACACACACACACACACACACAAAATATAATGTAAAAAAGTTTTAATCTCCAATTAGAAAAACACCTTTCCTCAAAAGTGAGGGCGTCCCTCCATGGCCTGCTAGCCTCCACCCTTGAGGGCTCTGATGTCATCAGAAATTCGTGCCTCTGGAAGCTCAGAAATGTCACCAGTATCCAATGATAATCTATTTGAGGGCATGGGAGCACCCACTAAATTCTGTCAATTTCCTTGATTCTAGCACATTTTATGGAATTATGGATAATTTCTTCGACTTCATTTTTTCTTTCATTCCAATATTCATGCATTCAACATCTAGACCTCTTTCATGTCTCCTTTTACACCCTTTTTTTTTAAAAAAATTAGATTAGATCCTTGCCTTCCTAATCTATCACCAGAAACATGCCCTCAGCTTCTTCTCTGGCTACTATTAACTTCCACAAACTTCATTCTCCAAAAGCTCTTCTTATACTTGTGTTTGCTTTATGTTTTTTTTATTTTATTCCTCAACTCAGAAAGAAAAAATAAGGGGTGAATTTTTTTCCCCAGGTAGTAAATAAAATGCAAAGATTTACACTAAATCCTGCATGTCCAAATCGAATCGCAACTCCCCGTCACTCTACACACTAGGACTTCCAAAAGGAGCTCAGGAAACTTCAGAATCTCTCAAAAGATTCCAACCCAAAAGGAAACTCTCAAAGGCATCTAAAGGAAGCACAGTCAAATTTGGGATCAAAATTTGATCTCTGAAAAAAACGTAACTTCCATGTTCCTAAGAAGCTACGTGCAGATAGCTGGGAATCACCAGAGACTGGGAGACTGAATCTGCAAATGGCTTTGAAGATAAAGAGCAGCTTTAAGAGCTGGGCCCTACGGTCATCCCTTTTATTTATACGCACCTTGTCACCCTGCTCATTCTGCTAATAATACATGGACTAAGTACATGGTCCTCATGTGGGGCTTTCACCAGCCAACTCTCAGCCTTCCTGAGAACAGACAAGCCCTGCCTCCTCTCATCACCAAATGAGATGGACTGATTGTCTGGGGCAGAAGGTGCATGGGATGGTGCCATCTACCATCCTGTCAGAGTTTGGCTTACCTTGATTAAGACGCCAATTTACTCTCCGTTTTTCAACCAGACTTCACTGGTTTTTGCTCTAAATAGATTGAAATCTGACACAAATTGCTGCCCCGGCATAAGAAATGCTAATTTTTTGCAATCAGATTCATACTCCAATACTGGGAAATAAGATATGTTGGAAATAGCAGGCATTCCAGGAGAAAAATACTAGGGCTGGAGCCAGCTACCACCTCCTATGGTCACATTTGTCTCTAATTCACTGAGTTTAATGGGCCTCCTTAACTCAATCCTCACAACAATGTATGCTACAGAAATGATAAAGTGAGCAGAGTCAGCTGATCACAGCGGGACATTTGCAGAATGAGCTTCCCAGGCTAGGGAAACGACTCAGTCGATACAAGGACCCGAGTTCAAGTCCCAGGATCCACATAAAACAAAACCAAATAGGAAATGCCTATTATCCCAGGACTGAGAGTCGAGCTAAACTATCAGAATCAGTGTGAGTCGCTGTTTCAAAACACAGTGAAAAAGACACTGAATTGTCAGCTTCTCCCCTCCATACAAGCACATGTGTCCTCATACACTTGCACACATACCACAAACAAAAATAATTAACTAAAAATTTAGAAGTAAGCCTCTATCATGATTAGAGGCTTTAAGTATGAACTTGACACAACCCAGAATCAATCATCTTAGCAAAGAACCAATGAAGAATTGTCTACATTAGGTTGGCCTATGGAAGTCTCTATACTAAAGTATTATAATTAAACTAATGAATTCGGGAAGATTCAACTCACTGTGGGCAGCACCATTCCCTAGGCAAGGGAGTCCTGAACTGTATGTATATGAGTGGAGAAACTGAGCTGAGTACATGCAAACAAGCAAAGATGCATGTCCATGTGCTCTTTACTGTGGTGTACTGTGACTAACTGTTTGAAGTTCCTTCCATTAAATGGTGGACTGTAGAACCTTGGATGAAAAGACAAATAAACCCCTTTCTCCCCTAAGTTGCTTTTTGTCAGCAAATTTTATCCCCCCAACAGGAATGTGACCAGAAGGAACAAATTTCAACATTCTAATCAGCTGTACTCCATCTTGAAAACGCATTCATTTATCAGCTAGTTAGTTATAAGTTATTTATTTACTATCAAGAAAGATAAGATTGTGAACTACCCAGTTAAATACCACTATAAACTGAGAATCCCTTATCTAAAACTCTTAGGACCAAAAGTGTTTTGGGTTTCAGATTTTTTTTTTCTCAGAGTTTGGAGGATACAAACACATAGCCTGATGATTGAGAGCCAAGTCTAGATATGAAATTTATCATGTTTCTTACATAAACACCCGATACACGCAGAATCAAGTTAGTCAGTATCAGGGGACTTTTGTTGTTGTTTTAAAAACTGTTTTGAGTATTCAGCCAAGACTTGTCTAGAACTCACAATGTCTAATTCTCCTAGTGCTGGAATCTCCTCCGGTAGGTGCCTTTATTCCCAGCTTTTTTACAAGGTGGTTGCTAACACTGTGAGCCTGAAACAAAACTTCATGGTGTGGACCTTCCCACATGTGACGTCTCTTCAGTTCTCAAAAGGCTTTAAATTTCAGAGCATTTTTGCATTTCAGATTTTTTTGGATTCAGAAATCCAACCTGCATACAAGAAGATTTGGCATCAGAGCACCAAACTAGGGTTTCTTGTGCCAGGAATTTGCATCCAAGTCACAAATGATTAAATCTGGACATAGAATCAAGCAAAAGAAATAAAAGAAATTGAGAGAGGGGGAGGGAGGGATAAAGGGGAAGAAAGGAGAGGGGAATAGTAGGGAGGGGAGAAGAGAGGAAAGGGGCAAACCTCTCCCCTGGGTTCCGCTTTCTCATGCTCACACAAAAGTAGAGTGTTTCTTTCCCTCACTTGATTAACCTAAACCCCCCCCCTCTTTTGAGACATTGTCTCATTGTGTAGACCAGGCTGGCCCAGACTCATATCCACCAGCCTCTGTCTCTTGAGTCTTGGGATTAAAGATGTGCACCACCAAGCCTGGCCCGAGAAGAAACTTAAGTTTTAGAATTTGCACAGACATGGCTTCCTTGGTTCTGACACATTGCACAAATTCCAAATATGAGATTTCGCATGTTCTACTAATATGAAAAAGAATGATCCCAAATTGTTACAAAGTGAGTCTATTAAGTGTCTATCTACTACACATTATTACTACACACTATGTAGTTAATTAAGGCTAACTAGACAATGACTATTCAGTCGTGAGAATTCAGAAGGTGAATAAATTTACAAGAGCTCTCTATGCGCTGGATTGCATAGATACTGTCTGATAGACAGGGTCCCGTGTCCTGGGTGATGCTTATGAATTAAGAACTTTAAACCAGACAGATGCTCAGCAACAGTTCCTGACAGATGACATCAACCAAGCTCACAATAAGGAAACATTTCCTGAACAAGAGAGTGCCTGCCATGCAAGTATGAGGACATGAGTTCGGATCCCCCTGTACCTACTACATAATAGGCCAGGTCTATAGTCTCAGTACTATGGAGGCAGAAAGAGGCAGATCCCTGGAGCTTGGTGACCAGCAAGTATAGCTGACCTAATGTGTTCCAAGCTCAGTGAGAGATTCTATCTTAAAAATCAAGTTGGGGAGCAAATGAAGTCAAACTACTGCCCTCCACATGCATTTGCTCACAGATGGACACATGTGTACATATCCACACAATAACATATACATATACATATACATATACATATACATATACATATACATATACATATACCATATACATCTACACAATAACATATACATATACATATATATATATAACATATACATATATACAATAACATATACATATACCACACACAACCCACATAGACCATATAAACACATAGAAAAAAGCAATTCAAGCAGGCAACCAGAACACTAAAATGAATGCCAACCGTGGGAGCAACCTCTTTAAAATCCTGACCAGAAAGCAAGGTTGGGAATTCCACTTCCACCATCTGGTTGGGAATTCACACAAGTTTGAGGGCTTCTGTGTGTTTAAGACACAAATTTGCAAATACATCAAATTTTAATAAATCATATTGTCTAAATGCATGGAGACTTAACTAAGTAAACTGAAAATTTATGCGGAGTAAATACAAACAGCCTAATTTACTAACTTAGAAAATGTATAGGCATTTGCAGAAGACAGACTGTCCTGCCTCATGACACCACAAGAAGACACTGTTATCTAGTACCTTCATACCAAACAAGCCACACAACTTATCCACACAAGGAAAGCAAATACGTGTTAACGCTTTGAGTCAGGTGGCACTCA
Organism: Rhabdomys pumilio; assembly: GCA_030674055.1. NCBI lineage: Eukaryota > Metazoa > Chordata > Mammalia > Rodentia > Muridae > Rhabdomys > Rhabdomys pumilio. The sequence goes on from JANHMN010000006.1 coordinate 44,627,831, forward strand.
TAGCTGTACGTGGCCATGTTCAGCCCATAGGCTGTAGTTCAGACCAGCTTGATACACTGTATAGTAACACCACTTACCAACAGGAAGGCCTAGACATTTTCACCTCTCCATGTACTGAGCTCTCGGGCGCACAGCAGACAGGCTATTCTGGAAGTCTTCTCAAATAGGGCAAAAAGGGAACAAAAAAAGAACTAAAAATGCACTAGAGTAAAAGAAGACCCCAATCTTCTCTTCTATGAAATAAGGGAGATAACCTCTCGTTTACCTAAGATGTAGCTTAGTTTCTGGAGACAGACATCAGAATGAAAAAAAAAATCAGACATTTAAAGTTCCACCATAAAATTTCCATTTAGTTACTTATGATATTTGAAGAGGAGGGCTTGGGAGGTATCTGTCAGCAAAGTGCTTGCCACACAAACATGAGGAAGTCCAGGATGATCCACACTCTAGTAATCTCGGAACTAGGAGGTAGACACAGTGGGTGCCTGGGCTTGTTTAGTTAGCCACTTTAGCTTACTCTAAGTCCCAGGACAATATTTTAAAAACCAGGGGAAGAGCACCTGAGACAACTCTCAAAGTTGTCCAGTTGTCCTCTAGTGTGCTCTCGTGCTCTCTCTCTCTCTCTCTCTCTCTCTCTCTCTCTCTCTCTCTCTCTCTCTCTCCTCTCTCTCTCCTGTGAGCAATTTCTGTATTGGCTCCCAACTGTGATTCCAGGATGAAGAAGGCCTAAGCAACAAGACTCCCAAGAGTTCAAGGCCAGCTTGTGCCACAGAATAAGATCCTATCTCAGAGATAACAAAACAAAAGATAAAGGAATAATACAGCAGGATGGGAAGCGGCCGACAAACAGCAGATGTTTAACTCAGCAGCCGTTCCAGTAAGAACAGTTTCTGAACAATCAGATTAATCCATGACACTCACAAACTCATCTCCAGATCCTCAGAGATGGATGCTCTCTGGCAAAGGGACCTGGAGCTCATTTCAATTAGGCTTAATAGGAGACTCTGCAGGAATTTGCACTTGAATTCCAGACTCAGCAACACAGTTCAATACACGTATGAGTTTTGATCAAATGTGAGGAAAAGAAAAACAAATACACTTACCAGGGATCGGAGAAGGCACGGTCTGATAGCACTTTTTCTCAGTGAATAAAACTGTAGGGGGAAAAAAAAAACTCCCAGAATAAAAATTTGCCCATCTTAAGTAAAAGGAGGTTGCCTATGCATTTGAACAATATAGAGGGTGCAGTGATAACCACTATCTCCTTCTGCATTCCTGATGTTTCACAGGAATCTTCCAGAGCTCCTCTTTTCCCCTCCCCCAAGAAGATTACTGGACATGTGCTGAACTAACGAAAAAGTTGTGTCAAAAGCAAATAAGGAAGAAGAAAGGAAGGAGGAAGGAGGGAAGGAAGGAGGGAGGGAGAGAAGAAGGAAGGGAAGGGAGGGAGAAGAGGGAAGAAGGGAGGGAGGTAGGGAGGGAGGGAAGAAAGCTGATTAGTTAAAGAATACACACACACACACACACACACACACACACACACACACACACTTGTGCTTAAGCATGCAAAAATGATAATAAAAAACGTCCTAAAATCCTTATACCCCATCTCTTCCCATTGGAAAGTTCCAGGCCACTCTCCTCCACTCACTACACACATTTGCTCTAACTTATGGAGGTTCTAACAATTTCCAAATCATTTTACAAATGATCTATGAAAACTTTCTATTTTAAACTATTTTATTCCCCGAAAATCAGGAAAACACAATGTATTCTTTCTTTCGCCAGTGTTTAAAACATCCAGTGTATATAAGGAAAGTCCCTGGTGTTGTTCTGGTTTGTATATCTTCTTTATACTGACTTACACATAGCCAACACTTACTTTAGTAAGAAAGTACATTTTTGTTAAAAACTGCCTAAAGGGCTGAAAAGGTGGTTTGGCAAATAAGAGCACTTGCTGCTCTTGTAGGGTCCCAGCACCCACATGGTGGCTAACAACCACCTGTAACTCCAGTTCCTAGGAGATCCTACTCCCTCTCTGGTCTCCACAGAATTTACATGCATGCTGCAGAGGCATACATGCAGCTAAAACACTCATAGCCATAAAATAAAAATAAATCTTGAAAAAAAGGGTGAGGGGGCCTGGAGAGATGGCTCATCAGTCAAGAGCAGTGACTGCTCTCCCAGAGGACCTGAGGTCAATTCCCAGCAACCACATGATGCCTCACAACCATCTGTAATGGGATCTGGTGCCTTCTTCTGGTGTGTCTGAAGACAGCAACAGTGTACTCAACATATGTAAAATAAATAATTCTCTTGGTAAAAAACATGCCCTGGTCTTACAAAGAATCTACTGCCCAGTGGCCAAGAGTGAAGATAGAAAGTTCTGAGTCTTCCAGTAAATAGTGGGCACTTTCTCACTGGCTACCAGTATGCCCTAGTCATTAAGATACAATACAGACATTAGCCAAGGCAGTCTGAATACCCTCACTAGGTTTGGAAGAGTGGTGTGCACAGTGCTTCCTGGAAAGGCCCCTTTTATACCTAGGGGTGAGTACACTCAAATCAAACCAGAAATTCATTCCTTCATGAGCTGCATTCAAAGACGCCTCACAAAGCCTGGTCTGAGCATTACTTTTCAGAGCAGAAATCAAAACAAGGCCTCATGTGGCTCTCACATCACTGAACAATAAACAGCACTTACTTCTGCCCAGTGGCCTACAACTCACCAGCTGCTCTCAGATCTTACGTCACACAACTGTCACCTAAGGCCAGTCGTGTTTTACTAGACTTTGGGGACGTGGAGCTCAAGCACAGTTTGAGCATGTTAGTACAGAGTGTGTCACGTCACAGCCTTTGTCTCTTTGTTTCTGGTCCCCTATGGTAACCTGGACATCGCTGAGTCAGTCTCTAGTCTGATGCCCTTTTGTAGACAAGAAAGCTCAGATTCCATATGGTACCCATATTCATCCCAGGTCACACAACTCAACAGAGCCATCTATCTCTGAAACTAGAGGCCATGCCTCCTAACTTTTCTCTCTCTCTCTTCGTATCAACAATTTTCCTCATATACAAATTAGGCAGACATTGCTGGGTTATCAAACTGAATGCATAGGATGGCCTTCCAGTTTGTTCCAGCACGTATAATTCCCCAAATCTTTCTTTCTTTTGTGGATCAGAGACAGCAAGTTAATATTAAAGCAATACGGATGTAAGATTTGGAGATGGGGCATAAAATGTATTCTGAAGTACAAATCTCAGTATCATTTTGGTCCTTTCCAAGATTCTACTTCCTGACAAGATAAATTTTCTTTTGAGCCCTGAAGTATTACATAAACACAAAAGTTCCAAATTCTGAAATACAAAGAAAGAAATGTTATCCAAACCAGAGGGTATTTAGACCCCACAGTAGATCTTTTTTGTTCAAAACAAATTTTTCAAAAAGACAAAACTCTTTCTCTGACATCTGCACACAAGGTTGTGCAGCCCCAGAAAGTTTGGGGGTTTGGTGCATGGATTTACACTCACAATCGAATTATATTAAGTAAACTGGATCACATGTATTTAGACTCAGCTAAGAGCAATGTTGTTAACTTTTCCTGTTTCTTCCCAGAGTTCTTTGGGGGTATTATTGCTATGAACAACAACAACCAAAAAAAATTAAGTCACCTCAGTTTGAGTGGGCAGGAAAGGAATTTGATGAACATACTCAGCAAATCTTTTGCTTTGAAAAAAAAGAAAAAAGAAAAAAATCTTGGAATCTCTGGGGTTTTGCTATATTAAGAGTCATGGAAGTAGTTATTTATACCTATAAAAGACCATCACTTTTTAATATGGTCTGTAATATCTCTAAGCCAAACTGACGTGTGAGTTTCATGGCCTAAGAACCCTAAATTTGTCACATAAGCATATTAGGTTAGTATTTACTGAGCAATAGGTGGTTGCTGCTGGTTTTCTACTGAACAGCTCAACTACCATCTCCTCAGAAGAGAAGCCAGCTCCCCCCCCCCCCCAATACCTGATAGAACTTCAATCCATTCATTTGGTAGTTGGGCCAGCTCTTTTGACTATGGTAACAGGATGGAGAGATGACAGTGACAGGCACTGACCATGGTTTACAATCCAAGGGCAGTGGGCACTGATCCAAAGTAGCTTCCCTACCATGGGCCAAGAAAGACCTTCCCTTCCCAGTTAGCATCTGGAAGCTGGGTGTCCCAAATGCCGCGGTAGCCAGGCACGTGGGGAAAATAGGGAGCTAATAAAAGTAGACAAAAAGTCCAAGAATTGAGCCAAAGGTGCACGAATGTCCCTAGCCGCTCTTCCTGGAATTCCACCTTATCCCTCCAACTCCCCAATATCCCTAGAACTCCACAAGTGAAACTCAAGAGTTTGGGCACTCTCCCGGAACTAGGCTTTCCAGGCATTGACTCTGAACTCCTGGATTGCTGCTCTAACACCAAGGAGGAGCCCTCACATGTGCTATTCACAGGGCTCCTGAGATTTCCCTCAGATTTAATAATGCGCAAACGTCCCCACACTGTAAGTGCCCCCAAGTTCCCTCTGTGTAGCGATGATCGCTTGCTCTCAGCTCCTCCCTCTTCCCATCGCTCCCCACGGAAAAGGAACACTTGGGCCCTGAGACAATCCTGTGGAGTATTCTTTGGAATTAACTGGATACTCGCTTCCATGGCCTGGCCCGATGCAAAATTGTAGATTTTGAAGCCTTGGGATGAGCTGCGCCAGGAGGAAGAGGGGAGGGAACCATGGTTGAAATTGCAGTTTACAAACACAGAACCATTTTGTGTGTGTTCCCACCTCAACGGAGTCCACGGATGTTCCCCGAGGACGCGCCTAAGCGCAGGCTGGGAGTGCCGGGGACGCGCCGCGCGCTCCGATTGAGAAGACGAAATGCATCCTGTCCCGCCAGCCACCAATCGCTCAGGTGGGAGGAGATATAATCTGCGATGGGGTCTGTAATTCCTATCTCCCATCCACCCGATACCGTGTGCGGACTGGACACCCCGACTCTGAAGAGTCTGAGTGACCCAACAGAATCACCCTCCGGCTTCCTGAAACTGCCGAGTGACCACGTTGTTGCAGTAACTACAGACCTGGCCAGTGCTGTTTTTAACCAAGTCCTTTAAAAATGCCTTCCCGACCTCGCCCTTGCGCTTTCACATTCGCTGGCGGAATAACGTCCTCAGGGGAGCCCTCACCAGAGACCACAAGCGACTGGCGCGTGACTAACGCCCACTCTCCTAGGGTCTTTTCTGCTGGACCCGCGGCTCTACCTACTCCTTTGCTGCGTCGTGGACACGGGCGACCCCTGTCGGGGACCCCTGTTCCTAGCTAGGCTACTACAATCATGCATTGAGTGGCTTTTTTTCCAGGTCCAGGTTTGCTGCCTTTCCTAAGAACCCCCAGAGTGACTCCAATTTTTTCTGTCTAAAATCCACTTTTAGACTTCCCCATACGCATCCAGATCCTGGATGCAGACCGTTCCCAGCGCTCCAACCTCCATTCGCACCCCAAGACTACATCCTAGCCCCCCAATGGAGGGCGCCACTCTTACAGCAGCCCAGTAGGTGCCCAAGCTGAGCAAAGGACAATTCCTTCCTAAAATGCACTCCCCACCTCTCACTTTGCTTAGAACGGAAAAATCGAAAGTGACCTGGCAACTCTACGGGTTGACCTTGTTTGCCTTTTCCTGGGAGGTCCGCACTTCCCCCACGGGTCCCCCTACCTTCCACCTTTGCGGGGAGTGCAGGAAAACAAGGTCCTATCCCTAAACGTGCCTCATACCTAGTCTCCCCGGCACACAAAATCCCACTGACTGTACGCAGCCATCCCGATTGAACACCCTGGACAGTTAGTCTTTTTAATAATAATAATAAGCACCTCCTCGCTCCGCCTATTCGATGCAGGATCCATCGCAGAAGAAGAAAGAAAACACGTCCCCTAGAAAAGCGAAATTAATCATTCCCTCTGCCCTCGTGGATTTTGCACCTCGTGTCAGCAGTTTGTCACGTCACATCGTGGTAGAGTCTGGTTCCGAGACTCATACGCACGTTGGCGTGGGGGAGGGGGCTTCTTTAAACACACCCTAGCGACTGACTGCACGCACATGCAGAGTTGGACACAGCCCCTCAAGCACAAACATCAGGCAGTTGCGCTTGGATACCCTCGTTCTGGCCCAAGTCACCCCTCCACCCTAGATCCACTAGCAATGGACTTAATACAGATAAACCACGGAAAAAACTGGAACAGCTCGATCCACCTCTTTTTTCCTATTTAATTCGCTAAAGCAGCTCCTGGAGTAACCAAAGAGAGTCGAAACTAAGGCGTGGCTACTTCAGTTGGGTTTTTTCCCACCTCAAAACCTTTATTTTCAGTTTTTAAAAGCCACCTTAGCCCGCCATATTGGAACTGGCACGGTGTCTAAAGACTCCTTCCCCGCTGCTGTAGCGCTTCCAAGAAAACACAAGTATTGACTGGACTGGGGACGTGTGTCCGGCCACAGAAAATCAACCTCTTCCCACCCCTAGTGTTCTCCCTTTCCCACCCTAATCCCGTTCAGCCGCTCCAGGTAAAAATTAAAAAAACACATCCAGCAGTTCCTGCCGTTGCTTTTTTTTTTTTAAAGAGGATTTCAGCAAGACATACGCACATAAAAATAAATAAATAAACTCCAGGGCTCGATCCTGTTAGAAATTCTGAAAAGGGGCAGGATGAGTGTACACAAGAAAGCCCCAAGTGACAGGATATTACTTCAAAGGGTGATTAAATGAACAAAAAGATCGTCCTTGCTAGAGCTCGCTCCGAAACTACTATTGACAATTTCAATTCCGCTGCACAAGGCAAATGTTTCCAATCCGGCGATTCCAAACGTCTGCGCGATTTTGGGAACAGCCCCTACCCCACCCTTGCTGTTTTCCAACCCCCCCCCCCCCCCATCACTTTCTTCTCTCCAACCCCCTAGCCCCCCAAATACACACCAAAAGAGGGAGACCCCGGCTCCGAGGAGACGCGGGAACCCGGGGTAGGTGGCAGAGGAGGCTGCGTCGCTAAAACGAGTGCACAAACGAGGAAGGTGGGCGGCGGGGAGGGAACAGACTGCACCCGGAGGAGGACGAGGTCACTTTGCAACTCCGGACAGACTCCCGCAAGGCCTGGCTTTTCAGAGCCGGGAGTCAGGGGGAAGGGGGTGGGGGAAGAGAAAAAATGACAACCCAGAGCGCAGAGAGGAGTTAGAGGCTTCGCTCAAGTGCTTCTCATTTCCTCTCCAGCCCCTGCTCTTCGGTTTTTCTCCTCCTTCCTCCCCAACCCCCCGCCCCCCCCACCTCCACCCAGACTGGTTCGAGCTTCCTTCTTTAAAAAAAAAAAAAAAAAAACTAAACTGGAAAAAAAAAAAAAAAAAGACGCCTTTCGGCACACTCAACCTGCGGGCCAGAGATCTGCTCGCGGGCCGGGTTGGACGAGGGGACAGTGTCTGGGGCGGCGTCCTACCTGATTAAGTTTGTCCTGCCAGGAATGGTGGAGCCTGGCCCCCGGGGGCGACCGGAGTGGGCGCCGGTCCGCCTCACCCTCCCTCTCTTGCTCACTCTCTCTCTACCCGCCGCCTCCCTAGCGCGCCCGCTCGGGTCCTCCAGCTCCCACTACAGCCTCATTCCAATATGGCATCCTCTCTATGCGCATGCCCGGCACTCTTTTTTAAGATTTCTCTCTTTCTCTGTACAGCGAACTCCTTCAACGACCTTTTTCCAATGCTCGCAAAATGTCTCGAGCCAATTAGCCTGCTGTTCCTGGTAGACTCTTTTCCCGCCCACTACGTGACACCCTCCCCCCCCCGCCCCTTCCCCCTCCCCCTCTTCCCCCATCCCGCACAGACCTCGCCACGAGGACCCCTGGGGCGGGTTCCCTTCCTTCCCTTCCTTCCCTTCCTTCCCTTCCTTCCCTTCCTTCAACTCCCTCCATAAGTGATCTGTAGAAAGTTCACACCGCAAGCGTACCCGAACACCCATTTGCCCCGACAACTGGGCTAACGCCCCGATTTCTCTACTGTTGCTTGTTTTCTGGGTTTACAATCACCTGGTCTACCTAGAGCATAAACTCATGCTTTACCCGTCCAAGAGCTTTTGAAGTGGGAAGAATGGAGGACCCCAAAAAAACAAAATCAAATGTCCCGCCCTGTCTACCCCACTCTGTGCTTTAATTGTGCTTTTCTGTGAAGACTCAAAAATCTGCCCGTGGGGAAGCGCAGAAGAGATTTTCTTTGGGCCCGTACCACGCCCAAAAAGCTGGGACTAAGTATGGACTGACGGGGACCTACCAGCTGCAGTCTACAGGAATGCGAATGACGAAGCTCGCCAGGCTTCTCGTGGGACACCTGGACAGGATAGGTTCCTGTAGGGTGGGGTTTCCCTAGCCCAGATCAAGAAAAAACAGGTCCTTCATGATCTATAGGAATGGACCGGAAGATCCGCCCAACCTGGTCTGCGGGGTCAACCCGCACTTTTTCACGGGCGTGGCGCAAGGGCTAAAGAACTTCCCTGGCCTTGGGCGCAATAGCTAGACGGAACACAAACGAAATGTCCCCTATACAGAAAAGCTAGCGATGTCCAGGTAGACAAAACCCACAGTTTATGAAGCTGGGAAGCAGTAGATACGTGCGAATAGAGCTGGTCATATCGACTAGGAAACAGAAGAGACACAGTTGCTCAAGGTCTTTGCCTTTACAACCCCGAGTTAAAAAAAAAAAAATATTCTTCCACTCCGTAGTCTTCTATTGCCCATCTATCTATCCTTTACATCACTCTCCGAAAAAATAACTACATCCTGGGATTTTTGGTCACCCTCCCCGATCCTAACATCCCATCGATATTCTCACACGTGGTTCCCTAGGGAGTGGTGAGGGTTAGGAACCGTCAATAGAGTGAAGGGGCCAGAAGCTAACTTTGCGTGAGAGAGATCACCAACTAAGGCTTTGGGTCATCTGGAAGAATCTAGAAGGGATGGGCCCAGAAATGGCTCTCGCCATTATTGGGCCTCGGGGGGGGGGGGGGGAGGTTATGATGGGCGAAGGTCAGAGACTCGGAAAGCATGGTGGAAGTTACAAGAGACCGAGCCCTGCCAGTCTGGGAATATCTGTTTCTTTCACATTTTAGACAATTCTTAAGATCTAAGCGTCTCACCCTGCCCATACACCTCCGTTCAGTACTAGAGACCCCTAAGACCCTGACGGCCCCAGTCATTCACTTATCAGTACCCTCTGAGGTTCACACTTTTATCGCTAGCCCGAGTTTGCCACACCCGAAGCTTCCCGGTGTCCAAGTCTTAGGAACACCAATGTAGTTTTAAGCTCATCCTCCTTAAGGTCGGAGACTCCTTTGACGGCGGAGAATCCTCAAAATAAATGAAAATTACCCATCCCGCCTACACTCGCAACTGCCTCCTTTTATCAACCCATGGTGGTCCCAGGTGAAGAATCCGAGGATTCCAGAGTGTTTGCCCAGTTTAGGACTCAAAATCCCAACTTACCTCTTCTCTCTCCTTCAACTCGCTGTAGACTCTTCAGAAAGAGGTGGGAAAGAGACTCAAAGTCACCTTTAGAGACTTAAAACCACAAGACCCAACCTGCGCTTCCGTCCAGGGGAGTGGTCAGGGTTCTGTCCATCCCATTTCCTCCCTCCTCCCCCCCAATAACCAAGCGCAAAGCACTCTTAGACCGGAATGGCTCGCAGCTCACACTAGATTGTCCAACCCAACTCTCCAAAGCCCCAGGTTGGACGCCCTAGGCAGCAGAACTCCTTTGTGCGTCCCAGACCGCCCACCTGGCTCCCAGCTTCCCCACAGGACTTCCGGGCAGCTCCCTTTTGGAAGGAAATCGAATTTTATCAGTCCATGAGCCACGAGGCTTGAGTTGTAACCAACCAACGCGGTAAGGGTGGCTGGTCTATTTACTGGTTTTAAGTTACGATTGCCCACCGAACGTTGCTCCATCAAAATTTTAAAACACACACCTGATTATCTTACCTGATTCGACAAGGTAAATTGAGCAATCTCTTTATATGGCAGATCTTCAGACCCACATTATGTAACTCTGCCCCAAGGATCTAAAACAAATGGCGCGGAGTTCCATTCATTCATTCATTCATTTGTTTATTTATCTATCTACCTGTCAAGATTAAGAAATAAAAAACAATGCTCTGCCACAGCACACAGTGGCCGCATTATTTACACAAATAACTCCAATGATATCTACAGCAAACTATCTCAAAGCTTAATTTCCTTTACTTTTAATTCATTCTTGGCACATGACTTTTCTAATGTCCTTTGGCTTTTCTTTGTTGTTGTTGTTGTTGCTGCTGCTGCTGCTGCCGCTGCTGCTGCTGCTGCTGCTGCTGGTGCTGTTTTTGGTTTTTAAACCACCTCCCACTATTCCCTTTTATCCCAGGACACCCAAAAGGCAATGAAAAGTGGCCAGCAGCTTCCCTCCAGCAATTAAAGGTACTCCTTCATCCTATTCCAATACCGTCTAATTTCCACTTTCATTTCACAACCAGACCATTCAGGAATGTGGGAATCCAAATGCGGGATCTACTCCAAATCAATAAAATAGTAACCATTGCCAAGAATAAAGAAGTAGAGAAAATAGAGAGTGCCTTTCCAAAGTAAAGGCAAATTGCACTCCAACTCAAAGAAGTCATGTTACTACTTCTCACAATTACTACTACTAATTGATTCATTAATAACTAATTAACACTTACTGAAAAAGTCCCCTTTCAAATAAGTCTCTGATAGCATTGACAATATATGCTCTTGCATTCCTAAGTTCTGGCTAAGCCATGTACTTCATCACTGTGTTCAAGTAACTAAATCAGTTTTGTTAACTGTAAGGTATGTATATGCTCCTCTATTTCTCTGATGACACGGAAAAAAAATAGAAAAATTCACAGACAAAAAGTTTCTCCTTCATATTCTGTAAATTCCTAAAAATCGAGCCATTAGAACTTGCAGAGTTAAAAAGAAAGCTGCGTTTATATTTGTATTAGAGGCATGTAGTGTTTTAAATCTTGTTGCATTATAAATAATAAATAAATGCTGCGTATTTGCTGAGCCACATGCTGTCTTTACATGATCATTCCCTTCAAAGAAAAAAAAAAAAAAGAAACAACTTTCCAGAGACTCTTTGTATGTAAATATTTTTTTTTTAAGATGCAGGTCATGGAAGCTCACATACAAGCAGGAGAGCTAACAGCCAAAACCAATATTTGACAAATGTGTGCAATCTTTTCTTTCCTAGGACCTTTACCCCAAAACTTGTTTCCTCTTAGAGCACATAAAAGAACATTTTCTATTAGCCTCCTAACTCCCTAACTCGCCAAGTCTAAATTCTCTCCTTCCCCCCCCCCCTCTCTCTCTCTCTCTCTCTCTCTCTCTGTCTCTCTCCTTTTTTAAATCCTTTATCAGCATTACAGTACTTGGCCAAAGTACCAAGAATCAAGTGACCTTGGCCCCTGCTTTATCATTACTAATCTGTGTCACCTCTGGGAGTCCAGAGGCTTCCCTCTCTACTGCATTTCCCCCAGTAGTTAAAATAAACGCACCGCATTGGATGGTCCGTAAAGGCTTTTATGACTCCAAAGATTATCTAGTGATGCGCTTTACCCCATAGCCACAAATTGCTTTCTGTAATATTCTGACACTATCTCTACCAGGTCCACACAGGGCAAAGCATAAACTCTCTGGCTACAGAGAGAAAAGAAAAATCAAATATACGGATCTACTATAGGGTCTTCTTCACCCGATCGTCCTGGGAAGATATTCTTTGGATCTTATGTCTTCCTTTCTGGACTTCCCTCCTATTATTACCATTACTATGTGAGTTCAACTTGCCTCTAGCAATGTCCAGGGCTGAGGTGAGAAGACCAGTCATGAAGGTGATTTTGAAAAATATCTGGAGAAAGAGAGCATCCTTACACAGATAAAGAATTATTAATGTGTGAATTATAGTGATGTCCACAAAATATCACCACCTCATATATTTGCATATAATCCCATATATTTGTAGAAAATTTAGAGACTCCTTATTGCTGTGACTACTTGTGTAATTTCAAGACATTTCTTTTTCCTTTGGCAAGAGTAAAAAAATAAAAGAAAGAAGAGCATAAACAGAATGTTTTAAAAGTGCATGGTTCCTAGAAAGTCATGAGACACTTGCTGAAAGAGCTAAGAGCTTGCTTATAGAGTGGCAGTCTGAATTAACAGCTTCTTTCTCCACTGAGGAAAATCCTTTGGACAAAGATCACTTAGAACTTTCACAGCTATTGGCTTGAACACCCAGAAAAGACAGTGACACACCATACGTCACGATGTTTTCTCTTGGTAAACTCCTTTGCTGTCCTGAAGCCTCAGGTTCAGCCATTTTTGAGAGCTGGAAACCAAAAAGATTATTAAGATTATTTGGTAAGTACTACTAAATGGAAAGAGTTGTAGAATAGATGCTTGCTTTCTGCTTCTGTCCCTTTGTATTCCTCTATGCTCTAAAGAGAAAAAAAGGGAGGTTGCTTTGTGATAGGATTTCTTGTAGTCTGGGATAGCCTTAAATTCAGCTTATACACCAGGGGACGATCACTGCTGGCAAGCATCACCACATCTGTTTTTTTTGTTTGTTTGGTTGGTTGCTTTTTTTTTTTTTTTTTTTTTTTTGGTTTTTGGTTTTTGGTTTTTCAAGACAGGGTTTCTCTGTGTAGCCCTGGCTGTCCTGGCACTCACTCTGTAGACCAGGCTGGCCTCAAACTCAGAAATCCGCCTGCCTCTGCCTCCCAAGTGCTGGGACTAAAGGCGTGTGCCACCACCGCCCAGCTCACATCTGTTTTTAATGAGGTCGCTGGCATCAAACTCAGGGCCTTCTGCATCGTAGGCAAGCAAACTACCAACTAAGCCATACCCCCAGCTCCAAGCGGGGTATTTCATGCCTAATTTACCCCAGACACTCTTCTAGGTGTGTTTTTATATGTGATAGCATTTAATAACTACTAGCCTACACGATGTCATGTATAGCATCCCTTTTAAATAATTTTAAGAAACATTGTTAATATGTTCCTTGATAAGCAATCTGAATTCCAACTGAGTGTCACTGTACCTGAAACACTGTGTGTGTGTGTGTGTGTGTGTGTGTGTGTGTGTGTGTGTTTAATTGGGAGATGGCATTTTCTGGAACCACTAGCATTTTTTAACCCAACATTTTAATGGTCAAAGGTATTGGGGCATACGACTGTGCACACACTCACGTGCTTACGCATCCGCATACACACACACACACACACACACACACACACACACACACGTCAGGGATATGGCTTCTAACTCTAGAACAATCCTTCCCCTGTGTATGTTAACTGGCCTGAATGAGATCAGATTCGTCACCATGAAAATGTATATAGTCCCACTGAACATATGACATAAAATAAGCCAAGCAAATTAAAACAAGCAGGCAAAACCCAACAACAAAAAGTGGTTTCATGCATATACATGGTGGGTCACTTCAGTGACAGGGAACCCACTATATTAGCAAGTGCCCAGCTATGATGTACAGATGAGATGTCAATGACAGAACACAGTACAAAGTTCCTTACGTGTTTGTTGTCACTGTGTAAGTCTCTTTATATGACCTCATAACAGAATAAATAATGATTTTCTTGATCAAAGGGACAAGTTATTAGATCTATAAAGGCTTGCTCTGCAGTGCCATCTACTGGAAGCAAATACTGACTTACCTTAGAAAATTTTAAAGATAGTCTTTTTGTTATTGTTTGTTTGTTTGTTTGTTTGTTTGTAATAGAAAAAACATTGGCAAATACAGGCATCGGTAGTAAGGGAAGACATGGCTCCTGACTAGGTTTAATATAAGCTAGTGGCTCAACAGTTCTGTGCATACAGAAGCTGAAATAATTCTATCAAATCATGCATCCTTTTAAGTGTTAAGAGTAGAAAGTACGTGGATGTTCTTTGAAAAGTAAAATTGCTTCCAATTTTCAAAATGAATCATTTAAACTAATTCTTTGAGGAAGTACTATTTTATCATCCATTTATGAGTTTTTTGGATTTTTTTTTTAATATTTGTAAGTAACCATGAATTGACTGTCATGTTGGAGGTGCCAACCTAATGTTCATACGTTGAAAGGAAGGAACTCTTCCAAAGTCTTCCTAAGATAATTTACTGAAGAGGTAAATGTTTATAGCGAGGTCTAGAAAACGTGAAGTACTGAAAACTGAAAACCACGGCTCTGCAATAGAATCACCTAGCATGCACCAGGCCCAGGGCTCGGGTCCCAGTATCACAAACAGCCAGCAGCAGCCCGCACTCAGACCCACTCAGTCAATAGCACTTACTGAAAATCTCCGATGTGCTAGAGATTGCTCTGTGTCTACTTACATTCCATTAAGGAGAAAGCAACGGTAAGCAACCCCAAAAGATGCTACTTGGAGGTTCACAAAATGAAAAAGAGAAAAGCAAAGAAAGCGGCAATGACAGAAAGGGACATGGCATTTACTATGGGAGAAGGTTCCGGAACTGAAATCTGGGACAAAGTGCAGTAGGAGCCGTGACCACAGATGCCCCGGGGCTGTGTCTTGACTGTTTCTAAAAAGAAGAATTATATAAAAGTTGTATGGTATTTGTTCAAATATATGAGCATAAACTGTTAACTTTACCTGTTGAATTAAGCAATGTTGAGGTTTAGTCTATTGCCATGTATTCTAATACGAAAAGTTTTACGCGGGAGTGGGGGTGGGGAGCAGGGGTGGGGGGAGGTCTGGCGCTACACATGGCTTCTTACGGTTATAAGCTTTGGTTGTGCAAACTTAATTCTAAGTGTTTTAAAACTATTGGTTGAATAAAATTGGCTATAGCCAATCACCGGAGGGATTAGAGGTAGGTGGGTTTGGAGTTACCTGATTGGAGGAGGAGAGACCGGGAGAGAAAGAGGGAGAACATGGGAGAGAGGAGGAGGAAGCCGCCATTAGGGGAGAGGATCCATGAGCACATGGCCAGGAAAAAAAAACAGCAAGTATCTGGGGTACACCGCTGGGGAGGTAGCCAGACCAGCAGTTAAAAGAGTAGATTACAAGTGACCCCCATCGTAATTGTCAAAACCAAATAAAGTAACCATAGTCTGAATTTCATTTATTTGTAAGCTAGTCGGGAATAAGCTGAAAAGCGGCTGTACTACAAAGCACTGTGTTTAGAATCCAGATGAGAAACCACATATTGCTCCTGTCCCCTCTCCTTCGACCCTTCCTTCTTGTGTTTGTTTGTTTTGTTGTTGTCATATTTGTTTTTGAGCCTGGGTCTTACGCAAACCAAGATGTGAACGTATTATATAGCCAAAGATATCCTCGACCTCCCGAAACTTAAAAATGCTAGGATTACAGATGTGGACGAGCACATCTGTTTTATACTGTGTTGGGGATTGAACCTATGGTTTCCTGCACGATAAGCAACTGACTGAAGTGCTCTCCCTTTTTAGCTTGATAATTAACTAAATTATCAAGAACCAAAGAAAACTATAGCAACATGTTATTATGGGATCCAGAAGTGAAAGAGTCTAATAAAACCCACCAATTTGAAATTTAATATTGGGTCCTGTAAATATGAACAAACAATCTGTTTTTCCCTTAGCTGGTCCTTGGGAAAAATGACACCTAGAGATCGATATCTCCACCCGTTCTTATCTCAGGAGCACTATGAAGTTTGCTCTGATCAAAATAAGTTATTTTCAGCCCTGTTCATATTGTTTAGGGAGATAACCACTCACTTGCATATTTCTTCCGTGTTTCAAACTGCCTTGGAATTTTCAGCTTGTGAGTGTGTGTGTGTGTGTGTGTGTGTGTGGTCCCGAAGCAGACTTGATCCATCGCTCTCCCCTTATTCCCTTGAGTCGGGATCTCTCACAGGGTAGGTGGGTAACAAGTAACTTCCTGAGAGAGATCCTCCTGTCTGCTCCCCCACTTCTCACAGTGCTGGGATTACAGATTCTTTAGGCGGGTGCTGGGGATTCAAACTCAAGTTCTCATGCTTGTGTTTCAAGTGCTTGTACTTGCCGGGCAGTGGTGGCGCACGCCTTTAATCCCAGCACTTGGGAGGCAGAGGCAGGCGGATTTCTGAGTTTGAGGCCAGCCTGGTCTACAGAGTGAGTTCCAGGACAGCCAGGGCTACACAGAGAAACCCTGTCTCGAAAAACCAGAAAAAAAAAAAAGATTTCCAGACAAAGATAGCCAGGCAGTGATGTCTCAAAAAACAAGTGCTTGTACTCTGCTCCTTTGATTTTGTAGGTGAGCCTACTCAAAGGAAAAAACAAACAAACAAACAAACAAACCAAAAAAAAAAAAAAAACAAAAACCAGGAGCACCGACTGGCCCACTGACTGGACTCCTAAATACAGTAATAAGAAATAACAAGCAAACACTCTGCCAGCTAGCTCCCAGTTTTCAGAAATTCTTCTCTGTCAGACACTGGGCCTGCTTGATGTGGTACAAATAGTCCCCAACCACATTTTAGCATCGATTCCACATTTTGCTTCTATCTTGGACAAATGATTTATCGCTTTCAGTCTAAATATCCTCCAGTTGAAAAGAGGGGAAAAAGCCAAACTTGCCTACACTTACTGATCCATTTCTCTCCCCTACTTGTGTTGATGCTAGAGTTGTTGTCTAGAGTGTAAGGGCTGTCTTGGATGCCCTGCAAATTCTACCTCTTGTCATTAAATTAACAGTAACTACAGTCACAGGAATTCATCATGAAACTGTAAGCAAAGATAACTCTAAACTGCTTCAAAGGCTAAACCTGGGATTTCCTTTTGGAAAGCAGAGGAACAAAAGCGAAATCCAACCAAGGAGATCCGATATTCAGCTTTGCCCCTAGAGTTTCCCTACCTGGCACACAGGAACACTGTCCATTTGAAGAACAGGTCAATTCCTTCTGCTCCTGTCTTTGAACCACAACATGTCTCTTCCAGTTTGGAAGAATTGCAGGAGAGCAAAACTCAGCAGTTCTTTACTCCTGCTATTATTTTAAATCTTAGCTTTAAGCAGGGTGGTTGCGGCTGCGGCAGCAGTGTACGCCTTTAATCCCAGCACTCAGGAGGCAGAGGCAGGTGGATGTTAGTGACTTTCAGGCCAGCCTGGTCTACAGAGTGAATTCCAGGACAGCTAGAACTGTGACAAAAAACCCTGTCTCTCGAAGGAAAAGATAAAAATTAAAAAAAAATTCAACTTAAAAAAAAAAGCTGTTTAATTGCATTTATTTATTTAGTGTATGTGCAGGCATGTATATGTGGGCGTGCACATGCCACGGTGTGCAAGCGAAGGTCAGAGAACGCCTTGAAGGACCTGTCATCCATGAGCCCTTGCCTTTTTCCATGTAGGAGTCAGGGATTGAACTCAGGTGTCTTTACCTGCTAAGCCATCATTTGGGTCCAGCAAGTCTCAGCCTCACACGTATGTCAAGCATCTAGGAAGCTGGTCTAAGAAAAGCGCAATGCCAGAAGCACACATGTATTTATCACACAACTCTTGAAAGTGCTCATCACTAGAGAGCTGACTGAATCAACGAGGTACAGGCAAAGAACAAAACAGACGTTTTAAAAAAACCTATGTTCTCAATTTATCTAGTTAGGCATGAAAATGTATTTAAATAGCATGTATCCTATGATCTCAGTTTTTAAAAAAAATATATTTTTGCCTGGAGCCGAAGATTCTCATAGAAATTGGAAGCACAATAATAATTGAATGGTAGTAAAATGAATAATTTCACTTTCTATCCTTTATATGTTTAACTTTCTCTACTATTTGATGTATAATACTTAATTATACTTAATTAAGAATACTTAATTCAGTAAATACTTGCATTCATTCAAAATGGAAAGGAGAGATGCCTTCTCCCAGGATCTGTTCCAGAAGGTGATTATTGCTCCCTTCCAGATGACAGTCCTGTGTGCCTTGATCTCCCCGAGGTAGGCTCTGCCTATCCACGTTACTTTTGTAATCAGAAAAACAATAACACTAGGCCACTTTGAAAAGAATAATTTTGGCAAGATTAAAATTCAGTCTTTAGAAGTTAACTGAAACGAAAAAACAAAAGCAGTAATTCCCTGACTTAAATTTTCTTATTTGTTGTACCATACAGTAGGGGAAAGTATTTATATGTTATCAATTCTGTGATTATTAATAGTCTCATTATTCAATTCGCCCATTCACATGGTCAATTGTTTGTTTGTTTGTTTGTTTGTTTGTTTTGAGACAGGCCCTACCTAGGAATCTTAGACTGAACTGGAACTTAGTATGTAGCCCAGGTTAGTCACAAACTCATGATCATCTAGTCTCTACCTCCTGAGTTCTGGGATTACAAGTATGAGCCATGAAGTAAAACACACACTTATTTGTATAAGAACAAATCCTTTCTCCCATCAGCCTGGCCTGCCTCAGCCTGGCTTTGAACTTCCTCCTGATTCTCTTGACTCTAATTTCCAAGTGCTGGAATTACAGGTATGTGCTACTGTGCCAAGGAGCCCTCTCCTCCAACTCCTCTTCTTTTTCTTTCTCCTTCCCCCTTTCTTTTTTGAAGCTGAGGATCAAACTTAGGGCCTTGAATATCCTGAGAAGCACTTTATCACAGAGCTATAGCCCCAGCCCTAGACAACATACATGCATACATATATATGTGTATTTCTGAGCCAGGGTTTCTCTGTGTAGCCCTGGCTGTCCTGGAACTCACTCTTTAGACCAGGCTGGCCTTGAACTCTTAGAGATTCCCCTGCCTCTGCCTCCTGAGTGCTGGGATTAAAGTTCCACTACTGCCTGTCGACAATATATTTTTGATGACACAATGATACAACACAATCTTGTGTTCTCCATAGTGTCTACAGGCTCTATAATAACTTTTAAAAATTTTAATATGTATAAGTTACCAAATTTTATTTAAAAAGTAAGGTTTTATTGATGTTAGGGGTTATGGCTACAAAATATACTTTATATACAGAAAGCAGGGATTATGCATATGTTTGGTAGATAGATAAGTGCATACACAGTCTGAAATGAGATCCAGAGTTTGTCACTTGAACAGCAATGTAATGCAGGTCCTCACATGCTACCCACTCACTGTGCCCCTGGTCTCAACAGTTGACTGGACTGATGTCGCTTAATCTCCTTGACAGACAAGGAAACCAGAGCATAGACAGAACAAGTAACTTGAAGACCAGGGGGTTGCCTGGTCAGGACACTCCTGTGCCCCTTACTCCGGAATTTGAACTTGAGTGCTTTGGGATGGATAAATGAGAGCAACTTTACTCTTTTGCTGAGGCTGTAGTTCAGTTATCTGAACATCTTCTGATGAGCTTAAAGTGCCAGATCTCAGCCTTTTCCCTGGCTGTCTAGCAGTCCAGGAGGCTGGAAGGAAATACAGTGAATATTTCTCATTAATGGAGTGTTCACAAAATATTTAAGACAATTAAAAAGCATCACAGGGAGACTGAAGAGATGCCTCAGTACTCCCCTTGCAATCATAAGGTCCTGAGTTTAATCCTTAGAACCTATGCATATATGTGCATGCAAATATGTATATTTGTGGGGGGTGATATTTGTTTAATTATAATCTCAACCAGATAGCCTGCTTCTTTGAATCTCGGGGAAGAAAGAGAGACTCAGTCTCTAAAAAATGTAATGAATTTTAAAGGGTTTTTTTCCTTAAGGATTTATGAGGACTATGTCTAAGGTTGTTCTTTGGCATACCCACAAACATGTACACATGAATACACACACACACACACACACACACACACACAGATACACACACACACAGACAGACAGACAGAATGCATCACAAGAACCATGGCTGGAGATAAATCTGAAAAAAAGCCTGAGTCTAAAGTGAAATAAATAAATAAATAAATAAATAAATAGTGAATATTATTTATTTTTATTCATTCGTTCCTTCATTCCTTTTATTTCTTTTTACTCACTATTACTGTGTGCATGTGTGCAATGCATGGGGGGCCAGGGCATATCGTACACATGGAGAACAGAATCCTCTTGTTTTTAACTTAGAGGAGGCGCTTTCTTTCCTTCTACCTTTATGTGAATTCCAGGGATCAAACTCTGGCTGCCAGGCTTGTATGACAAATTTCGTTACCCACTGACATAACTCACTGGTTCAGAATTAATTTTATTTCCATGCCTGTGGCTTTTATTAAAACTTGACGATGCCGTCTATTCATTAGCTCTAATATTCACTATAAAGAGGTTTTTAAAAACAAAACCTAAGCTGAACCTTTTCCAGGGAGATGAGAAAAAGCACAATGAGAAGTAATGCTCTAAGCTCTGCAGACAACCCAAGCAGTGCATGATGGGAACAGAAATTGTTGGGTCATCTGAAGAAGTTCCTTACAGAGATAAAAGGAAACACACAACCCGCCATTGCCCCAAATGCAGGCCTCACTTCAGCACTGCAAGCTTCAGAGCAAAGTGGGAAAGCTGACCTCCCAGACCTCCTGAACTCAGACCTGCAGCTTTAACAAGATCCCAGGGAGGCACATACAGGCAAGCTAGATCTTAAGAAGCGGCATTCCACTTCAATCCCTGTTTTATAGGTGGGAATAAAACCTAGTGTTTTGAAAGAACCAAACACACAGGTTTGTTAAAAATTTGTAAAAAGTACATCTGGATTTTTTTTTCTTTTAAATACAGATAGTAATACAAAATCTAAACGGAAAACTAGGCATGGACCGATATGATATTGTTTCAGACTATGACTTGGACGCCGGACACTGGTTGTGCTAGCTCTATGGTTGTTAGGAGAAGCTAAGTCTGCTGCTGGGATGTCCTGACCCCTAAAAACACAGTCTTACTTGGACAACATGTATAGTCCCTCGTGGGGGATAATTTTTCTCAGCGTCGGGGTTCCCCTCCCCTGAAGTCCTCAGGTGCAACCTCAATTAAAAAAATATAGGCTGTCTTCTCTATGATATGATAATTATTGCCATATTTAAAATGCAATCCTCTTCTAAAAATATGAATGTTAATGTAACATCTCAGCTCCACAGTGTGATTATCCATCATTTTAATTCCTCAATTGATTTTTTTCTAAACACTTTCAAATCAGCCAGGTATTTATTAGAAGTTTTTTTTTTTCTTTTTATTTTTTTTGGGGGGGAAAAGCATTTATGTTTGAATCTGTGGAGGAAAGTTAGCAACCACAGATTCTAACAACTTTTCTGATCTCAATCTTAAAGTCTTAGGAGGGGCTAATGATTATTTAGTATTTAGAAGCAGGTTAAAATTGGAAATCATCTCTTGAATACCAAAAGGCAGTTAAAGCATACAGTAGCCGAACTTAAAACCGAGGCATTTGTTCATTTAAATGAAGGAAGAGTTTGAAGAAAACAGCACCTATAGATAATACCTAATTCCAGTAGCCTGAATTTGTGTGAGGATCACACCGGAGAATCTTAAATTTCCCACCCTGTATAACAATATGGATGAGTCTCTTTTTTAGCACACTCCTGTGCAAAAGACGTAACATGTTTTTGGAGCTTCCCTTCTCACACCCTCCTACCGATTTGTCAGTGTTCACCTGCTGAATTGACTGTGAGTTTTAAATGATTATTATTATTTTTTTTTTTTTTTTGGTTTTTCAAGACAGGGTTTCTCTGTGTAGCCCTGGCTGTCCTGAAACTCACTTTGTAGACCAGGCTGGCCTCAAACTCAGAAATCTGCCTGCCTCTGCCCCCCAAGTGCTGGGATTAAAGGTGTGCGCCACCACTGACTGGCAAGTTTTAAATTTATAATGAGCTGATTTAAAAACAACCTTGGAGCGGGGCTGGAAAGTTAGTTCAGCAGTTAAGAACGCTTGTAGCTAGCTCTTGCCAAGGACCTGGTTCAATTCCAGCACCCACTCACTGTCACCGAGGTCCTGGCAGTCTGACACCTTCTGGCCTCTGCAGGCACTGTATAAGCTACACATGGTGCACATACATACATTCAGGCAAAACACTCACATGCAAAAAAGATAATGTTTTAAAAGGAAACATTAAAACAGATTCAGAAAAAGTTCAGGGACATTTATACTAGGGATGGCAAGAAGAACATAAGTCCTGAAAGCAGCAACTCCAAAAACTGCCTGGAGGAGGGGGACCAAGAGAAAGCCTTGCTGGTCCAGTTAGGCTGTAGTGCTCACCAATGGAGGGCAGCAAGCAGTCACATGATAAAAAAGAGAATGAGAAAGCCCAAAGTTCAGAGAAAACACGCTGGAGCTTTGGGAAATATGTAATCAAAAGAAAAAGATGGAGAAGGAGCCAAAGGAAAATCATGCTTCAGGACTCAGAGAGGTGGGCAGACTTAACTGCATGATGTCGAAGTCAGCTTCATAATCTTCTGCACCATTTCTTAGAAGGAAAAACTTTATGTATCTAAGAGCATAATTATTCTTCCATCTCTCTCATGTGACTTTAGGTGAGTCAGCTTTCCTGGTCAAGTGATTGACAGGCCCAGAGAAAATAGCCCTTAAGAGTGAAGACAGTGTGAACTAATCCAGTCCTGTCTCCATCTATTCTTTTGACCGGAAGGAAAGAGAGTTTTCTTAATGGACCTCAATAGAGCCCTCATAACGCTAAGCCTTTTCTGTCCGACATTTTATCACAGAGATGAAGAACAGACCAACTCAATCACTTGGCTTTGGTTACTTGTTCTTGTGTAGCTCGAAGCACAATATTGCCCAATACCTTCAGGAAGGTATTTCGTCACCAAGTGGGTTGTAAAGATGTGGGTTTCTAAAAATGCCCTGTCATTTTGTGAGCAAGACTTAACCAAACACAACTGATGTCAAGGAAAATAGGTTCTGTGGAAATGGAACGTTTTTGGTAGCTGAAGCAGGTGAAGTACTTCTCTGCTAACCAAAGATAGGGGAGTTGATGGAGAAAGGAATTCACAGACATTACTCAACTGCCGCTGCACAGACCTGTAAGTGAGGCTAGAGCAGGGTACTCTGAATTGAGAATCAAGTAAGCACCAGGAACGATATGTAGAGGTGACATCAGAGGCAAGAGGACAATGTGAGTTTCCCCAAGAGTTGTAGTGATTGCCAGGGTCCTTGCGATCTAAGTGTTAACTTACTGGGGCTACTCTTATTTGGTTTTCAGGATCATGTTTGATTTGGACTTTTCCAATATGGAGCTTTGGGGATGGAATGGGCCCCATCCTGGTTTGCTATCCATGGCTGTGCTAAATACTATGAACAAGAGGAACTTAGGGGAAGAGAAGGTTCATGTGGCTTACACTTCCAGGTCACAGTACACCATTGAGGGAACTCGGCATGAACTCAAGCAGAAGCTTGAAGCAGAATCTTCAAGGAGGAACGCTGCTTGCTGGGTTGCTCTCTGGCAGGATCACAGGCTCATGCTTAGCTGTCTCTCTAGCACAATCCAGAACTCCCTGCCTAGGGATGGTACTGGCCACAGTAGGATAGGCTCTCCAACATCAATTAATAATCAAGATAGTCTGCCACAGAAATACCAATGAGCCAACACGATCTAGGGAATTTCTCAGTCGAGGCTTTCTTCTCAATTGAACAATCAAAGCCAGTTAGGTAGCCCCAACCCCTCACAGCTTTACCCGATGTCTTTTCACTACTTTTAAAAAATCACAGTATTACAGTCTATCTAGTATATGTGTCTTTCTGGAGCTAATTATAACCTATCTCTTTGTTTTTTTTTTTTTTTTCAATTTTTCAGTACCTTCTATAGTACTTGAAATCTACAGTCTGCTCTATCTCACAGGGCATATCTTCATCTCTCAGGAAGAGATCTTTCAGTTCCTTCCAAATGTCATCTTTATGTTTCAGTTTGGGGAAAACAACCGATGTAAGAAGGCTCTGTGGCTGTGACAGTCACGCCAAAAAAAAAAAAAAAAAAAAAAAAAAAAAGATGGCACCGGAACTTGAATAATTGCACATTTCGTAAATTCTTAGTGTTCCCTATTCAAAAAGAAACTGAAATAAATGATGTCATTTAAAAATATCTCAAATCGGGGCCAGTGAGATGGCTCAACCAGAAAGGGCGCTTTGCTGACAAACTTGCTGAACATGGCAGAAGCCGAATTGACTCTAGTAAGTTTCCCTCTGACTTCTGCACATGTACCGTGACACATATTCACATACATGCAAACACACAAGAAATAAATGTCATTTTTAAAACCTCTGACCTTTGGGTAGAGGAGACAGGGCTTTGCATCATTTCCTCGATATACATACCTAAAGAACAACTCCTTAATGACAATTTAACCACTAAGACACAATAAAATTCATACAGCCAAGATTTTATTACTGCACACATAAATCACACGCGGCACACTCTTTTAGGATCCCCACAAAGTGTTATTTGAATCATTAAAACTAAATGGCACCTGTCAAAATAAATCAACCCAATACACTTCATGATTCGGAGATCAACATTTTATTGTTTCGACAAATTTGTTCATTATGAAATTTCTTCCTACAAAAAGTGTGTATTAAAAACAAATGTGAGTATTTTAACGTGTGCTTCTGCCTTTGGAGTCATCTGAACTAAGCTTTGTCATTCAGTGCGACGTTCCCAGACCCTAAATGGCCTGTCCCTCTTATAAAATGTTTTTACAGCTTTATGCTGTAAAAGTCAATCCAGCTGACAGATCTCGGCTGTTGCTTTTATGTATGTCTGTTTGATTTAACATGCTTCTGATTAACAATGGAGTTTCCTGATGCTGTCAAAATAACTAAGGTATTAAATGCCTTTCTAGAAATGACTGTTTTTAAAAGAGAGATTAAGTAAACAAGCCATTCCCCACCAGTGAAAATAATTGATTATGTTGTTGACTAGTTAAGGTTATGTTTAGTGGCACTCCCAGGGGACAGGTTATTACATTAGCATAAACAAAGAGAAACCAGGGCAGTCAGTGAGGGGAGCACAGGGGGGCCTGTGAGGAGGCAGAGATGTCTGTTTGGGGAGAGGACAAATGCTTTCCCCATTGAAAGTTTCCAACAGCCATCATGGAAACACCAGGGTCAAATGGAGTGTTGCAAGCTTAGTCTCGCTGTGGTAGAGACAGGTCCAAAGTGTTTCACAAATAACTTCTCGTTCACAAAAGAAGCAGGCAATTCTGAAAATTATTTTTGGTTCATGAATTTGAAAATTCTAAATCCATCAGGTTTGTAATCTGACTGTTTTTAGGTTTTTTTTTTTTTTTGACTTCCTATCCATTCTGTTTTATCTGAGCATTATCTCAGTAATGCTCAAGAAAAAAAATGTATTCATCTCTTTTCTGTGAGCCCCTTTGGTTAGAACATCACAAATAAACACTGGTCCACCTCCATCTCCAAGGTTCCCTTGGTGGAGTGAGCTAGTGGGATGGTTCTGGATGGCTATACTTCGGTCTGCACGATGTTGTGAGATGGCTCTGAACATTATTTTTTTTTTTTGGCATGTATTTACATTTGGAGCGTAGTAAACATTTATTTCTCCTTTGTTGGGTTTTGAAAGTAAAAAGCCTAAAACATGTTAAAAAAAAAAAAAACTACTACACTATTCTTGTCTACTTGTGGAGGCTAGAAGGTAAAATAATCATTCTTTAACTGCTTTCTCCTCCAAAGCAGGTAGACGTTATCTTCATTTATCTGGTTCTAGAAACACAGCGAGTGAGGTTTAGTCATTTACCCAAAGCAGCACACCTCATCCAAGCCTTTGCTACATGAGCACTCATCTTCTTGATGACAAAGGGTCATGATGTTTTCAGCCCAACCATGAATAGAAGCTGCAGCATACGTGGCCACACATTCCCTACTTGGTGGAGATGCTAACATTAAAGATGCAAAGGGAAATGTCAACTTACCCAGCAGTAACGTGACAGTAGCCAGCTCAATCACACACACACACACATACACACACACACACACACACACACACACACACACACCATTCCAGTTAACCAATGTCCTCTTAAGACTGTTATTTAATATTTATTGGCTAAGCTAGTATCATCCTGATCCCTTCCATTTTCTCAGGAAGACAAGCTGGCTAAATAGAGGTGTCAAGAAAATTACCTCCCTCAATCGAAGGATGATATTTATTAACTTGGAAGCAAGAATACAGATGTGAGGGATGGGGACATAGGAATGGTGGGTAGAGGGATTTAGAGTCCTTGTTTTGCTTCGGAGTGTAAGGGTTCTTGGAGGTCAGAATCTTTTTTCCAATTCTTAATTATTGGTTTGTTTTAGGTTTGTTATATATTTGTTCATAGAAGCGTTTTTTTCCCCTAACTGCAAGTCATAGCAACACCAGCATGATTGTATCCCATCCCCATGAGCTGAGTTGCTTGCACCATCAAAACCCAACACAGAGAGTTAATGAGGTAGGTACCTTGAGCAAGGATTTAACCAGTATGTGTTTCTGTGTTGAGTGGAGTCTAGTTTTAAGATTCTGAATTTTTGATTCAGGTGTGCATCAAGTTGCTAACTAGTAGAATACAAGAATTTAATAATCAAATCCTAGCTCCCCACAAAGAAGAATGGAGTCATGTCATTTGTATGGATTCAACTGGAGATAATCATATTTGGCAAATAAATGCAGTCTCAGTAAGAGAAACATCATGGCTTCTCTCCTTTGTGCTCCCTAGGTTTTCTATGGAAACCTAAAATAGTGAAAGTTGAGGCTTGAATGTTGAAGTGAAAAGGAGGGACTGACAGTGTAGAGAGAAGTAAGAATGAGTTGGCAGGAGACGGTATAATGTATACTTGAATAAAAATTAAACCAAATACATAACGTAGAAGTTAGAAAACTCTAGTCCCCAGCTATCTATGTGGTCTTGAGCAGCTCTTAACACCTCCTCTGGGTTAGCTTGTCCTCACCGGGCTGTGGAGTTGCCACTCCAGTCCTGATCAAGATAAGAACAAGCAGGTCAAACTGGGCCCTGCAGGTTTTGGTGAGAAGCAGATTGGCTGGAACTCGGGTGCAATAAAGCTAACATGTGACCTGAGGGATGGAACTTGAAACAGTAGAAGTGTGTGTCATCTCATTGGGCCAACAAGGCAGTCGTGTTTATGAGACCCAAGGGACAGACAGATTTCAAAAGACAGATGGAGGTAGAGAAATAATAACAGAGCAGAGTGTGCTATTGCTGGGGTCTGTCGTGGCCTAGAGGGATGTGAGTAGATTAGGTGGTCAGGAAAATGGATGGAGGTAATGGGAGGAGTCTCACTTAGAGCACATGACCAACTCCCCCAACAACTCTCCTATTGCTTCCTCTTCCCTTTTCTGTTTCCCACAACAGTTGCTGTCAGGTCTGCTAAAAATCCACAGGACCCAACTGAATTGCTTTAAAATGACGGGTCCTTCCTTAAGTTGGTGATGTTTCTATAAGATGCTCAAAATCCTAGACCCAATGCAGAGCCCCTGGACGCTCATCTACGCTCATTTCTAGAAGCAGTCTCTTCCATGGTAATTTTTCCAAGGATGAAAATCAGATCTAGGTTAACTTTTTGACCCAGGAAGCCAACTTTCTGAAGAAGTGGTGTCGCAATCATTTTAAATCCTGACCACATTTTTGTGAAGCCCAGCTTTTATCACAAAAATGCCAAATTCAGTTGGAAGACTGAGGTGGACCCCAGTGATATTTCTTGTTCCTTCCCCCCCCCCCAATTACATGTGATCATCTACAGCAATGCCTTAGGAAGGGCCTTTTGCTGTGAATTTACCCCTTGCCTACCTCTAGTATTAATCAATCACCCAGAATGGGACAGTTAGAACCAAACACCAAGTTTCTTATTCACTCAACCACTAAGAAACAGCTCACCATGAATGGGCTTCTTCCATAAGGCCAGGCAACCAAAAGACACAACGGGAGAGCTCTGCCCTTCATGGGCCAGGTTGGGGTAAAGGAATGCCTTTGCTGGCCTAACAGCCATAGCAGTGTGAACAGCTTTTGTGCTGGGATGGTTAATACTCACTATCAATCTGACAGGATCTAGAATCACCTAGGAGACAAGCATGCTTCTTG
>JANHMN010000006.1:44655917-44692991 GCA_030674055.1 Rhabdomys pumilio
AACTTACGTGAGTTACTCAGGGCTGGGGATTCCACTTGTGGTCGGAATATGAGCATTACCAACCCATAGGGTTCATGTGATTTATAAATAGCTTTCTGTTTCAGAGAAAGCCCTATGCTTCTTGTAAATGAAGATTTATCTTTTTTTAAACTTATGAATGAATGAAGTGACGTTAACTTAAATTACCTAAAACAGTGTTGTTTATTCCCTAGGACAAGTTTTCTGGAACTCAAGGATTCTAACTTTCATGTGCCACATCAAGGAATGAAGACATAATGTTATAATGAGGGGGCTGTAATCTACCTGGAGGAAACAAGTTGTTGGAAGACCATAATCCATGCGATAAATAAACAAGGTTTGGGGCTGTCAGCCACCTTTCTTTGGATTAGATCTTAACATAACTATTGACACTCATCCAAAACCGCGCCTATACGTAGTAGCATCTGAAGTCAATCTCTGAGTGAATTTTTTAGTAACTGTCCAGTTATTTCTAGCAATATTATACTTAGGTCCATAAACTCTCCCTTCCTCCCTTATCCACCCACCCCCACCTCTCTGTGCCTAGGGAAAATTATTTAAGCTAGCTGAGTAGGGCCTGTGACTATTACAGAATGGGAGGGAGATGCTATATGGAAGAGAAGAGGGGAAGTCCCTGCTTTACAGGAGAAAATAAAAGGGAGTTAGTGACCGGGGCTCAACACAGGTTGAGGGATCAGGGAAAAGCGTTTGCAGGTCTGTGTGCTTTAGAGTGTCAAGTGTCATCATCAATTGCACTCTGTAAGGTTCTGGCTACTGGGGCCTAACGTCCACTCTCAGCAGTACCAAGAGCTAGAGCAATTGAAGGATAATAAGAGGAAAATGAGTAATGAGCCCATTTTATTAGATGCTGTAAAGGGCCTTCATTGAAACAGACTGTATTTAGCCTGTAATAAAAGTGAGCGAGGAAGGCCGGCGTTTAACATGGCAACTGGTTCAAGTAGAGAACATATTTTCTCTTTAAAAAAAAATCCCTGACAAATTATATGGCTTATGGGGAAATTTCTTGCTTGGAAATTTTCTATGACTACTGTACAGTTTTTATAGAGCTTGGCAGGTGTGCATAAATGTTCTCCTCCTGCCCATGCCCACCTCTCTCTCTCAATCTCTCTCTCCTCTCTCTCTCTCCCCCTCTCCCTCTTTCCCTCTCTCCCCTTCTCCCCCTCTCCTCCTCTCCCCCTCTCCCTCCTTCCCTCCCTCCCTCCCTCCTCCTCCTCTTCCTCCTCCTCCTCCTCTCCCTCCTTCTTGTTTGGCTTGAAATATTGGCAAGGACTGTAATAATAGCCAAGAAAGTAAGAGTTTATTTGTTAATTTGCTCACACCTCTTTCTACTGAGCACACAGAAGAGCTGAAAAGGAAGATGTTCAGACCATGTCATGTTTCTTAGGCTCCAAGAATCTTGCAGATGGATACATATGCTCTTCAAATCTTGATGTTGCAGCCCAGAGGATGAATTTGGCCACTGGAGCAGCACATGTTGTGAGGAGTTAATTTTGGTTTTTGTTTGTTTGTTTGTTTGTTTTTTGTTTGTTTGTTTGTTTATCAAGACAGAGTTTCTCTATCTAGCTCTGGCTGTCCTGGAACTTGCTTGATAGACCAGGCTGGCCTCGAATTCATTGCAGAGTGCTAAGATTAGAGGTGTGTGCCACCACTACCCGGCTACACCAGACATTCTTCACAGTGCTGTGATTACCTCTCATTTTCATATTAGCAACCAAAATTCCAAGACTCAGGAAAGCCTCATGATTTGCCTGGTACAACATATTGCAGCCTGGACTGACAGCTCAATCCAGTGAATTTTGGGGTCTTGGCTATTGCCGGTCAGAGTGATAGTAATACTTGGCAATTAGCTAACTAGGAAAGGCAAAACAAGCAATAACAATAAAGACAGGCTGTAGAACTCTAAGTTGGCTCCACAGATAAAGTGTGAGAACCGAAGTTCAAATCCCCAGAGCCCATGTAAAAGTCAACCTAGGTCTCTCTAACCAGGTGCTCCTACAAGACATGGGAAATGGAGACAGGAAAATTCCCAAAAGTTGGGGACCAGATATCCTAGTGTACAGCAAAAAAACAACAAAGAACTTTGTTTAAACCTGGAAGGTGAGGACTAAGACCAAAAGCTGTCCCTGTGACTTCTACATCCTTGCTATGGCATGTGCATACCACGTACATACACACACACACAGACACACACACACACACGGTATACAGATGTATAGATACACACTCAGAGAGATCATATGTACAGACATAGACCCAAAACTCCTCCTTTTCCTCTTCTTCCTCCTCCTCCTTTTCTTCTTCCTCTTCCTCCTCTTCTTCTTCTCTGTTTTCTTCCTTCTCCTCTTCCTCCTCCTTCTTTTCCTCTTCCTCCTCTTCTTTAAAGAAGTAAGCAATAAAGCCCCTTTAGGCAAACTTTCTGCAGTGAACTTAGAAACAATTCACACAATCCTGGATCTGTCTGCACCCCTAACAACTCTGAGACCTCTATGTTACCCTCCAAACATATTTCCTGCCCATGCTTTTTGGAAAAGCACTCACTCCAAGTATAGAAAACACTTGGAGGTAGGAGGTGACAGGAGAGTTGTAAAATGAGACAAACACAAAATTATACTAGAACTTTCAGAGGAGACAGTAGGAGCCGGGCTGTGGTGGTGCACGCCTTTAATCCCAGCACTTGGGAGGCAGAGGCAGGTGGATTTCTGAGTTCGAGGCCAGCCTGGTCTACAGAGTGAATTCCAGGACAGCCAAGACTACACAGAGAAACCCTGTCTCGAAAAACAAAACAAAACAACAACAACAACAAAAAGAGTCCGTAGGGCTGCTCCTTCCATTTGCCCCTGGTTCTGAAGTAATTCATCAGGTTTAACCAATGCAGTTTACTGTTCCCGCCCTAAGCAGCATTCCTAGAAAGTGAAAAGACTGCAGGGAAGAAAAAACAAAAATAAAAACAAAAACAAAAAAAGCACAGCAGAAGCAACCCACAACATTCTCTTTTGATTTCCACGTTGTCTCTTCTTTGACATCACCTGTGCCATATCTGGCTTCTTGGAACACTTACACAATATGAGACCCACGTACAGTGGTCTGTCCAAGGTCAGCACCATTTGAGGAACAAAAAGGCAGAGTGTGGTATAAATGGATAGCCTAAAAGTGAAAGCCGGGGCTGGAGCACAGCTCAGGTAGTAAAGCGCCTACCACACTCATGAGGAGCTGAGTTCAGAATCCCAGTATGAACATAGGAAGACAGGCTGCAGGGTGTGCATCTGTGATCCCAGCACCAAGGAAGCAGAGACAGGCAGCTCCCTGAGGCTCATTTGGATAGCCAGCCTACAGTGAGCTCCAGATCCAGTGGGAGAGCCTATTTCAACATATAAGATGGAGAGAGATTAAGGAAGACACCTGATGACAACTTTTGACTTCCACATGCACACAGGTGTGTTAACACTGAA
Source organism: Rhabdomys pumilio (assembly GCA_030674055.1). Taxonomy (NCBI): domain Eukaryota; kingdom Metazoa; phylum Chordata; class Mammalia; order Rodentia; family Muridae; genus Rhabdomys; species Rhabdomys pumilio. Next base: position 44,659,406 of record JANHMN010000006.1, read on the forward strand.
ACAGGCATGCACACAGGTGAAAACACACACAGACACACATGTATTTTCACTTCAAAGAAAATTCAAAATCACATAAAAAATATTCTCTCCTTCAGGTATCTGCATTTAATTTTTTTTGACCCACGGTCTACAAAACACCTACCAAAACTTTCTTCAGACTGAATTCCTGTAACGTAACGTGAAAGATATTAATACGTCATAAACTGGGAATGAAATATGACCTCAACTGGGTACAACCCATCAATCTCCTGTCTGTTAGAAGATCATGGAGAAGAATTACAATCAAAATGTCAGAATTGGCAGGTAAGCTTGAATAGTGGATCTGGGCCCTGTCTGGTTAAGGGTTACATGGCAGTCAGCCCCTCCTCCTACTCTGTGGTGTAGTAGATGTGGTCAGAGCCACCTCACTGGCGACAATGCTGCCTTCCAGTTGAAAACTTTGAGTTCAGTTTCAAAAACAAAGATTTGATTTTGCGACAGTTGATTGTGCTTTGTACCCAAATCTGCAGGCCTGGTGATTCAAGCTTTGTCTAGTCAGTTTCTTAAAAAGAAGCATTAGCCCAAGTTTAGAAGTTAGGGTGCTGTCTTCCCATCCAATGCTCTTGCAACTACACTTCCTTGACATTCTTGGTAGGTTTGCAGCCCTGAGATTTGTGAGGTAGAGGAGGAGAGGTGAGAGGAAGGAGAGATGTATCAGCTTGTCACATACAGAGACAGGAGCCTGAGACTCAAGTTCAACAAGTAGACATGGCCAGTATTCATCACAATTATCAATCTGGAGATGAGCCAGGTATCATGATCCCCTAGAGGACGAAATAGAAAGGAACTCGGTGTGTCCCCACCTTCGTGTGTGTGTTTAGGTATATGGGTGCACACAGATGCCAGTCAGCTTCAGGTGTTGTTCCTTGGGAGTGATCTATCTTATTTTTGAGACTGGTTCTTGTATTGCAGCCTAGGAGCTTGAAGACTGAAAGGCTGGCTAAGCAGTGAGCTCTGGAGATCCATCCGTCTCTACCCCCAGTGCTAGAATTACACTTGGGCACCACCATCTCTATACCATTACTTGGTTACTGAGTTAAAACTCAGGGCCTTATGCTTGCACAGCAAATGCTTTGACAACTGAGTCATCTTCCCAGCCCTCAGGTGTCAACATTGAAGCTTCAGTGGAGACACGGAGAAACACACCGTGCTGATGAAACCAGGAGGCTACAACGCGCAAGCGCACAATGCGAGTTTCATGACTTCTGTGTCTGATTCTTTATTTTCTTCCATAGTCCGAGGAAAAATTCAGAAGACGAATACTCCCTTCAACAAATAAGTCAGATGACTTGTAAGTGAGATAAGACTAACGTGGATCCAGGGGCTGGACAAACTGTTCTCCGGCGAGCATCTGTGGACTCAACCCGCCAAGCGCTTCCCCCATCATGTCGCAAGAATCAGAATTGTCAGTTTCAGGACCCTTCTGTATTAAAGATTGTAAGTAACGTTTTAAAACAGTGAGTTTTTACAGATGGTTGTGAGGCACCATGTGGTTGCTGGGAATTAAACTCAGGGCCTCTGGAAGAGCAGTCGGTGCTCTTTACGGCTGAGCCATTTCTCCAGCCCCGCATTAACAATGAGTTTTTAATAGAAAGAAAGCAAATGTATTTATCACACTGGAAAGAGAGCAGTGACCATGGCAGGAGTAGAAGAGTAATTTTACAAATAACCCATTCAGTTACCTGGACTAGAAAGTGAGTTATTCTAAATCCTGTGCTTACTTTAATTGTTTATAGTGGCAATTTGTTTTAAATATGTCTACTCTCCCAAATTTCATGTTTTTGTGCTTGTTTTTTTTTTAAAGTACCTTTTACTGTGTGTGTGTGTGTGTGTGTGTGTGTGTGTGTGTGTGTGTACATAAACCCATGCAAGGGGAAAGCTACACCACAGTGTGGAGTTCAGAGAACAACTTGCAAGAGTTTGTTCTCTGCTTCCAACCACATGGGTCCTAAGACTTGAACTCAGGTCCTCAGGCTTGGCAGCAGGCTTCTTTACCCACTGAGCCATCTCACCAGCTCTAAACTCTTATTTTGTTGTGTCTACTTGTTAAATTTTCCAATAGAAACACTTCAGGGCACTTAACCGGGCTCTGGATACACTTCACCAGAGTATCTGGGTTTCCTTGTCTCTCTACATCACTCCTTAAAATGGGAACGTGGAAGAACCCATGATTTGGATACGAAAGAGGCCAGCTTCAGAGTTGTCTATTACAGCATAGCTGAAGATATTACTGCGTGCTTATTTCTTTAATTGTGGACTAGAACCATGTGCTATTGAACTGGCACGTGATTATATTATAAATGTCCCAAGAAAAGGGAAATGATGAAGAAACAGAGTAAGGTCAACTTGGTCAGAAATCACACACCTTCCTTTTTAATTTAATCAAAGAAATCCATGATTAAAAAGCATTGATCTAGCACAGAGGAAAGAGGACTTCATAAAAACATTGCTCAGGTCTCAAAGAGCAACTTCTTCATATACGTTGCCAGACAAACACACAACCCAGTCAAGCAAATAGATCCAAAACTCCCACCCCAGGGAGCCTCATCGCCTCTGTCCTAAATATATTACACCCTGCCATGTGGCACCCAGCTAATCATCTACAGCAGAGGGCGCCTCCTTGGCTAACTGGTTCTGTCCCTCCCTGTGTATCTGCAGGACAGGGCTGAGGACAGACCAGCAGGGCCTGAAGTGGCTTTGCTTTGCATATGTGTTTCTAAGAAGACAATGCAGGGCATCTTCACTTCCTCTTCCTTTATTTGTCTTGGCCTAATTCAAGTCCTGTTGGCTCTGTGCTGAGACAGCTCTGTTTCCCCCAGTAATAAACCTCTGACTACGTATTGGCTACACCAACCCTTGGATGAGCTGCTCGCTCTCCTGAACTGTGTTCCCAGCCCAGAACTCTGTGCTACAAATAACTGATGTATATCAAAACAAGTTAGCCATGTCTAGCAGGTAAATACTGGAGCATCAGAAACACCAATATGCTGTGGCTTTACTGACAAGGTCGTGGTCTCCTCCATGCTTGCTTGGAAACATTGTTGGAGATTTTAATAAAAATAGTCGGGTCATCGTGTGGCTTCTTGCTAAAGTTCAGTTTAAAGCTGGATATTTTTGGCATCACTGGGTGACCATTGCTCTCTCTATCTAAATGAATAAGATGAACTTTGTCACAAAATAAATACATACTTACCATATCCAGAGATAGCTTAACAAGCCAAAAACATATCGAATGCATTACGTGTGGGTGTCTGTGTGTATGTGCATGCGTGTATGTATATGCACATGCTTGCACATGCATACATGTTCATGTATATGTGGGTGTACATGTGTGTAGTTAGATATAAACCTCATCATGGGTCTTCCTCAGTCCTGTTCTATCTTGTTTTGAGGCAGGGGTTTTGAGCCTGGAGGCTCAAGCTTTAGGCTGGAATGGCTGGCCAGTAAGTCCTAGGGACCCACCTGCCTCCCAGTGGTTGGATTCCTATCGTATGCTGCCTTGCCTGGTTTTTAGTGTAGGTTCTAGGGGTTCTGGGGCTTGAACTCAGGTCCTCATGCTTGTGCTGCAAGCGCTTTACCAACTGAGCCATCTCTTTCCCCAGGTGTTTCTGAACTCATGTAACACTAGTCATGGAAGAAGTCAAAGTTCAGAAAGCAAAGAATTTCCCAGATGATCCAAATCCAAGCTTAGAGAAGCCAAAGTCCTAGCCACTACTGGGCAGGGCCTCTCTTGGCAAGTCATCTATCACTGGAACTATTATTCAGAAACAGATGTTAATACATTTTTTAATGTGGAAAGTTGTGCTCATTCTGTTTTCTTTTGCAGTTTCCTTTCTTCTAAGTGCATGATTTTAGAGAGATAAATAGGCATCAGCCAGTATTTTACAAAAGAGGTCTAGAGAGAAAAGAAATAGAAGTCTCCATGCTAAACAGTAGCCAGGCCAAGACAACATATCAATTCCCAGAACAAAGTTCCTTCATTTCCAGAATGTCACAATTCATGCAAAACAAGACACCCATTTCCTCTGAAATATCTGTTCAGCTCACCCCAAAGCAGAAGTCCACTCTCAAATCAGCAAAATCAGTTAGTGTGTGGTCAGTGCTTGGAGTGGGGCTCGGTATGATGACTAGCCCTTGGACGTTATCAGAAAATTCTCCTTAGTGACGTATCTCACAGAAGCAGCCAATAAATTCACACTTTCATCTGCGCATTGATCCCCACATTGCTTTTTTCTATGCTGATTATTCTAACAGGCTCAAGACTGTTCAACAAGGAGCATTGCACACACACACACACATACACACACTAACCCTCAAAGGACCTTTCTATATCGATTCTGATTTCAGTGTGAGAAAAAATAACTTGATCATTAATTTTAAAAAAATCAAATGATGATATGATTTTTTTAAAAAAAATCCCTTTCCCAGGCCAGCCTCCTAGGGGCATGCACCAGCAGTTTCTTGCATGCCTTCTAACTAACGTTATCCCTATGAAGTCACCTCCATGGTTTTATACAAGTGAACAGGTATAAATTAAGTCATTCTGTGACCTGATTCTCATAACTGGCAACAGTGCTTGGGAAGGTTTCTTTTATGTGGGTCTGTGTGTGTAAATGGATGTAAGGGGCACCTTTGTCTATGCTGGTACTTACGGAGGTTAGAGGTCTTCCTCCCATCACTGTCTAACTTGGTTTTGAAGTATGGTATTATTGTGTGTGAATGTGTATATAAGTGTGCTCTGGAGTGTGATTGTGCGCGTGCCACGGCATACGTGTAGAGATCAGAGGTCCGCTGTTGGAAATTGGTTCTCCTCAGTTGTAGGTTCCAATGATTGGACTTGGGTCATCAGGTTTATGCAGCAAGAACTTTGGCCTGAAGAAGGTGAGCCGTCTTGCTGACCCCAGACATTTTGTTTGTTTGTTTGTTTTAGACAAAGTCTGTTTACTGAACCCTGAGCTTGTCATTTTGCCTAGCCTGGCTGGCCAATGAGCCTCTAGTATTCATCTGTCTTCATCTCCTTGGTGATAGGGTTGTAGATTTGTGGGGTCATGCCTGGCTTTGATGGGGGTTCTGAGGATCAACCCTGATCCTTCTGCTTACACAGCGAACACTTTCCCTACTGAGGTGTCTCACCAACCTCAGTCTTCCTATGTCTGCATGTATAGTTCCCCATTTTCTTCTATAGCATATTCCACCGAGGAAATACAGTATACATCCTTAATCTGGCCTGCACCGTGGCTATTGGGATTATTTTCAGTTTTTGCTCTAAGAAATGATAGCTATGTATTTGTACAAATCTTTATATACATTTCCAGTGCACTCACGATACAAGTTATAAAACAAAAATTGCTTGAGCAAAGCATGCAATAATTGTAGAGTTTTAATTGACATCACCAAACACTCTAAGATAAAACAAAACAAGTGCATCTAGGAGCACGATGCCAGTTTGTACTTGAACTGTGACCTATGTGGGGGGTGATTTCCCATAGTCTCTTAAGGCACTGAGTGCTGTCAAAAAGATAAGTAAAAACCATGTCCCAGGTTTCACTTGAAGTTCTTACTTGCCAATGGAATTGGGGGTGTTTCCATGCTAATATTCTGTTTTGGGGGTTTCATTGTTATTTTGCATTTTATTTTTATTACTTTCTTTTTAATTATTTATTTATACCCCAAATGTTGTCCCCTCTCCCCAGACCCCTCTCCCAGAATTCTTCACCCTCTCGCCGCTCCCCTTCAACTCTGAGAGGGGTCTCCCCGACCACAGAGAACTCTCCCATCCCTGGGGCATCAAATCTCCACAGGATTAGGTACATCCTCTCTCACTGAAGCCAGACAAGGCATCTCTGCTACATCTGTGTCCATGTATGCTCTTTGGTTGGCAGCTTAGTCTCTGGGAGCTCCCAAGGGTCCAAGTTAGTTGACACTGTTTCTCTTCCTGTGAGGTTGCGATTCCCTTCAGCTCCTTCAATCCTTCCCCTAACTCTTCCATAGGAACCTTGATCTCCGTTCAGTGGCTGACTGTGGGTATCTGCATCTGTCTCAGTCAGGTGCTTGCTGATAGAGCCTCTTAGAAGACAGCCATGCTAGGCTCCTGTTGACAAGCACAACGTGGCATCAGTAATAGTGTCAGGGTTTGGTGCCTGTCCGTGGGATGAATCCCAAGTTTGGCCGGTCACTAGATGGCCTTTCCTTCCGTCTCTGTTCCATTTTTGTCCCTGCATTTCTTTTAGGCAGGAGCAATTCTAGCTCAAAAATTATGAAGGTGGATTGGTGATTTTATCCCTCCCCTGGTGGCCTTGTCTATCTACTTGAGGTGGTGGTCTCTTCAGGTCTCCCCACTGTTGAGTATGCCAGCTAAGGTCACCCCCCCATTGACTCCTGGGAGTCTCTCACAACCCAGGTCTCTGGGACTTTTTAGAGGTTCCCCCCCAGCAGCTGCATATTTCCATTCATTCTCTTAGCCCTCTGGGCTTCTCTCCTGTCTCCCCTTATACCTGATTCATCCCCATTTTTCCCTCCCCTTCCCCTTTCTCACCCAGATCCCTCCCTATTTCTGCCTCCCATGATTATTTTATTCCATCTTCCAAGTGGGACTGAAGCATTCTCACTTGGGCTTTCCTTCTTGTTAAACTTATTACGGCCTATGGGTTGTATACTGGTTATTCTGTACTTTTTGGCTAATATTCACTTCTCAGTGAGTATATACCGTGCATGCCCTTTGGTTCTGGGTTACCTCACTCAGGATGATAATTTCTAGTTCTATCCACTTGCCTGCAAAATTCATGATGTTTTTTTTTTTAATAGCTGAATGGATTTCCATTATGTAAATGAACCACATTTTCTGTATCTATTCTTCAGTTGAGGAACATCTGTGTTGATTCAAGTTTCTGCATATTATGAAAAAGACTGCTATGCACCTATGGACACTTGATCCTTGACAAAGAAGCCAAAAGCATACAGTGGAATAAAAGAAGTCATCTTTAACAAAAGGTACTGGTTTAACTGGTGGTCTGCATGTAGAAGAATGAAAATAGATCCACTTTGGACAAAGCTCAAGTCCAGGTGGATCTAGGGCCTCTGTATAAAACCAGATAGAAGAGAAAATAGGAAATAACCTCAACGCATTGGCACAGGGGAAAATTTCCTGAACAGAATACCAATGGCTTAGGCTCTAAGATCAGCTAAAGATAAACGGGACCTCATAAAACTGAAAAACTTCTGTAAGGCAAAGGACTCTGTCAATAGGACAAAATGGCAACCTGCATATTGGGGAAAAAATCTTCACTAACCTCATCTCCAATAGAGGAATAATATCCAAAATATATAAAGAACTCAAGAAGTGAGACTCCAAAAAAACCTAAATAACCCAATTTAAAAAATGGGATACAGAGCTAAGCAGAGAATCTTGAATGGCTGAGAAGCACTTAAAGGAATATTTAACATCCTTAAATTAGTCATCAGGGAAATGAAAATCAAAATGACCCTGAGATTCCACCTCACACCAATCAGAATGGCTAAGATCAAAAACTCAGGTGACAGCACCTGCTGGCAAGGATGGAAAAAGAGAAACACTGCTCCAGTGGAACTCTGTTTATAGGTTTTTTTTTGGTTTTTTTGTTTTTTGTTTTTTGTCAACTGCCCAATTTTTGTTTTATTTCTTATAATATATATATATATATATTATATATATATATAATATATATATATTATAAATTTATATATATATATATATAAATTTCCCATTTTTGATCTTTACATATAAAAAATCCCCCACTTAAAAAAAATTTATTTATTTTATATATTTAAGTACACTGTAGCTGTCTTCAAACACATCAGAAGAGGTCATCAGATCCCATTAAGGATAGTTGTGAGCCACCATGTGGTTGGCAAGACTTGAACTCAGGACTTCTGGAAGAGCAGTCAGTGCTCTTAACCACTGAGCCATCTCCCCAGCAAAATCCCTTACTCTTATGCAGTACAAGTATTTTCTTTGTCATTTGGTATAGCTCACAGTATTAAGATAGAAAATCTTAAATAGAAAATCTATAGAGACAAGAGAGAAGAGAGAGTAAAACATTTCCCAATAGCTTTTGAAGATCTGTGGTTGAGTCTTGTGTCAAAAAGAGAGTTCCTCTAATTCAAGACTATGTAACAAATCCCCCTATATTTTTCTCCTAGTGACATTTTGGATTTTGAGATTTGAAATTATTGGCTCAAACGTCAACTTCAAAACAGCACAAAAGATTTTTGTTTCCCTTGAAAACACCAAAATATCAAGCGAATAACCGTATTTTCACAAATAGCAAACAAAGGTTAAGAAATAGATGAAGACCTACTGAGCTGCATTTCATTAAAATGAGCTTTCTGCTGGGTAAACAGAAAATGCAGGGAGTTTCTGATCTAGGTATTGCAGGGCTGTTCTCAACAGAACAATAATAATAATAAAAAAATAAGTCAATAGAAACAGACACATAGTTAGGTCCAGTTATTGGAACCAGCTGCACTAATTTTAGAACAATTATAATAATAATCTGAAAGAATGTATGGGAATTTTAGATATAACGGTGAAAGATGAAAGTATTTGAGACGACGGAAGAAAGCTTTCCGGACCCTAAAACACAACATTTAAACTATGCCTGATGTCTTTAACAGTCCCTTGAGTTTTAGATGAGAGTAGTAAACTTGAACACCACAGGCTGACATGCCCAGCGGGGACAGAGCCGAGGAAAAGATTAACACTCACAGGAGTCACGGGGTCAGCAATCTCAATGATAACGGACTCCTCATCGATGTCGCCAACCAGAAGACAACAAAATGGTAACTTTGAAGGGGGAAAGGAAAAAATCACTATCATTCCAGAATTCTAGCACAGTAAAACCACCTCTCAGAGACACAGATGGACAGGGCAGGTACAAAAGGAGCAGTCACAAGTGCGGCCATCGTAAGTAAGGAACAGCAGATGTCCGACTCGGAAGGCACAAAAAGACTCTGGTCCCCAGAGTTCCTGTTGGGTCATGAATATTAGTGCTGTGTTCCCCCTGATAAGAAGCCATTGTTCTTCTGTTTTCTCCAGCACTGGCTGTCCAGCCGCTGATATATTTTCCCAAATCCTCTACTTGCTTTTCATTTTTCACTTTGCAATAATAAATTGCCACAAGAAATTAGGGGAAAACCTCTAGGCTTTGCATCCAGAGAGCCATGAGTATAATTCCTCTAAGACGGAGAATTTTCACTTACAATTTTTCCCACTTTGTATTTGTGACTACTAAATGCTTAGATGTACTTTCTAAATGTTAATTTGTGTTTTAATTGCTCACATATGTACTGAAGCCCAGGGAAGTTGACACAAAGAACACCGCATCTCTTCCTGGGATTGTGAGTGGCTAGGTAAACCATTTCCTTCTTGCGCAAACAAACTCTTTCAGTTAAACTTTTGCATACTCTCTTCTGGAAGAATGCAGTACTATCCACTAGTTTGTAAACAATTAGAGAGGGCTGATGTTGCCTTTGATGAGATCAGACCAATTTGTAATATGGACAGATGTAATGGGGGGAAACAGGCACGTGACAAAAGAAAGGAACAAGAAAGAATTGCTCATTGACTTGTGCATTCTAAGCCAAATGGGCTCTTTTCTAAATGGCTACAATTTTAATTAACTGTCCCCTGGGCAGTTATCATTCATCTGCAGATTCTTTCCACAAATAGTAGATGGGTTTTACAAGAAACTCACTGTAGGAAGTGTCCCCTGCCTGCCACCTTGCAGTGGTGGCATGCCCCCCACTTACTTTGGAGGCAGTATTTTTGCTTTTACTACCACCCCCACCTAAAAACATTGAGTGGCTTAAAAATAGATGACCTTTCATTCACACACATGGTAGTTTAAATGCACAATTATTATCCCTCTTCTCTGTTTCTTTGACTCTTTCTCTTCTCTGTATCAGTTTTGTCCTCAAGCTGACTGCAACTAAAGCATGAGTAGACATCACAGTCAAGCATCATTTAAAAAGAGGAAAGGAAAGAGGAGGTGGGGAGAGGAGGATTCCCATGGGAAGAACGGCGCTGGGGCACCACCATACAGCATCTGAAATTATACTCCAGAGCCATAGTGACAAATGTAGCCCCGAGAGAAACACAAAAATAAAAATGCACACCAACTGACGAGATGGTCCAGAAACAAACCAACCCAGCTACTTCCGCCTATTTTTCGACAAAAAATACCAAATTAGAAAAAAAAAAGACAATTTCTTCAATAAATGATGTTAGGGGATGCAGATATTCACATTCAGAAGGATGAAATTATGATTATGTCTTTTATTCCACATAAAAATAAGTTCAGGATGGGTTGAAGATATTAACATAAGGCATGAATCTTGGAATGTGTCAAGATATAATCACAGGCAAAGATTTTATGTAAAGGACTCTGAAGGCATAAGAAATAACCCTAAGAATTGGCAAATGGGATTATATGAAATTAAGCAGCTCCCCCCCAAGGGAAAGCATTTGCGGCACAAAGAGGCAGCGAACGGAAGGATATCACATGCTCTTGTGCATCCAGGAGGGAAAGATATCTAGATGTTTAAAGAATGGCAAAAATTAAACACCAAAAATCAAATCTTCCAGTCAACAGAGTAAGGAAGTAAAGAAACAGCTCTCTCTCTCTCTCTCTCTCTCTCTCTCTCTCTCTCTCTCTCTCTCTCTTTCTCTCTCAAAAAAAACAAAAAAACAAAAACAAAAACAAGCGACCGGTAATACCTGGGAAAAACATTCACATCCTTAATCCCCGCCCCCCCCCTGCCAAACACAAATTAAAAATACTTTGAGAGCGTTAAGAACAAAAACCTTTCTGATCTTACATGTTTTTTTTTTCTTATTTTAGATTTATTTCGTTTTTGATTCTTAGAAGGTTTGTGTGTCCCTGTGTGGTTATGGGTACATAAACAGGTTAGGAGCCCTCAGAGGCCGGAGAGATCAGATGCCCACTTCCAGCTGAGTTCCAGGTAGCTGTTAGCTGTGGGTGCTGGGACTCGAACTTTGGTCCTCTGCAAGAGCAGACACCCCCCCCCCCCCCGCCCCCTTCACTCGAGCTCCTTTCTTGGCCAACATGACTGACATGAGGAAAACAAAGGACAACCTGTGTTGGTGAGGATGTGAGGGAAAAGAAACCTTTATGTGCTGTTGATAAGAATAAAGGTGATAGAGTCGCTATGGGCAATTATTAAATTTCCCTACAGAGCTAAAAGTCTAATTACCAGATGGCCCAGCACTACCACTCTCAGGTGTTAAGCCAAGGGGCATTAAGTCCTATCACAGAACCACTTACGCACTGGTGTTTATTGCTGCACTGGTCATATGGCTAAGAAGCAAGCTAGCCTAGGTGTCCATTGCAGTATTCGGTGTAAAGAAATGTTAGACTTGACTTCTGCAGGAAAATGAGTGATACTGGAAGTCTTCATGCTAAATGAAATAGAGGAGACCCTGAAAAACAAACAACCCAGGCTTCGACTCATAAGCTCTTCCTGGCTGGAGTGCGGATGCGCAGATAGATACAGTTCATAAAACCCTTCTAGGCACCAAAATGGGAAAGATGAGGTCTTGAAGGAGGGGGAGCCAAGACAGAGGGTAATGTTATTCAGGTGCTATGACAGGTGCAGGGTGTTACTGGAAGGCAGGAACAGAGCCATCAAGAAAAGGGCAGTCAGGAGAGGGGTATAGATGAGGAAGGGATTAAGGACACACAAAACTTTCATAATAAAATCCATTGTCTTATGTGCTAACTTAAACTAATCAAAAAGAAATTATTCCTATAATTCAAGTATATCTTTGCCAAGAATCACGTTTAATTTAAAGAGACTTCTTAGAGAAATGTTTACAAATGTTTGCAAGACTAGGAACTAAACATAGCCTTGGCCAGGCTGCAGTGACTCAGGGTAAGAGCTACTCTCCTGTACATTAAATGGAAATGTTGGTGTTGAGAGACAGACTCCTCAGAGTTCGGGCCTCACTCTCTCACTGAGGTAATCCCAATTGATCCCTATGGCAGCTCGTTCATGGCTCCAGTCCATCCACACACTCAGTGTTTCCGAGGGATTTTCAGAGGCACAAATCTGAGCATGCTACCTCCCTGGGAGTCTCGTGTGCACCTGTGTCCTGGCCTCAGCCTGGGACCTTAGCCTCCACTCTCATTCCAAGCCCCATTCTATGCTTCCTGGACTTCAGCCTTTGTACACACTGCTCCCTCTTTTGGAATGTTCTTTCTCCCTTAGCCGTCTATTAAAATCCCATTTAGTCTTCAAAATTCCATCCAAATACTTTATCCTTTGAAAAAGTCCATTATCAACCAGGAGATGTTAGTTGACTCTATTTAATACAATATTAATAGGATTTAACACTGGGAGGATCAGAATCGAATTCCCCTCCCAGGAATGTGTGACCTCATCAGGTACCAGGTAGAGACTGGGTTTTTACCGTTTCTAGACACCATCAAGTTAACCTGTTCCTGCTTCATGCATGCTGGAGGACATACCACTCTAAGGTTCAAGACAGAGCACTTCCTTACTTAAGACAAAGATAAAATATACAGTCTCTCCCTCTCCCTCTCCCTCTCCTCCCTCCCCCTCTCCCTCTCCCTCCCCCCTCCCCCTTTCCCTCTCCCTCTCTTTGTCTTATTGTGTGTGTGTGTGTGTGTGTGTGTGTGTGTGTGTGTGTGTGTGTGTAGAACTTGCAGGGGTTAATTCTTTCCTCTCATCATGTGAGACTTGGGGATGGAACCTATGTCGTTGGGATTGCCAGCTTCCCCCTGAGCCTGCTGAGCCACCCCCTTCCCACTCATCCCCATTACTCTCATTGCCAATCTTTTAGTGGAAAAAGAAGCCCTGATCTTTTACATAAACCCCTTTTCTAACATGATAACACTACTGACAATCGTAATATCAACACAAATTGATTTCATGGTTCCTCCAATCAACATAAAGCTTTATTTCTTCCTTTTAGATTGAGGTCACACTATGTAGCTCTGGCTGATCTAAAATTCTCCATGTAGACCAGTTGTCCTCAAACTCAGAGAGCCACCTGCCTCTGTCTGCTCAATGCTGCGATTAAAAAGTGTGTGCCACTACATCACGCTAAAGTCATATTTCTTACTTGCTTCTATTGCTGTAAGACCTAAGTGATAAAGGTGTGTCTACTTTACAGTCCTTAAAGGAGAGTTAAGTTGCTTGAGAGAGCACTGGCCACAGGCCACAGCTGTGTTAGCTACTTTTTCTTCATCAGACCTCAAGTCACCTCACAGTCAGCTAAAGGAAACAACTGCTTAAGAACATTCTAGTTATTGTTAGTACAGAAGCGAGAAGATAGGAACTTACTTGCTATGACTACTGCTTTAATTCTGAAAGCAATGCATCCTGGTACAAGAGTCTAGTGCAACTCTTCCAGCTGTTGCACAGGAAACAGTCAGGTCAGCGCCAGTCCTGTTACAGTTGGATGTGAAATGAGTCCCATGGGCTTGTGAGTTTGAACACATGGCCACCAGCTGGTGCCAGGCCTTGAGACAGAGCCTCAGTGGAGGAAGTGGGTCACTAGGACTTGGGTCCCTTTCCCCACTACTACTTCCAATCAATTCTCTATTTCCTGACTGTGGATATGATGTGACAAGCCACCCCACACACCTGCCACCATGCTTTCCTCTTTCTGAAGGGCAGTAGCCATTTAAAGTTTAAGCTATACTATACTTTCCTTCTTTAAATTAAATTTCAGTTCTTACCAGGCATTTATCACCTATAGGGAAAGTGGCTGGCACACTATGCTTGTGGGATGCTCACCTTTAACAAACCTGCTTTTTCTAGACGTTGCCTAAGAGGAGATCCTGGTCTATAGCAGGCATTCGATAAATCCCTGAAGAATTAAAACATAAATGAATTGATAAATGAATGGTGACATTTTCATGAAATCCATTTAGTACTCTTGTTGGTTTGTGCACTTCCTAAGAAAACATCACAATTCTGTATAATATTCTTTTTATTCCTGTATAATTCTTTGAACTGATTTTTACTGAACCTGTGGCCAGGGATTAACTTCAGGTGTCTTTCTTACTCTCTAGCTTCCTTGTTTTTAGAGACAGTCTCTCACTTGCTGATTTGGATTGTCTGTGTGTCTAGCAAGCCCCAGGAATGTGCCTGTCTCCATCTTCCCAGAGAAGAGATTACAAGGGTATGCCTCTGTGTCAGACCACTTTCTCTGGGTTCTGAGGATTGACCTCAAGTCTACTCTGCCAACAGAGTTCTAGTTCCCCAGCTCAAAACCGATTTGGTAGACTTAAAAAATTCTTACTGGAAAAATAACTTCCCTATCCTCTAGCACCATGCCCTGTTTTGGGAGTTAGAAAATGCAGCCTTTTAAATGGCATGTGCATAACTGGCCTCTGGTGTATAATAAATACCTAAAGAGTCTCTCACCCCCAGGGCTATGCTTTCTTTGGATTTGGCAACAAGACCTGCGTTGTTTCTTCTCTGAGTCTACCTAGAATAGGGATTTAACTGACTCGGCTTATGGCAATTGCTCAATTCTGGTGACACATGCCTGCCTGACTAGCCAGCGAGACACAGCTTTCTTGTACTTCTTTGAGGGACTACAAGATAAGAAGATTGATAGATGGGGCGGTTTAACTAGAGAGCACTTATTAGTAGGAATTCCAGACCTGGTCCAACCCCAAATGGCCTTGTTTCCTGTGTAGAGCTTTTTGTATACATGTGTTTATAGAATATAATGAGAATATACAAAATATACAAAAACAGAATAATCATACATGCATATACAAAAATACAGTCAGTTCTTGCTGTCTGTGGATTCAACCAATGCAGCAACAAAAGTATTCTGATGGAGGCAGGAGGTCAGGAGTTCAAGGTCAACCTGGGACACAATAGACTAAAAAAAAAAAAAAAAAAAAAAAAAACCATCAAGAAATGATTTTCTGTAAAGTTCCTAAAAGAAAATTTTGATTTGCCACATGCTAAGTTCTATGCTAGGTCAACTTGAGTAAATACACTCACGTTATGTTGGATGGTATAAGTAATCTGATGGTCTGAAGGATACAGGAAGATGTGCTAAGATGTCACATCTGTAGGACTTGAGAATCTCTGTGTTGATTATCTGAGTGAGAGGAAAGGATTTCCTAGAGGTAATTCTACATGGAGACAGAAAGATGTGTCTTCTCCGCTTAGCAAGACACTTAGCTTTGAACAATTATGGAATAACATTAACTAAATGAAAACCTTTTTTTCCCCCCAGATCCATATATTACTATACCCAAAGTTACACCCATCACTGGCTCTTGGCTGTTCTTACTCCATCAAAAGCGCTCATCACAGTAGAACAAGGTGCTGGAATAAATGGCTTCTCTTCTGCATTCTTCATTATTAATTACATCGAATCTATTGCATCCGAAACAGTCTTTGCAGCAGACTCAAGCTCATTCTATGAAAACAGCACTGTGTTTTACTAGACCTTAGACACTAACAGAACTAAGAGATGCTCACGGGTCCAGACAAGGAAAGGAAAAGCACATCAGAGTATTGTGAGATGTTGGCCAACATTATCTTTCTCTTCTTGAACATGTGGGAAGAATAAATTTCCAAACATTTAGGGCAGTTAGGTGGGGACCCATTAAGGATTTTTGGAAAGTATGAGCAAGTGTATCCAACTGGCATCCCTTGCTATTGGACTGGGAAAACCTCTGCTACTGGACTGTTACAGAAGTGTATCTGGTTCTGTCATTGGTCCCTTAAAGCTATCTTAGAGACCTCCTGGGTCCCCAATACATATGTAATCTCATCTCTAACTTAGCTATTTTTCTGGTGATAGCAGACAGCTCATCTTTAACATGTGGCCTGTAAAAGATACTAGGAAACTGGTATCTCTAAAAGTGACCCTTTTAAAAAAATTTCTTTTTTCTTCTCCTTTCTTCCTTCCTTTTTTCCTTGCTATTGTTTTTTGGATTTTTTGTTGTTGTTGTTGTTGTTGTTGTTTGATTGTTTTTTGAGACAAGGTTTCTCTGTGTAGCACTGGCTAACCTGTAACTCAGTCTGTAGACCAGGCTGGCCTAAAGCGCATAGAGATCCATCCACCTCTGCCTTCCAAGCGCAGGGATTAAGGACGTGTGCCACCATCCAGGGCCCTAGAAGATATCCTTAACAAACAAGGGGTTGAACTTGGTGACTGAAGGTCTCAGTTCATTTGCCTCCTGAGGAAACAACTTCGAGGGACACTCTGCTTATTATTTTGCGTTCTGAGCAAGACGGAGGTCCCAGCAGTTACTTCCTCATTAGTGCAAGCCTGATGCCTCCTCCTTCTTACTCGATTTTTTTAACTCGCTCCTCCTCGAGCTTTCTGGGATCACTCTCCAGATGCACTCCTAGCATCCAGTTCCCTACTTTACTGCACTACTGTTGTGTGGAGCCAAATGAGCACATGGAATAAATCTAGCACTGCTTTCTCTCATGCCGGAAAAATCAAGATGAATGAATAAAGAATATAGTGTACAACATTTAGGATTGTGACTATAATAATTTCATCTGTAAGAAGCCTTAGTGCTTGAACCACTAAATTAATTAAATACCTTGGGCTAAGAAACCCCAGTGAAATAAAAGCATTTGATCGAGCCAGCAAGCAGTGTTTCTCCACGGTTCTCTTTCAAGTTCCTGTTTGAACCCTTGCCCTGCTCTCCTTCACTGATAGACTTACTATAATTTGTAAGGTAAAAATAAACCCATTCCTCCCCTAAGTTATTATTTCTCAGAGTGTTCAGAATGAAGGAAGAACCATGGGGCCTCCACGAACACCACAGGCATTTTGTTGTAAGTCTATATGACCCCATCCATCTGTGCCATCTAAATATTGGATCTATTTTTTCCCAGACACACTGGATGCATATCCCAAAGAAAGGAAGAATTCGTATTAACTGAGCAAATCCCATGAGATTGGAGATTCCATTTACTTCTCTTCTGTTATACCCAGAGTTTAGAGCAATGCTTGACAAAATAAGCCTTCAATAAATATTTACTGGATAAATGCAGGAATCATCAAAGCATCTACCACTTTCTTACTACTACTCAGATTAGATACAACATGCAGTACTGAGAAACCAGTGTGGAGGGGTTAGGGACATGGTTCAGTCAGTAAAGTTCTTGTTGCAAAAGCCTGAGGACCTCAGTTCTAGCCCCAGTAGCCACTAAAGGACAGACTTCAGTAGTGCACAACTGTGGGGAAATGGACGGGTGTGTCCCTGGAGCTCACAGACCAGCAGCCTAGCTGAATCGGTAAGCTCCAGGATCAGCAAGAAACCCTGACTCAAAAAATAAGGGCATGAGCCACCGAGAAAGACACCTGATATTGACCTCTGCCCTCTGTATGCATGTACATAGAACCTGTAACATAGACAGCACCACACTCATACAAAATACACGCAAATCAATGTTGAATGAGAAATCCTACCAACCGGGTTTCTAAGATAATTGCTGGTTGCATTTCATCCACTTTCTTCCTTTATCCCCATGTAAGACCTTCCCTACACCCATAGCAACCACATCTACATCCTAAGCTGATGCCCCCAAACACCCGGCTTTCTATCGAAGCAGCGAGCTCTCTATTGCAGCTCCTTTGCGTGCACCATGTTCTTACGAATCATTCACACCAATGCACATTTATCAACACGGATAAGTGCAAGTCATGATACCATAGCCTAGATTTAATCATGGAGACTCGCTCTGCTGCCAATTCTAGTCTCCAAGCCATCACTGTGCCACTCAGCAGAGGCGTGGTCAAGGGCTCATGGCTCACAGTGTCACCAGCCTTCCGCATCTTTCTCTGTTCAAAAACGTAATTGTAAGATCAGACATGGTGGTACACGTTTTGCCTTTAATTCCAGCAAAAGGATGGAATTTGGGGATGCAAAAGCAGGTAAATTTCTGTGAGTCCACAGCCAGCCTGGTCTACAAAGAGAGTTCCAGAACAGTTAGGGCTACACAGAGAAACCCTGTCTCAAAAAACCAATAAAGAAAAAACTAATACCCATAACAGTTTTACATGAAGTACCATGTAGAACATAAATGAAAGGTTTATAATCTCATTCACAATAAATGTCAAAACTTGTGATTTTAGTCACATATTTGCTCCAGGACGAATGCAAGTGATTCTTCAAATTGTTTGTCTTTTGAGAATTCAATGAATGTATGCATATTTTAATCAGATCTTAACTCCTCCTATACATTCCTTTACATCCCCCTTCCAACTTAATGTCATATATGTGTGTGTATCTGTATATGTATATCTGTCTGTCTGTCTGTCTATTAGCCCAAGTACAATCATTGCTGTCCAGATAACAGTGTGAGGCCATCACTGGAGCATGGTCAAACTACAAGGGACCACACCCTTAAGAAAACCAACTCTCCCTCCTTTAACAGCCATCAACTCTCAGTAGCTCCTCAGCTAGGGGTGGGGTCGCATGTGCCCTTCCTCATCCATGACACAACAAGAACCTTTTGATTTGTTTTCCTATCAGTTTCTGCCTCTTGAAGGCCCTTAGAACTTTGAGAGGTGCTGCCCCAGAGCCTGAGAGTCCCAATCCCACTTATCAGCACTGTCAGCATCCAGTGATTTCAGATGTCTCCTGGCTGAGCTGGCCCCACAGGGACGATATGACTCTGAAAGCTACTTTTAAGAGTTATATTTTAACTGGAGGATAAGTAGGGGAACATATCTTTGGTAAACTTGTTTTACAAGTGATTGCTCCACACCTGGAGTACAAATCCAATTTCCCCATGTCTTAGGGCTGTGTGGACGCAGCTCCCAGGCAGAACTACAATACCCTACCATATAATTGGGTGTTATCTGCCATCTCCTTTTGAAACTAAAATTTAATGGTGTTTATGATAGGGAAAGACAAAGGGAACCCACGTAGAAAGAAACTAATCCGTTTCTTTGTCAACACCAGAATCTCCATGACGTGCATCTTTGAAGCTCTAAGGACTATCACAGGGCTCTGGAGAGATGGCTCAGGACCTAAGGGTTCACTGTTCTTCTAGCGTGCCTGAATTCAGTTCCCGGAACCCATATCAGATGGCTTACAACTACTGATAAAATAACTCCAGCATCAGGTAACCCAATGCCCACTTCAGTTTGCAGGTACTTACACAAATGTGTACAAACACATGCACACAGACATAAACCTAAAGAAAAGTCTTTTTTTTTTTTAAAAAAAGAAGCTGTCAGTGGGCAGTCATTCAAAGTGAACCACATTGAACAAGAGAGAATGAGCCATTCATGGGTGGACGTCTTGATTGGCTCTAATTGTTGGGAAATAAATGTTCAAAGCCAATACTATAACACTGAAGAAACAAGAGAACAGAAATTACCTTTTAAAAAGTATATGTCCTCCTAGGAGTTACAGGACCTCAGCCATAAGTTAGACATGATATTCCATGCGATCATAAGAATACATGACAACAGACAGTGGTGGCAAAGGATGAACAGAACACGGGTGACAAGGTCTGTGGTTCCCCAGACCTGAAGTTTTCGGGGCCTCAGTTTCTTCATACAGTAACATCAGATAGTTACAGGGGCAAAGATCTGGTTCAAAAATAGAAACCAAAGCATAAGAATACTCTAAACAGAGATGTCTAAAGACTAGAAAGGCCGAGAGGCCCAAGTTTACTCATTGGGACAATCTTTTTGTAAAGCGTTTCTGTGGCTTTCCTTACCTGCCTAAGGCATTCTGATTGGTTTGATAAAGAGCAGAGCAGCCAATAGCTGGGCAGGAAGTGGAAGGTGGGACTTCCTGATAGAGATGGGAGGTGGAGGTGTGGGGTAGAGGGGGCGGAGGGGGGTTGTGGGGAGTGGTGTGGAGGAGATAAGAAGTTAGGATTCAGTGATTGGTTCCAGTTGTAGTAGATGGTTGTGAACACCTGGCCCCATTGTAACAGGACACAAGCAGAATTAGTGTTAGGAGCTGGGAAGTCGCTGTATCATTATTTATATAGCTGGCAGGTCTGTAGAAGTGAGCAACATTTAGCAATCAACACATTTTACCAAAAACACTCTTCCCTTTACATCACAATTTGGATTAAGTCACTCACACTGATGGAATGCCAGGCAAGAACAAGTTACTTCTTTCTACAGGGTCATGGAAAGAAGTTTTGTTCAATTGTCCAAGCTCTGGTGTGAGTAACCAAATCCTTAAGATTATGGTTGGTTTAAGATCAGCCAATTTTTCTTTCACAAGTGTGGCTATGCAGTTCAGTGGAGGGAAAGAATGGTCTTTTCAACAAATGATTCTAACACAGATACTCCAATGCAGAATTATAAACACAGTATAAAATGTGAACCCACACTTTGTATCCTTTAGAAAGATCAACCCAGAGAGTGTCCAAAAACCTATACAAAAAGGCAAAAAACTATAAAGCTCTTTGGTCGGAGGATTAGGCAGTTTTTTTTTCCTCTCCCCCAAGACAATGTCGTGATCCTTAAAAGATCCGGCTTCAGTTTGCAAGCTATGCATTACTCTATGCTGTAGATGGCTCTCTAAAAGCCATCTCTGTGATGCAGGCCATATAGGGGTGTCTGTTTGGATGGTGTATACATGTGTATCCATGCATTGATGTTCACATGTACACACACACACACACACACCACACACGATGGACACTCACAAAGCTTAAATCAATCTCTTCCAAGATTACTAACAATAACCATCTCTCCCAGTAACTCAAGAACTGCAGTCATACTGGTCTTGAAACAGTTTTAAATATAACTGGAAGCATTTTAAACAGAAGCAAAACCGAGTTTAATGAACTATGAAAACCAGATGGTATACATGTTCTGATGGTCTGTTTGGAGACTGAAATAAGAGAGAAGCCTTACCAAGAGAGCCTGTGCAACTGTGGGACAGCAGGGAAGCTCTGAGGCTTTTCCTGTGTGTTGTAGCATACTCCAGTCTGTGGGGCACGCACTGGAGGATGAATGCTTAGAGAACTCACTCTCTGGATTTTATAGTAGTGAAGGGGTGGGGTAGCATCTCAACCAGATGAAGCAACATAACATTATCAACCCACTTCTCCTTCCTCCTCTGCTGTTTGTTGAAATACTCACTCACACACACATATGAATGAGCTACAATTATTGAGTACTTACTGAGCCTGGTGTAGCCCTATTAGCTGTACGAACTCTCATTTAATACTTAGACAATTTATACTACTGTTATGTAACATTTTCCTTCCTGTAGAGGCTCCTGAAGCAGGAAAGCAAACAGCTCCAAATAGCTTCAGGAAGTCCCTGAAACTGAGCAGATTCACCAGGTCCCACGGACCTTCAAGAGTAAATAAAAGCTGACAGTCTGTGTCAGACAAGTTCAGGTGCTACCACAACAGCTGCCTGGCAGAATCAGAAGCCAGAAGAGCTTTCTAGAAGAGGTTTAGACCAACCAAGGCACCTGGAAAGGACACTCTACAACTTTTTGACCTGCCTGTTGGCTGTGCAGTGTGCTCCAGTGTTCCCAGCTTTGTGAGGTGTCATCAATGCTGGGGTGGGCTTGGTGATGCAACTGCTTTCAGTCATTTCTCCTCCTGTATATAACTCCTCATCCATATTTCTGTAAGTCACCCCAATCAAACTCCTTGGGTCACCAAGGTTGACTTTGGTGGTATCCATACTTTGATCTGCCTTGGGATCCCTATCTATTGTGAGAAGATAAGTATGTTGTGTCTCCTCAGAGAAAGTTTTTGTTATGCAACACCTACCAAAATGTAACTGATTAAAAACCACAGTAAACTAAGAATACTGATAAATGTGCAGTTTAAAATCAAGGAAGAGAGGTCAAGAAAACAGAGAAAAAGATGAGATGTTAGAGCTTCTTTTTTCCTCCTGGGTCCTGGCAAATTGCATGGAGGTTGGGCTAAGGTGACCCGTGTGCTTCCCAGACTCCCTGATTGCTATTCACTGGCTGAAGGGATGCTATGGTCCATACTGCACTCTTGATTACTTTTCTGTTGCTACAGTGAAATGCCATAACCAAAAACAGCTGCAGACAAAAGAGTTCATTTGGGGTTATGGTCCCGGAGTGACAGAGTTTACAGTGTTCCTCTCCTGTGTCTCTTCATCCTTTTCATTTTGTTCCATTAGGAAATGCTCTGAGCATCTCCTCTGCTCCCTCCATCCCCATCCCCCATCCCTCATTTCCCTCACAGACAATTGCATCCTACTCTCTGAGTTCTTACTCTAAATGTTCTCTTATTAATGAATGGACTTTGCCCTCTTTTATTTTAAGCCAAATTAACTAGAAATACTTGAGGCTAGATACATGTTCCTCCTCCTTCTATAGTCATTATCAATGACACACTTGGTAATGAAATATAAAGCAATTCACAAATTAAAAACGAAGAGCTGCATTTTGTTTGTGTCGTTTGTTTTTAGGGACAGAGTTTCTCTATGTATCTGTGGCTGTACCGGAATTCACTTTGTAGACCAAGCTGGACTCAAACTTGCCTATGCCTCCCGAGCTCTTGACGAAATGCTGTTGCCACAATGAAGTACCATAACTAAAAAGAACTACATAAGAACAATTACAGGTTTGATCGCCTGTCAAATGTACTTTAAATACTGTAGATTTAAACACAACAGCAGATACCAAAGTGTAACATCCCATGTCTGAGATGCAGTAAAATCAGAGCAATGTTTTCTAGAGCTGCATGTCCATAAGGCAGCCGTTAGCGGGCTTTTCTCTGAGCCCTCTTAGTCAGAACTCAGCTAGGACTAAAGGCACTGTGGCAAATGACTGTACCATCTACATAGCCGCAGTTTAACACTGCTGATATATGACTCTTGGCAGGAGGGACTGGCCTCAGGCCAGAGGATGCCACAGTAGCTGCTAAAGTTGCCACTGATGGTCCTCAACAGCATCTCTACAGCTCCCGGCACTGTGAGGACAGTACTCCAGGTACCCTGGCTGCTTGGGTTTATATGAGGTCGTCAGAAACTACAGAATGTTCAGGTGAAGATTAGGGTCAGCTTTGGAAACAGCCAGGGCCAGCCAAAACTAAAGCAACACTCCAACAGTTTGCTTCCAAACCTTCCTTCTCCTGTCTCTTGCCAGGCCCAATTCCCGATGAGTTATCTTGTTCTTCCTGTTGATGCCAGCTGTTTCTAGATGGCGTTCGGCAACCATTCAACTCTCAAGTTTCTTTCTTTCTTCCTTTTTTAAACTGTATATATCAGAGAACAAAACTTCAGTATTTCAGACCTAGAGAATGAGAATGGATCCTCAGGGACTGGAGTTACAGACTGTTGTGTGCCCTGTTGTGTGCCGCTGCTTCATGTAAGTGCTGAGAATTGAACCTGGGTCACCCGGAAGAGCAGTGCTCTTAACCACTGAGCCATCTCTCTAACCTGAGACATCTCATTTTAAATTCTGGCTTCTGGACACCGTCTTCATGTGGAGAAATGAATCTCAAGTGGGTCTTCATTTTCTAGAAAGAATGGAGCAAAAGTGGAAGGTTTGGGTACTTCTTGAATTTTTTTTTCTTTTTAAAGATTTATTTGTTTATTTGATGTATGTGAGTACACTGTAGCTGTCTTTAGACACACCAGAAGAGGGCATCAGATCCCATTACAGATGGTTATGAGCCACAATGTGGTTGCTGGGAATTGAACTCAGGACCTCTGGAAGAGCAGTCAGTCCTCTTAACCACTGAGTCATCTCTCCAGCTCCTAAAATTTCGTTTTGAAGTCAACTTTAAATGCAACCAGACATGGTGGCATTCACTATACCCCAGCATGCCATAGGGACACATGCTCCACTATGCTCATAGAGGCCTTATTTGTGACAACCAGAAGCTGGAAACAACCCAGATGTCTCACAATGGAAGAATGGATACAGAAAATGTGGTTCATTTACACAATGGAATACTGTTCAGCTATTAAGAACAAGGACATCATGAATTTTGCAGACAAATAAACATCATCCTGAGTGAGGTAACCCAGACTCAAGAGAACATGCATGGCATGTACTCACTAATAAGTGGATGTTAGCCAAAACGTACAGAATACCCATGATACAATCCACAGAACTCAAGAAAGCTAACAAGCCGAAGGGCCTAAGTGAAGATGCTTCAGTCACACTTGGGAGGAAGAAAAAAGCAACACGGGGGAGGGGAGCAGAGGGAGGAAGGGACCTGGGTGGGAGAGAGGAGGTGAAGGAGAAAAGGGAACGTGATCAGGTATTGGGGGCACAGAGGGAAGCCCTGAGTGTCAGCAGGATGAATGGAAACAGGCAACCCCAGGAGGTGAGAGGTGGGGGGTTGAAGGGATCCTCTAGAGTGTACCAGAGACCTAGGAGCAAGTCTCAGTGGGGAGAGGGAACTTGTAGAGTCCACCTCTAGTAGAAAGACAGGGCATCAAGTGGAGGGATGGGGTTGCCATCCCACAGTCAAAAACTCTGAGTCACAGTTGTTCCTGTCTGAAAGAACTTCAGGGATAAAAATGAAGAAAAGACTGAGGAAAAGGAGGTCCAGTGACAGGCCCAAATTGGGATCTAGCTCAAAGGAAGGCCCCAAGTCCTGACACTATTACTAATGGTATGGTGTGCTTACAGACAGGAGTCTAGCTAGTATGGTGGCCCTCAAAGAGGTCCAACAAGCAGCTGACTGAGACAGACACAGATAATTACACCCAACCAATGGACAGAAGCTGCTGAACCCTGGGTTGAATTAGAGAAAAGCTGGAAGAAACTGAGGAGGGCTACCCAGTCTCAACTAACCTGAAGTCCCTGAGATCTCTCAGACACTGAGCCACCAACCAGGCAGCATACACTATCTCGTCTGAGGACCTGACGCATATACAGCAGAGGACTGCATGGTCTAGCCTCTGTGAGAGAAGATGCACCCAATCCTCCAGAGACTTGAGGGCTCAGGGAGTGGGGAAGTCTGTGGGTTGAGGTTGGGGGACAAGAGGAGGAGGAATAGGATGAGAAACTGTCAGAGGATGGACCAGGAGAAGGATAACAACTGGACTGTAAAAAAAACAGATTAAAGATAATTTTAAAAGAGAGAGAGAGAGAGTTCATTGGGGCTGACTTACAGTTTCAGAGGGTAGCCCATTATCACCATGGTGAGGAGCACGGCAGCATGCAGGCAGGCACAGTGCTGGAGAGAAAGGTGACAGTAGTTATCCATGTAGTTTTGCAGGCAACAAGAAGAGAACAACACTGGACATGCCATGGACTTTTGAAAGCTCAAGCCCCACCCACAGTGACACTTCCTCCAACAAGACCACACCCAATCCTCTTTTTTTGTTTTGTTTTGTTTTGTTTTTTGAGACAGGGTTTCTCTGTATGGCCCTGGTTGTCCTGGAATTCACTCTGTAGACCAGGCTGGCCTCGAACTCAGAAATCCGCCTGCCTCTGCCGCCCAAGTGCTGGGATTAAAGGTGTGTACCACCACTGCCCAGCACACCTAATCCTTTCAAGGTGGTGCCATTCCCTGATGACTAAGCATTGAAAGACAAGAGCCTATGGGGGCCACTCTTATTCAGACAACCACACCTAGGGGCAAGCTGGCCAGCAAACCTTGCCTACTTGATGAACTCCAGGCCAATGAGAAAGCCTATCTGTAAGACAAAGATAGACCTCATGCGATAAAAAACACCAGAGGGAGTCTTTTGACTTCTATACATATACACATTATGTACATGCACCAGCCCCCTCCCCCCCATAATATATAGGGAACACACACATACACAGAGAGAGAGAAAGTAAGGGAGACAAACAACAGACAGACAGACAGACAGACAGACAGACAGACAGACAGAGAATGAGAAGGTCTTTCATTTTCCTAACAAGTGGGGAATATAGCCAGAAGATGATTGTCTTAGTTAAGGTTTTACTGCTATAAACAGACACATTGACCAAGGCAAGTCTTATAAGAACAACATTTAGTTGGGGCTGGCTTACAGGTTCAGAGGTTCAGTCCATTATCATCAAGGCAGGAACATGGCAGAATCCAGGCAGGCATGGTGCAGGCAGAACTGAGAGTTCTACATCTTCTTCTGAAGGTTGCTAGCAGAATACAGGCTTCCAGGCAGCTAGGGCGAGGGTTGTAAGCCCACACCCACAGTGACACACCTACTCCAACAAGGCCACAACTTCTAATGGTGCCACTCCCTGGACCAAGAGTATTCAAACCATCACAGTGATTATCTGCAAAGGAGGAAGGAGGCCCTCATCAGACGTTGAGCATCTTGACTGTAGACATCCCAGCCTCCAGAACTAGGAGCAAGAAATTTCTATGTGTATAACCTAGTTTATGGTATTTTCTCATAGCAATCAAGGCCAACTGACAGCCAGACTGAGTCACAGAGACGACAACAGAGACCTTCACACTGTAAATTCATGTAGAGTGTGGGCTGACTGGTAAAAATCCAAAGAACATAACATCTGTAAATGGACCACGAGAGGGAAGAGAGCCATCATCTGTAAACCAAACAAGCTGATCTAAACTGAAAGGAAGGTGTTGGAACAGACTTAAGGTGAATAGTTGTCACTTGGATGGGAGACAACACTCCAGCCAGTAGACTGCACTATACCTTGTTCACAGGGTCCTTACTGAGCAAAATTCTTGAGGACAATGAATTAATTGTTGGTGGCACACGAAGGTGTATAGCCACTGATCACAGAATCATCGGTGTTATCTTGCTTCTTTGTCTGGAGGCTGGCCTGAGGAGCAGGACTGCAGTGGGGGTTCCCTGCAGGCTCAGTAGTGAGGGACCAAAGATGGTTCCCTGTGAAAAGAGTGGGAGGTGCCAGTGAGAAACCAGTGCACCGCTAAGCAAATACCATGGATTAGTGTTGATCACAAGGTGTTACTCATGGGTTTAGATGAGGAAACAGAAGCTCAGGAGGCCCAGTCACTTCTCATGACCATGAAGCCAGGGCAACACTTACTATTTGAAAAATATAATGTTCTGTCTTAGTTACTTTTTCATCACTATAATAAAACACCATGACCAAGGCAACTTATAAAAGAAAGTGAATAATTTGTCTTATAGTTTTGGAAATCTAGAGTTCATGATAGCTGCATGGAGGAACAGCTGAGAGCTCACATCTTAATCCACAACCATGAAGCAGAGGTGTGTGTGTGTGTGTGTGTGTGTGTGTGTGTGTGTGTGTGTGTGTGTGTGTGAGAGAGAGAGAGAGAGAGAGAGACAGAGACAGAGACAGAGACAGAGACAGAGACAGAGACAGACAGAGAGACAGACAGAGAGAGAGACAGAGACAGACAGAGTCAGAGAGACAGAGAGGCAGAGAGGCAGAAAGAGAGGAGAGAGAGACAGAGACAGAACCAGGAATCACACGAATCTTTTGAAACCTCAAAGCCACCTGCTAGGGACCTCCTCTAGTAAGAACACACTTCCTTATCCTTCCCAAAACACTTCCTCCAACTGGGGACCAAGTATTCAAATAAATGGGTCTATGGGGCTGTTCTCATTGTAACGAACACAGCCAGAAATAACAAAGATTTGTAAAGGTGTTGAAAATGATTAAATCCACCCTGAGCTAGGGGCTAGGGCTGACTAAATGACTAACAGCTGGTGTATCTCCTCAGTCCTGATGGGCAATATTCATATGGTCGAGACTTTCTACTGGAGTATAAAAATGCAAGCTCCATAGCCACAGTCCTAGGAGACACCAGGACTTACATCAGCCCTTTACTTTAGTTAGAAGTGGTTGTTAATTAGTTTTGTATGAATTTATACAAATATGTTGAAATGCTATGAGTGGCTGTTGTATAAGACTCATGCCCAGTCAATATCTTCCCTTACTGAAAATGGAGAAATATTAACTTTTTCAGTAAACTATGACTGTAAAGGGTTATGCTCTCCCCTCTCCAGTGTGGAGCTTTGCTAATGCTCCCAGCAGACTCAGCTATTTGGCTTATTTCTCTCTTAATAAATATCTGCTTTTTTTTTTTTTTTGCCCCAAGTGTCACTTCGGTATGTGTGTATGTGTCTATGTGAGCATGCATATGAATGCATATATAGATGAAGATATATGTGCATATATATATAGGGGGCAGAGGTCACCCCTTGGGAGCTGTCTACCTTATTCTTGTGTGGTTTTGTTTTGTTTTTTAAGACAAGAAGAGTTTACTTACTGGTATGAGGGGTTCTCCAATCAGGTTATTATAGCTAGCCATCAAGTCCCAGAAATCCTCTTATGTCCGTCACCCAGTACTGGAATTATAAGCATTGTGCTGACCATTTTTTTTAAAGTTCTCAAGGTCAAACTCATACCTCCACATTTGCGTGCCAAGCACTTAACTGAAGTACCCCCCTCAGGCGCCCACACACACACCCTTTTCGTGGGCTTTTTTCTGTAGGTTGAACAACGTTAGCAGATAAACAGCTTGTAGGTGTTCAAAATAAATCATAATCCCTTGGATCCCTTGGATATGACATCTCTGTCAGGATCAAATGCTGCCCTAAATCCTCATCTCCTCACGTCTGAAATGCTTGTGGGCTCTGGCCTCTTGGACCATGCTCTGACCAAAGCATCACTGGCCATCATCCACCCAGAGGAGGGGAAAGCAGGTCCTTCCTTTTATAAAGTAGTACACAAAGTGTAACTTCCTGTTTAATGGTTGTTAGTTAGTGGTTAAAATAGGATCGTGTGCTACTGTGTGAGATCCTTACAACTGCTAACGTAATCCTGTTTGGACTGTTGCAGACAGACCGTTTTCTGCTTGAATAAAACCTTCACAGGAAAGAGAACATGCCTACAGTGACTTTCTCTTAGGTTATCTGAAGCATGAATCTCTGTGGTATGTGTCCCCTCCCCTCCACAACAACCTCAGAAGGCAGACTTCAGTATTGTGGACAAATTACTTCACTTGGGCTAATTCCTGGAAACATGTAGTTTCTGCATGTGTGCACATGAGAAGCTGACTCCATAGGTTGGGTAAAATTTTGAATCATTGTAAAATACAAAAGAAAAGGAAGGAAGGGAGGAAGAGAGGAAGGAAGAAAGGAAGGAAAGAAGGAAGGAAGAGAAAGAAAGAGAAAAAACAGAATAAATCCCCAAACCCTAAACATTGGCATCTTGTCAAGTTCACTCTCTTTCCTTTGAGTGTTCATCATGGCTACTTTCCTGGTCACTCTTGAGTGAAGGAAAGGGGATCAGAAAGGATAAGAAGGGAAAGAAAGGAGCAAGAGGAAGTGAAGGATGGAGGAGAGACAGCAGGAAGCTCCCTCACACAGCCATTGTGCTGGTACATTTCCCCACATCAGCTCTATCCTTCCCCTGAGCTTGAAGCCACTCTCTTGCCCTCTAGATGGTTGCTTTCCTCCTTTCCTGAAGCCTTAAGGCATCCCTGTTCCCAATAAAAGGATGTGCAGGTGAGAAGTCATGTTTAGGATCTGGGAAGATCCGTGGCTGACTCAGTGGGTAAAAGGCCTTCTGTGCACACACCAGGACCTGAGTTTCGATGTCCAGCATGCATGGAAAAACTGAGCACAGCAACAGGTACTCGTCAAGCAGTGGGGCAAAGGAGGATTCCAGGGGCTTGCTGAGCAGTCGGTCTAGCTGAATCAGCAAGGTCCAGGTTCAGTGACATATTGGGAAATATCAAGAAAGTAAGTAGAGATTGTTTAAGGAATACAGTTGATCTTGACTTCTGACTTCCTCATGTGTGACCCCACCCAGACTCACATACAACACACATATACAAAACAAGTTATTTTAATGTATTAAACCCAGGGAACACCACAGTAAAGCAGAATGGCTCATCTTCCCTTCCCGCTCTCCCATGAGCACTCACAGTTAAAAAACAATGCAGGCCTGAACCTGAGGCTAGCCTTTGGACTCACTGAGCCTAGTGTCCCCTGTCTGTCACCTCTGTACTCTTGTCTTTACAACATCATTCTGGCTTTTGTGACACCAGCTACAGGATGTGGGGAAGGAACATTCTCTTCATTTCTGAACACATTGCAACAGCTCCCAATGAGGTACAATGTCAAGGAACTCTTGGTTGTCAACACTCAGGGGAAGGTATGTGACTGACTGATGTTCAGTCGACAGAGGCCCACATGAGGCTCAACACCCTCCCAGGACACAGGGCAGCCTCCTCGGTAGAGATAGAACCCAGATTCAATCGCCACTGCTGCTAAGATGGAGATATGCCTCCATCCACTGTTGGGCAGCCCAGGGCTATTGTGCTAAACCCAGAGCCAGCTGTGTTCCTGAGATCTGGTTTTTCCAGTTTTGCAGATTGGAGAGACCTTTCTAAGAGCCCTTGGCAGGTGGAGAGGGCTTACAAATATTTGGGATGCAGTTCAGGCTTTGATAGCCATCTGTCTGTCCAGTTGGGAAGCCATTGTCTATCTCAGTTCATAGATACCTCTGGAGGATATGACTGTCCTTGGAAATGGTTTTGACTGTAGAAAACGGATATGTCACTAGGAAATGCTTTAGAAACACCCGAATGGGTAGAGGCAGGTGAAAATGTCACAAGTGAATTATCACTGGCTCTTTATGTCACCGACCCAGTCCAGAACACATATCCTGGAGGCAAGGACACCCTGGTGCTCCTTCAGCATCTCCTCCACTCCCTCCCATCCCAGTATTGCAAACTGGGGGATGGAGTCCCCCACCCCACCCCTTGTTACCTACAGCTCCACAATGCTTATTTATTTTTTATTCACATACTTTTTCTTTTTATTTATTCATTTTACATCCCGATAGATGTCCCAGATCCCTGTCTCTCCCTCCCACAGTCCCTCCCCTCTCCTTTCTTCCCTCTCCCCTTCTCCTTTGAGAGAATGGAGCCCCTCACCCCATATACCCCAACCCTGGTACATCAAGTCTCTCCAAGGCTAGGTGCTTCTTCTCTCACTGAGGTCATACAAGACAGCTGAGTTAGGAGAACAGATTGCTCTACGGATGCCCCTGCTGCAGTTGTTCGGGACCAACATGACAACCGTACAGGCTGTACATCAGCTACATATGTGGGGGTGGGGAGAGCTAGGTCCAGCCCATTACATACTCTTCTCTTAACTTCCAACCTCTCTGTTTATCATCACCAATAATCCTACTTAACTTTCTTCCAGACTGTACGTGTCACTGACAATGAGGGCACGGGCCGCCTGCTCTCACGCGCACTGTCATAAACTCTCAGAGTTAGTGCAAAATCTTTCCAGTCACCATGATTCTTTTTTTTTTTTAGAGAGAGATTTGTCTCTATTTGTGTGTATGTACGTATATCTGTATGGAGGTGCTCTTGGAGGCAGAAGGGAATGTCAGACCCCTGAATCTGGAGTTGCAGGTAGTTGTGAGCCGCAAGATGTCAATGCTGGGAACCTGACTGGGGCCTGATAGTAGCTGCCAAGCCATCTCTCCAGCCTCTGGTCACTGTGCAGTTTCTCTCTGCTCTGTCCCGTCCCAGGCTCTGGCCAGACCACTGAGGACATTTGAGCTCACCCAGCACCCACATCCTTTATTTTTCGCACACCCTCCGACTAACAGAACTCTCTTTGCAGGATCCTGAAGAGTCTTTGAAAGAGCAGTTTCTTTTCTATTATCTTTTTTGGTTTTTCGAGACAGGGTTTCTCTGTGTAGCCCTGGCTGTCCTGGAACTCACTCTGTAGACCAGGCTGGCCTCGAACTCAGAAATCCGCCTACCTCTGCCTCCCAAGTGCTAGGATTAAAGGCGTGCGCCACCACCGCCCAGCAAAGAGCAGTTCCGCCTAAACATGAGTGGCCATGATACCTCACACACAGCACAGGAAGCGCTTGACAGATGTTAGAGAACCCAGTGTGCTAACTAGCCTTGCCATGCATGCCTAGGAAGCCTATCGCCCCTGTTCTAACTGGCTTACCTTCCACCCATACAGCTGCTTTCAGTTTCTATTGCTTTACAGCTGTCCAGAAAGCTGTTTCTAGCTCTCCTTCTCCCCTTCCCTCTCCTCCCTTTTCCCCACACTGTTAGTTTCTGACTGACGTGAATCTGATTTGTCCGTGTCATTCTGTCATTTTTCAAATGTCACCAAAGCCTTTAGTTTTTGTGTTTTTTTTTTCATCCTCTTTTAATGTTACTTATCCCCTTGGCACACACAGTTAAAAATTAAGCAAGAAAAGATATATCTCTCCTTTTGTGTAAATTAAAATATACAAACAAGGCCAGGGAGTCGCTAGTCTTTTGAACTCAGAGGAGAATGGCTGTCAGCAAACTGCTGCAAGTCTGCTCCTATGACTCAGTGCGTTATAATGTATGAAACCACACTTCTCTACCGGGCCCATTATTTCAATAGGCTTGAGCAGAAATCACAGCCATCCCAGGTGACAAGCAGTGGTGGGGTGGGGTTGGGGGACTGGATCTTTGTCATTTTGGAGTCACATCTCTGGTCTTTGATGACAGTTGGATTTACCAGCCCTCAGTAGCAGTCACATTAGCAGTAACTGGGGAGCACGTACTTTGATTTTGTGAAACCTCTTTATTTATAGGCCTTGCTGTTTTCACAGCACACCCAATTCATGCCACAGGTGAGTGGGCGTCTTTTACAATTCAAAACCAGAGAAGATCAAAAAATTTAAAACGAGACAGAATAATACAAACATGCATGCACACATACACACGTACATACGTACATACATTCTCAGGAAGGTATGTCCCTCAGCATAATTTCCTTTTAAGGCTGCATTTAGACTCACTGATGGAAGAATCAATTCTTATAATCCTAGGAAGTTGGAAAGTATCATTTGGATTTCTTGGTAATCACCATTGTCCCTACAAGGACTGAGACCACAAAATTACCTTTTACCAAATGCCCAGCACTGACAGAAAGCCACACCATTGTAGCTTCATGTCCTTTCCTTGAGGCACGATTTAAATAAGGAATCTGTAGTCAGGACTGACAAGAAGGGCCCCCTTGGAGAACAACTGAAAAGCAAAGGTAGAAGGGGTTTTGTCTTCCTCACAATAAAATTAACAGAACATGGTCACTGTTTATTCAACACTTGGCATTAAATGGCTCTGGGTATTTTGCTCATTAAAAACACTATTCTTGGCTGAGTTATTTTTATAGGATTTATTCTGTCAGGCGCTGGGAGGAGAATCCAATAATGAGGAAGATGCGGGAGCATCCAGGTAGTAAAAGTCCTGAGGAAGCTAAAAAACAAAACCTAGGAAACCTTTGTCAGCAAGATTGCCTGCAATGCTCTGTGTGTGGTATATGTACATGCTTCATGTCTGTGTGCTTGTGGGTGCACGTTAGCACATGTGCGTGTACTTGTGGAAGCCGGAAGTCAAGGCTGGGTGCCTTTCTCAATGGCACCCCACCTTGTTTTCTAAGACAAGGCCTCTCACTAGACTGGAGCTCACCACTTGTCTCAGGAGTGAGCTACTCTCTAGTCAGTGAATCCCAGGGTCTCTCCTGATTCTCCCTGAGATTACAGACACTGCATCACTACACATGTGTGTGTGTGTGTGTGTGTGTGTGTGTGTGTGTGTGTGTGTGTGT
>JANHMN010000006.1:44702336-44761162 GCA_030674055.1 Rhabdomys pumilio
TCTCTCTCTCTCTCTCTCTCTCTCTCTCTCTCTCTCTCTCTCTCTCTGTCTCTTTCTCTCTGCCTCTACTACCCTCTTAATTCCCATCCCCCATACCTGACTACACATCCACAGAACATATTCTCTTTTTATAAACAGATCAGATTTTGGGCTGAGCGGCAGCTCAGGCCGCCAAGTGCTTGCTTTGCAAACTTAAGGATCTGAGTTGGATGCTCGGACATTGTAAGCCATAGCTAGAATGTTCTCTTGAAAGTAAATGCCTTGCGGTGTCTGCTTTCCACTGAGTCCTGGTACTTCTCAATGTAATTCAAACGGCTGAGGGATGTTTTCTCTGGGGTCTGTGTTTACCTGGCTCTTCCCATAGCAAATTCAGTGGCAACAAAGGGACTTAAGACTCCAGAGAGGAGGAAACATAAAAGTCCACAGGCGATTAACCAATTAGAGAAAATGGTTTGAACTGTCTCCTGGAAGATGTACAAACACAGGTTTATTTTCAACTTTGTGTGTGTGTGTGTGTGTGTGTGCGCGCGCGCGCGCACCCCCGTCCGCACACTCACATGTTCACACGTGTCCGTGTCCATGAGTACATATGGAGGCTAAAAGAGAGTGGCAGATCACTTGGCTGGAGTTATGGAGATTATGAACCACTTCAAGACGGTGTTAGGAACTGAATTCTGGTCCTCAAGAGCTGTATATACTTTCAGCACTTAAACAACCCTGTACAGTTGTTCAATATTTGCAAAACTGCCCTGAGGCAAGTCTTTTCCTCCAGCTCTTAGACTGTCTTTAAATGTGCACCTCCCCGCGTGTTCTGGATCTTCACAGGGTGCGGGTGCACTGTTGCTGACCCTTAAGTGCCAAAGTGAGCTCTGCCCCTGCTTTGCCTCCTGGGATACCCTTCACAATTTACCATAAAGCTTCCCCAGGAGCTTCAGTAGCCTCGAAACTCTTTTCCAGCCCTTGGTGACAGTTCTTTATTGGCAGAAGTGACCCATAACCTACCCTTGACACGACCTCTCAGGCCCCTGACGGACCCAGCATCTCCACGTGCCCAGTACCGTTCTCTGTTGCCCTGATTTTGCAACAGTAACACATAGGATAAAAGGCTTTAAAGGTGATCTATAGAAGAGATAGTGTCCGGAAATCCTTCGAAATTGTCTTCTGCTCATCCTGTGCGAGGCTCCAGGAATTTTCCTGCCAGACTTAGAGGCGCCCCTCCTCAAATTATCTCAGCAAGCCTTTCAGGCAATTCATTGCATCACAATGAAGCCAGATTGTCCCCTCAAGCAAAACTGATGTCTCCAGAGCCTGCAGAACCCTGTAGAACCGGACCTGAGATAAGGATTAAGCAGAAAACAGACAGCTTGACTAAGACTTCTTATCCACATCTACTCATGGTTCCTGCTTCTTCCCCCTCTTCAGCAGCCATAGGTATTATCAAAAGCTCAAGGAAAAGGCCACCCCCTTCCCAGAAGGGCCACCTGAGTCATTCCTTTCTCACTCCACCCCCTCACCCCCACATACCTCACTATGACTAAATAAGGTCATCCATTTCATCAGTACCTCAGAGTCAAGCCTCCTGCCTAGGAACCAGCAAAACAAGAATTCGGAATAAGGAATGTTCGAGTTAGTTTTCTCTGGATACAACCGTACTTACTCAGAAGAAATAAATAACCCAGAAAAATGACAAGTTAATGGAAAGACACTTTATTCTGTAGTTAAAAAGATGACAGTACCTGGGCAGTGGTGGTGCACGCCTTTAATCCCAGCATTTGGGAGGCAGAAGCAGACGAATTTCTGAGTTAGAGGCCAGCCTGATCTACAGGGTGAGTTCCAGGACAGCCAGGACTACACAGAGAAACCCTGTATCGAAAACCAAAAAAAAACAAAAAAAAACCAAAAAAAAAAAAAAAAAGGCAGTAAAAATGTAAATAAATAAAATAAAGATAGTCTAAAAAATTCAGGTGAGAATTAGCCACAGGAGAGTCAACACGGGTTTTTTTGTTGTTGTTGTTTTTGGTTTTTTGTTTGTTTGTTGTTTGTTTGTTTGTTTGTTTCGAGACAGGGTCTCTCTGTGTAGCCCTGGCTGTCCTGGCACTCACTCTGTAGACCAGGCTGGCCTCGAACTCAGAAATCCGCCTGCCTCTGCCTCCCAAGTGCTGGGATCAAAGGCGTGCGCCACCACCGCCCGGCTCAACACGGTTTAATAAATATATTGATTCAGGTTTTACATTTTAATATTTTCATGTTCATAATGCCCATTAGTCTTGATTGTCGATTTGTTGGACTTTAGAATCATGTGGAGACAAACCTACGGGAACGCCTGGAGGAATTTTTTAGACTGGGGTGATTGAGACAGAGAAGACATGCCCTAACATTGCTCAAGCTGGGCTCTTAGAGCACAAAAGTGAGAAAGACTGTTAAGCAGCTGCTTTGTCTCTCGAGATTTCCTACTGTGGACACCACGTGTCCAGCTGCGCATGCTCCTGCACCATAACCTCCCAGAAACAGCGCCCTGGAGCTGGGAGCTGGGAGAAGCCCGCCCTTCCTTAACTAGAGTCATGTGACCAACTGTCCTGTGCTCCTGCGCCATAAACTCTTAGGGACAGCGCCCTGGAGCTGGGAGCTGGGAGAAGCCCGCCCTTCCTTAACCAGAGTCATGTGACCAACTCCCTTGTGCTCCTGCACTATAACCTTCCAGGGATAGCGCCATCGAGCTGTGAGAAGACTTTCCCTTCCTTCCTTCCTTCCTCCCTCCCTCCCTCCCTCCCTCCCTCCCTTCCTTCCTTCACTTTTGTCACAGCATCAAGGAAAGTGACCAATGCCGTATACTCTAAATTTGAGCTACTATTGTTGTTTTAAAATGGTTTGGAAACGGAACTGTGAAGAAATTAGTAATAATGACATTGAACTAAAATCATATTTTCCCCTCTTCTCACTTATCCTTTTACAAATTGGATCAGAGAATATTAAGTAGAAGAGGAAGTCTTGTAATTCCATTATTCCATTAAATAGAATGAAACAAAGTTAAAATGGATAATTTAATTTTCATTTGTTTTCATCTAATCCTGATCAGACCCATGGTCATAATCTCGATCAGAATTTCGAGGTTTTGCCTGTGTTTCATTTATGAGAACCAGCCACAAGGGGGCTTGATCATCTGTGTTGCTGGGCAGCCACTCGTACTGCCTTGACCCTGTCATTACATGAAAGAGGCTGAGATACCGACAAGCAGACGTGTCTACAGCAGACTAAAGAGATCTTCCCTAATTTTTCTGTTCTCCTTCGTGCCATGGTCTTACACAGTACCTGACCGACAGGAAGAACAGATGTAAACACTTGTTGACAATACATGAATGAAAAATCAAGGCTGAGCTTATGTGTAGGCGTTTATCCGGTCCATTCATTAACCAAATTACTCCCTAATCACACTTCCCAAACCAGGTGTCGGTAAAATGTAGCTAAGAATTCTGCTAACTGAACCACATCTGCAGCCTGGTGCTTTCCTTCTACGGGCAGTAGTGATTTATCAATCTGCACAACAGCCAGAGTTAAACAAATCAACACCGAATGTTGTCCTAACGGATTCCATTCATCGACTTCATACAGAAGACAAGCACGGACTGTATTCTTAGTATCTATTTAAAGATGTCTCTGTTATAAAGATGTATCGGAACTTACACAAGGTCAAACAACAAAAGCGTGTACTTTAGCCATTCAGAAGGGGCCTGCTCGATAATTTCTTAAATGTGCTTTTACTATGCCTATGTCGCTGGCCAGCTCAGCATTGTCCGTTGGGTGTTAAACACATCACAACACTATTCAACAGGGGGCCAGCTCTGCGTAATGGCTTGTTTCCCGCGTGCCGATAAATGTATTGCTTTTTAACA
Source organism: Rhabdomys pumilio (assembly GCA_030674055.1). NCBI lineage: Eukaryota > Metazoa > Chordata > Mammalia > Rodentia > Muridae > Rhabdomys > Rhabdomys pumilio. The sequence continues at coordinate 44,706,227 of JANHMN010000006.1, forward strand.
ACATGTTGTTGTGGCCTTAGAGAGCTCAGCTTCAACAATGTGTGTTGTGTTTATTTTTTCCCCCTCATGTAGAAAACAGGAACGGGATCAATAGGGGAAAAGCATAATGGCTTTCTCTGCTTTATTTTAGTAGGTTATCTGATACTGTTTGCTGTTTTAGTCTTAGTCAATATTGGTGTCTCTGGGGAGCTGGTGGGGACGATGACTGTCCTCTCAACTCATTTCCTTTCAAAGCTAAGCATAAAGCTAGTCATGACAAAGGACACACGGTGCTGGGGATTTAAAAGCAGTCCTTGAACCAATGACGGCTCAACCCAGTTTCTGTCACAGGGATGCTCTTTGCCCTTCCAAGGAGCTTGACTCGGCCTGACTCTGTACTGCAGGCATGTGGCCCCGAGGGTGAGGCCAGCAGGGTCAGTTTCTACAGAGGGTAACCTGGCCACATCCCTTAGCTGAGGCCTTGCAGTGTCTCACAGACAGCTCAGGAACAGGTTTGAAAGGTCAGCACAGTAAGGCCTGCTGCAGTAGCAAACATGAGAAACAAAGGAAATTCTTGGACTTGAGTCTGGATCTCTTGTGTTGTAGTAAGGGCACTGGGTTGTGGGGATACCGTGCATTTCCCCCTCCTCATCTCTGAAAGCTTGTACCTTCACCTTCCCCTTCTGGCTTGATTCCCACAAGTGTTGATTCTCCACCTGATATGAAGAGACAGAGACTCCACATAGAGTAGTGACTTTCACATCATGTTTCCTTCTAAGCTTTTTTCTGGTCTTAGTAAGCCAGACTGACACCATTAGAAGGACATTGGTGTCCAAGAAAGCCAGTCGAATGACTTCAACAATTCAAACTGCAACTGTTCCCCAGGAAGCAACAGCAGCATTTTTGCTGTGATCTAGGTTACTGTCTGATCTAGTTAGGACACTGATCTAGGTAAAGTGTCCTAACTTACTTTACGGGGGAGATTGCAGCACAAATAAATAGATATTTGATAGCTGTAAAGCTCCTTGTTCTAGCATGGTTCTAAACCTCATCTGGTGTGTAATGAAATAGTGTAAAAAGTTAGGTCACCTCTAGTTCTAGTTTAAATATTAAGTAAACAGGACTTGAACCGGCAATTCCTTATGACTCTCATTGTTAAATGTCAAAATTGGAGTAAAATTTTGGCGGTGTTATGTTCTCTTCTGTCACTGAAAAAAAGGCACATGTTGAAAGCCATTTATAGTTTGTGATGTGTATTTATAATGATGTAAAATGCCCATCACTACCACCACCAAATGTGTGTTAGTATGTCATCACTGTGACAACACTTGACAAAAGCAACCTGAGGAGACAGAGATTTATCTTAGACCTGGTTTTAGGACATCAGTCATGGTAAGGTTTGGAAGGACCAGCTTGTGCCTGTGGAGGCAGGAGTGTAAGGTTGCTCCCTTATAAATCAGAAGTCCTGGAAGCACACAAAGGGAGGGAGAACTGGGGCTGAACCAGCACTAAGTGATAACCCAACCCACAGCCCCCATCCCCAGCAAGCCATGTCTGTCATGTCTTTAGAGATCCCATAGCCTCTGAAGTAGACATCACAAGCTGAGGACCGAGTATTCAAACACGAGAGCCAGCCGAGTACATGTCCAACAATTCTACACACAGTTTGGAAGGATGAAGAGTATATGTGAGCTGAGTGGCCGTGGGAGAGCTGCCTGGGGCTGACTAATAAACACAGCTCTGGGATTGTTTGACTTGGCACTCTGTGGGATCCCTCAGGGTAAGCCATACTCTTCCTTGCTTGTTTCCCAGATGTGAAGAGGCGAAGGGAGAAGGTCATTTCCCTGATGGTTCATTTTTAACAAAAGCTCTTCCGGGTTTCCAAGCTTTTTATTTCTCAAGCTAAAGGTGACTTGTTAAGTGTGGGCCAGCTATCTTCTCTCTCTGTGAGACAAAACTGAAATGACTTTCATTCACTCAAAGATGAAAATTCAGCACCCAGTCCCTGGGACAAAGAAATTTAATTTCATTTGCTTTTAACAAAATCTTACCTTGCCTTATTCCTGTTAGATTGCTGGTGAATTTTAAGCAGAGTAAAATCACAGATTCCTTTACAACCTCCTTCTGGGGTACTTCCAGAGGAAGGATTCTTAGCCTGGTGTTTATGGACTCCATCAAGGGAGCGTACTTTCCCTCACAAATGGCGGAAAACAGATTTTTGGTTCTCTGAATAGAGTTACAAACGATTCCATGTGTATATCAATACATGTAATATATTTACCAGGGCAGAACCTTTTTTTTTCTTCTCAGAAATATGGAGAGATCCTTTTTTTTTTTTTTTTTTTTTTTTTTTTGTTTTTTGAGAGACAGGGTTTCTCTGCCCTGGCTTTCCTGGAACTCACTCTGTAGACCAGGCTGGCCTCGAACTCAGAAATCTGCCTGCCTCTGCCTCCCAAGTGCTGGGATTAAAGGTATGCGCCACCACCGCCCTGCTGAGAGATCCTATTTTTAAAGAAAACATGAATATTGCCCCAAGTAGGATTTTAAGAACCAGTTGTTTTTCCTATGCTACCATTGCCCATTGCTTTTTTTATTTTTTTATTTTTTATTTTATTTTATTTTATTTTATTTTTAGACAGGGTTCTCTGTGTAGCCCTGGCTGTCCTGGAACTCAGTCTGGATACCAGGCTATCCTTGATCTCAGAAATCTGTCAGTCTGCCTGCCTCTGCCTCTCGAGTGCTAAGTGCATGAGCCACCACTTCCTGGCCCACTCTATCGTCTTAACTAAACTGCACTGAGTTGCTACCAATGGGCTTAAAAAATAAATACCCACCCTGGATTTCCTAAAAGCAAGCTTTGTACATCAGAACTTTAACTAGTGAGCTTTCTTATTAAACACCTCTCAACTCATTCGATGGAAGTTAATAAGCTATTAACCACCCATTGGTCCCGAGACTAATGAGTTCACGCGCGACACTGAGTGCACGGAGCCTCCACTTACTTCTTTTGTAATTATCTCCTTTAAAGAAACTTTTTTCTTTCTTTCTCTCTTTCTTCCTTTTTTTTCTTTCTTTCTTTCTTCCTTCCTTTCTTTCTTTCTTTTAAGAAAGTAAGCAAATCTACTCTTTCCTGCTCTTTATAGAGATGTCCACACTCTTGATTGTCTCCCTTCTCCCCTGCGGCCTGAGATGGAAATGTCTCCGGGTCTTCTTGTTTCAAAGACTTTGTCCTCAGTTTACCAAGTTGTGGGTAGGAGGTGTGATAGACCCCAGTGCGTGGGTCCCTAGAGGTGATGCTGCCTCTGGTTCCAGCCACACTCAGTGTCTTATCCACCATCTTGTGAACAACTCCCAGGCCCACTGCCATTGGGGGGAACTGTTCTCTCCTGCCTTCCTCTAAGAGCCGTCAAACCTTTTTTCTGCTCCCAGTTTTGAATTTTGGCTGAGGTGGCGTGCATATGATACTGCCTCCAACAGGAAATGTTGGCAGAAGCTGAGAAAATTCAAAGACCGGTGGTGAAATGTTGTAACCAACAGAGAGAGAGTAAACCTGTAAGCCCTCCTCTTTGCACTGCCCATAAAATCAGCTATGCTTAATTGAACTGCATTATTCAATAACTTCCTTTGAAAATTTTTAAATTGATTATTAAGTTAACACACAAACAGTGAGCTTCATCATGATACATTACATGTGCACTAACTTGTTCTCATTCATCTCTCCCAAATAAATGCCTTACCTCTCCCACTGGCAGAAATTCCTTTTTTTTTTTTTTTTTCTCCTACTTTGTCCCAACTTTTGCTTCGCATTTCTACATATCCCATTACTATTTCCCACTTAACACCTCTTCCTCCCTCTGTTATCGTGATCCTCTTTCTATATTTGTTAACCCCAGAACACATACATAAACAAAAGCCACACGTATCAGCACACACACACACACACACACACACACACACACACGCGCATACACACGCACACGCACACGCACGCGCACTTTTAAATAGACCCAAAGTGAATCCTAGACCACTAGATAAGGATGCACACATTTAAATAACTGTCAAGGACGTCTGTGTGTCCATCATCTGATAGACACTTAAGTGAAACTTCCTTCCTATACTAACTTGTAACCTCTGGTGACTCGTGAGCTGCCTGGTATTTCCGGGGCTTTATTTGCCTTGATGGAGGGCATTTTGGTGGATAGATTCCTTGGGTGATAATCACAGCTCCACAATGCCATTCTCACGCCTTGGCAAGTCTACTCATACCAAATGAGATGACCCCTCCGTGTAAGCGAACGTCTGTCTTTGTCCTCCGTAACTCAGGCAGTCGTCAGTAGGTACATGAGTTTGCACAACTGGAGTGTCCATCAACAGAGATGCTGCAGGATAGCTCTGGTGACGTTTCAAACCCATATCCTCCCTTTGGTCTCAGTATGCCTCATTTAAACATCACTACTCACATACCCCCATCTGGATGAATACATTTTGTCTAAGTGCACCCTAGTGTATCGGCTTGGTCTCGGAGCTGGAGAGATGGCTCCACAGGCAGAGCTCACTACCCAACCATACAGAACTGAATTTGGAGCATAGTACATAACAACTTGGTTGCAACAGTGCCTGCCTGCCTGTAATCCCAATGTAGTGGAGCCAGAGACCGGAGGATCCCTGGGGCTTGCTAGCCAACCAGTTGGGCAAAATGGGTAAGCTCCTGGTTCAGTAAGAGACCTGTCTTAAAGAAATAAGGTGGATGTTGACTTCCACAAACATATAAGCATGCATGCCCACACATGGGCTTGGTCCAAAACAGCTAATATTTAAGAGGACCCACCCAGCTGGAAGCTACAAGCTCCCAGGACCCGGACTTACAAGCCTAACTTCTAGACCACACATCTCAGAGGATGCCCAATTAAGCAGTTAATTATTTCTCTTTGATACCAGTGATTTTTTTTTAAAAAAATCTTTTAATACAACAGTTTTACTGTCTCTGATAATTATCCTGTCTCAGATAACTCTTTTAAATCTAATGAGGCGTGGCAAGCTCGGCTTAACAAGGCAACAGGTCATTAACTTTTTGCTTTGTTATTTGTCATCTTTACCACACTCAATTACTGTATCGCCAGTCAGATAGCAACCTGTTGTTTGCCAGGGGGGCAGAGCAGCGATAGCTGACCTGCTGTCAGGTCAGGAAGCAGCGATACTTAATAAACTTCCAGGGGCCATCCACAGCCCTGGAATTTATTCCAATCAGGTGGAGGTGAAGCCTTGCTCAGCTTTTCCCTTACCACAAATTAGATTCGTAGGCAGTAACCTTTGCTTTCTCATCCTCTGCCTGTGGATCTAATTTTTTCTTTTCAACAGATGCTCATTTTTTTTTTGTCTCCCCTCTTGAGAACATGTGGGAAGAAATGGTGTTAGCACTTGGGTAAAAGACTCGGGGTCAGCCTCATAAGCACATTACTATCTCTTGGAGTTGGAGCAAACTACGCAAACTAAAGATTTCTTAGTTCAAAACAACACATTAGCAATGTGTCTCTGAGGTTGTCTTGAAGGTTAGCACAGGTCATTCTTACTGTTATTCGGATGAGTTAGTGTGTAATCAAATATAGTCAAGATGCTATAAAAATCAACTTCTTGGCGTTGGGGATATAGCTCAGTTGGTAACGTGCTTGTCTACCCTGAGTGAGATTCCTAGTACTGCGTTAACTGGGTGTGGTGACATAGTTCTGTACTCTTAACACTTGGGAAGTGAAGGCAGAAGTTCAAGGACATTCTTATCTCCATGGTGAGTTCGAGGCCAGCTCGTGATGCATGAGACCCTGCCTCAGAAAGAAAACTAAATAAACAAAGTCACTGCACTGTTCCAAATTCTCTGACCCTGTTATAAGGTTTTATCATTTCAGGGGGCTTGGAGGCATCTTTGAATTTCAGTTTAGCATCCAGCATGTCCTATGCAGTGTCCCCAGACAACTCTATGACTTCACACATAGAATAGTAGGAAGGTGGATATTGGTGGTGGTGGTGGTGATGGTGGTGCTTTCATAGAACAGTGCCTGGCACATCCTCAAGCAGATCAAGTCCAAAGTTCTGAACATGCCCTTGGTGACCTTGTAATGAGTGTGTGTAACAAGGCAAGGGGAGTTGTGGACAGAGGTCTAGTGTGAGAAATTGACTTGCAGTGGCCGGAAGACTGCACTCCAATTCTAGATCCCTCCACCTCAGATATCTGTTTCCTCTGTCAGGGTGTAGCACCTCTAAAATGATGGTGCCCACACAAGATTTGTGCAGATAAAAAATAACTATCTGGCCAGGCCAGATGGCACATGACTTTAATCCTAGCACTCGGGAGGCAGAGGCAGGTGGATCTCTGAGTTAGAGGCCAGTTTGCCCTTCAGAGAGGGTCCCAGGACAGCTAGGGCTACACAGAGAAACCCTGTCTCCAAAATAATAATAATATAAAAAGTTATTTGGACATTGTAAACTAAGTCATTGTTGGGAATACTGTAATTGATTGGGCCAATTTCATGACCTATGCAGTTCATCGTGAGATCTGTGATAGAAAAAGGCGGAGGTTATTTTTTTTTAACCCTTATTATGTATTTATTAAGTGGGAGCATGGGGGATGGATGCATGTGGAGGTCACGGGTACAGCTCTCAGCAGTGTATCCTCTCCTTCCACGTGTGAGTTCCCACACCGGTAACCACTGAACCATCTTGGTAGCCCAGAGGCGGTGATCTTTAAATGAGGTGTCTCTCTGGACAGCTTCCACACAGAGGACCACCCCTTCCTCTGCTGCTTTGCCACACATTCCTGCTCGGCTGCTGGGCTTGTAGCAAGGGTAAGGCTATCTCTGGAGATGGGCTTCAGAAGAAAGATCGCAGGGAAAGAAGGAAGTCCTGCTGGGCTTGATCTCAGGCACAGATCTTCAGCGGAAGGGTCGGCTTTAATCTGAGCACGTAGATCTCTTCTTGCAGAATACAGGGTTGAGTCATTTTCCAGACTGTTCCATCAGTTTGCAATAAACAGTAAATTACACCCCCTAGATCTCTCACAATCCAGGAAGATCTTTGGGCACTCAGACTGACTTCCTTAGCCTAGAGGGAGGATCACGGCTGACGGGAAATGTGTGTCCTTCATAAATGGCCATAACAATGGCAGACACTGGTGGGCCTTCCTGGAAAACGTGTCGGTGGTACTCACTGCTGCATAAAACACCATCCGCTGTTGGAGTCAGTCCTTTCTTGTCTCTTCCCTATGACCCTAGTTTCCTTTTTCTCATAAAGGAAGAACTCGGGAGGTGAGAGATTCCAGCCCCTGGGAGCTGTGCGCCCTGTTCTTGAGAAACAAAGCTTTGGCGGGGTGTGTTCACACCTTGATGAAACCAAGGGGCTTGGTATACAGATCCATTCTTTTACAACGTTGTCCCTAGCTTACTCATCCAAGGAAGTTTGGCTAGAATCCCCATTGAGGAGATCATTGGAAAGAGATGCCAAGAATTCAGGTGGTTCCCTAGGCTCAAGGGCACCTCTGTCCTCTTCTTTCAAACAGAACGTCTACCACATCCGGTGCCCTGTGTTACAAGGTGTCTCTGGAGAGGATGAAGGATGCCCAGCAGCAGTCTCCTGTAAGCATCGCCCCCCCAGTGCTGTCAACTCTGACCTTCCTCCATATCCAGGAGGCTCTCCATTCAGAATAGTTTGTAGAGATCGAAGTAATGAGTGATGGAATCGCTTTTGTTGAGTAGGGCTTCCAGCACTGGCTTACACAGCATCCTCAACACATCTAAATCTAAAGAATGGTCCTCTTAAACAAATCCCTATGTCTGTTCAGGAATCGCTCCTTTTTCTTTCAATGAATCATACCAAGTACCTGACACTGGCCAGCACTATTCTGCATTTTGAAGCTACATTTTGTATTTCTGTGAAATACCCAGTTGTCAGAGTCCTCCTCACACTGGTGGCTGTCTCACAGGGGCGGCTGTCCCACAACCGTGCAGTCCATTAGATTGTGAATGTGGCCATAGGCCAGTGGGTTTGCTCATCCTCACTGGCCATCCGTAGCTTAGAATCATTTTTAATGCACTGAGATTGTTTAGCTCATGGTTCTAGAGTCCAAAAAGCCCAAAATAAAGGGGCCGCATCTGGAGAGGATCTGTGGACTACTTCATCTGTGGCAGAAGGGTGGCAAGGCAAAACAAATCCATTTAAAGGACAAACCACAAAGAGGTGGACTGGCTTTGTAATGCCCTCCTCTCAAAAACAACAGCACCAATTCATTTGTGGGTTTTAAGCTTTCGTGCTGTTATGTTGTGTCCATGGCATAAGGGATACAAGAAGCCAGTGCTTGTACGCAAACATTCAACAGACCATAAGTAATTTCTTTAAGGCTTCGGTTCCTCATACTATTGCAATGGTAATTAAACTCCAGCCCTAGTTTTGGAGGACACAAATGATATCAGTTTCCATCTAGGTAAAATGTTTTTTCAACTCCATGCATATTCGTGATGGGGAATACATTTTATCTGTTACTTAACTCAGTAAAATAGGTAACTAATACCATGGGCTCCGTGGTTAAGAAAAGCTGATCTAGACCAGTGGCAGGCAGGATAATGTCTTTCCAAGGCTAAGCTGCTTGCATTTGCAAGCATGTGTGCACTTGACGCAACCTGACAGTCCCCTGTAGTAACTGTCCATTCAGGTCCCTGCTGCCCCAGTAGATTCCGAGATGGTTTGATTACCTTTGATTGGTGTCATTGGGTGTGTGCTCTTCCTGTGATCTCTGGGCCCCTACGTTACCAGTGAGAATTACCAGAAGACAGTTTTAACTTCCACAGAGAACAGATAGATTTGAAAAATCAGTAGATGATAGATTATAAGATTATGGAATCTAAATGAGCCACAGTGGGCTGTACCAAGCCCTCCTCTTCCATGAAGAGAAGCTGTGGATACCTTTGATGCAAATAAGGATTGCTTTGCTGCAGATGGGTGAAAAGTCCACAGGCAGAGAATAGCAAACCCAGGTACACCCTACTTTACAAAACAAACACTACCAGATGCAAAGCACAGATTAATGGCGAGAGCTGATGGCTTTGATACCCCATTCTCACCAATAGACAAGGTCATTCAGCCAAAAATGTAGAGAAGCATTGGAGGTAAATGACATCAGACATCATAAATCAATGGACCTAACATGCATCTATAGACATGACCAAAACACTAAAAAATACACAGTATTCCCAGCAGCCCATGTAACTTTCTCCAAAACTGGCCATGTATTAGGACACAAAGCAAGACCCAACAAATACTGGGTCTGTAGTCCATCTGATTTCAGTGGAATAAAGGTAGTATCAGTCACAATAGAGTTCACAGAGAGGACACAAACTCAGAGAGGTTAAATTCATTGTGGAACGCTGTATGGCTTACTTAAGAAGTCTTGAAGAGCCGGGCGGTGGTGGTGGTGGTGGCCCACGCCTTTAATCCCAGCACTTGGGAGGCAGAGGCAGAGGCAGGTGGATTTCTGAGTTCGAGGCCAGCCTGGTCTACAGAGTGAGTTCCAGGACAGCCAAGGCTACACAGAGAAAGCCTGTCTCGAAAAACAAAAAACAAAAAACAAAAACAAACAAACAAACAAAAAAACCAAAAAAAGAAGTCTTGAAGAAAACAAACAATAAAAGCAAACAAAACCCAAAACAAGCAAAACAAACAAACAAAACAACAATAAAAAACAAAAAACAACAAAACAAAAACCCAATCAGGATTGAATGTAAGCAAAGACACAGATACTGAAGGATATAAAACATAATAAAGGCAGTCCTAACAGGAAAGCCTGTGGTCCTATATGCCTGTTTTAAAACATTTAAGAGATGTGAACCTGAAGACATGGTTCCCTGGTTAAGAGCACTGACTGCTCTTTCAGAAGACAGGGGTTCAATTCCCAGCACCTACTTGGTGACTCACAACTAACTGTAACTACACTCCCAAGAGGCCCAGCAGCCTCTTATGGAATTCAAAGGCACTTTACACACATGTCACAAAGGCATACATGCAGAAAAATCACCCGAACACATTTAAAAATTGGAGAAAAAAAGAAAGAAAAAAAAATTTGAGAGACCTTGAATTTTAGTGGCCTATGTTAAGGCTTTAGAAAAACAAGAGCATACTAAACCCCAAGGTAATAGCTGGGAAGAAATAATAATACAAAAGGAAACAGGGAAAAAGAGCGAGAGAGAAAAAAAAGTAATCGTACAAAGAATTAGTTTTATGACATAAATGCGAACCCACTTGGAAACAAAAAGGTATAATATGAGAAGCGTCCACTAGATGGCAGAGTCCATCCATTGATCTGCCACTGATGCGGCCTTTCCACGGGGTTAAATTCACTTTTGATACCTGAAAGCTAGAGGGCAAGATTTCCTTACAAATAAGTTACCCATTAAAAATTAGTAATAACTCCAAGTCGTTCATAGCGCGCGGGGGATGCGGGGTAAGGGGAAAGTCTCAGACCTGGAGGTCTCAGGTGTCAAGCTGTAAAGTTTAGCTTTCGAGGAGGAAGAAACGTGTGATTTTTGTGATTTAACTGGGTCGTGATTTTTTTTTTTTTTTGAGTAATAGACCATCATTTGTCTTTCCAGGGAACATCCTCTCTCTATAACTGTCATTGTGTCATTGCCTCCTAAACAGTCCTTAGAGCTATGATCTCTCTCCCATCCATTACCTTGCATGAGAGGAGGACTAGGCCTTTTCTATGCCCCGCCCCTCTGTCCCGCCAGGGATGAGAGCTAGAATTAGGTACTGCATCTCTCTGGGAGACTGCCTTCTGGGAGTCAGAAAAGCCAATTCCAGAAATGTTTGCTGTCCCTTTTGTGACTAGTAGTAATGTTTCAAGGCCTCCCTTTGGGACTCTGCTCCCAGGATTTTGACTATTACAGGAATCATGCGTTGCATAGGTTGGTGTCCCAGCAGCTTGGGTGAGAAAGAGAAGGCTTAGACCTTCACTTTACCTTCCTGCTCAGCCTGGAGTCATTGCCCTTCAGTCCCTGTTATCGGCTCTGCCTTTGCCCTTCCTGTACATCAGGGGCTTGCCTTTCCGGTTTTGCGACCTCTGATCGGAATAGCCTTTGCTTTGTCTCTGGCTCTTTATGCTTTTCATTTTGTAACTTTCAACGTTGCCTTTAAGATTTAAATGTGTTATTAAATTCAAATGTAGCACACATGGAGATATGTAGGAGATGGTTATTTCAGATTCCTGAGGAGCAGAGCCTATTTCCTGGTGAACCAAAGCATGCCAGGGCCTTTATTACCCATGACCAACGCTTAACCTGGAAGTAGGGGCAGAGGCGGCCATTGGGGCCAAGAAGGGAGTCCCTCATGCTCCAGCACCAAGGCTGATGAGATGCAGGCGACAGCTCTACCCGGACCACCCGGTTGCTAGTCTGCTCTAATTAGCATCAGTTCTATGGTGGCGACTCCTCTCTGGTCCTCTGGAAGGAGACTCCAATGCACTTAAGAGAAGAATTCAAGCAAACCTTTCCCATCTCTGTGTGGCTCCCACACGGAGGGGGTGTTGGGGGGAGCGTCCCTTGCTTCAGAGTCTCCCCAGCTGCCCTGTTTTACATCTATTCAGGCACCTTTGTACATGGGCTGTCTTCACTGGGTCATTCTGTCCTGGCCTTCTGAGAGCACCTTTTAAATTTCTCTCTCAAACTCTTCCTTTTTAAGTGTTCCCTTACATTTTACTTATAAAAGGGGGTTATTTTACGTGTGTGTATCTCTGTGTGTGTTTGTGTACACACGCTTGGTGTTCACACATATGCATCAGATATACTTGAGATGGAGTTATAGGCAGTTGTCACCTGGTCATGAGGTACTAGGAACCAAACTCTGGTCTTTTACAAGAGCATCAAGTGCTCTTAAGGGCCAGGTCATCTCTTCAGATCCTCTAAAGCACTGTTTAAAGATAAAGGGAAGGGAGTGGGGTCGTAGGAAAGACAGCCAGCGGCTGTGAAATAGTTGGGGCAGTTCCCCAGTATAAGTAGTCACTGGAGACTATTGAGATTGACATTTTATCCCCCCCCCAAAAAAGACACATGATAGGTAGAAAAGTAAGTAGGTAGAGATAGATAGATTGATAGATAAGTGATAGATGACAGATAGATGATTAATAGGTAGATAGATAGATAGATAGATAGAACAGATTGATAGATGATAGTAGATACATATAGAGAGATAATAGACTGATCTATAGATAGATAAACAAATGATAGATGATAGGTAGACATAATAGGCAGATAGATAAGTAGACAGATGGTGATAGATAGGTAGATAGATAGATAGATAGATAGATAGATAGATAGATAGATAGATACACACACACACACACACACACACACACACACACACACACGTAATATTCGTGCAATTGACCACTGCAGGAAGACAAGCTATTCTGACTGAGGGTTTAACTGCTAGAAATTGGACCCCTTTGTTCAGAAATTAAAGCACTCAGCTGGAGACCATAGTAGAAATACCTCAGCAAATTTTCCTTCAGGTCTTAGTGACACCCATGATTTACATAGCCCACGGTCTCCATCTTTACCCCAAACAAGCCACTTCAAAAAATAAATCCTGATAAATTAAGACTGGTTCCACTCAGTCTTTGCGAGGGACTCACAGACAACAGTTTTGCTGTCTTGTGGACTTGTGTGGATACAACGGGCCTACTTAATTACAATGCCACATGCTTTAAATATTTTTACTGAAATCGATCAGGCCACAGGCAGAGAGAGTCGTCGTGGTCACCAGGGAAGCTGGGGGAAAGTCCCTGGGGAGAAAGAGGAGATTGCTTCAAAGGCTTCCCTCGAAAAGGTTGTGATTAAGAAGCAGGAGGAAGGAAAAGGCTTTATAAAGGAACAGGGTAGGGCCTCTGATCCTCCTCCACACTCAGGTCTGACTTCCCATGCCAATAAACCCGAGGACATAAGGGTCAGGCTCGGAGTTTTCCTGTTCTTTCTCTTCAAGTAAATGTGTGAAGGAAGCGAAAGACAAAAGCTGCCCTGAAGAGCCAGGCTGATCACTTTCAACACACGGGTGAAGACTGAGAGACTGCTAGCCTTCAGAGTTCCTTCCTCGGTGACATTCTTGGTTAGCTGCTTGTTAGTCTGGAGTGACAGGGTCGATGGGGAGGAGGTATTCATCCTTCTTAGTTGTCTGATTTTGTAACATAGCAAACATGAAAGTCAAATGAGACAAACCCAGTATTTACAAGAGCACAACACTATTACTGATTTTCTTTTACTTCTGTTTATTGCTAGTTTTACTCTTTATTTTTTATAAAATATTTATTTATTTATTTATTTTATGTATGAGTACACTGTTGCTCTCTTCAGATACAGCATAAGAGGGCATCAGATCCCATTACAGATGGTTGGGAGCCACCATGTGGTTGCTGGGAATTGAACTCAGAACCTCTAGAAGAGCAGACAGTGCTCTTAATCACGGAGCCATCTCTCCAGCCCATTAATTCTATTCTTTCTATCTCTTTGTTTTTTTTTTTTTCTTCTTTTCGCTGAGTTTCTCTGTGTAGCTCAGGTTGGCTTTGAACTCAAAAATCCCTTTGCTGAAGTCTCCCGGTGCTGGGATCACACTAGTGTTCTACTGCGCCAGAACAGCCAGCTTACCTTGAAAGATGTCATTGGCTCACGTAGATGAACGAATGTCTTCCAGCTCTGTGATTTGTGAACATGCTTTTCCACCCCAGTCTCCCCACTTTTGTGAGAAGAAAATGGTGTTATTACACACAACCATGGCTATGAAGATAAATAAAATACAAGTCTTTCAATTTAGTTTCTACAGTGGAATCACTGTGACAGACAAAAATCTTTCCCCGGAGAACGGGAGTATATAACCAAAATTAGTTCAATTTTCCGCACACATACATATGAATACTTAATTTTCACTCATTACAACAGTAGGAAATGGCTGAAGTAGCAATCAGAAGTCTTACGTTTATCTATAATTGACACATTCTTTGACACAATGTTGCTTTTCAAGCAGCCGGATTCTACACAATCATGATAAGCTTTTCTTTCTTCATCTTGTATTGGGCGAATAGCGGTCAAGAAAACCGCTCAGTGGATTGGGACTAGAATAGCGCTGTTGTATGTTACCTTTGCTCTGGGATGGGGATTTCTCTGTGGGGGTTTTGTTTGTTTCTAAGCCACCTGCAGCAGTGGAGTTATTAGAAAGGAGACGGGATTTCACAATAGCATTCAGTTGTGAAAACCTGGGTCAGTTCCTACCGTTTCATTCCAGAGTCTATACTAGGTCTGAAACCCAGAAATTAGTCTGTGCCCTCTGCTTGTGGCTTTGTGCAAACCCCTCCTCGGTTGTCAGATGCTAATCAGGAGCCTTTCCCCGTTTGTCCCTAAGATAATCAATTCTGTAATACTCCTCTTTTTGAAAAATCCATTCAGCAATTCACTTCTGCACCAAGTCTATATTTATTGTTTATTATTGGTTAGGCAGCCGTTCTGGGTTTCGATAGTAAAGCAAAGATTAAAATCATATCTGGTTCATGTTCCTGGAGTTTATTCATCAGAGGGGAGAAAAGATGAGAGACAACAACCAGGACAGACATCATTTAAGGCAACAGAAGAGAAGAAAGAGGAACAGGGAGATAATCTAGGCAGGCCTGGAATTGCACTAGATGAACTGGCTACGTACTAGGATTCCAGATGCTGTCTCTGGCTATAATGCAGCTAACACACTGCAGAGCTTTCTTGGGGTGACACAGCCAAATCTGTTTGGGAACACTTGACTCTCTGGGAACTCGTGGAAGACCCTCCCTAGAACCTCACTGGGAACGCAGGGAAGAGTTCTTTCGCAACACAAGGAAGCCTCTCCCAGATGCTAAAGGAAAAATGTCTCTAGGAGTACTCCTGTGCAAGAGACTAAGGAATGTCCTTTGGCATCTTGGAAAAGTGTCCTGCAGTGCACAATCACCTTCCTTTCTAAGGGGAGAGAGGCTGCCACAGCACCTAGTTATTGCTGGGCTGGTCTTCATTGCACAGAGTAGGCGGAAGCCTCCGGAAGAAGCCTCTCCTCCAATGACAGCAAAAAGATATCGGGGATTTCATGCATTATCCTTCTGCAGTAAGCTGTGAAAAGATGGCTCGGTGGGGCTGAAATGGTGGAAGAAATTAATATTGTGAGCTCCTAAAATTCATTTTCCTTTATAGACTGTTCTCCCCTGTCTTCTCTGTATTTGGAAGTATTGCCACTTCTTTATCCGAAGACAGAAAGGGAGAAAGATTGGCTCATTTAAATGACGTGAGGTGGCTGTTCTCAGTCCTGCTTCACATATCAAGCCTCAAGTGTTTCAAGTAGCTTTATAAATATGAAGTTACATATCGCACTAGAAAATATATTTACAGCTCTTTGTGTGTGTGTGTGGTGTGTGTGTGTGTGTGTGTGTGTGTGTGTGTGTGGTGTGTGTGTGTGTGTGTGTGTGTGTGTGTGTGTGTGTCTGTGTCTGTGTCTGTGTCTGTGTGTGTGGCCAGCATCTGTGAGCATTTCATAGTGGCTCGTGTTCTCTCTGTTCTTCAGCTATTTGATTAATTTTTTTCTTGGATTCCAGTGTGAGCATTCTCCTCCTCTTGTCTGGAGCAAGTTACTCTCAGGGTGGCAGAGCGTTCGGTGGCATCATTTCTTATTGGCATGAAGAGGATGGTAAACACCGAGGAAATCCAGAGGGATACATTTCGACTGTGTCACCAAAGGAGAGAGGTGTTGTGCTTCTGTTTGCCCAGAGCTTTGGCTGGAAGTCACACAGGGTGGGCCACCATAGAAGACTCTTTGTTGGATCTACACTATTCCTGTTCTCAGCTAACAATAGAAGTTTCGGGGGCTTTGGTGACCACTCAACTGTGTGGTCAGGGTTTGCTTGAAAAAGTGGGGTGTGCTCAGTTAGTTGAGAGAGAAGGATTCATTACAGGTTATTAAATGACTCACAGAATCCCTGCTTGGGAGAGGAGGCTGAAGAAGCAAGCCTAAAGCTGCATTGCCAAAAAAGGGCCACCAAGAAACTACAGTTTCAGCAGCAGCAGCAGACGCCTCGTCAAGGCAGATGCCCTCCAGATGTCCTCTGTTTCTGTTGTCTACACCAACACAATGCTCCCTGCCTATCTCTCTAGGTCAGTCCAGAAGCTGCTTCTGGCTGGAGGAACCTAAGTTACACTGAGGATTTGATAGGAGTCAGGAGGCTCCCGAGAAACAGAACCAATGGAGTGTTACTGGCTTACACATCCATGGAAGGTTTGCACATCCAGTCTCTAGAGTTGCTCAGCAGGGTGGAGACCCAGACTGTAGATGTAGTTCATGGCCAAAGACTATCTTTCTTACTTGGAGGGATCTGACTTTTGTTCTACCCAGGCGGTAGCCAGGTCAAGCTGACCATTACACTCCGATTTTCAATGGTAATTGACTCAATATATATAGTACAGGAAATGATCCCAGAGAGCCTGCAATAGAGACTGTGTGAGCTTGTCTGCAGGCTCCGCCAAATATCTATGGAGAAACCCTGAGCAATCTGGAATAGTTCTTCTGGAAAGGTTGATTTACAGAACCTTGAAGATTAATGTCAGAGGATCGTTGTGTCTGTTGAGGTTGAGGAGAAGGTGCCATGGGTGACATTCTTGCCTTGCAAACACGAGAACCTGATTTTGATCACCACCATTCATGTAAAAAAGGCCTATAAACCCAGGACTGAGGATGCAGAGGCAGAAGGCACCTAGGCTCACTGGTCGACTACTCCAGCTGCACCTGCGTGGTCCAGCACAAAGTGAGAGATCTTGTCTTAAAAAACCAGATGGAGAGCAACTGAACAACACTCTCAAGGTTGTTTCCATTCTCCACGTTCAGGCACACACATGCACACTTACTTGTACATGCACATGCACACACACACACACAGAGAAAGAGAGAGAGAGAGAGAAAGAGAGAGAGAGAGAGAAAGAGAGAGAGAGAGAGAGAGAGAGAGAGAGAGAGAGAGAGAGAGAGAGAGAACGCAGGGGGCCTCAGTTGTATGTTTTCTTTCGGTATTATATTATATTATATAATTATATTATATTCTTCTTGAGGGTTTTTTTTTTCCGTCTTGCTATATAGCCCAGGTTGGCTGGCCTTGAAGTTGAAATTCTCCTGCCTCAACCTCTCAAATATATGAAATTACAGGTGTGCATGCACTGTTATGCTTGGTCCTACTGCACAGTCTTAACTGAGGATGCATTGCTTAAACTGTATCCTGGATGGAAGATATATCTTTACTATAAACAAGACTGTTTAAGGTTATGAAAGCAAAACCAGGGTCACAGGCCAAGGCCAAGAAAGAAAACTACTGAGGAAAAGATCCCTGCGGTCTAACCCACGGCTGCTCACACAGGCTTCCTAAAGCATGACTTCATGTTCTTCCCATCACTCTTAACCAGCACCAGCTCTTCTCATTTATGTTCATCCCGAAATCCATGTGTCAAGTGACCATTTCCCAAGACTTTCGGTGTCCCAAGGTCTCAACCGACTTTCCTGTCCTTCAGCAAGAACCCTGAATCTTCCAGAGAGTTGACCAGCCCACCTCTCAAAGCTGCTGTCTTTCTGCTTCACAGCGCTGGGATCCTGAGGTGCTAATCACATAGGTCTGACTCCTCCCACCAGGCGGGTGCTTTGAGTTTGGAAATAGTTTGTGTCCATTGCGTTCTTTGGCCTTCAGGCAAGGCCTGCAGTGATTTTTATCCTTTCTGATTTCTCCACAGATGAAGAAAATGGAACTATAGGTACCGTAAGTCACGTCCTCTCGGTTGTGTGGCTTTTGGTACTGTTGTTGGCACTTTCCTCGTTCATCTCTGTTCTAATTCCCTTTATTCCTTAGCTCAAAATCCCTAGACTCCATCAACTCAAAGAAACTCACACAACTCTAGGTTACAAGGCTCTCAAGACCCCAACACTTGCTTGATTGTTACCTTTAGTGCTAGCAACACTCATGAAGTTGTGCTAACGGGCAGCGAAATGGATTAGACGTTCATTTGAATTCACTTCCATTCAAATGTATTTGAGATTTAGATTCTCTGTTCTAGCATTTCTCCAGGCTCTCCACAAGGGGGCGACAGGCGTCCTCAGAAGAGCTGAAGAGTGGCGCACAGTCTTGTTTGTTAGGCGTTCTTTATTTCTAACCAAACCAGAAAGATTTTCTTTATTATAAAAATTCAAGTGTGTCGGCTACAGATAACTCCATTAAAATTCTATTTTAACGCACTCATTTATACTGCTTTCTTATTAGGAGTATATATTAAATACTAAGATTTACACATTTAACAAGCCCTTTTTCTTCAGTGCCAACATTCTTTTTAAAACAACATTTATTTTTATTATTTCTAATTGTGTGTGTGTGTGTGTGTGTGTGTGTGTGTGTGTGTGTGTGTGTGCGTGTGAATATGTGCACATGAGTGTAGGTACCATTGGAAGTTAGAAGCTCTGGTCCCTGACCCCCATAGAGGTGAAGTTACAGGCAGCTGTGAGCCAAAACCATGGATGCTAGGAAATGAACCAAGGTCTTCTGAGCTGTCCCTCCATGCCCCAGTGACAGCCGTCCTTTTGTCTTTTCCAGGAAGAGCTGCCTTCTCTCAGTGGGTGTTCAGTACCTTCAGTTTCTCTTCCTCGCTTCTGCTGGAATCTTCCAAGGCTCACTCCATTTCCCCCCGCCCCCCGCCATGTCTTTTCTTCTCGCCCATGCTACTTGACAATATTCTTTCCCTTCTCTGAACTTTTGCTCCCTAGATCACTGACTGAGCCCTACAGAAGTTTTCTTCTATTACAAGTTTAATTTTCTTGTGTAGATAATAAGCCCCGGGCACCTCTCCCAGTGCCTAGCACAGACTGGCCATTCAATAAACGGTTCTTGATTAGATTACAAATTCATGACATCATCGTAGAGTTTATACCCCAGGGTCACATACCAATATGAAGGGAAACCACAGCCCTCTGACCCGTCGTAAACTTACTGCATCTCATTCGGGTGCTCAGTTGCCCTTCAAACAGGAAAATACATGTCAGTTTGGCTTGTTTGTCTGATCTTCATACAACCTTGGCTTCAGAACTCTGGGGATAGAAACACTAACTACTCGCAGTTAAGCGTAAAACACTGTGGGTGAGAAGGGATGTATCTGGGAAGGTCGAGATGAGTGGAATCTGGTTGGGTGGTGTTCATTTTTTCCTTTGTGTAGGAGACGCG
The DNA here is from genome assembly GCA_030674055.1 of Rhabdomys pumilio. NCBI lineage: Eukaryota > Metazoa > Chordata > Mammalia > Rodentia > Muridae > Rhabdomys > Rhabdomys pumilio. Next base: position 44,725,482 of record JANHMN010000006.1, read on the forward strand.
CAAGAGGGTGGGCGGGCCAAGGAAATGGCTATTTCAGGTTGCTCTACCATTAGGGAATGTGTGGGAGTGAAGACAAGTAAGTCACTGCTGGCTGTGGTCACGGACATTAATGAGCGTGAACCTCAGCAGTTATTTCCTTGGGAGACGTTTAAAAGTCCTTCCAACAAACACTCCAGATTTGTTTCATGTAACAATTTGGCACAAGCAAATTATCACGGACTTACAGAAGCTGTTTTCTCCACGGACTGAGGATTGTGAGTCTTCCTGAATCCAAGCAGCTCAATATGAAGAAAGTGTGTCTGTTCTACTATTTACTTGTCTTAGGACCCGGATCCTGGGAGCCTCCAGGATTTCCCTCTGCAGAAGGAATGACAGACCCCCCCCTCCCCAACTCAAAGGGCCTGAAGAACTTCTCCCAATCAGAACAGTACAAAGGACCATGTGACATGCTCTGTATCCATGGACTCCTGGAGATAAACAGAGAAGGGTTGGTTGAATCCAAATTCAGTTCTCTGGGGCTTACTGTGTCACCTGCTGCTCTCACGGCCACTTTCCTGCTCTAATTGTGCTTATCTCATGCTACCCTTTCCTTGTATTTTCTAAAACATATTGTTATCAATGACATTTATCTATCCTGGATATGTGCTGGGTTGAGGAGAGATGTCAGTTATTGCCATCAGGGACTTGCATAGACGGCAGCTTTCTTCCTCCCTACACCCTCCTCCCTTCCTCCTTACACCCTCCTCCCTTCCTCCTTACACCCTCTTCCCTCCCTCCTGACACCTCCTCCCTTCCTCCTGATACCTCCTTCCTTCATCCTTACACACCCCTCCCTTCCTCTTTACACCCTCTTCCCTTCATCCTCACACCCTCCTCCCTTATTCCTTACACCCTCATCTCTTCTTCCTTAAATACTCCTCCCTTTCTTTACACCCTCCTACCTTCTTCCTTACACCCTCCTCCCTTCCTCCTTGTATACTCCTCCTTTTATCCCTTCTTTCCTCCTTTCCTTTGTTGCTTCTTGAGTGATCATTAGTTGGCAAATATGAGCTGTGAGAATCCAGTGGTAAGAACACTGTATTCCTGCATGCTCCACACACCACCTCACTCCCTATTCTAAATTTTATATCACACATTTAACGGTGCATTTGTTTATCCATGTATTTATTTATGTATTTAGGGGATGGGGCATATGTGGAGGTCAGAGGACAGCTTGTGAGAGTCATTTCTCTCCTTCTACCCTGAGGGTCATTTCTTTGACCTACCATTCTGGGCACAGGATGCAGGTTGTCAGGCTTTGTGGCAAAGACTTTTATCTGATGAAACATCTCGCTGTCCTTGTTCATATTTGTAAGATTTCATTTGATTTTTAATTAAGTGTGCATATGTATGTGCACATGAGGGCAGGTGCCTGTGGAGGCCAGTAGAGGGTGTCGGATGCCCTGGAATTAGAGCCACGGGCACATGTGAGCCACTTGATGTAAGTGCAAGGAACCAAACTCATATCCTCTGTAAGAACCTTGTAACTACTGAGCCAACCCACCTCCATATTAAAAACAAAACAAAAAAATCATTGAAGCTTAACAAGAAGCCTTATTGAACATTTTGCACTCTAAATTCTTTTTTTTAAACACGTATTTATTTATACATTTATTTTTGGAGGCAGCTGCGGGTGTCATAGCACATGTGTGAACATCAGAGAACAATTTAAAAGAGTTGATTCTCTCCTCTACTATTTGGGTTTTGGAGACGGAGTTCAGGTCATCAGGACAAGCCATCTCACCAGCCCAATATTTTGCACTTTCAAAGACAGATGATTTAAAGGCAGAAGCGGTTGATTTCTAGAAGGAAACTGTGTGGCATTTCACACGACCACAAGCATGATGAACACAAAGGCAGCAAGAGCTCACCCATGTCATATTCAAAGAGTAAGGAGAAAGTTCAGCACAGGTTCCATTCTGCTTCCAAGAAACCACACTCTATTTGTATAGATAAGGACAGAACTGAAGATGTCCCTGATACTTCCTTAGTTTTGTCTGTCACAGCTATATGCCTAGGTGTAACCCTCTGGGATCTGAGAGTCAGCCAGGGTCTAGAGAGCATGAGGGAATCCCAGCATGCACACGCCTTGTTCTCTGTTTACAGTCAGGTCCTGTGAGCATGTGTTCTGCCAGCTGCAAAGACAGAGGTTCTGTCTGTGCGTTGCCATGGCGCCAGGCTGTGTTTCCATAACACAGCCTTCCCACATGCTCACAAGCCAGCTTGGAAGGTTCGCACTGCCTGATGTCCGTGAGGCGGAAGTGAACAGGGGCCTTTGGGAATGGTACTCTGGTTTGTGCGTGTGAAAGTTGAACTCTGGCTTAAGCCGGACATGCACACAGTAATGGCTCACATCTGAAATGGGAAGAACTATGCAAGCTCCGCCCCCCTTTTAAGGCTTTTCTTGTTAAACGTCCCTTGCACTCTGGCTGCAGGATGCATCTTTGAGAATAGACTAGAGGTGTAGGGAGAGCATTGGAAGACGCAGGGCAGCAAACCCATCACTGATGGACAAACAAGTGCTGACTTTCATGGTCCAAGATTTTAGAAAAGTAGTTGCAAATTTTCCTAACTTCTCTATCACCAAGCAATTCAGTAACTCAGCGTGGATTTGAGTTGAAGGGGATCTTTTGTGTCTTGGCCTGAGCCAGCCACCCACCATCTGGTCTTTCTCGTGTTATTACAAAAGGAGTCCACCCTTTTCAGAGTGCTCAGCTTTGCTTAGCATCCCCGCGGGAGCTCATGCTGATCAAGACCCAGAAAGCAGAGAATGCTGCTTTGCCTTCCTCAGAGCCAGAAGAAAGTCTTGGCCCGAGTGGGAAGAACAATTTTGCTGACTAGAGTCACCTGCAGCTGAGGCAGAGCATTCCCAGAACTGGGCCAGGGTACTGTGGGGACCCCATGGCTGCAAATGCCATTATTGTCTTGGTGACACTCTCCACTCTCAGGGTGAGAGGATGACCTCTTCTCCATGATGACTTCTTTTAATCTTGATTAACTCCATAGTCTGTCCTAGTTACTAACATGACGCAGAGATCTAGTGGTTTCTGGAATGGGTGTTTTGTGTGTGATTTCTTTTGTTTCAGTATTGTGCTCAAGCTGGCTCAATAAAACTTACTGAACAGCCCAGATGGATGGATCTCTGGGTCTCTGGATCTCTGGATCTCTTTCTCTCTTCTCTCTTCTCTCTCTCTCTCTCTCTCTCTCTCTCTCTCTCTCTCTTTCTGTCTCTCTCTTCCTGTCCCTTCCCTTTCCTCCCTCTCTCCCTTCCTCCTACCACATCCCACCCCTCTCTCTGGTGAAACAAAATCTTATGTATTCCATGCTGGCCTAACTCATTGCATCATTGCATAACCAGTGATAGCTTTGGACTTCTGATCTTTCCGTCTCCACTTCCTTAGTGTTGGGGTTGTAGGAAGGAGCCAACATACATGGTTTCTATGGTCCTGGGGATTGAACTGGAAACTTTGCCCATTTATTCCATGCAAGCATTCTACCAACTGCCTTACACCCTCCCCCAGATCTTACTGTTGTTGTTGTTTTGAGGCAATAACTCATAGAGCTTATGATAGCCAATCTTGCTACATACTAAAACTGTGTTTGAACTATTGGTCCAAAACCCAAAAACACCTCCAAAGTGCTTGGATGACAAGTATATTGATCTTGAACTCTCAACCCTTCTGCCTCTGTGCCTCTGTTTTCTGAGGTCTGGGATTATAGACATGTGGCATCATGTTTGATTCTGTTTTCTCAAACTCTCCCAGTTAATAGAATATCATATAACTGTTTAATGGTCTTTCCTACCTCCTATATTGATAACTAAGTTTCTTGAACACAAACAAATACTATTCTTGCCTATGTTCATATCCCCTAAATATATTCTGTGATTAAATAATAAGCATATGGTGAGCTTCTGTTTCAGTAGTATAAGCATTGTTTGAATAATGTACAGTAACACATCGACACGCTATGCAACAGTGCCATTGGGGGATGCTTTAATCCACCCAACAGAAGCAGCTTGTATTATGTATTATGTGTACATGGTATTTTCACCTCAAGACGTCTAATAGTCTTCACAGGATATTTGGGGGAAAATTCATGAATCTATCATCATTATTTACTTTGACAATAGAGTAGATTGGTAATTAGATTATGACCATTTAGTTACTATGATGTCACTCCTATACATCAGGTCTGGGAAAGTGCCTTAGCAATAAGAACATTTAGCAATAAGCACTAGTAGGGATTTGCTCCTGGATTCTTGGTTATTTGGACCCAAACCACCATCTTGCTCATATGGTTATCATGAGAATGGTTGCTAGACTCATTTGTTAGGAGAAAGTGACAGCTTTCATCCACCCATACAATTTATATTCAATTTATAAAGGGCTTTTGGAATCCAGAAGAAAAGAGGTCTAGAAGACCACAGATCCTTTCTCTGTTAGCAGTTACGTTTGGTTGAAGTCCTTAGGCTCAGTAGATGGTATGGTTGACAATGACCCCCCAGAAAACAAACAAACCAAATTTCCAAACCAGTAGCATGAGTGGAGTCATCACCATTTGGCCATTCAGTCCCTCCACATACATATCCAGACTTTGAAGACTCCTCCACTTTGCAAGACCTGCCTCCCACGTGGAAGCTTTGGGGGCTTTATTTCTTGAAGTCAAATTTCAGATAGTTGAGTCAGAAAGTTCTGTACTCTGTCTGTATTTGTATCCCTAGACATGCTCCTCAGAAAGCTCTTTGGGAAAGTATGATTCCTACCTGGGAGTGTGCGCATGTGTGTGGTGTTAAGTATTCAGGTGCATGTATACATGTGTGCTCATGTGTTTGGCGACCAGGTCAACCTCAGGTATGTTAGTTACTCAGAAGCCTACTTTGATTTTTGCATCAGAGCCTCTCATTTGGGGCTGGGACTCACTGGTTTGCCTTAACTCATCTAGAAAGCTTCAGGAATCCTGTCTTTGCATTGGAAGGACTGAGTTTGTCTACAAGAATGTATTACCCTGCCTCAACTTTTATGTAGGCATGGGGATTAAAATCAGAATCTTCTGCTTATATGGTTAGCCCTTTACCAATTGAGATGTCTTCCCAGCCTCAGAAAGATGGATTCTTAGGGAAAAATTCAAGCTTGGTCCTTTTTGGTGTTTTTAGAGTTCTATACAATCTTGATTTCCAGGGGATTATAAATATATGAGCAGAGCTGACAAAGGGGAAAGAAGTTTAGACATTTACTATTCAAATTGTAATTCAAAGATATTAGCAGAGAAGAGATGACAACTTCTTGGAATTGGGGAATCTCAAATTTGTCTATCCTTTATGTATGGTTTGAATAAGAATGGCTTCCACAGGCTCATACATTTGAATGCTTAGTCATCAAAGAGTGCCACTACTTGAGAAGGATTAGAAGATGATTGAGTAGATGTGGCCTTGTTATAGGTAGTGTACCACTGGGGTGGGGGTGGGGCAGGCTTTGAAGTTTAAAAAACCCAAGCCAGGCCCAGTTTCTCTTTCTCTTCCTGCTGCCTGTGGATCCTCAGCTACTTTTCCAGCACTTGGTCTACCATGTTCTCTGCCATGATGACAGTGAACTAAAGCTCTGAAAACCCAAAGAAACACTTTCCTTTTAAGAGTCTCTATGGTCATGGTGTCTATTCAAAACAATAGAACACTGACTAAGACAGAAATTGGTTGTTGAGAGTAGGATATTGCCATGGCGATCTTGACCATGCTGTTTGTTGGAGGAATATGGAAGACTTTGGGACTCTGGGCTAGAAAGTTGGTTGGACATTTTAGGCAGGGCTTACTGGGCCATCCTAATGGAAATCAGTAGTGTGGAGAGTTCTATAGAATGCAGGGGGTTGGCTCAACAGATTTTAGAGGAGAAGAATATTAGTAAGTGGCTCAAAAACCATTCTTGTGGTATTTTGACAAAGAATATGACTGCTTTCTGCCTTTGTTCAAAAAAATCTGCCTGGGGCTCAGTTGACGAGTTTCAGACTAATGGTGTTGGCAGAAGACATTTCACGACAGCCTAATATTGACTCTGTCATGTGGTTATTACTGGGCAGAATTATACAGATCTATCATGAAAAGGAGCAAGGTGAGCAAGGAAAAATGCAAACTGTACAGTTTGAGGAGAAAAAGAGCACCAAAAAGTATAATAGAGCTAAGACCTGTGCTCAAGGAGATAAAAAGGTTGAAGAAAAGCTTGATGCTACGTGTAATAAAGGAAGTATTGGCATAACACAAGACCCCACACAGCTAAGCTTCCAACTTCTGGAAAGGAATTAAAGAAAGACTTAAGCAGTGAAGGAAACCAACAACAGAAAGCTGATGCAGATGTAATTGACAGGGTCAAGTTCTAGGTCTAGCAAGCATTAGGACTTAGCAGCTTCAGCCACTTGGCTCTCCTTTTCTAGTCAAAGGTACAAAAAAAGGGTTATTAAATCTCCCTCTGTAGCTAAAGAAAGCCACTGTGACCACGTGTATGCCAGGGGTGCTTCTGCATGGAACACCCATGAGAGGCCAATTCATGAAACTGAACATAAAGCTTGGATTGCCTTGGAAATGCTAAGATGTTGGAGATGCCAGAGTTGTGGGACATCTGGCAAGGAAAGCTTCAGACTGGGTGTGGAACCAGACCAAGAGAGACACGTGTGTTGCAGTCAACAGAGCTGAAAGGAGTTGGAGATCTGAAAAGTGCTTTGACATCAGACACAGAGATGCAGAATATGGAGCTTGCCCAACTGGTTTTCAGTCTTGCTTTTGGTTCAGCATTTCCACACTATATCCATTTCCTTCTTTTTGGGATGGCAATGTATATTCTATGCTATTGCATGCTGGAAGTATGTAATCTGTTTTTTTTTTTTTTTTTTTTGAGGATTACAGTTAAAAGATTGCCTTGAGTCTTCAACTTTGGACTTTTAAACAGACTGTGATAAACTATGGGAAGTTGGGCTGAATGCATTTTGCATTAAGGTATGGCTAGAAGGGCTATGGGGGGGCAGGAAGTGGAATGTGGTGGTTTGAATAAATATGGTCCTTATAGGCTCATGTATTTGAATCATCAGTCATCAGGAAATGGCACTACTTGACAAGTCCTAGGAGATATGGTCTTGTTGAAGTAGACATGATCTTGTTGGAGAGTGATTGTCACTAGGAGTGGGCTTTGTGGTTTCACAAGCCCAAGTCAACTCTGCAGAACTGCATGTAGGAACTCTCAGCTACTTCTCCAGCACCGTGTCTGCTTATATGCCACCATGTTCCCTGCCACTGTGATAATAGGCTAAACCTCTGAAATAATAAATCAGCTCCAATTAAAAGCTTTCTCTCATAAGAGTTGCCATGGTCATGGTGTCTCTTCAAAACAATAGAACATCGACTAAGATACCTTTCTAACCCCAAACCACAACCTGCACTCTACCACACTCTCCATGTGATTGTAGGCACCTTAACCTTTAAGACAACTGACTGAGAGAAAAGCCCAAGCTGCAGTCCTCAGAAGTGATTACTTGAACAAATCAGAGGCAGACACTTGGCATAGCCCTGCAGAAGACAGAACATTCCAGAAAGATTTAGCAGTAATTATGTAGTTCCAATACAAAGCATCATTGTAGAAGCTACTGGCTCCCTCACTTGCGAATTCTGGGCAAGTCAACAGTCCGATTAGGACCTGCCAAGTCTGCCAAGTCAGGGCAATATGTGGAAGGCCAGCTGAGGAAAAGAAAAGGGAAGGACTGTAATATTTTCTCATTAGTTCTAAAGCAATGTATATGCATTGTAGAATTTCCAGACTTTAAGTAACTGTGAAGTATGAAGTCTGACAGCAGAACAATTTCCTCCAAGACTGAACGAAGCACACAAAAGCAGTTCAGGCTGCAACCTGGAACCAACCTGAGCCACAGAACCAAGCACTCACTGGCCGTGCAATCTCAAGAAGATTGTTTCATTCCACTGTGCCTCCGTTCTCTGAGCTGTGAAGAAGAGGTAACAGCTGAGTCATCGGGACAATTCAAGTTGGAATGTGTAAAGTTCTTTTAAACTCTGGTCATAAAATGACTGTTACTCTAGTAATTAAATAATTTTTCATCTTGAAATCATTGATCCATGTGGTATTTCAAAGCAAGAATGGCAGTAAGAGGTTAAGAATTCATTCATTCTTTAGTTCAATGATTAGTCAGCTCTATAATCATCATTATTGACTAATCCTTGCACACATCTAATAGATTGAATTATGTCATCTCCCAAAATATGCTGATCCCTGTCCTGGGGGTTTCTGCTGCTATGACAAAATATCTTGACAAAAAATCAATTTAGAGAAGGAAGAGTTTACTTTGGCTTACAATTCCATGCTAGAGTCTATCATCACAGAGAAGTCAAAGCAGCAAGCTTAGACTTAATACAGCTAGTCACATGTCATCCACATCAGGAACAGGAAATGAATGTGTGCACGCTGGTTCTCAGCTCACTGTCTGCACTCTTATACAGTTCAGAACTAAACCCAGGGAATGGTGCCTCCCACAGTGGGCTAGGTCTTCCCACATTGAGTCATGTAATCAAGACAATCCGCAACAGACATACCCATAGGCCAATCTCACATAGACACTCCGTATTGGGAATCTATTCTTAAGTGGTTCTAGACTGTGCCAAGTTGACAGGTTGAAATGAACCATCACAAAGTCCCAATCTTTAGTACTTTGGATTGTGGCCTTGCCTACAAATTGGGTTGTGAAATAAATGACTCACTAAGCTGAGGCAATACAGGGTTAGGATTTGTTCCTGATCCAGTATTAGACTTGTCTTTTTAATAAAGGGAAATATAGAGACACACAGGAAAGACAGTGAAAGTAGGGACAGAGGCAGGCATTGGAGTGATTCGGCCACAAGCCATGGAGAACCTGAAGCCCCCAGAAACTATCTATCTTCAATTGATGGGAGCTTGTAAAAATTTCTAAGATGCAGTTGATAGTTTATAGATTCCAGCCACAAACAAAACTGAAGGCTCTGTTGGTAGACAATGAATTCTCAGTACCCCTGGCTTAGGTCTTTATAATGACGATTGGTGAAGTTGAATAGGGAAAATGCCAAGTTCTATTTCACTAGAATAAAGCAAATCAGAGTGAAATAATGAATGACAGTCCAGGAAATAGAAGGCCTAGGGGCGGGGCAAAGACAGTACTTTGGGACTTAGTATGTGACCTCCTCTGTGGGATAAATAGAATGCATTTCGCAGTGGCTAAGCACCAGGAAGTATGCTTTTAATTATCACTTAAGATGTAACCTGTCAGAGGCATTCTTATCACTTATATGTAATGAGAATTGAGAGGAAGTTAAGGACAATGGGAAGTTCTGAGTCTTTTCTGAGCTCTTTAGCCGTGATATGTCTCTGTGCTGATGATGCCCCATCTCAACAGCCACCAGACATCTGGTCTACCCACATGCAACTTAGGCAGAGGCCCACACAGCCTGAAAGTGACTTGTAATGAATGAGAGTTCCTAAAGCCAGGCACAGTTCAGGAGTCTCATTGCAAATTGAGAAAGCCCCAGGGAAACTTCCCAAGGTGTTGAATTTCCACTGAGGTCCACAGGCTGGTCTTGTCAATCCAGGGGCAAAGTGCAGAAGTGAGGTGTTAGGAGAAGTGTCCAAACAATCAATGCAAACTGACCTTCTGGTGTGTGTGCATGTGTGTTTGCATTCCTGTTTGTTTTTGCAGTGGTGGGGACCAAACGTGGGGGCTTGAGCACTATAGGATAGCCTATCTTTGACCTCTAGTCTGAGCTCTTTTGGTTCTGTGCTACTGTCTTGTTAAACCTTAAGCTGACCTTAAACTTTCGGTCGCCCTGCCCTTGCTTCCTAAGTAGCTAGGATTACAAATGTGTACTCCTTGACTTGTCTGAAATGGTAGGCAGTTCCTGAGAAGTAGGCCAGGGTGGCTATGCAGCAGATGCCATAGGGAAGGAAAGCATGCCTTATTTATTATTCAAGCATGTTCCAGATTTGTGACTTCTGTTTTTGTTTTTCTTGATGGAAAGTAATACTACTTTGGTAATTACTTGTCTAGTACTTTCCTCAAGGGTGGCTTGACTAAGTTTTAAAGTTCGTTTTCTAAAGGTGATTTAAACTGTGACACTAAGGAGGTTCATCTTACCCATCTCTGAAGATACAGCATCTTTCAGCTGCAGATGTATGTTGCTGAGAGCTTGTGGTTTTATAGTATGGATATTATAGACATGGAGATTCGAAAGGCACTAAGCCACAGAAAGGGGATCTGGGCTTTTTCTTTTTGTCTTGTCAGATTTGGAAAGATGGAAAATGATTTCCACAGAGAACATTCTTTTCTATTATGTATTTATGTTCTTTAATTTATTTTACTTATTCACTTTACGTCCTGCTCACTGCTTCCCTCCCCATCACCCCCATCACAATCCTTCTCTCCATTCCCCTGTCCGCTTCTCCTCTGAGCAGATGACCCCCCCATGGATGTACCCCCAACCTAGCACATCAAGTCTCTTCGAGGCTAGGTGCATCCTCTCCCACTGAGGTCAGACAAAGTAGCCCAGCTAGAAGGACCTATCCCACATACAGGTAACAAGTTTTGGGATAGCGCCTGTTCCATTTGTTCAGGACCCAAATGAAAGTCAAATTGCACATCTGCTACATATGTTCAGGGAGGCCTAGGTCCAGCCTCTGTATGTTCTTCAGTTGGTGGCTCAGACTCTGAGAGCCCCAAGGGTCCACGCTAGTTGACTCTGTTAGTCTTCCTGTGGAGTTCCTATCCTCTTCAGGGCCTCGAAATCCTTCCTCCAACTCTTCCAAAAGACCCCTCAAGTTCCATCCACAGTTTGGCTGTAAATATCTCTGCATCTGTCTGAGTCAGCTGCTGGGTGGAGCCTCTCAGAGGACAGCTGGAGCATGGCAGTGTTTTAATAAAACTTCATTTGCATAAATGGGCAGCAAAACAGACATAGTCCAAATTGTTTGCTAGCCTAAACTCTATTTTACAGATGAGGAGATTGCCTGGCAAAAATGTTAGTTGACACAGGTGGAAGTCAGAATTCAAATTAGCGGGGTCACTGCTCTCCTTCCTCAAGTTCAGGTTGCCAGACTGACATGGAAAGTGCCTTTGCCCACTGAGCCACCTTGCTTGGGCCTATACTTTTATTTACTGAAACAGTGTCTCTCACCAAACCTGGAGCTTATTGGCTTGCCTAGTCTAGCTGGTCAGTTACCCTAGGCATCTCCTTTTCAGGCTCTCTAGCACTGTGATAGTAGGTGAGCCACTACAACTACCCAGCTTTACTTTACACACACACACACACACATATATGGATATAAATATATATGTGTAATTTCACCTATTTTATAACTTATATACGTATATGTAATTCTATGTGCATGGGTGTTTTATGCATGTATCTATTTGTGCACCACACGCATGCCTGCTGTCCAAGAAAATCCCAAGTTGTCTGATACTCTAGAAATGGAGTTACAGATGGTTGTAAGACACCATGTGTGTTCTGGGAATTGAACTCAGGACCTCTGCAAGATCATACAGTGCTCTTAACGCTGAGCCATCAGTCTAGCCACCTGCCCCCACCCGTTTTTCCTTGGTCCTAGGATCAGAACTCTGGTCCTTGCCCTTGCACAGCAACTGTTTTATCTATGCCACCATCTCCCCAGTCCCTTCAGTTCCCTCTTTCAAAGGGTGAGGTGATGAAAGATATCTTTTCTCTTGAGGTTAAGCTCCCAGCTTCCCGGAAATAACTGTGTACAGGAGCTGCTGCGCCCTCTTCACAGCTGTGTTGAGATGCCAAGGAAGCATGATACTCACTCTCAGGGTCCTGGTCATAACACATTCTTCTGAGTTACTGGAGAATGTGTTTTCTCCTCCTTCTCTGATGGGGTCCTGGCTTGGCATCAATGACCAATGATAGTTGGTTCATAAAGCGTGTTAATTATTTTATATATATACTGTAGCTGTCTTCAGACCTTCAGACACACCAGAAGAGGGCATTGAATCCCTATTACAGATGGTTGTGAGCTACCATGTGATTGCTGGGAGTTGAACTCAGGAACTCTGGAAGAGCAGTCAGTGCTCTTAACCGCTGAGCCATCTCTCCAGTCTTCATAAAGCATTTTTTAACTACACTAGTCCTCCTTCTAGAGTGGAAGAGACCTGGTGGACTTGTGGTACGGGGCTAGCTGAAGAATTTCTCCCTTTGGTAGTCACAAAAGGATCCCAAACCTCGGAGTTCCTAGTTGGATGCTTTCTGTGTCTGACTGGTCACATAGAAAGCTCTGGCTGACTGCTTTATGAATTTTATAAGTTCAGAAAAGAGACCAAGTCACAACCATGCAAGAGTAGTTAATCAGAAGTTCTCAGATTTACACAGGAGAAAGAGGGTGTCCTAGATGCATCAAGGACAAAGCTAAGACCGAGGCAGATTGTCTCTATTTGTGCAGTAGAATGTTATAAGATAAATAAGATGGACCCCCAGGATAGGCACAAAAGGTGGGTACAGTTCTCCTGGTTATTCTTTTCCTCCTGTCCACCTCCCACTCTCTCCAGTTAGAGTGTATTCTATGTACTGCTTTTTTCTCAACTGATCAGTAGACAAAGGGTCTGCTCAGGCCGTCGTCACTGGATCCGAGTTTCTGCTGATGGCAAGTGGTATCCTTTGGGACAATGGAGGGGGATAAAGTATCTTCTGTGGAACTGCGTGACAGAGACATAGTCATTCCCATCCCCACAGAGGCACATTTGAACTCTTCCTGGCATATGGTCCAGGTAGTCACACACTTCACACTCAGCAGAGCGGAAAGATAAGAACACGGTGAGTTTCCCCCATGGACTCACAATGCACACTGCCATGCCTCCCACGCCTCAGCTTCCCAAGAGGCAAGAGCATGATAACAGAAGCCAAGTCGACAACAATAACAACATCAGTAATGATAATAAAGGCCACCCAGGAATGAGCTGATCATTCCCAGGTTATAGCCAAGACTTTCAGAAACATAGATTATGACCAGTACCCTAATTACTCACAGTCCTTGAATGACACACGTTGTGTTGTGCATTTGGCTGCACTGAATAGAAATTATGTAGGTTGAACATGTGCTGATTGGTGGCCACCATTCTTTCTTCCTTCAGTATTTGATGTGTATTAGGCTCTCTTCTTACATGGGCTCATTAGTTGTCACCCACTGTTGAGGCACAGTTATCAACATGTCCATTTTTTAAAAGATTTATTTATTTTTATTTATATGAGTACACTGTTGTTGTCTTCAGACACACCAGAAGAGGGCATCAGATTCCATTACAGATGGTTGTGAGCCACCATGTGGTTGCTGGGAATTGAACTCAGGACCTCTGGAAGAGCGGTCAGTGTTCTTAACTGCTGAGCCATCTTTCCAGCCCCAGCATGTTCATTTTACACCTGAAGATGCTTTCAATGTGTTAGATGCCTTTCCCAGGTTAGATACTGCCTGGGAGGAATAAGAAGCAAGTTGCTTATTTCTCATTGAATGCTCTCATCAACATAATTTCCTTGTCTTTTATGTGGGTCAAGCGGGACAGGCTGCAGCTTACTTTAATAAACAGAAAATCCAGTAATATTGGTCTATTAGGATCAAAATCTTTGTCTCACTTAATTTAGGCTAAATGTCCTGAGTCTCGCCTCCTTTTATGCATTTATTGAGTCAGGAACAGAACCCAGGGACCTGCATGGCAAACCACTGTGTTACGTTTCCAGGCCCGAGTCTCATTTCCAAACAATTTTGTAGCTGCTTATTTAGTATATGTATTCCCACTGTCAGGCAAGCTGTTTTGTTTCTTATAGATTATCAGGAAACAGATCTCTACTGAAAGTTTTTTCTCTCCACTCCCTATGAAGGTTTACTAAAAAGAGATTAAAAATAAATAAATAAATTGCAAAAAGAAACAAATTTATAATCATCCGTATTTTTGAGGCATTATTTCTTTAAACAATGAATATGTGTTGTTTAGCCATCAGATACAAGCTCTGCTTTGTCGGTAACTGAAAACGGAGACTATCTGACTTGGAATGGGAGCAGAACAGAGTCTCGGAACACACTCTCTGGTTCCATTTCTCAGGTGCCCATTTCAGTCCATGCTCTGAGGTCGCCAGCACTGCCACGGTGTCTCCCAAACTCGAACAAAGGGCCATCTCACACATTATCATCTGCCAGTTGAGCTTGGGAACAGAGCCCCGTTGAATTAGGACTCGAAATATTAGAATAGAAAGTAGGAAGGATCTGTAGCCTGATCTTAGGAGTAACTTTGAAGGTAGAAGCATCTGTGGATTTCACTTCGATATCCACATGGACTTGGAAATCTCCTAGCTTTCAGAAAAGGGATGGGGGAAGGGGAGAGGGGAGGGGAGGGGACAGAAGGTGAAGGATAAAGAAAAGGAAGAGGAGGCAAGATTAAAAATTGCTTGAAACACTTATACAAATACTACTCTTGTTTAATGATTTTGAATTACAAGGTGTTTTCCATCCATGGTCAGAAATCACTCTGCATTAAGTCACTCACAGGGTTCTGAGGTTTCCGACGCTAAAATGGTGGTCCCAGAGACACAGTGTCTTGTTCACATCAACAACACAGACCAGTGAGCAGCTTTGCCTTCATGAAGTGTGTCAGCTCAGCGGTGGTGCCCTTCAGACTGTAGCAGGTATGAGGACATTTGAGATGCAATGGGCTTCCTCGACAGCATACTTAACATGTCAGGATGCACGGGGACAGATGCAACGGGCAGGCGACTTAGGAGAGCACATCCTTAGGAGAGAGGAGCTGCCCTCAGAAGAGCTAGACATTTCTTTTAAGATCCAAAAGGTTCTGTAAGGATCCTGGTTCGGTAAGTCATTTGGGCATTTCAGTTTAGGCCTGTCTTTCAAGGAACTTTGTAACGTATTCTTAAAGACTAGAAGAGTCTAGGAGCCTTCTCTCACAGACAGCCTGGACAGCTGCTCACCACTACCTGACCAGGTTAAAAAGCTGAGTCACCAACATCCCAGGAACAGCTGCAGTTCTTGGTCACATCCCATTGTCTAGTGGGAGGAGAGAGAGTCTGGGTGCTTCTAGCAATGTCTGACTATGATTCCTCTGGCTTCAGAGACAGCCCGCTTGCTGTCAAGGTTTGCCCACACCTTGCTTAGCTGTCTTCTCTGTACTCCTGGTCTTACTTAGCCCCTGGGGATTTTGAACAGGAAGTAAAAGACTCATAGGCTTTTTATTTGAACTGCTGGTAAAATATACACAGCATAAAGTTTAACACTTTAACTATTTTTCCATGCAAATATTGTTTTCTTGTAGTTGAATTCAACCAATAATTAAACTTTTCCATGACTGTTTACAAGTAGGTTTTGCTCACATTTACTGTTGTGCCATCTGTCTTCCATTCCCAAGCCTTTTCCTCTCTCTCTCTCTCTCTCTCTCTCTCTCTCTCTCTCTCTCTCTCTCTGTTTCTTTCTTTTTTTCTTAACTGTGGTACTGTGATGGTTAGTGTAACTGCCAACTCAATACAACATAGAGTCACCTGGGAAGAGAGCACCAAGGACTTATTTACACTGGGTCGGTCTGTGGACAGGTCTATGGGGGACTGTCGTAATTAAGTTGGTTGTTGTGGAACCATCCAGCCCACCATGGGTGTCGAGGCAGGGGTCCTAAGATGTATAACCGTGAAGACACTTAGCTTATTTAACTTAGCACAAACATGCATGAATTAATTTCTTTCCAAGCTATTTCCCGCCTTGATTTCCCCACAATGATAGAATGTAACCTAGAATTGTGAACTGAAATAATCATTTTTTCTCCCCTAAGTAACTTTTGGTCTGGCTATTTTGTCAGAGCAACAAAAATACAACCAGAATAGTTATAAACGACACAATTTAAAATTTACTGTCTTAACCACTTTTAAGTGAACTTTAGAAACAGCAAACGTATCAACGTCATGAAGTGAATTTTTAGAGCATCTTCATTATGCAAAACTGAAGCTGCATCCATTCAACAAGTTCTCCCCTCTTCCTGCCACAGTCCCTATCAGGCACTGTTCCAGTCTCTGTTCCTACCCAGAGACCCTTTTCTATGAACAAGTCAGGGCAGTATTTGTCTGCCTTTGGCTGGCTCCTTTCAGTTAGCACAATGTCCTCAAGGCTTATCCATGTTGTAGCTCATCAGAACACCCTTCCTTTCTAAGGCTGCCTGTATGCACCGTGATAGCCTGTCTGTTCATTTGTCAATGGACTTTATCTCCCACCTCTTAGGTATTAGAATGGTTCTGCTGTGGATACACATGTATGGATATGTGTATTTCACGTGGAAGTACATTCACACTGACATGAATGCAGAGGACTGGGATTAATCACCTAAGTCTGAATTCCACTGACAGAGATGGCTGCTGCAAGGACACCCAGGCCACACCAGGGAAAAGTGGGTCACTCACAAGGGTGATGGGCATCTCACAGGGAGGTTTTCTTTTTGGTTAGTCTAGGCAAGTTTGGCAGGCAGAACCATCTATGGACGGCTATAGTTGCAACCACAAATGACAAGGTCTGCCACATCTTACACAGAGGTCTTACCTCCAGGCTGCATGCTTCCCACGCAGGTCCTATTATGTTACTAGAACCCAGTGGGGTGGGGCCTGTGAAGTTGCCTTCTGGCAAATGTTCCCTCACCAACCTTGATTCCCCTCACTACTTCTCAAATGCCCCCTCTTCTCTCCAGGGCGCTAAAGTTTCCGGCTGTATCAGGGGGGCAGTAAAATGCTTCTGGGTTTATCAGAGTTCATCAGACTGTCAGAACAGCAGGCGCCGGACTGCCAGCATCCCCTCGACTTGAATTTCAACCCGTTTTCTCTGCTTAACACCTCCCAGACCTCCCTTTCTGCCCCCACATAATAAACTCCATTCTTCACCGGCAGGCTGGGCAAGTACAGCAGCTGGGATCTACCTTGTGGGGATAGAATTTGGCTCTACTTAACCTACTGAGTTTTTTTTTCTTCCCTTTCCTCCCCACCCACCCCAGCTCATTTAGCTGTAATCCTAGTAGACCCCAGCCAAAGAGGGGCACCGCGGCATTTGCCTCTGGGAAGAATTAACCTCACAGGACCAGGCGCTGATAGCTCAGCTCTGCTTTGCACTGGCTGTGTGGTCATCGGTGGCTCACTAAGGCGTAGCTTGCACCTTGACCTGGAAAGAGTAGACTTGCCTCCCCTGACCTCACAAGAAGTTCTTTGGAACTGACGTGGCCTAAATGCTAAAGTGCTGTGGAGGAAGGTAACCAATGACGTATAGGTAAAAATCCCCAAACAATCATAGGTTTTATGCTTGAAGGAGGTGCTCACTGAGAGGGATGGGCAGTCCGGAGTACAAGAGGTAGGGAGGGTTATCTGGACCTATACTGCATGGATTAGACTTCAAACAGGACAGGGATGCAAGTCTGAGAGCAAAGTCTGGTTGTCCCCAGAATATAGCAGCAAAGAACCATCTGCTCTGGGTAGCTTCATTAGGATGCCTAACGTTAAGACATCCTTTACCTGGGAGCCAGTTTGCTATTGTTTGTATTTCGGGTCCTTTGATTTCATATCTCCCACTGTGTGAGGTGCATGGATGCAGAGAGGCACACTGTGTGCGCCTGTGTGTGGAGGCCAGAGGTTGATATCATGTGCATTTCTCAAGTGCTCTAATCATCATAGATTACGTCATAGTCTCACTAATTCAGCTAACCTAGCTGGCCAACTCAACCTGGTGCTGCTTCCCACCTGCCTGGTATTTAGGTTGCATCTGGGGACCTAAACTCTGGTCCTCATTCTTGTGAGGCAGGTGCTTTGTCCACTGAGCTCACTATCTCTCCAGTCCCCTGCCATGATGATTTCCTTTTTGCTTTTGTTTGTTTGTTGGTTTTTCGAGACAGGGTTTCTCTGTGTAGTCCTGGCTGTCCTGGAACTCACTCTGTAGACTAGGCTGGCCTCGAACTGAGAAATCCGCCTGCCTCTGCCTCTCAAGTGCTGGGATTAAAGGCGTGTCCCAGAGGTACTCTCTGGCAGACTTTCTCATTTCTTTCTCTCAAGCCTTAGGAACGTAGCTCATTTGCATATGACCCCATCCCAAGTCTGTGCGCACTTCCTTCTTTGCTCACGGCAAAACTCCTGGAGACTTGTTTACCTCTTCCGGGAGGAAAAAAAATTAGGGCAAGGCTCAACCCAAGACACAGCTGCAGAGTGGCTGACAGCAAAGAAGGAAGCTGCTCCTGCTTCTTCTTCTCAGCCTGATGCCCTCTCTGCCAGGCGCTGCCCAGGGTTCTCATTAATCATGTCGATAGCTGCATTGTCTAAGCTTCTCACAGGAAGACAAGTGACATTTCCAAAGCCACTCAATATGCATATGAGCCTGTCTCGCTATTTCTGCCCAGTTAGCTCTTGCTTTGCTCTCCACACCCCCCTTCCCAGCTCCTGGGTGTGTTTCCCTGTCTTTCCTTCTCACAATGATTTACTCCCAAAATCGGAAGAGTAAAAGATGTGCCTTGGGATGGCGTGCCTGAGGAAAAGCAAGAACAATGAATACTTCCAGCAGTTCTGCACGAACTAGTATCCAGGTCTCTTGGGATCTAAGAAATTAAGTTGAGAAAACGTATCTCAGTCATGGGTCCAGCAGAAAAGCCTAGCTGCTAGGTTGAGGCTTTGCTCTCTCCGCAGACTCCATATAATGGTCCTTTCTAGACACTCTTTTTCATCCAGTAGCAAACACTTGAAGACAGTTGCCATCCTAATGACTCAGTGTGATGTTTACCCATCAGACCTGGCATGCTGCACCAAACCACTGGAAAAACCAAAGGCGACAATAGCACTCAGCTACTGGCTCTGAGCGCATAAGCACATACCTCCTGCCACTCCTCCATTCTCCCAGACCTGTTATGTGTCTGAAAGGTGCAGGTGGCAGCTTGGTGTCCTAGGGACATAGGGAGGCCACAGGTGAAGCTTTCCATTCATCTTAATTTGCCCTGAAAAAGAGAAGCTTATGACAGTCAGACTGGTTACATCTAAGGAAGGGTAGGTTTTCATTCTCTGCAATTTTGCTTCTTCCAAGCAATTTATTGCCCTTTTTCTTTATGGTATTTCATAATCTGTAAAATTCCTGGGTGTTGCCCCCTCCAAACCAGTTCAGTAAGATCTAGACCAGAGGTTGTCAGCTTCTGGGTGGAGACCTCTACCTCCAAAAATATTTATATTACGATTCAAAACAATATCAAAATCACAGTTATGAGGTAGAAGTGATACTAATTTGATGGTTGGGGGTCAGTACAGCATGAGGAACTGTATTAAAGGGTTGCAGCAGCGGTAGGAAGGTTGAGAACCACTGTTCTAGGTGAAGTAGCATTTCTTCTTTGCCTAAGGATATAAACAACCCCTACTCCCTGCCTGAACCTCTTCTTTAACCCTCTATTTCTTTGAAGCTCTGTAAATCCGACTGCTGTCTGTGACCCTAACTGATGAAGTTTATCTCTGGGCTGCACAGAAAGACCGGCTGACACACTCCTTTCAGTCTGTGCTCCCGACATTCCTTCTGAATTCGTGATGAGGAAACATGTGCGCTTTAAGGGAATTTCTGTGCTGGGGTGAATTGCTTGAACAGAGTAGAAGGCTAGTGTCATTGGACAATGTACAAGCTTTTGGGTGGTTATGTTTCCTTCAACGGCACAGTTCTCATGCAGGCATGCCATCATGTCCCATAGGCAGTGGAAGAATTCAAAGGAGAAGTAATTACTTACAAATTCTAGAACATTCAGCTTCTAGAATATCCCTAGGCTCTGAGTTTTTCTTTCTTTCTTTCTTTCTTTTTTTTTTGAAATACATATCACTGTGTGTGTGTGTATGTGTGTGTGTGTTGACTGCTGTATACATATGCATACTTTGTGGTCATGTCAAGGAGTTTAGCGAGTCTGGTGTTCGACTTATATAACAAAAATTCCCAGTAAGCTGGTGGACCCCGGGTCTGCTCTCGCACAAACACAGCTGTTGTTTGGGAAAACAACATGATTGTGGAGAGGAGCACGAGGAGGGAGAGTCAGCCAAAGCTAGCATTGCACGCAAAGCCTCAAGGAAATCTGATACCTGCTAAACTAATTAAAAGATAAAATTTTTGAAAATTAAAAAAATAATAAGATAATACAATTAGTTGAGAACTCAGCTCCCTATGAAATGTACCCAGCTCATGAATATGCGTATCTATCTTTATGTCAACCTGGAAAACAGCAAAAGAGAAACACTGGAGTGTTTCCTTCCTTTTGGCTCAGGTTCCCAGATCCAAGGCCCCATGCAATTACAGATACTTTGAAAAAGGGAAGTTTGCTTTAGTTCCTGAGTTTGAGATAAGGTCAGAATAACCTCTGGGAACTAGAGTCTGAGTTCACACTGCAGAGGTGCATTCTGTAGCCATCTATGCAGAGACAAAGAGTAGGCACCGAGGGGAGTGGGGATGGGGTCCAAGGAGAAGCCCCAGGGCAAGTGCTCAGTCAATGGGAGGAAAGACATCCATCAAAGGAGACAAGGAAAGATTTAAGAAATACTGGTATAAAACAAGGGACTCTGCATCACAGGGGGGAAAAGAGGTTTTAAATCCTGCTAAGATGGCTAGCTAAGCTACACCACAGCTGGAGCTGAACTTGGGGAATGAACTGTGGTATCAGCGATTTGGTTCTATTGAGTAACACAAACAACAGGCAAGGAGGTGGAGAAGGAGGGAGAATTCAAGCACGGCCACCAAGAGCAATTCTGATGCTGAAGTCAAAGGAAGGAGACAAGTGTCAGGGACAAGAGTCTCGGGTCAGCATGAGATTTTTATGGTAGGTATATGGCTCTTTGATTACAAAATCTGAAACTTCAGCGCACTCACGTGGAAGATCCAGCGAATGTTTTAGACTCTGAAAAGCTCTGAAATCTGAGGCTTGTACTCAGAGGGATGATCCCTCTGTGTTTGAAATCAAGGGGACAGTACTTGGAACCGAGCACCAGTCTGGAGGGAGAAACTGAATCAACCCATCAAAAGAAGTGAGAAAGAGGGGACCTGAAGAAAGGTGGACAGTCACACATGGAAGCAGGAGGGTTGAGACCAAATAAAAACAGGATGACATAAACAAAGGGAGATTCTTCTTCTTCAGTTTCCTCAGAAAAGTCAAAGTAGGGTTGTTGTGGAGAGTTACAACCTAACAGCCAGTAAGAAAATAGACGCCTTTAAGCCTGTCGCACTAAAGGAAATCGGGCGATTGCCGTTCAGAATAGACATGTAGTAGACGTCTGCGATTCCTCAGTGTTCTCTGAATCCCAGGAACAGCAGACTGTGTGATGTGGACATGGACTGAGATCCATCTGACACAGAGTCAGAGAACCCAGGATTCCACTAAACATTCTTTATCATGTGACTTCACAGAAGCCACCAAATAAATCATCCTGCTGTAAACTGAATGAAATAAAATTGTTTTATGTGGTTGATGCCCTTAATTGTCTAACACCTTGGAAAGCATACCTCACCTGGTGTCAGTATTCGCTACTCTTCCTTGCACCTTAATTCTCTGTTCCTTGGGGCAGGTTCCTGACAGGCCTCTGGTCTTTCTTCTAGATACACTTCCTCTGTGCTCAGAAAATAGCCTTCAGCAAAGTTTTCATCTGTTATGGCCCCTACTGTCCTTCCTCCTGTGGACTCTATGTATGTCCTGTTCTCTGAGCTGTGAGCTCTGCTGAGGTAGGAACACAGTTCTCTGATGATTCCTCAAGCCTGGCACAGTGGGACTCAAACTGTGTCAGGGATGGTAAAAGAGACTATTCTATTTCCCAGTGAGATGCTTGGGAAGACTCTTCACTAAAGGCAGAAGGCGGGATTAGCATCGCCTCGGCCGTACAGCACCCTGAGATCAAACCTCAGCACTGAGAAGAGAAAGAGTCAGGGGAAGGAAACCTAAAGCAAAAGACCCAGATCTGGGCCAGGGAGATGACTAGGATGGGATTCAATCCCCAGAGCATAGGTAACATAGCCAAAAGCAGTGGCACATGCTGATAGTCCCAGCACTCCTACGGTGAGATAGGCAGGAAGTGGAGACAGGAGAATCTGCCTGAAGCTCTCCAGATGGCTAGCCTGGAGTACAGCACAGACACAGAGATTCTGTCTCAGCAATGAAGTGGAAGGAGAGAGTTAACAGAAAGTGTTTCTCTGACCTCCCTGAGAACAACTCGTTTGGATTAGGGTGTTTGTTTGTTTGTTGTTTTTTGTTTTTGTTGTTTGTCTTATTTGTTTGATTGTTTGGCAGCTTGACACAAAGTAGAGTTATCTGAGAAAAGAGAATATCAATTTTAAAAACTACCTCCATCAAATTAGCTTGTAAGCAAGTCTGGGGACTGGAGGTCGGAGTGTGTGTGTGTGTGTGTGTGTGTGTGTGTGTTGGGTTTTCTTGACTAGTGATGATGTAAAAAGGCCTAGCCCACTGTGGGCGGTTCCACCCCTGGGCAAGGTGGCCACTAGTTTTAACGAAAGTCACGGTGAGCAAGCTTTGGCAGGCAAGCCAGTAAACAGCATTCCTCTCTGTGGCTTCAACTTCAGTTCTTGCCTCTGGATCCTGCTTGAGTTTCTGCCCCGATGTCCTTTCATGGTTTACTGTCAGCTGTAAGATGATGTGAATCCTTTCTTCCTCACATTGTTTTAGGTCCTGCTGTTTATCACAGTGGTAGAAAGCAAGGATATCATGGTACACATGCATTATACATACATGCATGTATGCATGTGCATGAACACAAAGATGTGTGTATGTATATGCATCTACACACACACACACACACACACACACACACACACACACACACATACACAGAGGCTTTGTTTTTTAAGATAAAGATCTGAGGGTCTCTGATGTTATCTAACCCAGTTCCTCTATTCTATAGTCACAGAAGTTGAAGCCCCGAGAAGGCAACATAATGTGCTTTACTTGTTTTTTATTTGCTACAACCCATGGGTGATGGTACTCTTACGTTCTATGTTGGTTTTTATCCTAAGCAAGTATTGCCTTACTTAGAATTTAACACAGTTCAATGAGGTCTAAACTAGATTGGACTGGACCTCTGAGAACTGCAGGCAAAAGTGCCAGAGCGAGAAGCTAGAAGTATGCTGAGCAAAATAACTTGGGGGAAAAACTATTTTGGCTTGCAGTTCCAGAAGGGAGACAGCCTGTCATGATGAGGAAGACATGGCACCAGGCAAGGAAGACATGGAGACAGGAGCAGAAGCTGGGTGAACACATTGAATCTAGCTCAGGAAGCAGGAAGAAACAGCAAGAAGGGCTGAGCTATAAAACCTCAAAACCTGCCTCCATGGACATAATTCCAGCATCCTCTACCTTGTATAACCTTCTCAAACAGCGACACCATCTGGGGACAGCATGTTCAAATGCCTGAGCCATTCCAGGAGGGGGACACTTCATATTCAAATCACAACAGTGTCCGTGGAAAGAAAGTGACCTGCTTGGAAGAAACACGGAGCCAGATGATGGGCAAAGTGTGAGCAATTGCCTGACCCAATTTCCCACCTGGAGGTGATGAAAGTCCAGGACATCAGAGTCCCCACAAGCTAATGCGCTGAGGAGCTGAACCCTCTCCTGTATTTGACAGATGTGTTGACAGATGTGTATGGACACAGGGAGGATTGGGGAAGTGACTCAGCTGTTAAGAGCACTGGTTGCTTTTTCTGGAGGACTCAAGTTCAGTTCCCAGCACCCAAACTGATCTGCTCACAACTTTCTGGACCCCAGCTCCACAGGATCTGATGCTCTCTTCTGGTCTCTGATGGCATCTGCACATAGCTTGTGTGCATGTGCACAGATACACACATGTGCCTGATTAAAAATATAATAAGGGCACAGGGATATTTCCTATAAATTTTCCGTTCTCCATGTTACCCTTCCAATGTCTCCACACTACTGACTTATTGTATACAATTGCACACCCCTTAATGATGAGATGCATTCTGAGAAATGTATCAGATGGTGACCCCTCTGTGCCAACATCATAGAATAATACAGACACAAATCTAGATGGTATAGTTTATTATACACCAATGCTACATGGCATATCCTATTGCTTCTAGAATATAAACATATATAGTGTGACTATAAACCCTTTAAGCAGCTATAACACAACGGTAAATATTCGTGCGTGTGAATAGATCTAGACGTTAAAAATAGAGTAACAATACTGGACAACAGAATCTTCAACTCTGGTATAACCATATAGGACCACTGTCTTATCTGTCAGTGAACAACATCACTGAGACAAGAATACTTATGTTCAGGACGGAAATGCAGACATTTCTACAAACAAGCATTGTGGTTAGAATGATCAAGTTTTATTTTCAGTAGCCCTGATTTCAGTTTCCCCTAAAAAATAAACACACTGTGCTGTTTGTTTTTAGACATATTTTTTTTTTTTTACAAACTTTTAAGAAACAAAGTCTCTTGGGATGTGAACCATCTGCACCTACTTATTTGAAATAGGCTAAAATAAATATTTAGCATTGCATCTCTAAGTATTTGGTTAGCTGTGTTATTGTATTTGCTGTTTATTTTAGCTGGACCACGTCCTTAGGCTTGCAGGAGTCTTTCAGATTTTAACAACAGCATTGTTTTTGTATATTCTGGGTAGCCTGAATAAAGGCGAAAACTTGTACTGCGGCGATTTTCTTTATCTCAGCAAGGCTAGGTTGTTATATGAAGGACGTTTTAAATCGGGCATTTTAAACAAAATGTACTTACTGCTTACAGATCTGGAGACTGAGAAGACCTAGATCAAGGCACAGATCTGGTGTGTGGCTCCTGGCTTCTGCATGGCCACCTTTGTGTTATATTCTTACATGACAAAGAGGAGCAACTTGTGTCTCTTATGTTGTGTGTGTGTGTTCATAAATGCAGGTGCACAGATGTGTCCAAGTGTTCATGCACATGTGGAGGCCAGAAGATAACCTGGGTTTCCATTCCGCAGATGGCATCCTCTTCTGGCTTTTGGGCAAGTGCTTTCACTGGCCTGAGATTCACTAAGTACACTAACCTGACTGGTCAGTAAGCCCCAGGGATCTGCCTGTCTCAGCCTCCTCAGCACTGGGATTGGAAACGTGCATTCCCCAGGCCTGACTTTTTTTTTTTTTTTTTTTTTTTGAGTTTTGGTGGTTGAACTCAGTTTCTCATGCTCGCAAGAGAATGCTTTACCAATCAAATCCCCTGATTATTAGTAACTAAACATTTTTTTTAAAAATTTCACACATGAATTCTCTATCTAAAGCATTTCTACCCCCCCCTCTCTCTCTTTCTTTCTCTCTTCCCCCCATCCCTCTCCTCCTCTTCCATCAGGTCTTCCTGTGTAAGTCTCTTCTCATGAACATCATAAATAATCCACAAGACTTCTGTTCTCAGGACTTGACCCCTTCTGAACTATTCCACTTGGAGGGACTGTTACAGAGCAGATTTAGACTTAAGCATGCATGTTTTGAAAGGATGATTTTAGTCCACAGCATTTGTTTATCCAAAGAATCCTGTTCTTAATCTACCTGTGAGGATATGTGGTTCAGGTTATAACACACAAAGACAGACAAACAGACAGACAGGCAGACAGACAGACAGACACACACACACACACACACACACACACACACACACACACACACTGGATTTTTCTGAAACAAGGTCTCAACATAGCCCTGTCTACATAGCTCTGGCTGTCCTGGACCTCACTATGTAGACCAGGATGGCCTCAAAAATCAAAGATCTGCCTGTCTCTGCCTCCTGAATGTCAGATAAATATTGACTGTGACTCCTGATAAAAATTCATGGCTGCTGTCTCCAGTTTCCAGCTCTCTGCATCATCAGAGTGACTTCTGGGGCCCAGAAAGGATGTCTTTATACTTCATCTTGCCAAACATCCCCAGCATCCAGCTGGAAGTGGTAAATCATGGAAAGGTTGAGTGGGAGAAAATACAGCAACACATGGATGGATGGACAGAAGGGGGTCAGATCATTTTCTGTGAAACTTTAGTGAGATGTCTCTTTAAAATGATCCATCTCTGGTCCTTTCTCTATTAAAGGGGATGGGGGTGGGGCGATACTGGAAGCCAGAGCCACAATATTGCTTGACAATTCAGTTCACTGACTCATTATAATTAACTACTGCAATAACAACTTGATTTATCCCATTTAACTTGCACATTTTTCTCCAGCCCAGCAAATTGTTTATTTAGCAACCTCCCACCCCATCTTTTACAAAACGCTGGAGGAAAAGAAATGCTTGACCAGGGGTCAAAAGAGTGTCACATCTAACATGCGAATCCTTCAGGTTCGGTTCGACCCCTACTCTACGTCTTACAGGCGACTTTGCGAATGTGGCTCAGCTGCCTCTATTTCCCCATTTAAAAATACAGTCCTCTCCTTTCAGGTATTTGAATTTTCTATCTACAAATGCATGTGCCCAGTCAAATGAAAACTTTCTGTTGGTGTGTGGTTAGGGATGCCCAAATAGAACTGTCCAGCTATATCAGATAATTCAGATAGCTAAATAGTAAATGATTTTGAGGGAGAGAGAATGCTGCATTTGTAGAATGTCTGTCTAAAGATAAAAGGGATTTCTAAGTAAAATCTCTGAAACTTTTAAGTTGATTTGGATGCTAGGCAGGACAGGGAGTGACGGGCGTCTTGCTGGCATCTCCCATGTGCTTCTGCTCCTAGACAACAGCAAGTTGAGTCTGTGCTTGCCTAATGATGCTCTCCGGTTGGTGGTGAAGACGCTATCTAGAACAACACACATGTATCATCGTTCTGAGTGCAACCCAGGGGGCTGGTGGGCTGAGCCACCTGGCTCCAGAGCTGTCTCTCCAGTTGCGATTTATGTAATAGCAAGGTCCCTGGAACACGCCCTGGGGCCAGCCCTGGTGAGGCTTGGCTGAGATTCTCCTTTCCTTAAGCCTGAAAAGATGGAAACATCTGGCAGCCATATGGGTTGCTCATCTTTGCACTCCTGGCCTGATAACAGACAGATGAGTCTGGGAACTCTGGGGAGTCAGAGAAATAGCACAGCTGACCGGCTGAGGCCTGGTGGGTTCAGGGAACAGAGAGAAAGAGACTCACTCAGCCCTAACTGGCTCTGAGGCTGCTGGGTCAGACAGGAACATGTGGATGTCATTGTGCTGCTCAAATGCTTCCCACAGGAAGGAAAACAATTTTCTTGATGCTGCTTTCTCTCCAAGTGTTAAGTGGCCTTCCTGTTTCTCTTAGAGGGTACCTTGACCTGATGGAAGAAACCTTATGTGGGGACGCCTAGAGGCCTTCACTCTGGTGGTCTACATCAAAACATGCCTGCTTCCCCCCAAGCGTGTTTCCCCCTTTTCTCTGTTGTTCAATCCCATCAGTCTCTGTTCACCTGTTTCCAAGCAGGCCACTCCCACACTGGCCCTGAGAAGGCCAAACACAGCCAAGAAGAGCACGGAGTGTAAGAATGGAGGCTCTGTGTTTTCCTGCATCCATCTCCTTTGCCCTTGAATAGGATGGGTAAGCTGGATGGAGGAGAGTCACGATAGGGTTATATTTGTTAATCTTAGAAGCCCCCTAGGATTGCAACCCTCTCCTAAGTGGGTTCACCTCTAAGTACCAGAACTAAAACTCATGCCCATCTCCTAGCTTGTGTTCGTCTGAGATGTGAGAATTTTTTCTCAGAGTTTCTTTCCTCTGGTTTATTCATTCACAAACTCATACATATCTCTAATGTATTGGATCGCACCTCCCCCCCCCCCACTTCCCATGATCTTCTCTTATGGTTTCCTTTGTCCCAAAAAGTCCACCCCCCAACCCCCAGCATGTCCTATCTCCATGTCTCTTTATGAGTACGTGACTCACTGCATTCAATTAGAGTTGCTTGCTATAAATTGGGGGTTATTTCCTTGAGCAAAGGCAACTTAACAATGACTTTGCAACTGAGGAATATGACCAGCCCCTTCTCCAGCAACTGTTAACTACTCATAGCTTTTTAGGCAGGAGCAGGGCCTCATGATCCCTCCCCCATCCTGGAAGGAATATTGATAGGCCCTGCCTTCTGCAGATAACCTCTGGTAGGCCATAGTGCAGCAGCCATATGTGTAGGCATGGGTCCACTTCCCTCTGAGAATGTAGGAGTTGATTCCTCCTACAGGTAGGCTGAGCTGCTCACTCTACTCTAGGCTGCATCTGTCTGTCATGCACTGTTCTCGTCTGATTTATTATTTCCTGGGCATCCAAAGGAAAAAACAAAAAAGCGTTGGAATTACAGCAAAATCTAAACCCCTCTGAGGAGAAGGTTTATTTTTCAACTAGCTGGCTCTCCAGCACCGAGGCAAGCCAGTAAAAGACATCCGTGGGGAGTTTCCTATTTATTAAAATCACTTGGTTTATTGGAATAAATTGGAAAACACCCACCAGCAAGGCCAAGTGACCTGCAAAGCCAATCAGGAAGAAATCAGTATCTGGGATATTGACTGGGCAAGATTCCACAGCAGGAAAAAAAATATCTTCTGCTAAGAAAAGACCTAGTTGTTTAGAGATCCAATGCACAAACTATTTGTGTGCATAATTGGTGGTCTGGCCTCAATGTAAATGACCTCGGGAGGAGAGGTTGGGAGCACCATCTGGACAAGGCAACTGAAAAGAGAGCTTCCAAAGCATTAATATAGGGCAAATAACAGAGTGGCCAAACTCGGACAGAAAAAACAAATGCCATGGCAACCCCACTTACTTAGAAAAAGATGGGTAAGCCAGGTGTTACACGATTTTGCTTAATTACTTCTCTTGGTGCTACCATTTCTATCTAGTATAGATGGGATGAGGAAGGCAGGAAGGGAAGTAGAATGTAGTATTTTCACTCCAGCTTCCTGTCCTGACTCATTGCTCTAGGAGACATTGGACCTCCGCTCCACCAGGGGGCAGGCTATGCAGTACAGCGCATAGCAAGAGCCAAGGTAGCCACTTGTAACAAGAAGAGTTGCATCCAGAGTAGACCCAATGCCACTTCCCTTTTAGATGCTCTCCACATGAGGGCTGTCCGTCTCAGCTTTCCTGGACATGCTCATGCTCAGGGCATTCTCTGTGTCAAACGGATGAGATGCCAGGTAGTCCTTATAGACCCCGTCAATCAGCTTGGCAGCATTGTTTCTGTCAAACCAGCAGTCTACCTGCGCTTGCCCATTGTAAATCTTCCTTTGTTTCCAGACCACTGGAACTCGGCGCCCTTTCACCTTCAGGATAGCCTCAGACATCCCTTCTGTCAGAGGAGTAAATGGCTGATTACTAAGATTCTTGCCGTACTCCTCCTGAGCTCCTACGAGTTTGGCATCCTGGTTCAGAAATTGACCTGAGAGGGGAGAAAACTGATGTAAGTTGAATGTAGACAGCGGCTTCAATCTAATGTTGGTGGTGTCAGGGGCAGGAGGGTTTGTCGTAGACCACTGGACTCTTTCTGGAGGCATTCATTCATTCATTCATTCATTCATTCATTCATTCATTCCCCAGTCTGTGATGGAGTCCATGCACTGGACTATGTGAGGAGGGGAGAGATGAGATTTTTCTTATCGTGGTCTGCCTCTTCTGGAAACTGCCCAGTTGCTAATGCTGAGACAGCAAATGGAGTTAGTTAGAATAATGCCCTGCTGAGTTGGGAAGGCAACATAGTAGCAGGTAAATAGGACGTAGAGCCATGCCTCGTCTCTGCTCTCCTTGGTAAGAGATCCTCCCTCATCCTACACACTCGTGTTGTGCAGGGTTAGGGGAGTGGGAGCAGTCAGCTCACCCCTGACACTCAGCTTCCCATCCCCCAGGTCAAACGAGGGCGTTGTGCAGGCCAAGGGGACATGGATCTGCATCTGTGGGCTGGAGCTTATGCCTGGCATCCAGACACAAGGAAACACAGCAAGCTTAAGTGTCAGGAAATCCGCCTTCTAAAGGGAGCTACGAAAGTGACTCAGTTTTTATTTTTGGGTGAAGGGCCCACATGAGATTGCACGTTGGAGAAGGCCAGCCAGTATGGCCTGCCTGCTTCTCACAGCAATTCCAATGACTCCCTAGGAAAGGCATCCACCTCTCGTGCTCAGTGCTGGGCTGCCCTGGATCTGTTTCTTCTTGCAGAATGGCAAGAAACCAGACCTTTGGATGACTGCTCTTCATCAATTTGAATTCTCGGAAGTCTAGTGAGAACTAGTGCATGGGACCTAAGGACAATACTCAGGCTTGTCCTCTAACCCCCACCCCCCACATGCACATGTACCCCACACATACATGAACACAATACACATACAAAAAGGTAATCTAATTGCTAATGATACCTGAGGCTGAGTATCAGAGCTGAGCTGAGCTGAGCTAATTGCTTCCATTGCCTTATCTCTACTTAACAACAAGTGTGTAGGATGAGGAAGGATCTCTTACTAAGGAGAGCAGAGGCGAGGCATGGCTCTACTCCTACTTACCAGCTACTATGTTGCCTTCCCAACTTAGTAGGATAAGCTAACTCCATTAGCTGTCTCAGCATTAGTAACTGGGCAGTTTATAGAAGAAGCAGACCATGATGAAGAGAGTCTCATCTCTCCTCATGTAATCCAATGTATGGACTCCATCATAGACTGGGCAATGGATGAATGAATGTCCCCAGGGAGGGTCCAGTTTAAGTCCAGTGGCCCATAAAAAAATGCTCTGTGGTGGTTTGTATATCTTCGGCCCAGGGAGTGGCACTATTAGAAGGTGTGTCCTTATTCTTGTCAAAACGACCTAAGACAGGCTCGGTTTTGTTTATGAAATAAAAAAGGGAAAGTTATGGAGAGCTTTTGGGGCTGCTTGGCAGGAATCTGACATTGGCCAAGGACAAAAAAATGGACTGCTTGGCAGGAATCTGACATTAGGCTAGAACGAAGAAGTAATTTCAGGCAGGAATCTAAATCTTAGACTAGAACAAAGAAGTAGACTTCAGACATGAGAATGACTTTGGGCTAGGACAGGGAAGTAGGCTCAGATATTTTGGTCATCCTGTTAAGCCCTTAGAAACAGTGATCATGGGAGTGATCACGGGGCTTTGTTTAGTGACTTGCTTGTTTTTTGACTGTTTGTGTTTATTGTCTTGCTTGTTCTTTGACTATTTGTGTTTATTGTCTTGCTTGTTCCTTGACTATTTGCATTTATTGTATTGCTAGTTCCTCAACCTAGAATTGACCTTAATACTTGCATTTAACTAAAATGCTATTAAAGCCAAAAGGAGAAGGAGGGATGGGATAGGGAACTAATGGGGGTAGAAATGGGGAAAGAGGATAACATCTGAAATTTAAATAAATAAAATATCCAATAAAAATTTTAAATTTTTTTTAAAAAAGTAGTTGTGGTCTTGTTGAAGTAGGTGTGTCACTGTGAGTGTGGGCTATAAGACCCTCATCCTAGCTGCCTGGAAGTTAGTCTCCTCATAGCAGCCTTCAGATGAAGATGTAGAGCTCAGCTCCTCCTGCACCATGCCTGCCTGGATGCTGCCATGATGATAATGAACTGAACCTCTGAACCTGTAAGTCAGCCCCAATTAAATGTTGTCCTTATAAGACTTGCCTTGGTCATGGTGTCTGTTCACAGTAAAACCCTAATGAAGATATGAAGTTGGACTTTCTGCATGTAAAGATCCAGCACCTATGCCAACTGTGGGTTGAAAATGCATGGGGGGAAACATGCACTGAGACTGAACACGTAGAATTCCTTCTTGTCATCCATAAGCAGTGCAGTACAGCAACTAATTACATAGCACCGACATTGCTTTGGGTGTGGTAAGTAGTTATCCAGAAGTTATTTAAAACAGGGGAGATTGTGAGCAGGTTTTATGTAAATTCTGCACATTTTATTACAAGTGACGTTGAGCATCCTTAGATTCAAGTAGTTGTGAGAGATCCTGAAACTATGGCCCCAGAGGATGAAGAGGGATAACTTAACTTAGAAGGACCACACCCTCACTGTAAATTTCTGTCAAGCTCATGATTATGGCCATATGAGCTTCGTTTGAGGAAACCTAATTCTACCCTCTGATCACAGACCGAGCATGCAGGCACCTACCTAACAGTCCGTGGCAATTATCAGAAAGGCCTTTGCTGTTGGCGATGTAGAAGCCCAGGTGGTTTCTCTGGAAGGGTGCTGGCTTTTTGTAGAGATGAATGAGGATGACAAAGGCAATGTTGCCCTGGATGGTGACGGTGACATTGGCATTGGCAGACACCGACACCTCCAGTCCTCGACTCCCTACCACCACGCTCTGGTTGCAGGGGAGGACCAGCCTGTCTCCGCCATCCAGAATGACCCTGTTCGGTGTGATCTCGAGGTAAGATCTCTCTGGCCGGTTGACGAGGATGGTAATGGTTCGGAAGTATGTGCGCTGTTTCTTGTGACCGTTTGGAGGTGCGGGGGCCCCAATAAGCTCTCCATTCACAGTCACACCTCAGAAGCCAAGGAGAGAACAGTGGTTAGAAAATCCATGCTTACTTTCTGGCTGAGGGCATCTGTTATGGTTTGGGCATGAACTGTCTCTCCAAAAGGCCCATCTCTCAGGTGGTGGTTCTGTTGTAAGAGGTTTTGGAAATTAGAAGGTAGGGGCCAGGTGGATGGAGCAGGTCACTTGGAAGATGAGCCCCTAGGATGTCTTGTGGCAGCCTTACTGTTTCTCCTACTTCCTGATGTTTGGTTTCAGACCTGGAAACAAAGGACTGAGGTGCATATTTTACATACCAAAGCACACCAGGCCTCCAGGTTCTCCCAGTATCCCTCAGTCCCTACCATGTCTCCAACTTTCCAGTCTAAATTCTAGGCTACTCTTCTCCCAGAGGCTCCTTCCTATATAGTCAAGGCATTTTGGTTGCTCTCTCTCTTCCTCTCTTCTCTCTGTGCACTCTCTCTCACTTTCTCTCTCCCTCCCTTCCCTCTCCTTTGCCCATGGTGACTTCCCTGGCCTTGGTTCTTGGGGCCAGTGAACTTAATCACCAGAGAATGGCTTCCCAAGAAACCTGCCTTTAGTATAGTCTAATATGGCTTAAATGGCTCATTTCACTGGTGTTAGATAAATGACCTATCACCTACCATCCATGAGGTGATCCCTATCTGTCCCATACTCCACCACCAGGATTGTTTCCCTCATCATGGCCCCAGAATTGATGCAGCCAAGGATTATGAACTCTGAAACCGGGAGCCAAAATAGAATCCTCTTTCTTCAGATTTTGATGTCACACGTTTTATAACTTTTACAGAAAGCCATAGATAATATCTAATGAATTTCCTTCCACCTTTCTTATCCTTGTATCTACCACCAAGACTGTTGTCTGGACTACACCTATGGGCCACTTAGCGGTTGCTAACTGAGCGAGTGAATGAGTGGAGCCATGAATGAGCTTCCCTCCATGTTCAAATATAAGAATAAGGAATAGGTTTAAGTCAAACTGACATAGAAAGCGGTTAATACCTTCTTGTACTTTCATTCAGTGTCACTCAGGAGTCTGCTCCTGTGGCATTGTGTCTACATGATAGGCATTGTGTCTACAAGCTGGAGACAATCATAATTTAGAGATCCTTTGATGTCACTGAACAGGATCCAAATTTCAAATGGCTTTTAATTCAGAAGGCCAATTACTTCAACCTAATATGTGCTTACTCTTGGATAAATCAGTTAAGATATTAATTTGAAGTTCCTTGTCTTACAAAACTAGGAGTATAAAACCTAAAGGAATTTGGGGGCATATCACAGAAAGAGGCTTATGTGAAAGCCATCGAGTGCCAGCCACTGAATGCAACTCCTTCTACGTTTACTTCCTTATAAGCACAACTGCAACTTTCCAGACATCCGTGAGACCTGCGGGCCAGATCCCAGAGTTCAGTGGTCTGCCACTGAACAATAAGCAGATGCCATTGTACATGAAATATTTGGGCATAAATTTGGTAATGTATGCTGTATGTTTTGCTTTCAGGAAAAGAAGTAACTTTCACTAAGAAAAAGAAGCTACATAATTCTTGTGTTTTTTTCTTCTTTAGGAAAACCTTCAATAAATCTTGGAAACTTCTTAGATGTCCTAGGAGAAAAGTCTCTTTGATGCAGCAAAGGTATGAAGAGATGAAAAATCCCAGCCTGAGAAGACACCCTGTTCTTGGGCCTCAAAGCTCTTAACATCAGGAAGCTAATTTCATGTTTTAGACTTGTCAGTATAGAAACCACAAAAGAGCCTTGTGGTGCCATTAGTTCTTGCTATGACAAACGCCTGACAGAAATAAGAGAGGAAAGCTTTATTTTGGTTCACAGCTTTGGAGAGATTTCAGTTTATTAGGTAAAGAAGGAAGGGTAGAGGCAGTTCTCTCTTTGATAGCGGAAACGTGTGACAGAGAGCCTTAATGGGGGACCAGGAAGCAGACAGCATTGCAGCAAGGAGCGAGGTAAAATATATGTGCTCCCCACAAGGAGGCAATCATAATGACTCACTTTCTTCAGGTAAGCCTTTATATCCTAAGAGTTCTATAACTTCTCAAACAGTGTCATAATCTGAGGACAAAGCACTCAAAACATGAACTGTGAAGAATGTTACACATTCAAACCTTACGAGGCTCTTAAGAAGGAGTACCTCCAGGAAGGAATATGGGTAGGTCGCTGGCTTAATGCTAGATGCTTCTCAAATTATAAATTTATTTATTTATCAGAGGTTTGACTCTGAGGTTCGAAAGGCCTGTGTGATGGTGAACCTTGTCAACTTGACACAACCTAGAATCACCTGAGAAAAGAGTCTCAAGGACAAATTGTCTATTTTGGGTTGGCCTGGGGGCCTGACTGCAGGATGGTGTCTTAATTAAGCTGATGTGAGAAGACCTAGCCTACTGTGGGCAGCACCATTCCCTAGGCAGTGGGGGATGTCCTGAATTGTATAAGAGTAGAGGAATTTCTGTTCTTGACTGTGAACAGGATATGACTAGCTTCTTCAAGTTTCTGCCTCTGTTATTTCCTCACAGTAATGAACTGTTACCTGTAATTATGAGATAAAACAAGCCCTTTCTCCCCCAGGTTGCTTTTGGTCAAGGCATTTTAGCACAGCAACTAAAACGAAGTTAGGGCAGCCTGCACGAAAACTATCTGGTAAAGGAAATCAGGGACTAAACTTCATGTAGTTACATCACAAATACCACCCGTGGGAGTTATCTATAACTCTTCTTGCCAAGACACTGCTTAGTACCTAGCAATATTATAAGGTACACGCTAAAGCTGCTCCTCACAGTGCTGGGCTCTGTGGCTGTCTCCAAGCAATGTTACCTGACCTGCATTCAAAAAGCATCTTCTGCGCTAATTTCTTTTACTCAGTCCCTCTATAGACCCAAGTGGAAGATGAAGCCCTTTTCACATATATTTGTGAGCTGTGTGTTTAATATCTGAAATATAGGTCTCCAAGGACTATGAGCTCCCTACCACCACAGCTTCTGAGTGGGAAGACATAATGACAGTAATACGTGATACATTTCTACAGGACTTGATTGTTTCTACCCATGATGCAGTTGAATATATTTTGTAACAGCTTATGAGACAGGCAGAGTAT
>JANHMN010000006.1:44761172-44841127 GCA_030674055.1 Rhabdomys pumilio
TGTCTCCCTTCTATAGCTGGCCATTCAGAGAATGTCTCCCTTCTATAACTGGCCATTCAGAGAATGTCTCCCTTCTATAACTGGCCATTCACATTCAGAACAGAGTATGAAATGTTTCTTTGACTAGGGACCACAAGGAAAGGTAGAACTTACCAGAGTCCAGGTGATCAGAGACCAGCCGTAGGATGTCCCCGGGCTCTCCATCAATGTTAAAGCAGACAGTGAGTTTGCTTAAGGGGAAATCCACTACAAAATGTGGATCACCGTCCACTACCAGAAGCAAGAAAAAAAATTATTGGCTAAATACTACTTTATGTTATCAGATGGATCATTTGTTTAATCATAATCATAATGCCGCAAGAATATTGATTCTAAATAAGGAAAATGTACAGCAGAGTAACGACGGCCCAGGGCTGCCCAATCAGCTCACAGTGAGGGCACACCCACTTCTGTTCTCCTGAATTCAGATGTGATGGTGTTTCCAGCACACTTCAGACTAGGCTTTGAGAGATAAGATGACATTAAAAGCAAAGGGAGATTTTCTATGACTACTGAGTTTGACTTTCCATGTGGACACTCCTATTAATTTCTTTGTTCCTTAACTGTCTAGTCAAGGGACAAAAACATAGAGCTTGAGAGACGGCTCAGTGAGTAAGAGCACTGGCTTCCCCTCCCCTATCACCCAACTTCAGTTTCTAGTACCTTCATGGAAGCTCACAACCATCCATAACTCCTGTTCCAGGGAATCAGACACCCTCCTCTGGGCTCTTTGGGCATTGCATGTAAGTGGTACACACACATGCATGCAGGCAAAACCATCAAGCTCATAAAATAAGAATATATAGATCTTAAAAACAAACAAAAAAAAGAGGGCGCTGGAGAGATGGATCAGTGGTTAAGAGCGCTGATTGCTCTTCCAGAGGTCCTGAGTTCAATTCCCAACAACCTCATGGTGGCTCACAACCATCTGTAATGAAGTCTGATGCCCTCTTCTGGTGTGTGTGAAGACAGCTACAGTGAACTCATATAAATAAATAACTTTTAAATAATAATAATAATAATAATAATAATAATAATAATAATAATATTTTTTCTTATCTATGGTAAGAATTACATGGCAAATACCCTTTCTCCAACACTGTCTGGTGTGTCCAACCCTCATCCTGATGATATAGCTGTGAATCAGCTCAACACAGGATTTAAACTTACTCAAATCATTATGGAAATTTTTTGAGTGAGTATATGTATTGTGTGAGTGTGTATTTTCACACATGGCACAAGCGTTTGTACCTGTGCACATGCCAAAGGAAGGCATGAGGTATCTCTCTCTATCGCTCTCTGCCTTATTCACTGAATCTAGAGCTAGGTTGTCAGCCAGCAATCCCCATAGTACTGACTTACAGATATGCACGTGGCATCTCGCTGCTGGGATTTGAACTCAGGTCCTCATGCCTCGTGCTTGTACAACAAGCGCTCTTACTAAGCCATTACTCACCCCTCAATCCCTGCCCCCTGGCCTCATTGTGAAATTTTTTTTCCTTTCTGCAACTTACTTGTAGGTTCTAGAATATAAATTTTATAGATTGCAACATCATATTATAACATCAAAGGTTGGACACTCCCACTACACAGCCTCATAAGCATTTACAGTGTGAGCTGCCTGTAACCCTCGGCACTAATGATCAGTCCACATTCAGTCAGTGTCGGGTAAAGCATAAAAGTTACTAGAAGGCTGGGTGTCGAGGTCAGTGTTGATAGTGGAAGTGTCCCTTTTGGGTCACACAGATGACACTATAATTCTCAGCCCTATTCTACGCCTTTTCTTCCCATTTCCACCTCTCCTGAAGATAAGCAGTATCGTCTCTTCCTCAGCAGACTCTCAGAACCCATGTAGTAGTCTTCTCTTACTCCATGGGAGATCCCATTTCTTCCTGACTTATACAGAGAACATGACTGGGAATACCTCTCTGCTCTGTGTGAATATATAGATGGAAAATGTGTGTGTGTGTGTGTGTGTGTGTGTGTGTGTGAACTGTAAGTCTTGAGGAGTTCAGTCTTTCCAAACTGCAGGGAAATCCACATCTTCCCTGTGACACTGGTACTATCTCTCAGAAAAGACCTTGAGTGAACTCAGGAGCTCTCATTGTGAAGGGCCTCAAGCCCTGTGTGAATCGCAACATAAAGAAACAGAAGGTGAAGACCAGAGAGATGGTTCAGTCAGTAAAGGCAGCTGCCTCCCAAGCACAGGGATCTGCATTCAATCCCTAAAAGGCATGTAAAAAGCCAGGTCTGGTAGCCTTCGCTTTTTAATCTCAGAGATGGTGAATCGAGTGGATCTCTCTAGAAGCTTGACATCAGCAACTCTCACCTGCTTGGTGAAGTTTCAAACCAAGGGGAGATCCTGTCTCAAACAAAATGTGTAAGGAACCTAAGAAATGGTACATTGAAAACATAACTCCGCCCGACCCATCCTCATACAAGGGACGTCATTCACTTGTTCCAAGAGTGTGTGGAGGAGCCCAGCAGTCATCGCCGCAGGCAGCGGCCACGAGAAAGATTTGCTTATATTCCACAACTCACAAGCACTCAAGAAAGCACATTTCTTCTGTGCTTCTATCCCCTCAGATAGGGGCATGGACATCACTGGGATGCCGCTGGCTTGGTAAACACACATGTCTGGCTCATCAGCACAAAGGAAAGAACAAAAACTTACAAAGGAAGTTGCGGACGTTGGAAGAATAACGCCCGGATGTCCTTCCATCTGGATTCTTAGTGTATTACATTCTTAGAATATGCTGACGAAAGAAAATTTTACTACTTCTTCAGTGTGTGCTTCCCTTCTAAGCCAAGGATTCAAAAAACAAACAACAAAAATACAAGACAAAAACAAAACAAAACAAAACAAAAAAACCTTGCCCATACAGCCAGACATCTTTATTTTTGTAACACCGTTTTTAACTTTGGGACAGCAGATGCTGGAAGCACACTTCAGCTCTCTAAAACCCAGTAAGGAGCAGAGTGAGCCTCCACGCTCCACCTCCTCTCCTGGCACTCCTGCCTGGCTGGGTCATCTCCTTGGTGTTTATACAATGGCTTGGGATAGTTCTTGTTCACAGGCTCATGTTGTTGAACAACACAGGGGACCAAGGATGTGTTCTGTGAGCTACTGTTTTCTTTTCACTGGCTTCAGAGAACTCACAAATTTCTTACTCTAAATTACACATTCACTTACCTGATGTTTTAGAGATTTTAATTCTTGCATCATATGGTTTCTTGGGAGCGGGTTCTGAAAAGGATATGGAAAAGAATAGCTGCTGAAAGATGTGTTTAAAGATGTGTGGAGAAGCACAGAGAGCAGCAGGTTGAGGCCAGAAATGTACAACCACTTTCAGATATATTTATAATAACCCTGAGAATTAAAAAGCCAAAGACCCCAAATTCCAGGCAAGCCCAGGCTATAGAGTGTGACCCTATATCAAATAATAAAACAAAACCAAAAGTAAGAACTGAACAGATCCTCCAAAAATGATTCAGGACCAGGGAAATGACTCAGCAGGTAAAGTCACTCACTTTGTCACCAAGTCTGACAACCTGTGTTCAATACCGGAGACCCACAGGGTGGAGGGGAAAGCAACCCCCTCATATTGTCCTCTGCTTTGTACTTGTATTCTGCACACTGCCCTCCGCCATCTTTACCCCTCCCCACGGGAACACACTCACACAATAAATAAACGTAATAACATTTTATATTTGTAGATCAGGATGAAGTCTCACTAACTTTGCCAGCAGATGCTTCATCTATCTGAGATGGGAGACAGCCTGTGCTGAAAGGCTTGAAATCCTCAATACATTTCCAGGACTACACACCCCATGGGAGAGGCATCTAGTATTAATAGAACACTCATTCTATGCCAAAGGACACTGGCTTCATATTCACTGCTGGCAATGGTCCTCCATGAAACTTCCTATTTTCCCCACTTACAGACAAGCGACTGTACTCTTGGGAAGGTCCCTAAGTCTGTCCTAGCTGCTCGGGAGGGTCTGTGAAGCTGAACTTCATGTTCTCTCTGCCGTTGTAAGCACTTGTCAGAGTTTAATGTGACAATAAATTACCCAGTATTTGTGTGATTCTAGGAGAGCTTGATTAACTTCAGGCTCCTTTCTAGGAGATGGAAATTTGACAAGAACAATAAAGATGTTACCCATTAAAAGCCAGGCACACTTTCCACATGTCGGTAGTACCGATGATGTGGCCCCTGGCTTCAGATTACATTTTTTCCTGTCGCTAAGAATTCTGCCAACTCTCATCAAAAGGAGTGGTGTGTAAATCACAAATTTTCAAGAGTGCACATGTTGGTTTTAAATAAATATATACTATTTGTTTCTGTTTTGTTCAAACAGGATTTTACTACATAGCCCAGGCTAAGCTCAAACTCACACTTCAATGGGCAACATTTCTCAGCTTCTTGCCATTCTTTTCCACGCTCTTGGGAGCTACAGTTTAGGACAAGTATAGCTGTTTGAGGTAGCATCTGCTGACTATGCCCTTCAGGCAGGGTCATTGTTTATAATATTACAATATGATAAAAAATAAACCAGACTTCCGCTGCAGTTCCCTTGGCCTTACAAGGAATTAGCTCTAATACACAGGCTACCCCCGAGGCTGTGCTACCTGGCTGCATGCCGGCCTCTCGAAGGTTCTGCACCACTGTAGCAGGTCCTGTGGCTGCAGACATGCCATGGGTGTCCTCCAGCTGGTCTGTGCGGAGCCCTGGTTTCTTCAGCTTCATGGAGGTGAAGGGGGTGAGGAAGTGGTAGTCCAAGGCTAAATCCTGGGCCTTCTGCCTCAGCTGCTCTTTCTCTTGCTCACTGTTGCTCTGCCTCCAGGAGCTCAGCAGCTCCTTCACAGTGAGGTAGCTCCAAAGACGCTCGATATGGTTGAGGTCCTTCCCACCATCACTGCCTGAGACGGGGGTGACTGAGACATCATTCCCCATCTTCTGGGACTCCACGGGGATGTCTCTTTTCAGGATGACAAATTTCTTACTGTTGCTGGCAGTGACCTCCACCTTCAGCTGATCAAACTTCTTGTCCACCATCTTCCCTGCAATCACGATCTCAGAGCCATTGAAGTAGTTGGGGAATACGGTTTTGGTGGCATGCTCTACTATGTCAGGAGGATAATCTATGCGGATATCAGAGAGAAGCGGGGTCCGGATCTCATCGTAGAACCTGCAGAGGTAGGACAGAGAGAATCAAGGCCTGACTGGGCTACAGGCGGTGAGTCTGAAGAAAATCAGACTCTCAGAGGGTGTGGGTCTGACTGTGTTGTTCGGTGTTTTAACATCAGATGGCACAGCAGTGACCTAAGTCCCTCTAATGAGTGAACACTCACCATTTTACAGAGCTTCCATGTCTGCAGAGCAAGGAAGACAGCAGCCTCCTTCGAATTGATCAAGATCTCCCACTGCCTAACCGACCTTTATTTTCTTGAAATAGTCTTCATGTGATACAATCCCCAAATTCCTCAAAACACCTGATAAATTTCTGCTGGACACACCTAAGTTTCTCAAAGTTCTATTTACAATTTGCTCTTTAAAAGCAACGATACATTATGAAGGTACGTGGGGCAGCACATTAAACTTGGGAAACCCACCTGAACTTTAGAAAGCGCTTTTGTGTGATGCAGCATTTGCTTCCGTGATCATTTCCTGTGGGCCTGTTACATGGCTGCTTCTTGCTAAGCAGTGGTGCTACTATTAACTTTTCCCTTCCAAGGGTCTAGAAAGTGAGGGCCATGGGGGTTTGTCTCCACTTCCTTGCTTTAGGATGTGTGGCTCCATTTCCTCCAATGTCATCCATAGGCCTGACAAGTTAAGAGTGTCTTTCAGAGTCACTAGCTGTCTCCCTCTGTCTATTCGCTCCTTTTAAATGATAGTTTTCTAACTGAGCATGTGTCCATCTGCCTACAAAGGAAACTCCGCAGCCTTTGTTTCAGACAGCTATGCCATGAGATCATGGTTTCACCCATGCAGTATAACTAGGAGCCATGTGTATGTCTTCCAGGACATGTGCTTGTAGTAAAACAGCCCATGTTCACTTCTGTTTCTTTTCTTCCTGTTGGGTCTAGAGATCAGAAATGACAGTGACTCCATTTCAACACTGAAGATAAGAATAATGCCTAAGAACTGGGGCACAGAGCCCCATTTGGTCCCTGACTATACAGGAGCAAAGACTAACTTTTATTAACCATTAAGGAGACTTAAATAAACCACTTAGTAAGCCATGACAGCTAAATGTCTGTGGGGCATCTTGGCTTCTACGCTTATCTTCTAGATATGTGTGAGGATCATAGGAGATAATGGATATAGAAAATGTGTGGCTTGTTTTAAGTTCTCTGGCAATGCAAGGTATGGAGAGCATTTCTGACAATGGCAGTTTAGATAATGGGTTTCAATGCAATTGCTTTTCCTTGTCACCTCCTGATTAAACTCTGGTTCTGTTACATGGTACAGTAGGTTTTCTCTCTTTGAATCTGGTTTTGAATACTTTTTTATAAGGTAGGAAGCAGATCTATGTGCTCAGAATCCTCTGAGAAAAATGTCAGCCAGTCCCATAGTACTCAGCTGTGTTGTTTGTGTAGGTTAGAGACGGGCTTATCATTCATAAATTTCTTTGATTGTGGCAACTGAAATCTAGACCTATCTAGCAGACTATTTCTTTGAAATAGATCCCATATTTGCACAATGCAGTTTGAGGTACATTGTGCTGAATCTGGGGACAGTTCTTCCTTCAACAAACAGCAAAGTCACATACCATGAGGCAAGTCGATTCTGTCTTAGAAGATAAAAGTTCTATCTTCTTCCACTCCTTCAAAAAATGTTTTTAAGTTTTCATCAGTTTTAATCGGTCACTTCACTTCAAATTACAGTATGATCATTTTGCTAGTTATTCAAAATATCAAGATGTTGATTGTAACCTTAACTGACCACTAATATGCAATACTCATGTTGAATCCTTACAAGTTTTCCTATTGAACTGTCATTGGTTATAATCCTCATTTTGGCAGAAAAGGAAACTGAGGCAGAGACAGCTTTCAAAGCCTACCTAAAGTCACATATTAAACTCAAATCTGAATAGTTTTTTAAAAAGTTAAGAACCAAGCATGGTGGCACACACAAGAATTACCAAAAACTGTAGGATCAGAGGGAGCAAAATAACAAATTCAAGGCCATTTGGGGGAATTTAGCAAGATTCATACCTCAAACTAAAATTACAGAGGGGCTAGCTCACTGGTAAGTGAATCATTTTTTAGTATACACAAGCCCCTGGGCTCACTTACCAGTGCTACAAAAATAAATAATTAAAAATAATTTTAAATATAAGAATAAACACCACTGTAACATTCCTCAATGCAATGAGCTGTCTTCATTTCCAGCAGATGAAAGAATAAGGCCCAGGAAAAGACACCCTTAGCTCTGGGTTCTCACTACATCTACCCTCAGCCCCTGGATTTGAGAAGGTGGACAACAGACCCAATAAGCTGTGCTCCAGCCTTCTCCTCCTCGAGAACATGCCGCGTGAGACCACAGTTCTCCAGCGAAAGTTTCTCTAACAGTCTGAAGTCCACGTCATTGCCGATGCCAACGGTGAAGATGCAGATCTGACCTCCAGTGGCTTCCTTGGTATTGCTGAGAATCTTGAGGGTATTGGTCTCCCCGAAGGTGGGTTTTCCATCGGTGAGGAAGATGATGAGGGACACGCTTCGATCTTCAATGTCATTCTGGGCCACGTAGTTGTTGAGTAGTTTGATGGCAGTCTGAAGGGCCCCATTGATGTCTGTGCCTGTAGGACATCAACACAGGACAGCTCATGGCTTCTACCTCTGAATGCACAGTCAGGGCTGCATCTAGCCTTTGACCATTCAGAGTCCTGTTAGGACTTAGATATAGTGGTGGTAACTTTCTGCTCTATCTAGAAATTTGACAAGTGTTTGCTAACTATATGTAAGTGATTTCAAATTATCCTACCATAAAAACCTTCTTCTGTGATGGGGAGGTACACACACACACACACACACACACACACACACACACACACACCACCCCTGCAAAGGTGTTTGTCGTCAGCACTCTGATTAAAGTAGTCAGACAGTGACTTGAGCAGATGCTAAACAACTTTCTTGGTGGGTGGAGAAATTGGCAGTTGATTTGCTGAGGGGGAAAGAGCCTGCTGTAGTTGTGTTTCTGGATTGCTTAAAAATTCCATTCAACTTATCAGTCACAACTCCACTATCAAAAGGATGCTGGTCTTACTGTAGTGTTGGACATCTGTTTCTTTTGATGATACCTTCTAGAGGCTTTTTTTTTTTAATTTATACGAGCACACTGTTGCTATCTTCAGACTTACCAGAAGAGGGCACCAAATCCCATTACAGATGGCTATGAGCCACCATGTGGTTGCTGGGAATTGTACTCAGGACCTCTGGAAAAGCAGTCAGTGCTCTTAACCTCTGAGCCATCTCTCCAGCCACCTGATATTTTTTTATAATTAGCATGAGATAAAATTTATATGTCAAAATGTTTTCACATTCTAAATACCCTTTTTAGTAAAATGTATGAGTTGTGCTGGAATGAAAAAATGTACCATGTTTAAAAGAACCAAGCTATTTCCAACATTGCTTTCTGTCCTCAAAACAAACAGACTAGAAGCTGGACATAGTGATGCATATGTATATTCCCAGCACTCAGGAAGCTGAGGCAGAAGGATTACTGAGAGTTTGAGGTTACCCTGGGCTATACAATGAGACTGTCTCAAAAGAGAAAAAAAATAAACAAAAGAAGAAATGTAGATAACCAGTGACAGATACACTCGTGCATGTTGCTAAAGTGTGGAGTACAGACAGGTGCAAAAGATGCAGCTGAAACAGAACCTAGCGTTTCTTTGAGCCATTGATTTACCTTCTTTTTATCAGGTGTAATTTCATCTCAGCTCTCTGTGTGTGTGTGTGAACATGTAACAAGCATGTATATTGTCTTCAGTGAGCACTAATGGTGTCACGTCTCTTCCTCTCCTAAAGCCAAGGAGAGCCAGGACATAAATGAAGCTTTGGCTCTCATGCCTGCACACATGCCTGCACACATGCATGCACACATGCATACACACATGCATGCACCCAAGGCACATCAGGGCTCAG
This sequence comes from Rhabdomys pumilio, assembly GCA_030674055.1. Taxonomy (NCBI): domain Eukaryota; kingdom Metazoa; phylum Chordata; class Mammalia; order Rodentia; family Muridae; genus Rhabdomys; species Rhabdomys pumilio. Next base: position 44,770,369 of record JANHMN010000006.1, read on the forward strand.
AATGAAGGCTATGCTGAGGCAGGGCGTCTCCTGTACGCTCACCAGCATAGGATCCCTCCACAAGCAGAGTCCTACCCAGCTGTCCAGGCATTCCACAGAGAGCTCACAGGATGCCCCAGTACCAGAAAGAGAACTACATCAGATAAAAATAAACAGCACATTTGATCTTAAGGAGCACAGAGCCCTTATCTGCTCTGCTCCTTCAGCGCATTTGGAATAGTTTAGTTCTATCATTCGAACAGCTGGGTTACTGTCACCCACTCATTTTATGGATGAGGAAAGAGGCGAATGGCTAACAAAGGGTAGAGCTAGATTCAAATCCAGGAAAGAAAGCTCCAGAAGCTATGCTCCAACCTTGAAAGAGCATTTCATAGAGAATGTGGAGCCCTCTGATGTTCTCCAGGGAGGGCCAGGCAAGGAAGGTTCAAGGAAAAAAAAAAGGAGAGTGAGGGATAGTTTTGTGGTTAAGAGCTCTTACTACTCTTAAAGAGGACCCAGTTTGGTGTCCAGCACCCATATCAGGCAGCTCACAACTGTCCCGGGGAATAGTGTTCTCCTCTGACCTACATGGGCACTTGCACACAGGTGGTACACACAAACATGAGAGGAGGAAGGGGAAGGGAAGAGGGGAGAGGGAGAGGGAGAGGGAGAGAGAGAGGGGAAGGAGTGAGGAAAGAGAAAGGGAGGGAGGGAGGGAGAGAGAGAGGGCAGAGACAGAGGGGGGAGAGAGAGAGGGAAGGAACTAATAGGGATTCTTAGGCTTGGGTTCTAAATGAACATATTACATATCAGCTCTTTCCTAAAGATGTTTATTGCTTCTGTGAGACACACCATTCCAATAGTAAGCAATACCACTAGCGTGAATTTAAATCAGCAGATAGTCATGGAGCCTGCATCATGCATTAAACAGCATGCTGGGACTTAGGGGCTACAAAGAGACACCGCTTTACTTTAATAGATAATAACTATAATATTAAATCTAACCTTTTATTTACAATGCCTAGTGATAAAACCATTCTGGTAACTGGTAGAAAATGCCAGCATAAGTCAAGGCGCTGGCCATGCGTGACAAGTCTAAAAAGGAGAATGGGGGCTCTGTATTGGATGGGGAATGAAGTATGAAGATCCAGGAAAGACTGACCGGCGTGTTTGGCACAGTGTTTCCAGATAGTGATAGAATTAACAGACACAGGAACAAGATAGTGGAGCTGCACTTGGGAAAGGGTAGGGAGGCCTGATGAGAAGACTCTTCAAGTCAAGGCAGTTTCTGTGTTAGTCTGACAACCTGAATTCAGTTCCTAGAACCCACAAAGGATGAAGAAGAGAATCAACTCTGCAAAGATGCCCTCTGACTACTATATGACCACCATGGTCATGTGTTTTCCAGAAGAGCCAAGTTCAGTTCCCAAGGCTCATGTCAGGTGGCTCACAACTGCCTGCAACTCCAACTCCAGGGTATCACAAGCCACCTTCTGTTTTCCATTGGAACTGCCACATAGGTAGCATCAATTATAGAATACACACATACAAGAAAATAAACATAGATCTCAAAATATTCAAAATATTCCCCAACCAAGAATTATTTGCTAAAATCTACTTGCTTGTTCAGGATCCATATTGTGGATGGATTTTCCAACTATTACCTGTCATGACTAACTTATGGCCTAGGAAATGGGAATTTACAAAGTCGAAGACATATAGGCACCTGGGGAAACTCTCATTGCTTCTTTCGTTAGTATCAGCTTCAACTCCCAAAGCCTTGACTCTTTGCAGAGAATGCCTGTATGGTCATGCCAAAGCTGGGTAGAAGGGCCTCCAGGAATCATTCTTACCTCCAGTGGGTGACAGGTGGTACATGTAGATCTTGCCATTCCTGATGTTGTCAGGAGTCACTGGTATCAAGTGGTCCTTCCACATTTTAATCCGGTTGGAGAACCCAATGATATTGAAGCGATCCTGGGGTCGGAGGTCGTTGAGAATTGTGACGAGAGCCTCCCTGGTCTAGGTAAAGACAAAGTGAAAACTGGTCACCTCTGAGCCCAATTGTCCACATGTCCCTGACTTAGAACCTACCAGGACCAGCTTCAGGGTTCATACTTAATATCAGCCCTGTAAACCTGCTGGAACATGGCATAACTATATAACAGCTGGATAGAGGTCATGAGAGTTTCACTCAACGCTGGGTCCCATGCTGCTACCAACCATAGTGCAATCGGGTCACCGTGTCTTGACAACCACCATCTTTCAAAACTCTTAAATGAAGGTTTGATTGTTGTATATGTGCATATGTGTGCATGGGTTTGTAGGTTCTGTATGTGAACTCACACTCGACATGTCACACAAGTGAATGTCCAAGGACATTTTGTGGATATTTTCTTTTTCTGCTATTAGTCTTGTGGATTGAACTCAAGTTACTGGGTTTGATTGTAAATAGTAATTTTTCCCATTCTGAGCCATCTCACAGACCTCAAACACCATTCTCCTGAACTAGAATGTTTCTCCATATCACTTCATCCATGTCTTTTACCAAGAAGCCATTGGTCATCTCCAGAAAGGTGGGCTAAGTTCCACTATGAACATTTCCTCACTTCTCCAAGGAGGCTCACCATTCCTCTCTCTAAGCTGCCCCTTGACTTAACACACTCCTACCATCAAGCACATTTCAAAGTAGTGATGACCTATTTTATGTCTTTCCCCTTAACTGATGTTACATTTTCTGTAGGTGGGTTTTAGTCCCAATCCCATTGCCCAGTAACATTCAGGAAGCAGCAGACACTGGTATACTGGTGAATAAATGACTTAACATTTATCAAATTATAAAATTAAAGATAATAAAAAAATATATATTTGTGGTAGTTTGAGTGAAAATGGCCCCCATAGACTCATAAGGAGTGACATCATTTGAAACTGTCAAGAGGTGTGGCCTCATTGGAGTAGGTGTGGCCTTATTGGAGGAAGTGTGTTACTGGGGGTGGGCACAATATTTACCCTTGGCTCAGCCCTGGGCAGGAACCTACGTGTCATACATTGCTGCCGATAAGTTATCCCCTCAGGAGAATCAGAATGACAAGCCTGCCTAATCCATCAACAACATTAAATCAGAAACAAGACAAAGGGTGCTCTGAAGGGTGCTCTGAAGGGAGCGGGGATAGCGCGTTTGCTATTATTTGGTTCCCAGTGAGCCACACAAGGAGAATTAAGAGAAGCACTGGAGGAGAGGGGGCAGAATAATGGGTGGTACAGAATGTATGTTTGCTTTAGCATCCCCCTGGCCTTTGCCTGGGTGCTGTGGACCTTGATTCATATCCTGGATCCAGACAACTACTGACCCTTCTGCCTCTCCATCGGTGGAAAACTCCCACCATCTTCCAACTTTCCTTCCTGAATGTTTCCCTCTTTCTCACACCCCAGTCACCTTTCAGTCCTGTAACTAGGTGCTCACTGCTCACTTAAGATCTTACAATCCAAATCTTGTGTGCCAAAGGAACCTCCAAAATCCACCACAGAAAACTATAATGGGTGTCTCTGAGTTTAAGACTCTCCGCTCCACCCTCTCCCACAGAGCTTAGTGAGCTGAGATCTTCTGGCCCCGACATGTATTTGTCCAGCTCCCTGGTGAGCCTTGCTGAATTACTGCTGCTTACATTCCCACTATTTCTTCATTCTGGGGGTCTGGAAAAGCAGCAGATCTAAAGACATTACCAGAAGCATAAAGAAGGAAGAGGAGGAGAAAAGAGAGGAGGAGGAGAAAGAGGAGGAAGAAGAAGAGGAGGAGGAAGAGGAGGAAGAGGAGGAGGAGGAGGAGGAGGAGGAGGAGGAGGGAGAAGCAGGTGTTGGTGATGATGGTGATGATGGTGATGATCATTTTAGCAGCTACTATTTCACTCATTAGCTATCAGGCTATCAGGCTGAGTGCAGGATGATTGGCTGGCTCAGTCTTCATGGTCACCTGTGGTAAAACCTCTTATCGGTATTCCTATTTGTATGATGCAACTCAGATGCAGAGGAATTAAGAATCGTGTTCCATAGGAGACAGTATTAGACTAAAAGAAATCTCATGCCAGGACTCACACCAGCATCCAAGACAGTGGGATCTGCAGCTCCCAAACAGTTGGAGGCCAAGTATGCTGAGTTAGAGACTTTCCAGTGTGCAGCTTTGTCTTGGGAACTGTTCCAGCTCGCCTGCCAGGCTCTCTTTCTTTCTTTGTTTCTTTCAGTTCGTTTTTTTGGCAGCAGCTAATGGATTCATCCTCTACAACATCCATGCAGAAAGCACTGCAGGAATTCCACATCCACCCAGGAATGAGAAGAATGGGCTCGTTTCATTAAGTCCATCTCCTCGCCCTTCCTGGGGCTGTCTCTCTCAGACCATCTCCTCGCCCTTCCCAGGGCTGCCTCCTACTTCCAGTTCTTCCAGGAAAAGTGAAGCACCGAAGCACTTATTATCCCCCAATAAGGCCAGGAAAGTCCCTTTGTTCTGTCCCTTCCCCTCCTCCTGGCTAAAAGCCGTCTCTCAGGAGTAGAACATTGATGCAGAGTTCTTTTCCCTTTCCCAGCCCTGACCCCCATCCCCAGGAAACATGCCTGAGCATCCTGAGACAATACAGAGTCTACACTCTAAAAGGCCAGCACTTCCTCAGCGACATCTGTGAGATGCTCTGCTTGAAGGCACATCCTGACTAAAGCCTTATTTGCTCTGGCTTCCTGAAGTCCTGTTCCTCTCTCTGTTGTTTCCATGGTCCCCCTCCAGGCTTTCTCAATACTCCCTTTGATGGAACAGTCATAGTATGTCTTCTTCAGCCAAATTTCCAACTGGGCTCTCATATCTCACTCTTCCCCCAACATATTTATCTTTATTCAGGTTTACAGCTACCAAGTCTTTTCTCCAAGACTTCCAGACTCACCCCTGGAACACACTTCTCTCTAAATTAAGGACAACAGTTCTCCAGGGAGGACCCTGGGGCAGCTCAGACTCACTGTGTTGAAAACTGGAAACTTTATTTTCTTCCTCAAATCTGTTGTCCTTTGCTCTTCTCTTTCTCTTGGGCAAAGGGACCTTCAGAAACCCTGAAGCCCAACTGACAACCATGGCTGTTGTGTCTGATGTTCTTCCTGCCTCACCCGAAGCCCCCATGTCTTTCAGCTTCCAATCCTGGAATTTCAGCTCTTCCTTTAGATATCGTCAGGACTGTAATCTGAGTGCTCTCCATTTGCTTGTTGTCTTTCATTTTGTTTACTAACTTACACACCTGTGTGCATAACCTTATTTGAGGCAAGGTATGTAACCTAAGATGGCCTGTAATCTGCTCTATAGCTCAGACTGGTCTCCAACCCATGGGTTCTCCTGTTCAACCTCACCAGTGCTGAGGTTCTAGGCATGTCTTGTAGTTGTGGCAGTGATGGTAGCTCCTCCTCCTCCTCCTCTTCCTCCTTCTCCTCCTTCTCTTCTTCCTCTTCCTCTTCCTCCTCTTCCTCTTCTTCCTTCTCTTCCTCCTCCTCCTGAGTCTATCCCCTGGCTATCTCAGAAGCACAGAGCTTTTCCTATCCCTGCCTCTACTCCTTCCTTTCTTTGACTTCTGAGTTCTAGTATTAAAGGTGCATGTCACCATGCCATCTTGCTCTTTATTTTTATAAGAACAAAAGAAAAATATAAAACTTACATAATCCCACTCAGCTAGCATTAACAATGGTTAAAGTACTGGTGTGTCACAGGGTCCTATGGAAACTTCCAGTCTCTCTCTCTCTCTCTCTCTCTCTCTCTCTCTTTCTCTCTCTCTGTGTGTGTGTGTGTGTGTGTGTGTATTATGTGTGTGAGTGTATGTGTGTGTGAAAAGGAGAGAGAGAACCACAGAAACAGAAGAAGAGGAGGAAGAGAAGGAGGAGGAGGAGGGGGAGGAGGGGAGGAAAAATTGACTTAGAAACAGAGAGGAAACAGAAGAGACACAATATTATTAGGGAATGTGATGAATGTAAGAAAGATCAAACTGGTCTTTGGGAACTGTGATCATTAGTGGTTGCTAACTTGACAGCATCTATAATTGCCTGGGAGATGCCCATGGACAATTACTATGATAACATTAATTCAGGTGGGAAGACCCATCCACTGTAGTGGTCAACATTCCCTGGCTGGAAGCCAGGACTGTATAAATGAAGGAGAACTGAGGCTAACAAGCTTTCATCACCCTGCTTATTGACAATGGATGGAATGTGATTAGCTGCTTCAAGTTCTGGCCACTTGACCTGCCTGCCATGGTAGGAGCTGAAATACCCTTAAACTGTGAGCCAGAATCAACCCTTCTCTCTTAAGTTGCTTTTGTCAGAGTGCTTTATCACAGCAACAGGAAAAGAAACTTGTGCAGGAAACAAGATCAGATAATACTGAGAAATGTCTCATCACTGAGAAACATGAGTAGTAGGCTCACAGTGGCTAAGGCACAAAGTACAGTAAGAATATGTAGTTAGACGTCTGCACTCTGCTGATGTGAGCAGGGAGTCCCAGCATCCACAAAGTGGTCCTGATGTGAGCAGGGCATCCCGGCATTCACCAAGTGGTACTGTACAGGGAATGGCTCATGCTAGGCTCCTTGTGTGTGTTTTCCTTGGTAGCTACCTCACCTAGCATGAACATGAGATAAGTGTCATTCCCCAACAAAGCATCTAGATCTCCAGACGGTCTACAAGCTTATGCTCAAGAAAGACAATATTCAGCTGTTCTCTTCAGGCTGTGTCTCTAGAAGCTCAAATCCACAGCTCTGAGGGACCTGGAGCTGCCTGTGGTTCAAGGGTCCTTGTCAAAAGCAGTTGTTTGTTTAGCTGCTGGTATCTCTAGGGACTCTTAACCAGTATCCAAAGAGCAATCAGCCTGTCTCCATCATTCTGACTATTCTCTGTGGTTATTCAGTCTCCCCATCTTCCTCTTGAATAAGTAACTGTTCTTCCCTCATGACCTTGTAAGGCTTCAGCTGTGACCTAATCTTGTGTACACCAAGAGAAAGCAGGCCAGCAGCCGACAGTTGCACCATTTCCAGTCCCATTAGAGATGCCTAGGGCAATTTCCTAACATCCCTCTCCCAAAAGAAGCTGAGAGACAGCCACTGCAACTGTCTACAGCTTCTCTACCCTCCCTTAATCTTTGACTGGCTTTTTCCCAACTTGATAGACTCATCAGCTTCAGATCTCTGCCTTCCTACAAGGATCTAGAAGGACTAGAGGGACGTGGTAAATGGCTACACAGCAGAGACAGCATTAGTGGGCTTGTGCTGAGTTTTATCTGCTTCATACTTATACATTGAAAAATAGCAGAAGCCTAGTCAACCTTTGTCCAAGAATACAGTCCAGAATCAGGGTTAGCACATTCCAGAAAGATCAGTGTAAGCCCAGAGTGGCAGAGAATGTATAATCTAAGCTTCTACGAGCCTGGGAACTGTCCTGGAGGCAAAGAAGTAAATCATGAGGGGCTAACTGGATGCCCTTTAAGGTTCCTGCCAGATCAGACAAGGTTGTAGCTAAGATGTGTTTGGATACAGGTGATGAACAAGGTGGGTTACCACCTACTGCCACCCTTCTAAAGCCTGAACAAACACTATGAAAACCCCATGAAACCACATTGCTTAGACCAAGAAACCCCCAAAATATGCTACAAGGAAAAATGGTGCCCCTAAATTCGTTCATGAATAGGCAACCAAGTCAGTAAGGTACTTACTGTTCAAACAGGAAGAGTTGAGAATGAGCCTCAGAGCCTACATACAAAAGCCAGGTCTGATGGCACACTTATTCCAGAGAAAGAGAGAGAGAGAGAGAGAGAGAGAGAGAGAGTTGGTACCCGGAGCTTACTGGCCAAACAACATAACCCAATTAAGTTCCAGTCAGAGACCTTGCCTCAAAACCAAAACAAAGATAAAAAGACCTTTCCCAAAACAACGTGACTAGTTACTGAGGAAGAATGCTTGAGCTTGACCTCTGGCCTTTATATACATGAAAACAAGCAACATTCCCATGTGAACACATGCCTCCTCTACATGAACACAGTGCACCCACATAACACACACATACAACATACACAAACACAAACAGGTATATATAATTAATTCAAGCCATGTATATGGATACCTGTTTATGGTTTGAGGTTAAGGCAGGAGGATCACAAGGTTGAACCCAACTTGGGCTGACTAGTTCCATCCTGTCTCCCTAATTCTGATGCATTTGCATAGAGTCTCAGCAGAGGAAAAGGTAATTAGGGCGGGAGTAGGCTGATTAGGAAGAGGGGTTAAGTGTCTCATGTCAGAATGTCACTTATGCTTCTAATAGGTCACTCTCCTTTTGCAATGTAAAATCAGCAAGGGGACACTGAGGAGAGGGAGATGTGTGTACAGAAGCTGCAGGGTGGTGGCTCTGTAAGGATCAATGGGAATACTAGAGAGGTGACAATTGTCACGAGGCAAGAAACCCAAATGGATGTGTCATGAGAGAGAAAGCAATGAATTCATGGAAATTCTGCCAAGGAGAACAGAGAACTCTTAAAGTGATCAGCCAGCAAGAGGCCCCTGAAGGACATATGCTAGTTTCCAATAGTGCTAACCCACAGTCAACACCCATCCATGAACCCTGCTGACACATAAGAACCAACTGCAAACATTGTCCAGACATGTCATCAGGACCTTGAATCTTCCAGGCTGTATTTGGACAAAAGATAAGATATATAGAAAGATATGCAAAAATATTGAAAAATATGCAAAGTATAAATACAATGTCTGCATGTAGATGAATGGATATAAATATATTTATTTGCCTAGTGAAGCTAAACCTTGGCTTGGGTATAGATATCTGACAAGATCCCTTTTAGTCCTAGTTATTTAAGAGCTCAAAGGTTAAAGATTATTCTCTGCTTAACACTGTTTTACTGTGACAAACTCCTCACCCTGTGTGTACTTTCCTTGGATTAAAAGAAGAATGAAGTATTTTCTTTAAAACATCTTAGAAGTCCATTCCAGGTCTGCCTATGATGTAAGTCTTTTAATCTTCATGAAAGTCATCCAGGAACTCACCAGGATCTAAATAAACCAAAGCCCATACTAGGCTTCAACTCTTCCTGCAGTTCCTATGGTTGGCACTGGTCCTTCTTGCTTCCATGGATGTGATGAGAAACATCTCTCAGTGGTGCCTATGGAAGGCAGAGCTGGGTTCCTAGGCATGCAGCCCTCTGGTTCTTCTTCCAACCCCCCCTCCCCCACCCGAGGGAAGGCAGCACTTGGAGGCAGCTTTGTCTTGTGTGATGTGGGTCCTGCGCTAAGCTACACTTAGAGACTAGTGTTGGAACTTTGATTTCTCTCCCTTTCCATTTTCCCAGCAAAACCACACCCATGCAGCTGCAGGCCCTTGGCACATCCCTTAAAAGTGCAAGCTCTCCCCCACGGTGTCTATTGTGCACTGAATGGTGATCAGTGTCCAATAAGTCCCTGGAAGAGAGGTCAGTGGAGCCCACGCCAAGCCCAGCTGTTGCCCACGCCTCCCCGCCACTTCCATCAGGGTACCCGCTGACACAGCTCTTCCCAAATAGCTCTGCATCTGTGTCAAACCACACAGGATCTAATTGACACAGAAGGCTTTTGTACCACAAGCCCTACGTTGTTGGGCATAAGACAAGGGGAACCCGTAACATCATAGATGAATCCAAGTTCAAGGGAATGAGTTAGTAGCCACTCTATGCTTTCAGAACAATGATGTTGTTGTCCCGCACTCAGTCCCACATGCATCTCATTCTAAAATGTTTACCAAGGAGATGACATTTTCTCATCCATTGGTGCCCATAGCCCTTTTAAGGAACCCATGAGAAAAATATCTTAAAGCATATGGGTTAGAGCAACCCAACAAAGAGGTCCGAGACTTTCTGGAAGTGTAACTAGAACCATAGAAGAGTGAGGTTATCAAGAAATGTATACAGTGTAACAACCTCCATTACTGAGAAGCAGAGTAGAAAATGGAATGAACCCAAGACACTTGGGGTTCCAGAGTGTAGAGGGAACAATATGCATGCACTGCCACCTCCTGGCCTGTCAATCACATCCTCTTCCTCCAGGAAGGAGATTCTCAAGAACCAATCACGATGAAAAGCACTGTTACTTAACCACAGTCAAAGTAACAGGGTTGCGATAGTACCTTCCTCCTCACCCCACCCCCCAAAAAACAATGTAAAAATTAATTTGGATGAAGTAGAGCGTTTGAATTTCAAGTGTTTGGACAACAGTATGATACTTCTGCCTCTGCATACGGATTGCTGGGACTACAGGACGGTGCTTCCATACTTGTCTTGATTTCCTTTTTAATCTCACTCCATTGTTAACATATCCCAAAGCAGAACACATTTCTTTTAAGACTTAGAAGCAACTGGATCCTCTGCAAGAACAGCAAGCTCTCTGAAGCACAAAGTCTCTCCTCATTCCCAGGCCTCAATGTCAATATCACTTCAGGACTCAGTCAAAGCTTACCATGGTAGTTAGAAATAAACTTTTGTCTAAATTAAAGGCTGAAGATGTTTAGATAAAAAAAAACCCTGCAAAATAAATGTAACTTAATCTCTTTAGTCTTTGTGTTTGCGTGACATTACTAACATGAGGAACAGAGTGTCTTAACTCATCCTCTGGCTCAAGTTAAAATGAGTTTTCAGTGCTTCGACAAACATGCCAAACATGAACCCCATGATGTCATGGTGGATTTTTCTAGAAAGTTCCTTGCCAATAATATTTCTTTACATCTTCATGGCATGCTGGACACATCCATGTTTTTCATATTGGATATGTAAAATATTCAAACATCATAACACTTCTGGTTTTTTGGACAGGGTCGTCTCATGTATCTCAGGCTGTCCTTAAATTTATGTAGCTAAGAAGCATGACCTAGAACTCTTGACCTTCTTGGTTCTACCTTCAGAGTTTGGGGGTGGGGAGTGGGGGGTGGGAGTGGGGGGTTGGGGGATGAGCAAGAGAGCAAGAGCAAGAGAGGAGGGGGCAAGCAGCCCCTTTTATAGTGGGCCAGGCCTACCTAGCTGTTGCCAGGTAACTGTGGGGGTGGAGTTTAGACAGAATGATAACACCATCCCTCACAGGATGAAGTGCTCTGGAGAGCTAGGCCCATCTCTCACCACTGGCAGCACTCGGGAGAGTGGGTCCTGCACTTCATTTAGGCAGCACAGTAGAGCTTGCCTTTATGGCTGGGGTGTAGGAGAGCTGACCCCACCACTTGTCTGTCCTCCGCAGGAAAGTAGGGGTGGGTTCATGGAGGGTAATGCCTCTCCCACTTGTCCCTTGTGCAGCTGACTCTGGTGTTGGAGGTATGGATAAGCCATCCTTGAGGCTACAAGAGCAGGAGAGCTGACCCCGCCTCCTGTTGATGGCAGCATTGGGCTGTATAGCCAGAGCAGTGCTGGAGAGCTTGCTCTGGAAGTACAGATAAGGGAGAGCTGGTGGGCTGACCACCTCTGCTACTATCCAGGCCCAGATCCAGGGCTCTGAGATGGCCCATCTCAAAATCTATATAACCAGCAAATGGTTGGGACAGGTGAAAGAGCCAGTCCTGCTGTTCCAAAACTGCAGGATCTCCATGACACGGAACAACAACAGGCTGATTGAGCGGAGTCCTAATGAGGATCCAATATTGATGGTGTCACAGAAGCCAGAGATCAGGAACAGGACCAATGACTCATTGCAATGAATGTTTGCAAGAGAAGATGTGAGGACAGAAGGGTATACTGTGAGACACACTGTGACACACTACAGCTTCCATGATGAGATGATTTCTGTGCTTTGTTTTGTTATTTAGTTGATTGTTTTTTATTTTGGCGGAGATTGCAAGCACAAAAGGTGGATATGTGGGGATATGAAGATGAACAGGACTAGGGTACATGATGTGAAACTCACAAAGAATCAATAAAAAAAGTTTAAAAAACAAAGAAAGGCATTTGATATTACCTACATACAAGTATATATCAAGTGTGTACACAAATGTACACACAAATGAAAACACACACATGCACACATACACACACATTTGCCAGGATGTATAAGTCTTCCTGGTGCTGATGTCCTTCACCCATTATCTGACAAGCTTTCAGACAAAAATGATGGAGTACCTGGTCCCTACTGTCTATTCTAACTGCTAAAGTTTATCTTGCCAAGCTGCATGTTTGGTATGTGAAACACTGCCTCTTTCCTCCTGTAGATTTTTGATGTCTGACTCTTCAACTGGCCTTTGTCCCAATAGACTCTCTCTTAGGTCTTGAGTCCTTGTGATTCCTGGTTCCTCTGGCTTCATGCCTGTGCTTGGACTCCCACACTAGCATGCTCGGGGTGAGGAATGCAGAAACCATAAAAGAGAAGAACACAGAGAGGTGGAGAAAAAGCCATACTCAATGTAGAATTGTCTGGCTATTGTGCAATACATAAACACAGTTTACCAGAGACTTAGATTGTATATTCAAGAAGCATTTAAAGGAAGCGGAGCTCTCATCTGCCAGGCAGGGAGAATGTTGATGTCGATGTGTCCCTACCCATTTTCCCATGCTCTTGAAGTCACCACAAAGTTGAACAACTGGGACTTTTGTTATTGGAGGGAAAAGAGCATAAAGCCAGTGTAAGTGATAATGAAAGTTAAATAGTTGTGTTGATTACTCTTTCTCATCTTCTTTATTTATTCTAGGAGAGTGAGTTCAGAGTAGAAAATGCAAAGGTTTGCTCAGATATATGGCTGAGGGCAAGCTGAAGCCTCACAGATATGAGCCCCCTGGCTTAGCTGCCTGGAGGAAGAATATTAGTTATTCTCTCATTGTTGTGTCAAAACACCTAACATAAGAAAACTAAGAATTTGTTTTAAAGCTCACAACTTGAGGGTATCCTCCACTATGGCAGGGAAAGGGTGGTAGAGAAAGCAGAGGTGTTCCAGCTGTGGTGGCAGGAGCAGGAGGCAGATGGCACACAGTGTCCACAGTCAGGAAATGAAGGGAGATGCTGATATTCAGTTTGCTTTCTCTTTATCCAGTGTGTGGGACACACATTCAGAATGGTCTTGTGGCCTCCTTGAGCATGAGTCATGCATAAAGTATGCACACATGCATTCATTCAGGCAACTCATTCATACTCATAAAATAAAAAAAGAATAAATATTTCACTGTCTAAATGGGCCTTTTAGCTACAGATAAGCCTCTTTGGAAATATTCTGACACACACATGCTCAGAGGTGTGTCTTCCAGGTGACTCTGAACCAAGTCTAATGGATAGTGAAGATTAACCATGACAAGAGGAAGCCAATAGCACAGGCTACCTGTTGGTATGAGTTTTGGATAACACACAGAAACCTGAGTTCATGGACAAGATGGAAATGGCTGAATAACTCAACCTCAAGTTTAATCTAGACCCTAGAACTTCATTCTCCTCATAGCCCACCATGCTCTTCTGGGCATTTCACTCAGTCTAACAACTTCATTGAAGCTATCCCAGTGTTCTTATGAGCATCCCTGACTCCTCAGTCTCTATAGCCCCCTGCTGCCTCCACCAAAGACAGAGCACAAGAGCACTAATGTCATAGCTTGGTTTCTAGTTTGAGGCATTATTTGAAGACTGTAGAGAATCCTATAGCGAGGGCCTGGAAGGTGAGTGTAGGAGACAGGTGGTTGACCTCTGAAGGTTACAGCCTCCCTTGGCCTGATTTTTGACTTCCTGATTTGCTGTTATGTGAACAAGGTTTGGCCATATGTTCTCCACAAGCTCCACTATGTCTTCCCTGCTATGATGAACTGAGATCACCTGAAACTGTGAACCCAAATAAGTCCCTTTTCTTTGTATTGTACAGCCAGGGATTCTGTCGCTGAGATACAGAGGTAACTAATGCCCCAGGCTCTCCTTCTGGATGTCCATCTTGTTCTCATAGCCTTGCAGATTAAAAGAGATGTCTGATGAATCAGCTGGCTTATATTTGGTAGTTGGACCCTACATCTGTGAATTAAGCATTTGATATAGCCCAGGGGACTATGCAATGAACTGAAATTTTGTATGTCTGTCTCTCATGTTTATATCATAACCACATCAAAGCAAAAATGAGATTTCAAAGAATCAAAGACACACAGTATCTAGCTTGGTGATTACATGACTTTTCTCTCCTTTCATCCCAATTCAGACTAAGGGCCAGTTCAATGATGTTGGATGTTAAGAATGCCAACTGCCAAATGTTCATCGGGAAGAGGCAGGGTTTGGCTCTCACAGAAGCAGATCTGCCTAAGCCAGACTCAAGAATTTGCCCAGAAATCATGAAGTCATACACATCTGTTCTAGGTTCATGATTTTGCCATCCCTGAATCTGTGTGTGCATGTGTGTTACATACATGTGCCTGTGTAAGTGTGTGCATGTGTATGTGCAGCTACACATACAAGTGTGTGCATGTCCATGTCTGTGGAGATCAGAGGTCAACATCAGGTGTCTTCTTCAATAACTCTCTACCTTATTATTTTAAGACAGGCTCACAAGCTGAACATGAAGTTTGCCAATTCGGCTAGCCTGGCTGGCCAGTTAGTGCCAGTGACTTCCAGTGATTCGCCTCCCCATGCTTAGTCACACCCAGCTTTTTACACAGGTGCTGGGGAGCTAAATTCAGATCCTCATGCTTGAATGATAAGAACTTTACCAGCTGAGCCATCTCTCCCCAGACCCATTCCTTGCTCTTTAGCCTCAAGATACAAAGCTACGCTATAGAAAGCCCCAAACTTCTCCTAGTGTGTCTAGACAACACTACATACAACAGACAACATTAACCAGGTCCCATTATACAGTTTATATGAGAGATGCAGAAGCAGACTTCTGATGGGCAAGTAAGTGTACGTGACCTGTTCCACGACAGAGAAGGTACGTCAACAATGGGATCACCAGCACCGGATATTACTGCCGGTGGGTAGAAGGGGCTTTCATTACTGTGCTACATTTCGTCTCTGAAAAATCTCTTCTTCCATTCTAGAATTGTTCATCACACGGACAACATCCCTTTCCTCCTAGTACCTTGTCTCTCCCTATTTCCCTTCTCACAAGGCCTTGACTCTCTTTCCCTAAAGGAATCTCATCCATTCTTCAGCTACTTCTGTTTGGAGATGTCCCAAGTCCACATCTCCAGGCTTTACTTCTCTCCCCTTCTGGAGAGTTGTAGCACTTTCCTCTTAGTCTGTTGGAAATACAGTCCATGACACTCTGAATCACAGAGTACTTCTCTTCCAGCTTGTGTCCTCATAAATGTGGTTCCGAAGTCTGCAGCACACCCTTTACTCTTCTGTTCTGCAGTGTCTGCTTTTAGGGGACTGGGGAGGGATATCTGAAAGGACCTCCCAAGAGAAATTTACTTGAGAGAAAACTGCAACATGGACTTATATCTCTCCAGAAGCTTCTGCTAAGAAGTCTAGGTTGTCATAGGCTCAGAAGGCCTTTATATACGTTATCGGAGAGTTCCTGGATCACTTAACTGCATAGTTTGATCACCAGCCCAAATATCTTCAGGTCTATTTTACTTTAAACCCATAGTTATGAATAAAGCCTCCCTCACTCATCCCAAGCAGGCCTGTGGACAAGAGAGGCAAATCAGCATTTGTGGTCTCACGTTAGCAGGTAGACATTTTTCATGTTATAGGGAGGTGTGGTTCTTCAAAGGAACAAACTCCGTGCAAGGTCTCAAGCTCAACTCTCTATCAGAGGGCTTAAGGTCCCATCTGTTGGTCCCATGGTGATGCTTAAACCTTGAACTGTGGAGATCAAGACCCCTCTGAGGGAACAGCACTTAATTTAGATGTTCTCCACTTGCTTTGCAGTGATCCTTCCTTCCTTCTTTCCTCCTTTCCATTTCCCTTTCTCCCATTTTGAAACAGGATATCACTCTAAAACTAGCCTACAATTTACCATGTAGCTCACGGCAAGCCTCCTGCCTCAGTCTCCAAAAGTGCTGGTATTGTAGATATAAACCACCATGCCCAGCGTTGCAGTGATAGATTCTCCGGTGTAGTTCGTTTGTTTGGCAGCTCAGCTCCACACTTGAAGCTCTTGTTCTGATTTTGCTTTCTTTACAAATGTTGTGTCAGGAAAGTTTTCATGTTATCGACTCCAAAACTATCAGCTGGCCCTTTCAACTGTATCACATTCATTTCTTGTTTCCAGCCTTTCTTTGTGTTTTTCCTCAAGCAAACACATCCCTGTTCTGCCAAGAAAACTGCATCCAAGAACAGCTCCTTCTTCCTCTCCTCTGTCATTAATTTTTTTTCTGCTACTCAGCTTTTTCTTATCCCCAGGATTCTTTCACTATCTACATGGATTTGACTAATGTGAGAATGTTCGGTATTTCTCTTCCCCAGCAAAATGCTAATGTCCTCTATTAATGTGGCTTACAGTGGGACGTTCTTTCTTGAATCTACTTGTTCTGTCATCTCCATGGATCAGTTACTTTCCCGGCTGCTGCCATAAAGCAAGCTGACAAAAGCAGCTTCACGTAGAAATGGTGTATTCTGTCTCACAGTTCACGATGGGGAAGCTGGGGCAGCTGCAGAAACAGGAAGTGGCTTCGAATTGAACATCTGCAACCAGACCCCAATGCGTGCATGGAACGTGGCTCACTTTCTGTTTTATGAAGGATCCCCTGTTCAAGGAATGGCCCCACCCACAGTTAAGATGGGTTTTCCCACATCAATTAACATGTAATCAAGATAATCTCCCATAGACATGCCCAGAGTCCCATCTCTCAGATCATTCTAGATTCTGTTGTGTGGAAAGTTAACACTCAGCTTATCACTCCACGTTGTTGCGGATGCTACCCGTCTGCCTGCACAGATCTTCTCCCTCACTCTCATCTCATTCACTCAAATAACTTCCAAGACACCTTCTAAACTCAATTATGCCACCCCCTCAGCATTCCTCTACTCCCAAGCTCCTACCATATACACTCATCTCATCCCTAAGAACCGGTCCCCACCCTGGAGCACAATTAGCAAAGCTTCCATCTCTGTAGTGAAGACTTTTGAGTGGCGATTTTGTCTTATTCTCTGGTCCTTTTGGTTTCTTGTGAGAACAGGCTCCCAGTTATATATCTCTGTAACCCCCATGCTCACATCCCACTGGACAGCACACAGTTATATGTTTGTTTCATTCTTGGAGAATCTGAGTCTGGGGTCAAAGCCAAGACGGAGACCCCAAGAGGGAAAGTCAGGTGTCCTGAACAAGAGAAGGGGGTGGCTGCACTCTGTCAGCTCTGAGGAATTTACTGAGCTATGATTTTAATCACCCAGCCAAGGCTGTGAAGTGTCTGGATTGACAAAGATTTCTGACACTCAGACGAACATTTTTTAGACTGGCTATCTCATCTAAGTCTCTGGCTTACACTGTTTATCTCTCTGTTACCTGAGGTGGTTTCCTTTCAGCTTCTCTATAGTCCTTTTGTAGGAAAACTTTGCCAACCCCAGCTGGAGAGCAGGGGGTGGGGGGGTGTTTTCAGGAAACCGAAAGAGAGAAATCAGGCTTTTCCATTAC
The DNA here is from genome assembly GCA_030674055.1 of Rhabdomys pumilio. Lineage (NCBI taxonomy): Eukaryota > Metazoa > Chordata > Mammalia > Rodentia > Muridae > Rhabdomys > Rhabdomys pumilio. Next base: position 44,787,907 of record JANHMN010000006.1, read on the forward strand.
CAACTGGTGCCATGATTTCTGACGCTGACAAACTGCAGCCCGAGCGGCTGAGGCGCGAGACCTGCTCTGCTCCACAAGCATTCTTTGTGTGGCAGCCAGCGTCTGCGTCCAGAGAGCCTCTGCCTTCTGAAACATGACCTCATTTAGATAAATCTTCAGTGCCTCAAAAACCAATTGTTAAATGTGCGGCCCCAAGTTGTTCAACGTTAGTTGTGTTATACGGCAGCATGGGCTGGTAGGGAAAGGTGTTTGCTGCCGTCTGCTTGGCTTAATACAGGGACCAACACAGTAAAAGGAGAGAGCAGAATTTCTCCAGCATGTTGTTCTCTGACCTCCCCTTCAGCGTTATGGTGCATACACACTTTCAGACAATCACATACCCACTGAATAACTGAAAATTTAAGAAACTATAATGTCAATATGGGAGGACATTTTTTCCCCTTGAAACTACAGATCTTGGGGCTTGGGAATAATCCAAGGGAACTATTTTGGCCTTTGTTCATCTATTAATTACTTCATATCTTGGCATGCGCGCACACACACACACACACACACACACACACACACACACACACACACTTTCCTTGTCCTCTGTACCTTGCCCCATGTCCTAGATCTCTATTTTGTAATATATTTCTAAAACACGCATACCCTAGTGACAAGGGAAGCTAAGTAAGAGTCTCAAAATGAAATGACCCTGGGCACATGCGGCTTAGTCATTGCACTAGGTGATAGATCAACAAACTGGGACTCACAGAAGAACTCAGATCTCAGTTTGTGCTGAGAAAAAAGTTTTATTAGAACATGACGCTCCTACTTCTTTGCATGTTATCTATGGCTCCTCTGGCAGAACAGTAGTAGTAGAGTTGCTGGGCTGGACGTGTAGCTCAGTGGGACAGTGCTTGCCTAGCATGCTTGAAGTCACGGGTTCAAACCCCAGCACCACATAAACAAACAAGCAGGCATAAACAGTGGTGATAAGAGGTTACCATGACTTCTGGGGGTGCAGAGGCAGCTCAGAGATTAAGAGAGTTGGCTGCTCCTGCAGAAGATGTAAGTTTGGTTCCCAGCACTCACACCACCTCACAGTCATCTGTAACTCAGTTCTGGGACTGACTTCCTCTTCCGGTGTTTGTGGGTACCTGACATGCATGTGATACACATACATACATAATTTAGCCAAACACTCATATAGATTAACGTACAAATATATCACCTTTAAAAGTTACGATGGTAATAACCTACCTGAAGATATCTATTTACTCCCTTCTAGGAAGTTCCCAAATCCCCAGAAACCAGAAAAAAAGGAACCAAGACTCTTTTGTTATACCCTGAGGCCACAGGAATTCCTCCAGTGGGGATGCTTACAGTACTGGCTACTATCTAAACAGATACTCAAAATACCCAGTACTCTATACTAATTTTCCTTTGTGTGATGCCACATAATCTTTGCTTTCTAGTCCTTCCCAGACTAGGCATAGTCTCCTTGGGTATGCTTGCAACACACCTTCTTCCTGAGAGTCATCATTTATTCTGGAAGCTTCATCCTCCTGAGCACACAGCAAGTCTGATGAGATCCTTTGCATTCCACGGCTCATGTCCGTCTCACCCCTCCCAGTTGTTGGACCATTTCACAGGAACTCCCTTGATTCCCCAATCACTTAAAAGCTACATCGTTTATACCCTAGTATCTTCTAGAATCTCCCCCTTTCAAACTGTGACAGGTTCACTGGATCATGAAGAGCACGTGCTAGACTTTTTTTGACATCATTGGACTTCACAGTCACGACCTTGCTTAGCTCCTCGGCAGTCTTCACACTCGGGTTTAACCCATTCAAGAAAATATGAAAGTGAAAGAAATACACTACTCTGTTCAGACCCAAGGTGTGCTTCGTGTTAAGTAAGAATAAATCATTTAGTCATTCCATACACCAAAGCAGAATCACTTCTTTGGTTTTTCGCAGTACCCAGCTGTGGGCTGGAGCCTCAGGGAGGTGATCTCTGTGTCCGTTCACATGCACCACACAGCTTTCTCCATCACAGCACATGTCAACATGGAGACTCATGGACAAAGGTGGTTCCTGACTGATGTTACCCTGGGGAGCTTAAGAGTAGGCCTGGGGTCAATTTAAATATTAACTTTCTTCTTTTAACATTGTGTATTTCACACTACTCATGTCAGGTTCCTGCCCATCACCATAAAAAGGAGGTGACAATATCTATTTCCTCACTGAACTGCCAAATGATTAAATGGTGAGGTGTCTAAAGTGCTGCTGGGGAAATAGCTCAGTCAGTATGTGCTTGCCCCAAAGGCATGAGGACTTGACTTCTGATCCCTAACACAGACATAAGCAAGCTTGGCATAGCTGTACATACCTGCAATTCAGGCTGGGAGACAGAAACAGAAGGGAGGCACACCAGAGCTTGCTGTGCAGCCAGGACAGTCTGATGGCAAGTGTTAGGGTCCGTAAAAACCTCTGTCTCAAAAAGTATAATGGAGAACACTTGAAAAGGCCATCTAACCTTGACGTCTTGTCTCCACATGCACATGTGTATGAGCACTTGCATACATGTGTGCATACAAATTCACACATACCTAAGTACATAAAAGGTACTTTTAAAAAAGTATATTTAAAAAGTATATATAGTGTACATATTTAAAAGTATCTTTAAAAGAGTATTAATCACTCAATAGTATCCAATGTACCTTTAAAAATACAAAGTAAAAAAAAAGAAGAAAACACAAAGTAAGGCCACACCACGCAGCATGGGTAGAGGGAGACACCCAGAGGCCTGACACCCTATGGCCTCCCTGCAGCAGGAGCCACCACAACGTGCAAGGATGTGGTGGACAGATGCAAGAGAAAGAGAAGCAAAACAGTTTGAGGCCTATGAAGAGAGGTGGAACTGGAGACTCCAGCATGGAGAGGAGTCGCGTGTTGAAATTAGTCTGCCCTGCCACCTGGGGTCATAATCAAGTCCCAGCTCCTGCTGCCACTCCACGGTGCAACAAAAGTCTCTGTCAATTTCCATGGCTCACACTACCACAAAAGACAATGTGGACATCCATGGTCTGGGCTGCCACCTGGGACCATGTAGTTGTCCGAGGACTGTGCAGAGCTGACCTCACTCCTCACTGGCAGTCACACTCTGGAGAGCTGGCCCTACCATTCAGCAGTTGCAGAACTCGGAAGAGTAGACCCCGCACCTGGACTGAGGTGCAGCACAGTAGAGCTGGCTCTGGTGCCATAAGAATGGAGAATGATCCTGCCCCTTGCCAGCTGCAGCATTGGGTGAGCTAACTGGGGCAGTGCTGGAGAGGTTACCCTGCTGGTGTGGATGCAGGAGAGCTGGCAGACAGACCGACTCAGTTACCACCCAGATCCAGATCCCAGACTTTGAGTTGGCCCACCCCAACATCTACCTCATCTATGAATTGCTGGAGCATGTGAAAGGGCCAGCCCTGCAGATCCAAAGCTGCAGGGTCTCCACGACACAGGGTAACAACAGGATATCTGAGAGGAGCCCCTGTGAGGATCCATTATTGGTGGTGTAGCAAAAGCTAGAAGCCTCAAACAGACCAATGCCTCATTGCAATGAACATTTGCAAATAAAGTTGTGTGGACAAAAAGAGTGTCCTGCGGGACACCCTGTGACACACTAGACCTGCCACAGCAAGGTGGTTTTTTATGCTTTCTCTTCTTTTGCTTTGCTTATTTTTTTTTAATTCTTGTTTTTTTTATTTTCTATTGGAAGAGATGTTGTAAGGGCAGAGGGAAGTACAGAGGGATGGGGAGATGGGTGGGATTAGGTTTCAGGGTATAAAACTCAAAGAATCAATAAAAAGTTAAAAAAATAATAAAGCTCATGATTGTAGAAAAAAAAAGATACAAGGTTCTCTTGAGAAGTTCTGGGAATACACTCTATAATACTTAGAACCAAGACGCCCCAAGCCTGTGGAACTCCCAAACTCTTTACCTGGAAGGTAACATCAGAAAACATACAACTAACTCATGGGAGCTAGATTTAGAACTCCAGGGAAGAAACTGAATGAAGCTTAATCTACCATGCACTGTACTAGAGCAAAATCCTTCCTCCTGTAATTCACACTTTCAAGGTTGGCATGGCAGACAAGGAATGCTTTGTATGGTCTTCACACTCTGATACCGTCTACCAAATTAATGTGAGAAAGGAAGACAACCGTCTTTCCAAGCTACCGGGAACCCAGGGCAGGCACAAAGTGAGACAGAGTGTGGGAGCAAATGTCAGAGCCATCTCAGCATGAGAAACACCTGGGAAATGATCCATTCATCATTAGATTTGTGAAAGAGATTCTAGAGTCTTATGATGAAGGAAAAAGCAATCGATCCAGTCACACCGATCAGAGGGCTGGAGAGATGGCTCAGTGGGTAAGGCATTTGTGGCAGGAGGGTAAAGAACTGAGTTCAGATACTCAGAGCCCATAAAAGCCAGATGAAATAGTGAGCCACTGTAATGCCGGTGTTCACATGGTGACATGTGAGGTACAGACAAGAAAATCTCTAGAATCTCACAGTCAGCATGGTCACACAGTGGGGGAAACAGTAAGCAACCGTGTCCCTCACAAAGCAGAAGGGAAGGACCAACAATCAAGGTTGTGCTCTATTTCCATGCATGCCCCATAGCAATGTCCCCCCTTGTGTGTGTGTGTGTGTGTGTGTGTGTGAGAGAGAGAGAGAGAGAGAGAGAGAGAGAGAGAGAGAGAGAGAGAGAGGTACAAAGATAAAAGGTTAATAATAATAATAATAATAATAATAATAATATACAAATTAGAAAAAGCTATAGGCTTTGGCCAAGTAAACAATGTATTTTTAAAAAAACTTTTACATTCATTTCTTTGTGTGTGTGAGTGAGTTGAGGGTGTATAGGGGGTCAGAGGGCAGCTCTCAGGAGTCAATTCTCTCCCTCCAGGTAGGTGTTAGGAATGGAACTCAGTTCATCAGGCACTACAGCAAGTTCCTTCACCCACGGAGCCATCTTGCCAGCCCAAATAATGTACTTAGTGGCCACAGTGTCATCACTAATGTCCCCTAAGGCAGGCATGTTTGCAGAGACTTGCATGCCTTAGTTGACTAAGTCAACCAGCAAAAGAAAAGCAAGTACCCAGGTCACTTCGCCTCTCTTCCTGTTATCCCTCTCCGCTCCCACTTCACTGAGATTTATTTGTAAGTGTTGATTGAGAAACAGAAGTCTTTCTGACCCATTGCCAGAAGCATCTATCAACATATCTGTCTGCAAAACCACATGGGAGACAAACAGCCAAGTGTGTGCCAGCAGCCAGTGGGAGGCACCCTCCCTACTCCTAAAGTGGGGAAACACTGGCATCCAGATGCACATTTCCACTGGATTAGGAAAAGAACCAGAAAATTCTGGGTGCATGCAAGTTTAGGGGCTCCCTGGTATAGACAAGGCCTCTACTGAGTATGCATTTGTTTTTTAAATCAAGTGAATTTAACTGCTTGTGTGGGGACAATGTGTATGCATGCATATGTATTCATGTGTGTTCTCACATGGGTGTGGAGGCCAGAGGTCAGCATTCCATGTGTTCCTCATTCGTTCCCAACCTTATTTTTTTTTTGAGACAGATTTTTCCTGAACCAGGAGCTTCCCAGTCCTGACAGACTGTCTAACCAGTTACCCACAGAGATCCTCCTGTCCCTGCTTTCCTGTTGTAGTAATTATTTAATCTCAAATCGGGGTTTCCACCACACTTTTGATCATTTAATTCTCAGATAAATGACATGCAACTTTTATATTTAAAAAAAAACTTTAATGCACTAAAGCTGGGCATATAGCTACCCTCTATGCTATTATGTCTACCTCCCTATCAATAATCTCAATTTATAACTCAACATGTTCAGTCTGGGACTCTCTTAATTCCAATTGGTCAGCCCTCATGGCCATGTTTTCATGACTCACCTACCCCATGGTGTCTCTCCTCTCTCTACCTTTTTCTCCTTCCTCGTGGTCTTCTGCCTCTTATCCCAAACTCAGGTACTAAAATATCTCACCTATCTCTCTTCTGTCCAGCTACAGGTTGTAGGCATCATTTTTAAATTTATTTTTATTTATATGAGCACACTGTAGCTGTCTGCAGACACACATTAGAAGAGGGCATCAGATCCCATTACAGATGGTCGTGAGCCACCATGTGGTTGCTGGGAATTGAACTCGGGACCTCTGGAAGAGCAGTCAGTGTTCTTAACTGCTGAGCCATCTCTCCAGCCCCCGTTATAGGCATATTTATTCACCAATCAGAGATAACTTAGGGGGCAAGGTTACAAGGTCACTTGGGTCTATGTGCAGATTCTCTCATCCCTTGGGGGGAACCAGGCCTTGAGGGACAGTATTTAGCAATACAACACATAGCAAAACACCAAACCTCAAGACTTCATCAGTACTGATAATACAGATAAGTATCACTGTTCCTGGCTTCTTTTACATGGATGCTGGGAAGCCAAACCCAGGTCCTCATTCTTGCATGGCAGACAGTTTACTGGCATAGCCAATTCCATATTTTAATCCTTACAGTTCTTTATAAACCAATTGTGTGTGTGTGTGTGTGTGCACTCATGTGTGTGAATGAACCCTCAGGTGCACATGGTGCGTGTGTAGATGTCAGAGGTCAGCTGTTATCAGGTTTATAAGACCACTACCTTCATCAACTGAGCCACATCTCCAGCTCTTGAGTAATTATTAAATACCAACTATACTCCTATGATAAGAATAGCACAATTGCTCAAGCCTGTCAAAGTTTTGAGATGCCAAACAAATGGAGAAAGATTCATAACAAGATCCAAGTGGACCTGTGACAAATGTCTCATTCATATTGGCAAGCCCATTGGTACAATATGAAGCCTTGTGCTTGGGACAATTGCCTTTTTCACCAGTGCAGCATCATATGTGTGACTCTAACACGAGTCAACCGAGCTCTTCCCCTAGTGCCATGGCCTTGGAGAAACTGGGTTGCTGAAATAGGAGTTTGCAAAACCACTCCAGGCAGCCAGGGGCCTTGCAAATTGCTCAGACATGTGTTTGGCTTCTCCAGGGTGGTTCTCCTGGAAAGAGGCCATGACATTACTTAGAAGACAGAAGTGTGCATGCCAAAGTGACAGTGACTAGCAAGGAATGGGATTTTAGTGTCCAGAAATGACAGAAGAAAGAGTAGTAATGGTGTCACACCAGTCATTGGATTGCTCATGAGTAAAGCTAGGAAAGTCATGTCTTCCAGAGTGCTGACTTCTCAATTCAGTCTTAAGCCAAGAAATAGCATTGACTTTGCATCTGATGCCACCTCTCTCAGCCCCACACTGTTGCTTGCATAGTGGTGTGACAGTTTGGTCCATGGGCTTCAGAGCAGACCTGGAACCAAAGCCTGAACCTTCCACTTACTGGCCAGGTTTTTCTTCTGTGTAAAACCTCAGTTGTACATCAGTAAAAATAGAATGGCAGTGAAATGGTTATGAAGACTAAACACGTCCATGTTACATAACTCATGTAATATACTTAGAATAGTAAATGCCATGCTGAATATCTGTCCGATTATGTTTTTAAAAGGTTTTCATGTGGCTGGAGAGACAGTGCAGCCTGCAAAGTGCTTGCCGTGCAAGTATAAGAACCTAAACTTTATTCCCAGCACCAATGTAACATCTGTGCATGGCAGCATGTGCCACTGGGGAGGCAGGGACAGAAGGATCCTGGACAGCCAGTCTAGGCAAGCAAGGAGCACCGTGTTCAATGAGACACCCTGCATCAAAAGTTATCAGGTGTGGAATGAGTCAAAGTCATCCTCTACCCCAAAGTACACTGGGGTATGTGCACCCATATGAGAGGGCTGTGCTTATTTTATTATTAAAGGTGAACTCAAGAGAGCCTTGCTCAGTTTTCATCTGCCTGCCTGCCTGCCTGCCTGCCTGCCTGCCTGCCTGCCTGCCTGTCTGTCTGTCTGTCTGTCTGTCTTCTTTTTACAGTTTGGGTAGGATTGTGATTTTCTGAAGGCTATTTGGCAAGATCTCTTTCTCTCTCTCTCTCTTTCTCTAATACAGTGCTATGCTATATAACCCTGGCTGGCCTTGAACTCACAACTCCCCCAGCCTCACTCTGCCCAAAGTGCTGGGTTTGCATGTGGACAGCAACCCTTCTTATCTATAAAAATATCCTTGACCACCATCCTGTCAGAAGTGGAAGACCCTGTGTCCTGAAACAGGCTGGTCTTGGAGTCACTCAGGAACTGGAAGCTGAGCCCTTTGACCAGTTTCAGCCTCGTGGTATTAATGAGGTGGCAACAGCAGACTGACTGAACATTTTTCCATTTTGCTACTTCTTAATACTTTATTGGAAATAATGCAAAAATTGCACTTGTGGATACTAATACTAAATCTGCATGTTAGTCAAAGTGTCCTTATACACAATTTATGAAACTTAGAGCTTAAAACTATGGAGATAAAAATAGTATTTCTTTTTATGTTGTTTTCTTTCATGTGTTTTTGCTTTCCGATAAGCTCTCGTGTATCCCAGGCTGTCATGGAACCTCTATGAAGTCAAGGATGGCCTTGAGTTTCTGATCCTCCACCTCCTGAGAACTGGGATCATGGGAATGCACCCCCACATCCTATTTATGACAAGCTGGAGACTGATCCAGAACTTCATAAATGCTAAGTTTCAAGAACTCTACGAATCCTGTCAACAGTCTTTCTTTGATTGTTTATATGGTTGCCTCCCCTTTTCATAACCTTGGTGAATTTTTATTTCTCACGGACAGTCTTACATCCTTTATTCCCTTTCATATGCAGGTTTGTTTCTTATTGGTCTGGGGAAGCTCACTGTTTATGGATGATAAAGTTATCTTTTTCCTGCATACAGCTTTTCAGTCGCTTATTGTTTTTCTTTTTAATTTGTAGAACAAGTTTAAATTTTTCTTTTACCTGAAATAATTGTTTATTCTTTGTAATTACTTTCATCTCTTTTATCCTTAAAGACTTGCCCTTGGCTATAAAACTAGTTAATAATGAACCTATTTTTCCCTAATGCAGCTCGCTGATTTTCTTTACTTAGCCCCTTAGTGCCTGTAGAACAGTCTTACAAATCAATTTAGTGTTTCTGGGAACGAATGCACATGCGTGCTCAGCTGCCTTTCTTCACTCTTAGACAGCTCGGAATCCCCTAGGAAGTGATGCTGTCCATGGTGGGAAGGGAGTCTTCTCATCTCAGTTAACATAATAAAGATTCCCTAGACATGCCACCACAGGGCAACTTCACACAGAGGAACCCTGGCTGCGGCTCCCTTCCCAGGCGAGTCTAGATCATGAGCAACTGCCAGTGAAAGCTAATTGTCACACTGGTGAATCCCCAAACTCATAGAGTATGAAAGGAAAACCTCTCAGGAAAAATATTCAAGAAGCCATTATTCTAAAACTATAGAAAGCTAAACTAAAGTAGAAAAATCACAAAATCAGACACCAATAAATAATTCCCACAAAGAGAAGAAAAGTCAAAATTTTACCGACTTTCAACAGCAACAATAAAAGTCAGCAGATAATTTAAATGTCCTCTGACAACCCTTCTGAACTTGGAATTATTTGTGTTGGAAGAAGTGTGGATTTTGTGAGAACTACTCCTAAATGGAGACCTGAATTCTTTGCTCTGAGAACATGCCAAAGGTACTTCTAAAAGTTCTTTATATTCCACTGCTCACAAAAGAATCCTCACTGGACACAATTTTTGTCAATATGATACTGTTTTGGTTCTTTTAATTTTGTTTTGTTTAGTTTGCCATTGCTTTGAACCAGGTGTCACTATGTAGCCCGTGGTGTCCTGAAACTTGCCATGTACCACAGGCTAGCCCTCAAACTTGTGTTCCTTCTGTCTCAGTCTCCTAAGTATTTGCATTCCAAATAGTATCACCACAGTCAACTGACCGTACTGACGAGTGGTCCTCTCAGTGTTCTTCTGTTTCACTCATCCTATCCTCTCTGCTGAGGTGTTTCTCTAGCGGACCATTTGCTCTCTTAAATCTATAGTTTTGATAGATGTCATACAAGAGTCAGCTTAAGGATGTCCATAGGGAGGAATAGAGAGGTGGTAAAACAGATATTTGGCATCAACTGAATGTCACTCACAAGGCAGACCACTTTCTTAGGCAAAAGCATGAGCAATCACTGGGCAGGCAGCTGACTCACCTGCTGGAGTTTTGCTCCCACCATGGAGGCGCTGATGTCAAGCACGAAGACCACATTCTTGGGTAGAGGAGGGAGGTTTTTAGGAGCAAAGTAGTGCACGAAGTAACCATTTAGAACCTGGTGAAGGAGAAATGAAAGAACTGAAGTTGCATTCAGAAAAAGGAAGGAAGTGACAAGAACAGTCTTTGGAACTTCCAGAAGACAAAGATGGCATGACATAGTCCAGGGCTACATTCCACACCAAGAGCAAAGTTGTCTACAGTCTTGATTCTTCCAAGAGAATTAGTTGTTAATTAATATGATAAAGTAGAACCATCTATTTTCAATGTATGCATCAAGGAATGGGGGTGTAGCTCAGTGACAGACTGCTTGCTGAGCATGTGTAGATCCCTGGGTTCAGTTTGCATCGCCCTAATGCTAATATAAAATGTATACATGAGTATAGAGATACATAGACCATGACAAGCCATCCACTCTAATTATGCATCTTCCTCTGACCTTGCTTCCTGAGAATCCTGCTTCTGACACTACCCATTTTTACTAAGCATCTCACATGGTGAGATATCAAGGTTGTCTGCATTCTCTGTGCACATTTGCTCAGTTTAATATTCCCACCTTGTCTCTGGAGCAATACAACCTGAAGGGAAATAAGCCACGGAACAGTCTCTTTTAATTAAAGTTGAAGAAGTGCTAAAATTCTAACCTCATCTAAAACACCACAGGGAAAATTATATTATAGATTTTTTTTCATTTGCTGTCTAGGTTACCGAAGCACAAAATAGGTACCCTCGGCAGCCAGAAGGGGAGCATCAGAAGGCTCTTTGAAGACATATTTGGGGTTTAAATAGTTTCATTAAGAACTGGAAAGATCTTTCACTTTAGGTAAGTATTGGAACCTGTTGATGAGAAATTGAAGAGAAAGGATCAAGCTCCAGATGTGGTGGCATCATAGGAGCTGTTACCTGGATGTCACCAATGTTCTCCTCTCTCTTGACATCATACCGAATGATGAAATCTCCCAAGATCCCGTTCTGGGCAATCTTAGCTTGTTGGACCACAGTAGGCTTAAAGACGACTTTGGCAAACGTTTCATTTTGGTTGATGAGAGTAGAAGGAGGAGGACCCACGTCACCTGCGTGCAGTAAACAAATACAGCAGGAAGCTGAACTCATAAAGACTTCATAAAGACTTTTCTTGAAAAGAATGCACTTTTTGCATAGACACAGGATGTTCAACTTCATTCTATTGGAGATTGACTTCCTCCTCGTATCTTCTAAGAATTTGTGTCAATTTTTCAAGAATGAAAGGGTTCATTTTGACCCCCCTTAGTTTGAGCAATTGAAAGACCATAATGGAGTGGAAGCTGGTCACACTGCAACTAAGGTCAGAAAGAGGAGAGATGTACACCATACTCAGCTTACTTTGTTATTTTTATTCTGTCTAGGACTCCATGCTGTGGGACAGTGCCACCCATAGTTAGGACCATCATTTCCACCTCAATAAGCCTAATCTAGATAATCCCTCACAGACAATGAGAGGTTTGTCTCCTGAGTGATTCTAGAGCCTGTCAGGTTGACAATATTAACCATCACACTGAGTCAGAAGAACTTGTATTCAGGTACTGATCCACTGTGCTCGATGGGAGTCCTCACATAGGCTACCAAGCCAGCTGTAAACTACATTCATAGTAGTTTACAGATAATAATAGCAAGTACCAATGTCATGATCTTGGAAAGACCTAGTGAAACACTGTACTTATCACCATTCCAGTTTGTGAAAAACATCACATCAGGTTTGTCATTTTCAAATGTAAGCATTTTCAAAGTAGAAGGAGGGATTTGATAGGGCATTAAAGACACATCACATTTAGGATGGTATACAACTATCAAAATGTAAGAAGCCCAATGGAAAGTCTACCCACTATGCTGGCAGTCATGTTGAGGCTCAGCGTCAGAGCACGGAGAGCATATGCTCTGTTCTTCACTTACGTAGAGTTCAAAGTCAAGCACAACTCATCCAAAGGCAACTGAAGTAGGGCAGATGATCCTTTGGAAGGAAAGGTCCTGACTTGGAAAGAATACAAAAGAATCTTTGAACGGAAGTGTCCTGTGTTTGATAAACAATGGGTGTAAGTAATTTGAAGGGATATGTCCTCTGTTTGATGTAGCATAATGGGTGTACTTAGTGTAAATGTATGAATGCATATATGAATATATAATTTGTGGTGACTATTCCTGGTTGTCAAGTTGACCGTATCTGGAATGAACTACAATCCAGAATTGGAAGGTTCACCTGTGATCTTGATCTTGAGGCAAAGTGGCTATGAAAAGCTTAGTCCCAGGCAAGGTAGTACACACCTTTAATTCCAGGAGACTAAGGCAAGGAGATTTCTGAGTTCAAGGTCACCTGGGACAAAGCAAGTCCCAGACCCAGGAGTGTTGTTACACACATTTAATCTGGGCCACACCTTCTGCTGGAGACCCACATAAGGACATTGGAAGAAGGAAGATTCTCTCTTCTTCATCTGCTTGCCCTGTGGGACTGAGCAACTGCTAGATCCTTGGACTTCCATTCACAGCTGCTGCTGACCATTGTTGGGGAGCTGGACTACAGACTGTAAGTCATCAACAAACTTCCTTACTATATAGAGACTACGCATAAGTTCTATGACTCTAGAGAACCCTGACTAATACGTAAGTCAGCAAGACTTACACATAAGTTATATGCACTTCATTCTATTTTATGTGTTTATCCATGGCAGTTGGGAGCAGAATGCATTAAACAAACTGCGGCACAGAACAAATCTACACTGCCAAGTGAACTCCACTCTATTTTTTTTCCTTGGACTAAATGTGTGTGCATAGCCACTTATATGGGGATTATGGTTATTCACAGAAGTTCCAGCTGGCAGAATTAAGACCAGGGATAGAGTTACTGGGAAGCACTCGCAATGCCATGTCAGTTAAATCAAAGAAAGTTGTTCTGGTGGCACAAACAGCTGTCCCCCTCACTTTGTTAGGTGGGTCCAAGCACTCCCTGGAAGAGTCACCTGCCAGATGGTGTAAATCAGGTCTGAGTCTTAGAAGAGCATCCCCAGCAATGCCTTGGAACTTCCTAGAAATGTCAACTCTCAGACCCTTCCCAGAAGTTCTGGAGAGAACTTTAACAAGTCCTGCAGGTAATATGGTGTGTGATGGTGGCAAATAGGATATGCCTTTCACCCTGACCTCCTACCTTACATGCAGAACATAGTCATGGCCTATGTTGTATGTAAGCACACCTATCCCAACATTCTGTAACAATCGATACTTTCTCTTTAATCTCTTTAACCAGCATGGACCCACTTTATCTTGTTCCAAGTCTCTGTCATAAATATTCTTTTTTTTTCTTACAAGTGCCCCAACTTAATACACTCATAGCAAAATGAAAGCCTTGGGGGATTTGAAAAGTATTATTTCTTTCTTCAGGATTCATCTGAGTGGGTTCTTTGATACAGACCACAAGAAAGGATGCGTACAAGTTTTGTTGCCTGTTGACCTCTGGTGTTGGTCTGTTCGTGATGAAAATTCATGAGTTTTCATATAAATGGGCTTATTTCATATGCCCAAAGAGTGGGTAGATTCTGTTTGGTTCTTCACCAAGAAGCTTAGTTCCTGATGCTGGCTTCCACCCACTAAGTGCCACAGAGTAAAAGTGACCTGGTAGAGTTTCTATTATGATTAGGAACAATTTGAGTGGAACATCTTTTAAAAATTATTATTATATATGGATGCTCAGGTGTAGCATGGCATGCATGAGGAGGTCGTCAGGTGTCCCCTTAAACCTGGGGTTCCAGGAATCAAACTCAGATTGTCAGGCTTGCATGGCAAGCTCTTCCACACTCGGACCCAACCCGATACCCTATCCTTAGAATGCTAAAGTGTTCTGGGCTGAGGAGATGATATGTACAAGCATGAAGACCTGAATGCAGATCCTCAACGCCTGTGTAAGAAGACGGACACAGTAACAAGTGCCTGTGATGCCAGTCGTGAGAAGTGGAGATGGGGATTCCCGGGCTCTCTAGCCAACCAATATGGTCAATCAGTGAGTTCCAGTTTCAATGAAAAATTCTGTCTTTTTTTTAAAAGCATACACCAGTAGAACAGTAGACCTATGATATTCCCATGCACAAACACAGATATGCACATCTACACACACACACACACACACACACAAGAAAAGGGAAAATAAAACCCTTCGTTTATCAGAGGAAGAGGAAATCTGATAATTCCATTAATATAGACTTCCAGCTACTCACCTAAACCCCAAAGCAAAATAATACTCCATGATACCATTGACTTTTCCTTGTTCTAAACTAGGGCTCATAGTGCTGACTGCCACACAATAATTCATAAGCCTAGTGAGTGTGTTCTCGGTATCCTTCACTGTGTGCTAAAGACAAGGAGTGCAAAGGAAGCGTTTACAAGCTGCCCAGAAGAAGGAAGCAGCTGCCACAGTGTCTAACAGGAAGCCTTGCTCATCTCCCTCCTTGTTTTCTGTCCACTTGGTGAAGGGGAAGGAGTGACCTGTGATAGCTACTCCAGTGAAGGACATTATATCTTGTCTGTCCTCAAGAAAATTTACTAGCTGCTCTTTGTATTCATGGACTCCTTCTCTCGGGCCACCAGCCTTCCCACGAGGCTGTTCTATGCAAATCTCAGGCTTTACAAGCAGAAAGAGTCTTGCCCATGGAAGCCGTGTAGCTCTTCTCAGGAGCTTTAACCCAAGTAACTGAGTGAGTTATTTGATACAGGAAACTGGCTGTATTCTAGATGAAGAGACTATTCCACTCACTACTAAAACTTTCATAAATAAATACAGTATCTAGAAAGTACACAGGGGATGTATATACATTTCTTAAGTGCCAAAAGTATCCAAAAAAGTTTCACAGATATTGACATTTGCTGGCAAAAAAAGCTGGCTCTGGTGTTTCATAGACTCAACATAATTGACTCAACATTTCAGTTCTACATCTGGACAACTGGAGTACCACCATCCTAGCATTGTGGGTAGGACTTAATGAGATCACATATGTAAGACACTGATCACGGGGCCTGGTATGTAATAGCTGTTCAATACATGATAGTTCATGTAATTCTTAGTTTTCTATTAACTGTGACAACATGCCTGGCAACAGCAACTTACAGAAGGAAGGCTTCATTTTGGCTCACAGTGTGAGAGTACACGGTCCATCATGGCAGGGATTCCAAGCAAAGGAGACAAACAGCCAGTCATATTGTATCAGCTTGCCTTTTCCTTTTCTTTTTTTGATTTCAAGAACCCCAGCCCACTGGCCGGTGCTGAGCACACTCAGACTTAAGAGTCTGTCCTCAGGGGAAGGACTCTGTAAGCAGCATCACAGACAAACCCAGGGGTGTGTCTCTTGGGTGAGTCTAAATCCAGTCAAGCTGATGATGAAGCTTAACCGTCACAGTCCTCTCTCTTTCTTTTGGAGTCATGTCCTATTCTCTGTCCAATTAAAAAAAAAAAAAAACAACTGGGGCTTGAGAGATGGCCCAGTGGTTAAGAGCTCTGACTGCTCTTTCAGAGCTTCTAAGTTCATTTCTCAGCAACCACATGGTGGCTCACAACCATCTGTAATGGGATCCTATGCCCTCTTCTGGTGTGTCTGAAGACAGCTATAGTGTACACACATACATAAAATAAATAACTCTTTTAAAAAAAATACAACTTAAAAAGAAAAAAAAACCCTATCCTTTGATAACAACTAGTGTTCATTTGGAATCACAGTTTTCTCTATACCACTGTGCACTGTAAAAACAATAATTTGGAAAGATCTGGCATGTCTATGGACATTACTGAGCTGGAATTTAAGTGTGTCTACATAAAGAATAACTTCTATAAAGTACAGTGGAGTTAATTGCTGCCGGAGAGCCCCCAAAAGGATGTGCAGAATTTTCATATCAATGCACGTATACGTTTTTTCTAAAGTGAGGATTCATTACTTTTGCTAAAGAAATTGATACTTATAAATGCTATTACATATTCATCTATTTGATTCTACCTTGTAAAGACAAAACACACATTCTGTCTGTAAATATGATGTGTATTATATATAAAGAGAGCAAAGTTCAGAGCACACAAACTTACAGTCATGGCCTTATGCTAGACCATGAGTGCTATTCACAAATAGACAGTCTTTTGCACATCTGCAAATGCTGGGGGAATGTCAGTTACTATGTAAAGTGTCTAAAGGTGAAAATATGTAGGAGCCAAGGGACCATACTCAAGGACACTGGCTGGAAGCTACAGCCTGAGAGCTCATGAGCAGAGGGATTTCCTAGACTCTGTTTCCTGTGTTAGGTTTGGCTACTGTCAACCCAAAGCTGCCAATACCTGGGGGCTTTTACAAAAGGATTTCCAAACAAACACTGCCTGTTCATTTCCCTTGAAAAGAGATTAGATGGTTTGTGTTTATTTATAAAAATTCCTCACCCGGGACCTGGAACCTTTGTTAAATTTAGGGTGGTCGAAAGTGTTGTGACTAACTGGGCATCTGCAGTTCGATGGTCCCAATAAAGACAAAAATCATGCAAATCAACACTGAAATAAAAAAATTAATAAAGCACAGGCAACAAGAAGAAACTGATTAGTTTTTACAAATTTCTCATTAAATAAAGGTTCTTTTTGTTTCTTTTGGGGAGTTGTTTGCTTGTTTGTTTTTGTTTGGTTGGTAGGTTTGGGTTGGAGTTTTTGTTCTTTTTGTTGTTGTTGTTGTTTTTTTTTTTTAGAAAGGATTTTTCTCACGTGTTTGATGTGACGGTTACTATTGATTGTCAACTCCACTGGATCTAGGCTTACCTAGGAGACAAACTTCTGGGTATGTCTGAGGACTTACCCATAATGAGCTAGCAGATATGAGAATAGCCATTCTGAGTATGGGTAGGGCCATCGAATGAGCTGTAATCTCAGACTGAATACCAGGGACTAAGTGAACTGAGCACCCGCTCTCTGCTTCTGATTGCAATGTGGTCAGCTGCTTCACACCCCTGTTTCCTTGCCTTCCCCAGCACAAGGAAGCATGTCCCCTTGAACAGTAGCCTGGAATCAGCCCTTCACTCTTTACACTGTATCTTGATTGGCCTGAGCAATTAAAGAAAACTAACTAATGCAGTTGGTGTGGGATTATTTTTCCTTTTTGGAGAAAGTACTATATAAGCATGACAGCATCATAAAGCAGAGAAGAATAATGAAGAGATTACAACTCAACATGTCTATTCTTTTTTATAGTTACAGGATGTTTGCTCAAGTTTCTTAACAAGTTTGCTTTCTTCTCTACTTCGAGTTTCTTCGTCCCTCAGATAATATACTTTTGAGTCTCAGCTTTCCATATTTAAATGTGGAGAAAGCTCATATATGTCAAACGCTTAACAGGAAGGTAGTGTCACATCCACGGGTGGCTGGGCAGGTAGACAAAGCGGCCTTTCGAGAGAATTGAAGAGGCTGCTCGTGAGCCTGCATAGGTGGATATAACAGGGGACGCTCTGATTTTAGACATGATTGTGACTGGTAGTCTCATTCACACAGTGACATGCACCTCACCACACTAGGATAATCAAAGAAACAAAGAACCAAAAATCCAAGTCCTGCAGGAAAAACAGGCAGTCATCCACTATCCAACTAAAGAGAGAAGGCTGGACTTGGGTGACACACTCATATCTAAGTATGAAGTTCATAAATGGCCTTGATCAAATTACAGTCAGAACAAAGAAGGCTACCATGCCAATGTGAAGAAGCAAAACAAAACCAACTCTGGAGCCAAGTGATTCACACCTGAGTCACTTCTGAGCTAAACAACACTGAAAAACTTCACGTAACAATTGCTTGTTTTTCCTGGCAAAAGTTCAGAAATTTCACCAAGATCAAGCAATGCTATGGCCTTCCAGCTGCTGAAAGGCAGCTGGATCCAGGGGAAGAGTATCAACCCTGGGGGCTTGGTGGTGAGTCACAGTGGGGCCCTTTAGTAATGGACACTTGCCAGATTTAGAAAATCAAAATACAGGATGTTCCGCTTCCATTTGAAGTTTAGACAAATCGCAGATACCTTTTAGTATGTTCAGAATGTTTCATGGTTTACTCACACTCCAAGTGTATGTTGGCATCAAACTTTTACCCAGCAGCCCCAGCAAAGAGATTTCATCTAGATTTTTTCTTTTCTTTCTTCCTTCCTTCCTTTCTTTCTTTCTTTCTTTCTTTCTTTCTTTCTTTCTTTCTTTCTTTCTTTCTTTCTTTTGAGCTAATGTCTTCTAGAACCAAAATGTGTAATTATTAAGTCTGCCCTCTAGTCTCTCCATGGCTAAGCTGTTAAAAAACTTAACAGGTCTTGGTTACAAAGCTATTTCTTCCTTGATTTGTAGAACAAAACTTGCCAAGCATCCATTCCATGTTGGGCACTACCTCGGGGACTGAAAATATCATCTCAAGAGACCGGACAGCGAATTATAAAGTCAGATGTTAAGGCATTCAAGGAAATCATACATAAAAACTTAAGGGTAGCTTTGATTCAACCCTTCTGTACATGTGACTCTGTCCTGGTCTTCAGTCAGAGAACTACCTGCTTCTCAAAAAATGTCAATAGCTTCAACTTCCAGTGCAAAGGGGAATGAGGCTATAACCTAATAGTTCTCTTCTTTCTAATTAAGCCACTCAGTTTGGGGACTACATGAAAGCCAAAGCAGCACAGGAAGCTTTGGGAGCGGGTGAGACAACTCAAGTCCTCACAGCTGTGCTCTTTTGCTTCTCCACCTCTAGTGCCTGTGGTGCTGGGTCAAAGCTGTGGAGGCCAGAGGCGATTTCTATGGGGAAGGTCAGCAATTTTGAGTTAACCTGAATCCAAGAGTAAAAAGCCTATGGGTAAGGAGGTGAACAACATCTATTTTAATAAAGTTCTAAAGTCAGGCTAGGAAGAAGGGTTTCAGCAGGAGGTGGGGATAAGAGATGGAGAGACCACGATGAGAGTATAGTATACGTGCTTGAAATTATGAACACATACATTGTGTTAAAAGATCTAAAGCCAAGAATATTGTGAGAGTTCCATGAAATCTAAGAACAATGTTGCTTCATTTAAGAGCTGCTTCTATCTGTCAGTCTTGGCATGGTCGATGTCCCTAAATTCTGCTGGGAAGCTTGAAGTGGTGACTCCCAGCTTTTGCTAAGCATGAGAATGATACTATACTTTTGAAGGTATCTTCCTCATATCTAAAGGACAGGGAGCAGATTAGTGCATGCCTGGGCCTGAGGTGGTAACAGGGTGATTGCACATGGGTATAGATATTCGGAAGTGAAACAAGTGTTCTAAACTTAGACTGTGCTGATGGTTGTGCAACCCTGCAAACGCTAAAACGTAATGAACTGTATCCTTAGGGTGAGTTCATTTTATACCATGAAATTAAATCACAATTTAAAATAATAAGCTGGACATGGTAGTATATACCTGTAAACCCAACACTGGGGAGGTTGATGAAAGAGGATCCTGAGTTTGAGGGCAGCCTTGACTCTGAGTAAGGGCTTATCTGTCTTAGTTTAGATTTTTTTGCTGTGAAGAGACATCATGACCAAGGCAACTCTTATAAAGGAAAACATTTCATTCCGGCTGGCTCACAGTTTCAGAGGTTCAGTCCATCATCACAATGGTAGGAAGCATGGCAGCATGCAGACAGACATGTGCTAGAGAAGTCAAGTGATCTACATCTTGATTCAAAGGCAACAAGGCAGGGGTTATATTCTTTAGGCATCCAGGAGGAAGGTCTCTTTCACATGGAGCAGAGCTTGAGCATAGGACCTCAAAGCCCACCCCCACAGTGACGCACTTCCTCTAATAAGGCCTCACCTCCTAATAGTGCCACTTTTCATGGGCCAAGAATATTCAAACCACCACACTATCTCAAGGGAATAAACAAACAAAATCAGGGAGAAATCCTGATGTCAGTAGTAGGTCAAGTGCCATGAGCTGAAGAGAAGGCTGATTAAGAGATAAAATTATAATCATGGTGTGCTAATTGTTTCTCTCATTTCCATAACAAAAAATTATTTTGTCTGATAGTTGAAAGTACAATCCATTATGACTGGGGAGTTGGGGCATCAGGAAAACAAATTGGTTGGTCACTGTGGTGGACAAAGAATAGGACTCATAGGCTCATATATTTGGATACTTGGTCTGCAGTCGATAGAATTGTTTGGTAAGAATAAGGAGATGATGTGGCCTTGTTGGAGGAAGTGCGTCACTGGAGTGGGCTTTGACTTGCCATCCCCAGGTAGCTACTGCCTCTGTGCCTCCAACTTGTGGATTAGCTACTGTGTACTGGTTGGTTTGGTGTGTCAACTTGACACAAGCTGGAGTTATCACAGAGAAAGGAGCCTCCCTTTGAGGAAATGCCTCCATGAGGTCTAGCTGTAAGGCATTTTCTCAATTAGTGATCAAGAGTGGGAGGCCCCATTGTGGGTGGTGCCATGCCTGGGCTGGTAGTCCTGGGTTCTATAAGAAAGGGAGCTGAGCAAGGCAGGGGAAGCAATCCAGTAAGCAGCATCCCTCCATGACCTCTGCATCAGCTCCTGCTTCAAGACCTGCTTGAGTTCCAGTCCTGATTTTCTTTGATGATAAAAAGCAATGTGGAAGTGTCAACTGAATAAACCCTTTCCTCCCCCAACTTGCTCTTGGTCCTGATTTTTGTACAGAAATAGAAACGCTGACTTAGACATACTGCCTCAGTGCTGTGCCTGCCTGCCTACCACTACGCTCCCTGCCGTGATGATCATAGACTCTAACCCTCTAGAATCAGGAACCCCAACAAACATTTTCTTCTGTAAGTTACCTTGACCATGTAGACTCTTCAGAGCAACAGAAAGGTGATTGTCCAGACTCAGAAGCAGAGGGAGATGAGTGCTGGTGCTCAGCCTGTCTGCTTTTCGTTCAGTTTAGGAGCCCAGCTCATGAGATAGTACTACCCAAATTTGGAGCAAATCTTCCCACTAGGTTCAACTTTTTCAGGAAATATCCTCATAGATACACACAGAGGTTGTTTTCAAGGGGATTCAAGTTGAGAATGAAGATTAACCCCTGAACTAATACACATTTGAAATGTGTGCCTCAGTGCACATCTGGAAGAGCATTCATCCCAGATAGCCATGTCCCAGGTTTCATTTCAAACAATGCCACATGCTGCAAATAATCATGAAGCATGTGACAGTCCATGTACATATGTAGCAGTGGTCCTGTAAAGATTATAACAAATCTGAAGAACTCCTGTCACCTACAGATGTTGTGGTCTGTGATCATTCTTCTAAAACTATAGTGTAGTTCATGACTTCTGCTGATGCACACACCTAACATACTGCCAGTTGCACAATTGCACGCACACCTGACTATGTATCATGGACAACAGACAACTGTTACTCGCTTAACTTACTATATCAGTTTTTTATAACTTCTGTATTCCCAGCTGCAAAAGAAAATGTTCATTGTAAAACACTGTAGTTAGCCAGAATCAAACAGCTCAATGGATGTGGGTTCAGTTCTGATCCACCAGGAGACTTAACCAAGGAAAGGGTAAAGCTCCTGCTTTTAGTCTTTCTTATGTTTCTTTCTTTCTTTTGTGTGTGTGTGTGTGTGTGTGTGTGTGTGTGTGTGTGTGTGTAAGAGAGAAAGAGAGGTAGAGAGAGGGAGAGAGAGAGAAAGAGAGAGAGAGGGAGAGAGAGAGAGAGAGGGCAAGCATGTATCATTCATGTATGTATGTATGTATGTATGTATGTATGTGCACTGTGGATGTGCAATGCCTGTTCTGGCCACAAGGGGATGTTAGAGTCCCTGACCTAGAGTTTCAGATGCTTAAAAGTCAACTCATTTGGGTGCTGGGAACTGAACCCAGATCCTTTCTAAGAGCAGACAGTGAATACAATGTCTCTGCTCTCTCTTCCTTATATTTCTATATTTAGCTAGGAAGATACTTTGAATTTAAATTTCTACACTCCATAAGAAGCAATCTTCTATTTAAAGAAAAAAATGGTAGGTACAATTGTTAAGAGCATGAACTTCGATCAGATCTAGCTGCAGAGATCGTTTCTATTAATAATTAAATATGAGACCTTGTATATATTTCTGCATTTCTGTGACGTGTAACAGTTTCCTCCAAGGTTGAAACATTCCATCCTACAAGAAGCTCCTTAAGGTAAGCAACTCCAAAGAGCTCCAGGAAGCCCCTGAAGCTGGCCATACTCGCTAGGCCTCTCCCTTCCAGAGTAAGCAGAGCCAAGCTGCAAAGAAGACTCTCAGACAAGCTAAGCTGCGAAAGAAGGCTCTCCCACCAGACCAGCTATCTGGAAGAGACAGGAACCAACTAGATGCCTAGAATAGGTTTAGACCAACTGAAACATCTGGAAAGAAACTCTCCAACCTGTTGAGCTGTCTGCAGGCTGTGCAGTGTGCTTCAAGCTCCCAGCTTTTGTGAACTGTCACCCCTGATGGGGTGGATTTTATTGATGCAGCTGTCTTTGAATCATGTCCACTCCTGTAAGTAACCCCTCACCCATATTCCTGTATGTAACCCTAATAAAATTCATTGGCACACCAAATTAGACTTTGGTGACATCCATACTTTGGTCTGACAAAGGTTCCCTATTTGGATGAATAGATGTGTACGTTGCAACACCCCAGGAAAAGTTTTGTCAAACAGCATCTGTAAGGCTTTCTTCTTCATGAAGAAAACAAGCATGAAAAGACATGCCTGGCCTGATAAGGATGTTATAAAGAACAAATGAGACACCACTACAGTCCACATGATCTGTCTGGTACCTAAAATGACGCCTAGGAAGGATGCATTCTTCAAGACCAGCACAAATAGAAATCATGCTGTTAAATTAGAAGCCATCGTCAGAGAGATCAGTCTGCATGCTGTTTCTTAATGTGCAAAATCTAGACTTAAAATCATATATGCATCTATATACATTTGTGTGTGTTGACACATATGTATATAAAACATGATATTGGAAAGGGAATTGAAGGACGGAAGAAAGAGATCCTAACACAGCCAAGAAATCACAGAGTAATGGAAATTTGTGGGAGAAAGGAGAAAGGGAGACTAGCTTGATAGATGGAAGTGAGCCAGAAAGAAGGAGGGAGGAGTGCGACGGAGAGGGGAGAGAGGAATAAACGAGAACAACGTCTAATGGCATGCTTGTATGAAGATGGCATGATGAAACACGGGGCTTTGTGTTCTAATCTAAAAACTACATAAATAATTTTTTAAGAACTACAGTAAAGCCATAGGTCAGAGACTCGTTTATATAAATTACAGACATCTGATTTCTTAATCACAGATGGATCCATAGAGAAATGAAATCCTGGTCTTGAGCCGGGCTGTCTCAGTTCCAGATCACGTTCTGGTGCAAGCCTGACTCTAGTTTGATCTCTACTCTGGATTTATTTTGAAAACACACAAGGGTATCCAGACAAAACCACAACATCCTGTGCTCCTCGCTGCTGGGGTCACCGTTCTCAGGAACAACAACAGCTGAGCTGAAAAGGCCAATGGGAATGACTGTGAGCAAGTCTGCCCCTGCACCAGACTGGAGGACACCCCGTATGAAATCTCTATGATCTGGAAGACTGAGAATCGGCTTTGCTACAAAGACCTGGGAAAGCAGACTTCTTAAAAATAAACAGGCCGGAAGAGATCAACAGCCTGGCAACATTCCTTGGAGATCCTAACAAGCCCCCAATATGAAAATAAGCAATGGTTTGACTGACAGTCATAACGTATACCCTGCCCAAACATATGCAAAAAGAGAGGTATACAACTCCATATCCAGAGAGCCACAGAGGCTCGGAAAACTAGGCAAAGCGTGCGTTTCACTTGCCTTCAGATCATCCTAAGGACATATTCACTGTCCCCATGTCTTCATACACAGGCACGTCACTGAGTAGAAGACCCCACCAACGCTGGGAAACTTTTTCCATTAAATAATACTTCTCCCACATAGGTAAGGCTAGACAAAATTCCGTCTGAAGTTACTGTTAGTGGTTTATTAAATTTGAAAGCATTCTCCTTTCTTTGTGGGTATCTGCTTTTATTCTCTAATTTGAAGATGCTGTGTTAGCGGTATGTAACGTTCAAGAGGCATTAGATTAAATCTTACAAAGAGACAAAGGTTGATCGGAGACAGAGGTACCGCTAAAGGCACTTAATATGTTTTAAGATTTCTAGAGAAAACCAATAATATAAGTAGCATAATAATGGTAATAATAAAACAGTAATTAGTAAGCTTTTACTCTGAGCCAAAGGATTCTGTACAACAGTGCTTCAGATTTGACTTGAGTTAGTCTCTGCCCCTGCTGCACAGACATGGGAGCCCTGTTTTATACCATTGCGATAATTTCCTTCCAGTTTATACCAATAACTGAACAAAAATGTACAAGCCATGTAATTACCACCCATAGGACATGAGGATGAAGGATCTTAATTCCTCCCATTTCTGAATGCCAGACACCTTGACAACAGTTCAGGTCCAGCTCGGTTTTTGTTGTTAACAAGTGACTGCTCTGAACTCTCCCAGCGGATACTTGTCCTTAACTCAGATTCTGTGCTTTCACCTGTTCAGTTACTTTTCCCTTGTTCTCAGGGTCACAAGTTCCTGAAATTTTGGCACTCCAACCCTAGTGTGATGCTTGAATATGGCTATCTTATTATTTAATTGGATTTGACAGTCAGCTGTCCTCATGTGTTAAGCATAGAGACAGACATGAGTGTTTAATACCAATTATTATTTGGAATTAATGAGAATTAATGATTCATGAATACATGAATGAATGGGTCTCTGTTTCTCATGCCTTCTTTTGGGATCTTTTCCTTCTGTTTGTTTGTTTTACCCAATTCTAATGTGTGAGTTTTTGTTTTGTCTTATTATATTATATTTTATGGTTATTCCATAGAAGCCTGTTTGTTTTGTAATGAGAGATAAGAAAGGGTCGTGGATCTGGATGGGAGGGAAAGTGGGGAACAGTTGGGAAGTAGGGGTAAATCAGGATGTATTATGTGGGAGAAAAAACTATTTTCGGTGAAAGAAAAATATAATACATGTAAATATACATAATATATGAAAGTTTCTGCATCTGTATGCCATCTTAAATCTTTCATAATCACTCTTCTATAGAGTTAAAAATGACCTCACTCACACGAGGAAAGTCTGTTTCTCTGGGCTGTATCCTATCTGCCCTCTGCCTTTCCACTTTGAAGGTCACTGTGTTGTCCAGTCTAGCCTTGATTTTCAGGCTCTATAGTTCAGGCTAAGCTTTCAAATCCCCTACTTAAGCCTCCCAAACAGCTGGGATTATAGGTGAGTGACACTGGGCTGTCTCCAAACACATTTTTTTAAATTTAATGTTGGAAAGAATATAACATTGTCAACTATTTTAAAGAAGACTGGGGAGATGGCTCAGCGGTCAGGAGCACTGACTGCTCTTCCAGAGGTCCTGAGTTCAATTCCCAGCAACCACATGGTGGCTCACAACCATCTGTAATGGAATCCAATGCCCTCTTCTGGTATGTCTGAAGACAGCTACAACAGTATACTTATCATGTATATAAAATAAATAAATAATTCTGGAAAAGAAAAGGAGGAAGAGGAAGAAGAGGAAGAAAAAGAGGAGGAGAAGGAAGAGGGGGAGGAAGAAGAGGAAGAAGAGGAAGAGGAAAAGGAGAAGGAGGAGGAGGAGAAGGAGAAGGAGGAGGAAGATTCAGATGGGGAAGGGGCTAGGAGAGCAGTTCAATGGCAGAGTTTTTTTGCTAACATTTTTCATTGAATAAACATTTCTTTTTTATTTTTTTATATTCCAACTCCTCTTCTCCCAGTCTGCCTACCACCTCCTCCCCTCCTCCCTGCGCCTCATCCACTCCCTCTCCATTTCTCTTCAGGAAAAGGCAAGGCCTCCCATGGATATCAAGCAGTCATGAAAACCTCCTTTTCTGTTAAGGCCAGCCAAGGCAACCTAGCAGAGGGAAAGGTTTCCAAAGGCAGGCAACAGAGTCAGAGACAGTACCTGCTCATACTGTCAGAAGTCCCACAAGCAGACCAAGCCACACAACTGTAATGTGCAGGAGGCCTAGGATGGGCTCATGCAAGCTCCCTGGTTGGAGGTTCAGTCTCTGTGAGACCCTGTGGGCCCATTGATTGATGGGCCCAATAAATTGGTTGATTTTGTGGGTGTTCTTGTGGTTGACTAACATTTTGAAAGCATTGAGTTCTAACCCATTCACTATAAAAAAGATTTTTATAAAATATGATATATGTAAATTATAAAATATAAGATCAAAACCCTATGATCTTAATATAAAATTATTGTTTTATATAACTTTCTAGTCTTCTGCTGTTCTGGACTTATTTACTATTACCATGCATGCTGATATGTTTCATCTTTTCCCCCATCATAGGCTAAATTACTTTAGATCATCACATATTACTAATTGCTCCTATATCATTAAATATTTAGACCGAGGAAATATTTTGTCTGATAAATACAGGCAGCTTCCTGGATGTAATAGTCTCAATATTTTACAAGTTTTATGTAAAATCAGTTTTTTAGAATGGGGTTACAGTGTCAAAAATCTTAAATGCGTATGCCTCTCTTGATGGAATCTGGGTCTTTAAAAAAAATTATACAACGTCTTGTCTTTGCTTTGTGACTTTCTTCCAATTCCCATTAACATGCAAAGCCTTTGCAGAAGGGGCATCATTTCTTTTACAGAGTTCTTGAAACCCAACTCCCAGTTTTGAGCATCCCATAAGATCTGAGCACTGGCGGTAGGCACAACTCACCTTCTGCCATCCCACTACCCTTCTTCCTGCTGTTGTGAAGAGGCAGCACTTCCAAGGATGTGATACCCGACCTCTCCAGGATGTTCACCTCCACAGTCAGCCTCCCCACCAGCTGCTGGGGACGCACACTGATGCTGTGCTCATATTTCCCCAGCCTCCTCTGCAGAAGCTCTTCATAGCTGAGGAAGAAAGCAGCTTTGTCCTTGCTGGGAATCACTAAAGAAGCTTTGAACATGTCAGTCCCCTTCTCCCTGTTAGGAAGCAAAAAAAAAAAAGGACCACAGTTAAGCTCAGGGGAGGGAAAGCCTGCGTCTCTCCTCAGGATACCTGCTATACTTGCCAAGGAGACTCTGAGGAGAGCCAGGTGAGAGCCCTAAGCAAAGAAAAATGAGAACCTGGGTGTAGAGGGTTTGTCCAGATAGCAGGAAACCCTAGGCCTGGTTGGTGGTGGGCACCTTTAATCCTAGCACTTGGGATTTCTGAGTTCGAGGCCAGCCTGGTCTACAGAGTGAGTTCCAGGACAGCCAGGGATACACAGAAAAACCCTGTCTCGAAACCACCTCCCCCCAAAAAAAGACAAATGGAAATAAAATTTGGAAGTATAGACATACACTAAAGGAAGAAATACTACTGCTATGGTCTGATCTGAACTGCCCATCTCCCACGGGCTCCTATGTCAGGCACTTGGTCTCCAGGCAATGGCAGTGTTCAGGAGAGTTGTGGAACTTTTGAGCTCAGCTAAAGGAAATAGATCACCAGTGAAAGGTCTCTGAAGGGTAATAGCTCAGCCCAGTTCCTGGTTAGCTTTCTCTTCTCTGGTGCTGCCACCTGGAGACCCCCACCACAGACTCCCACTGCACAGACTGAGCAGCTCCATTGCCGTGCCTTCCCCACCATGGTGAATAGGACTTTCTGAAACAATGAGCCAAAATAAAACCTTCCTCTCTTCAGCTTCTTCAGTGAGGTTTGTTTGCATCCTACCTAGGGCCAAAGAATATTAAGTAGGAGAGAATTAAATGTCTGGAATCCTTAGCTCTCTGTGAGGCAGATCCAAGGATGTGATAAAGAGAATAGTTAGGAGGTAAGCTGCTACAAGAGTCATCTTGAACAAGATGACAAAAAACGCATGTATTTTACACAATTCTAAAACTGGTAACATGTTACATTTACATGTTACAAATCAATATGACTGTGACAGATACAAAACTACCAAGCATTGCAAACGTTTTCAGGACATGGGGTTCAGGTTGTCTGCTTTGAGGTGGCAGAACACCAACAATGGTTAAGAGATTCAAGAATTGTGTGTTTGCCAGGAGAATTCATTTAAATAAGATTCTACAGCTTGGAGCATTCTGGGAGAAGCTGGAGAAAAGAAGAGACTCAAACTGTCTGAAGGAATCTCAGCAAAACTACAAGCTCTGAATTCAGGACCATATATCACACCAGGAGCAACTAAAGGGACCAGACAGGGGAGACCATTCCAGTCCACACATGAACGGTTCACTGAGCTACTTGGCTCACTGTATTCCTTCTCAAAACTAGGAAAAGATACAAATATCGAGTCATATAAGTTTCACTCCATACTAGGCAGATCACATGAAAAGGAACTAACAGCAAAGCCCACTGGAGTAAAACCTTCAGGATGTCTGATGGAGGAAACATGGGACAGGAATGGTATTAGATCACATTCATTATTAATAAAACCAGATTTGATTATGCAAGACATTGGAGAAATAACTCAAAATTCAAAGGAGAAGTTTTAAAAAAAAATCTTCAATTTTATACACAACCAAAATCTCAATCCTGGCCTCAGAAAGCTTGTCCATCATTCACTCGTGCTGAGAAGTTATTTCAGAATGTACTTTCAACACAGGTGAAGACCAATAAAGAGGAAAAAGTTGTAGAATCAAAGAAATAGCAAAACTAACTCAGAACAAAAGGGAGATTCCAGAGCAAGTGTTTTACAGCAAAATGACAGAGCAAAACCAGTATGTTGTATGAACAGCACCCAGCCACCTTTTAATATCTACGAAATTAGAATTTAGCCTGGTCTTCCACTTATCCCGTAGCTGATGTTGGCCAGGCATCCAGTGTGACTGGATGTCATTCACAAGCTCAGTTGTAGCTCTTCACTTTGCTATCATTTCAAATAAACTATGTGTCTTAGTAGATGTTACCAGTGACAAAGTTAATTTCTATCTCCGAAGAAACAAGAAAAGCAATTAAAATTCCAGGACCTGTGGTTCAACTAAATTAAGTGGTGCCATCATTTTGAATAATTCTGATTAAGACAACTTGGGACACAGCTGTGGTTCAGCAAAGTAAGATTTTAATAACTTGCTGACCAAAAGAGACAACATCCAGAGACACTACAGGGCATCCCACCAAACAGAGATTGTGCCTCAGGATTGTGGGAAGGGAGAAGAGGGGAGGGTAGATAAAAGTTCAGTGAGGAAATTGTTTGAACAGGCTCAAAGCAAGCAGAGCTGTGTGCAAAACCATCAATGTCACCTTGACTGGATTGCCTCAAGGTCCTGTGTCCTTGGGAACTGAGATGTTAGGTTAAATATAGAGTGCTTTATCCTTATCTGAATATCCCTTATCTGACCCTCTGGCTTGGTTTGCTTTTCAGAATTAGAATGTACCCAAGACTCATATCTTCAATGCAGAAGGAGCTCTTCCATTCTCGCCAATAGCATTTCTGACCACCAAGTCCTATGATGTTTGAGAACTAGTTTCCCCAAACCATGTCTTTTTATGAATGAACAGCATCAGATTTACAAATATTCAACCTTTTGTCTAGATATTAAAATGATCTTTCTGCGAAGGGAAAAGAATTCCCTTCCAATAGGAATAGTAGAGGCAGAAATAGATCTTTGTGTGCTACATAGAACCAATCAATATCAATATTACAAAGGAATGCTGGAACTGGAAAGATGGCTCAGTGGGTAAAGTGCTTGCGGAACAAATTGAAGGACCTGAATTCAAGTCCTTACCATGGACAGAGGAGCCAGGTAATGCCTCACCTATAGTTCTAAATCAGAATTTATGTACTCTAGCATGGGGTTGGAGAGACAGGAGTCTCCTTGAGCGATCACTGGTTAGGTGGTCTAGCCGAAACAGAAAGCTTCAGGTTCAGTGAGAAAACTCTTCTCAAAACACTAAGGTGGGGAGTGGTAGAGGAGGCTACTGGAAGTCGTGCTCTGGCCTTTGCATACTCACTCACAGGTGAGTGCACATACCCACACATGCCCACTCCATTCACCCATAAATGTGTGCATATACACCTGTGCAAACACATAAGCTCGTAGGTTATTTATTAGTTAACAAAGGTCATCTTAGGCTAGATTGTATATTAATAATTCTAGCAATGCAAAAATAAGTTATGTATAACAAACAATGGGTACAACAACTACAGAAAGGCAAGGAGAAACGTGGAAAAGAATATTACCATTTAGGGTCAAGGAGATAGACTAGGCTAGTCTACTGGTAGTGAAAGGAAATGACTTAGAAAGTTTAGGCTTTAAGAAGAAAGTATTTTCTTCACAGCCGAGAGAAAGTGTAAATAATGTTTTATTCTTTTCAACGAATCAAGAGACATCATAGAGTTAGGAGGGTAACTATAAAGACAACTGTACAAATTCTTTATAATGATATTCTAGAAAGTAAAAGGAAAGCATAAGTACAGTAAACCTTTCTTCTTATTATAAGTGCTTGTGGTTGCATTTTAAATCAGGTATATTAATTATTTTGATTTAAGAGAATAGATGGGCAAAGAGGTAAAGGATGTGGCACTTTGTTTAACTGGATTCTATTTGCTTAATTAACTGCTACTTACTCATTATTGTCCGTGGTCTTGTTCCTTTTTTCTTTTATGCTATCGCTGCTTTTCTTTTCTTTCTGTGTAATTTCACTCTGGTACACGTTGTCTCCTATAAGCCTAAAACACAAGATGCAGCTGCATTACCAGCTCCAAGACAAACTCCCGCATGGACCTCAGAGCCATGACAACCACAGAAAATATTTGTATGTGCCTCCTGGGTATGCAGATAGAATGCATTCCAGACTCAGCACCAGCCTAGAAGTATCGAGACCAAAGGGCAACACTCTGACCTAGGGTACCTCCAAAACCCCCAAGATCTCAAACTCCCATGGGTAACTCTTGTAGTAACTCTGCAGCTTGTACCTCTCCTGCATCAAAAATGAAACACAAAATTCCTAACTCTTTACCTCTTGGACCAGAATAAGAAGAAATAGATTTGACAATATTTCAGAAGTTTTATACTGTCTCACTGTTTAGGTCTTAAGTTAATCACAGCTATTTCCCTAAACTCACTTCCCAAAGGAGCCCTTCTTGACAAGCATGATGGTGGTAATTATAACACTAGCCCGCAGGAGGCTGAGCATGAGGCAAGATGGATTGAAAGCTAGTATGGTCTACATCATAAGACTTTGTCTTAGAAAACACAAACAAAAGTCTCTCTTGATCTCCATAGCACAGCGTTCGTTCACTGCTGTCCAAAATGACCTAATTTACTAATTCACTTACTTAATTGTTGACTATTTCTCCTTTGGTGGAATTTCGGGAGCAGAGCAATACTCTTCTTTTTTTTTTTTTTTTTTTTTTTATACTCTTCTATATTATACCAGTCCCCTCTCAACGGGTGCCTGTCCTAGAGTGGAAAAGAAAAATGGAGAAAAGAAAGGGGGAGGAGAAAAGCAAAAGAGGAAGAAGAAAAGAATAGAATGAAAGAAGTAGATAAGGAGAGAGAAGAGAGGAAGGAAAGGAAGGAGGGAAGGGAGGGAGGGAAGAAAAGAGGGAAGGGGAGGGAGGAAGGTTGGATGTTAGGAAAGAAGTTAAGAAGGGAGGAAAAGAAACAAGTAACTTGGAAATTAGGGAGGGAGAGGAAGGAAGAGAAAAGAGGTGACAGGGGAAGGAGAGCAGGCAGGTAACCTTCTGCTTCTTAGGCCCTCTATAGGATATAAATTCTCACAGTGAATGGGTTGTGCACCTCAGAACCTCTCAGGTTCGCCCTGACCGTCGACAGACAACAGCCTGCCTCTGACCATGGCATCACTTACATGGTGAAGTTGGTGATGAAAGCTGATTCTGGAATCTGCATCTGGAACTCAGCGTCCTGGTCTTCGGAAGCTCTGTTGAGCATTCTGCAGGACACCGTGGTGAAGGCATAGCGGGAAATGATGGTAGACTTCACTGAAAACTCCGCCATCAAGGGTTTGGTTTTCTGTGGGAGTTAAGAGGCATGCTCTTCTTAGTGATACATGAAAATGGAGCCAAACACTTGAGGGTGAGCGTTTTTTCCCACATGGGAAACAATCTCCAGCTTGAGAACCTTTGGGAGATGAGTCCTGTGCTCTCTCTGTCTTTAACTTCCATTTTAACTCATTTCACTCGAAAAACAACTTCTATTGAATAATCAATTCATGATGTAAAACCAATTCTTCAACACTAACTTTTATAAGAGAATACAATGACATTCAGTTTGAAAAACACATATTAAAATTAGACAGCCTTGTAAATGGTTGAAAGTTTAGAAGTACACAGTATCCATTATTTCTGCTACAACTTTTAAATCACAACACAGGACCACTGTTGATCACACACAGCGTCAGACTGCACCTCCCAGAGTACCCAGTTCACATTTATTTCCATATTCATTCAGAGAAAACTGTAGTCAAGGGCTTCCCCACCTGCATCGCAGCTCCATGATTATAAATTAGTCTTTATATAAATTAGTAGCAAATTCAAGATACCATCAAGAGATTCAGAACCTCAGAAAAAGAAAAATTAAATCTGCACTAATTACATTTATCACAAAAGCTTCTTTCAGAAAGTATATTTATTTATTCTGTGTGTATATTTGCATTGGCATGCCTGCTATCACACACGTGGAGGTCAGAGGATAACTTGTAAAAGTCAGCACTCTACTTCCCTCATGTGGGTCCCAGGGTTTGAACTCATGTCAGGAGGCTTGGAGGAAAGCCCCTTCATCTTCTCTGCCATCTTCCTGTAAGGGCAGTAGCTGGTGGGCAAATTTAAGAGCTCAGTAAAACTATTCCTTGTTTTTCTTTTTCCTAGCTATATCTGGTAACAGCTGGTAGTAGAAGCCCCAAAAGGAAGGAAGCCCTCATGAGGAAATGCAGTCCTAACCTTGATGCCCTAACTCCAGGAAGTGGCTGAGCAACTGACAGGATTATGGGTTGATTGAAGGTTCCCCACCCCTGCCTCCAATCTGGCTATTGAAGCCTTAACCCCCAGTGTGATGGTGTTCAGCTGGATGTGGGTGGCCTTGCCAACAGAAAGTCCAAGTTCAGAGTCTATCAGGACTCAGCTTTTGTTCTGTGCTCCCATCTTAGCTTGTAAATAGCCAAGTTTGTGATGTGTGTGTATGTATGTATATATGTATGTATGTATGTATGTATGCATGCATGCATGTATGTATGTATGCATGTATGTATGTATGTATAGCATTTTCAGTGTGTGGTGTGTGTGTGTGTGTGTGTGTGAGAGAGAGAGAGAGAGAAAGAGAGAGAGAGAGAGAGAGAGAGAGAGAGAGAGAGAGAGAGAGAGAGCACGCTCCGGTATCTCTTCTTACACAACCCTCCATTCTCACTGTCTTATTTAACCATTTATTTAACCATATTTAACCATTCTTACCTGTCAAGGTTACCCAAATTGTGGTGTTTTATTATGACTATTCAAGCAGACAGACAAGACAGTAACCCCATATAATCTTACAACTGACATAGAAAGCATCTCATTTTTACGTCATAGACAGTGGCAGCAAGTCACACTCAGTGATGACACACATTGGTGATGACTCTCCAGACACAGAAATGGGACTTGGACCCAATCCCAGTTGCCCAGAGCCCACACCTGCTACCATCAGGTGAGGCCACCGGACTAGGCTGTATGGAAAGGTTTTACCAGTCTTTTCATGCTCAAATCCCAGATAATCTTCCTCTGGGGAAATTATACCTTCTTCTGTGAAAAATACCTGGGCAGTTCAACCCTCAGCCACTTAGGCTCATTACAAACCTAGAATAGTTTTCCAAATACACACGAATTTGTGATACGTTATTGTCAAGCATATTGGTCCTGTTATAGAGAAGGTGGATATGAGCCTGTTTCTAAGGAACTATAACCAGCGGTTCTGTTACTCAAAATCATCAGAACACAGAAAGAAAACTCAAGAGATGCTTTAATTGACATATTCAACAAGTGGACATGCATTGTGAGTCTAAGTTTGGCGGCTCTGAGGAGAAAGAAATCCTGCCACTCAGGCACCAAGGAATAGCACAAAGTCACATC
The DNA here is from genome assembly GCA_030674055.1 of Rhabdomys pumilio. Taxonomy (NCBI): domain Eukaryota; kingdom Metazoa; phylum Chordata; class Mammalia; order Rodentia; family Muridae; genus Rhabdomys; species Rhabdomys pumilio. The sequence goes on from JANHMN010000006.1 coordinate 44,822,323, forward strand.
ACACAACAAACCTCACGGGAGAGATTTATTGGGAAAAAAAAGAACCAAGGAGGTAGCCTTCTTGGGCGAGGAGCAGCACAGAACTAAGCAAAAGACATGGTTTATATACGATTTCTTGAGGGGTAGTGAGGTGGGGTATTTCCAGGGCAGAGATTTCCACGAGGATTGGTGGGATTTAAGTCCAGAGTTTGGGATTTTTTACTCTGTAGAGCCCAGGGGCTGGGTCCAGCCCTCAGGGCAGTTAGAGTATTCTGTGGGTGGAACCTCTGTGGGGGTGGAGGTCCTCATGGGAGGAGCCTGGCTCTAGGTTGCCTCCTGGCGCTTACAGTAACTGCAAAAAAATATACTCAAAACTCCCACAGAAGGGTGGGCAACAGGATCCGAGCCAAGCATATGAACAGGAAAATGAAACTCGGCACTCCGCTGTGCTCCACGCAGGGGCGGCAACAATACTCGTCTTTTTGTCAGTTATGGGGGAGGGGACTTCCAGTCTTTAGTGCCTGGGGGTGAGGGAAACCTGACAACTAAATGGGAGGATATGAAGGATACTGTGTGTCTCTCTGAGACAGCTGGAAAACATAAGCTTGACCTGAAGTTTTGTTAAATAATCATAAAGTCCGGGGGTGGGGGTGGAGCAGGAGGATGAAGCATATTTGAAATTTTTTTTTTTTTTTTACTTTAAGTAAATAATAATTTACTTAAAGAAAAAAATCTACAGTTTGGTCTAAGGAAGAGCTGTAACACTTGGGGAGAGCTCTGCTCCCCCGGAACCTGCCTGGGACACCAAGCTGCCTCCTTGCCAGCTAGCTGGCTCCTTATTGGCTCAGCCCAGGCCTGGACCAGCTCAGCGCAGAGAGACAGGTGCAGCACCTGGGAGAGACCAGTCAGTGACAGCGACTGTGAGCAGGCAGAGGCAGCAGCGGGGGGTGGGGGTGGGGGGGGTGGGGGGCAGGTAATCTACCCTCATGCTTGCACTCTGTGTCCTTTGTCCTCGACCTCCCGCATCAGGCCGGGCGGAGACCTACAGACAGTGGATACACAAGTCAGAGGCAGCCCTCCCTGATCTCACCCTGTCCCCAGTCGGGAGATCGTCATGGGACACCCCCCAAAACAAGGAACCCACACCCCTGAAAGTATGTAGGAACAGCTGAAGACCTTCCTATGGAAGGTAACTGACAAATTAGAGGCGTAAACTAGGGGCTTGGCTACTCCATTCTTTTTGTTAACTGAACAATGTAATTATACTCACTCAAAAATATATATAACTAGGATTTTTATAGTTATAACAGAAAACAATCAAATTCAATGAGACTTTTGCAGAATCCTAGTGGGATTTCATCCTATCTGTTATTTGAGGTAAATTAATGTTCGTAGGATATACACTACAATTTGTTAAAAGTCACCCCTGCCAATAAAAAGTTTCAGTGTTCCTCATACTAGAAAAAAAAAAACTGCTGATTCCCCAAATGGGGTCCTCTCACCAGCAGCATCATGGAAAACTCATCGGACAGGCAAATTCTCCTCCGCACTCCAACCTCACAGAACCGGGAGCTCAGAGCAGTCTGTCTTAACGGGCTGCCTAAACTACGAGTGCTCATGTTCTAGAAGTTGTAAAGTGACCTACAGTGTAAACTGACATGGCTTGAATACGCCACTAGAATCACCTCTACTTCCGAGATTCACGGAACCTAAGAGGAAGCTAAAAGCGAAGAATCCAGGCCTGCGGTTCAAGAAATCTCTCCCCAACTCAGAAGCAATCACACTGCACGGCACTCTCGGAGGAGGAGCTGGTGTCTCTCTCCAGAAGACCAAGAGAGGCTCCAGATGGAGTTCAACAAACACTTCTGCTAAATGACCTTATTAAGAATCTCTAGTACATTTTATAAAAATAAGAATTAGACTGGGGAGAGACAGCAAGGAGGTTGTCTCGACAGGATGACAGCCTGTCGGGTTCATGGAATTGAAAATCCGTGTCACGACATCTTTCAGAGCAAAAACCCTAATGTGAATCAAGAACTGAGATGAAGCATTGACTTTGATCTGTGTTGTTGCTGGGAAAAGGTTTTCTTACTAAATCAAACATGTTTAAAGTATATTGTTTTCTTGCCTAGTGTGCAGGCATGTGTAAAAGTTGTTCATGGCTGTGTGCTTGAGAATTTGTGAAAAGCCTATGGCACGAGGTGCTGCTCGAATTTCCACAAATGTACAAGAAAGAAAAGGGGAATCTGTGAAAATCAAACAAGTACTGTGGACTAAGTTTGTTTTTTTTTTTTAAAGATAGGTCTACTTACAATTTAAATTGTATCTCAAAAACTTTTCACCCTGGGGACTCAGTGGCTAAGAGTGCTTAGAACCCTTCCGGAAGACCCAGGTTCACTTCTCAGCACCCACATCAGGCATCAACCAAAATCCTGTAACATGCTCTACAGGGATCTGATGCTTCTGGCTTCCATGAGAACTCATATTGACACACACATAATTTAAAAGAAATAATGATTTTCAAACATTGATTTAACCCCAGGGCTGGACAGATGGCTTTGCAGTTAAGAACACTATTTGCTCTTCCAGAGGATCCAGGTTCAATTTCCAACACTTACATCAAAGCTCACAACCATATGTTACTCCAGCGCAGGGGGCGGGGCGTCCAATGTCTTCTTCTGACTACCTTACACACTGGCCATGTACTTGATACACAGTCATGCAAGCAGGTTAAATATCCATGCATATAAATATAAAAAAATTAAACTATCAGCTCTCATGTACATGTTTAAAACTTCAGCTCATACCAAATATAAACGGTAAGTAAGGTCTCTCTCCCACGCTGAATTTACAGCTTTGTTACCCAGATGTGGTATTTAACAGTTTGGAGTATACCCTTCCACAAATGGGTACAGAACTCATGGACTTACTTGTTTTTGTTTGTCTTGTCTTGTTATTTTTTCCTAGCAATTAGTAATTCACTCATCTTTACCTACAAATTCCAATTATCTCGTGTAACAGAACAAAGCAGTCTAAAGCTTGGTAACGTAACAACTGCATCTCTTCACATGCTTTCTGTAGACCAAGAGCTCTGATAAACTTGGCTGATAGGTATGGCTCCTTCACAGCCAAATGGAGAATGGAGCTAGAACTAATTCAGAACTGGCTGACATCTTCCTGTTTTATGTTGACCCAACAGCAATGCAACGTATGTTAATTCACAGCCTTAGCAGCATCTGTAGTAATGGGAGACTTCACTAACCCTGTGATGGCTTATCCAGCAGTGAAACCAACGCTATACCCTGTTATGTGTTCTAACTTCCAAGATCTCATAGGTAGCTGTGCCTGTTACTTGCAATTATGAGGTAAGGGAGTTGCTATGTCAAGGCCTACCCAGGCTTCAGGGAGCCCAAAGCCATCTGGGAAAATTTATGAGATCTTATCTTAAAAAATATAAAGAAATTTGAGCTATGGCTCAGTGGTAAAAATACAGTCTTGAGATAAATACTGGAACAAACAAACAAAACACATAGTACTTTTTTACTATTTTATCCAGTTGTCAAAAACAATCACAGAAACATCCTTAATTTCCATGGCAAAGAGCATATTAGCATCTCAGTAGGAGAAATGGGAAGTCAAAGAGCCACCACCTTTGGAAAATGCTACTGAGCAAAACGATCCACCTCTGGCTTTGATAATTAACTAGCATTACATTTTTATGAGTACACTGCATTCTAACTAGCCAGCTCAATTCCATCCATCAATCCTTTTGTGTTTAATTCCATTGTGTTTCAAACTCCCCACAGATCCCTCTGCCCCGTGGTAGGTAGACCACCCACTCCAGTACATGAATATTTATTGAACACAGACACACATCCGTTCATTTACTGATGATGTTACTAGGCAGCCAAGGAAACTCCCACAATATAATAAAATTATATTTATTATAGAACCCCCAGATAAATATAATAAATATAACTTGGTCTTTGCTTCTGACTCAGAAGGTAGTTGTGATGGTTACTGGTCCTCCAATAAATTGTAAACTCTGAAGACATTGGACAGAACCTATTTCCACACTGTTGTAGTTACATATTATCAAAAAAAAGTTTTTGCCAACTTTTTATATAAATCTTTTGCTTAAATTTTGGTACTTGCCCTTGGACATAGGCCTATGAAATATAAAATTTAATCAGAAGTTTATAACCCCCTAAATAAAATGTATCTTCTTTCGTACATATTTCTGGCACAGTATATTTTTAAAATAATTAAACAGTTTGTTCCTTTGGTGCACGTACTACTGTGTTGATGTAATACTGTGTTGGTTGATTCTCGATTTTGAGATAAGAAATAACTTTGTTGAGTTTTAAATGTTCAAGAGCTATTGACAACTAATGGCTTCTAGCAGAGTCATTTTCTTTAAGGGTATATCCTGATCACTCAACCACAGTGGAAGGACACATGTCCAAGACGATGTGGGTAACAAAAACTTAACTTGTTGTATTTAGAAAAAAGAGGAAGAAGAGAAGGGGAAGAAAAGGAAGAAGAGGATCAGAGGAAGAAGATGCCACAAATTTACTTGGATTGATCTGGGAGGAGCTGGAGGAGAGATGAGTATGATCTAAAATACACTGTATGAAACTCTCAAAGGAAATATTTTAAATTGCATATATATATATATATATATATATATATATATATATATATATATATATACACACACACACACACACACACACACACACACACATATATGAACTAAAATTGCCTTAACAAATACAATTAAAATGAAATTGGATATTGAGAGATGGCATAGCAGTTAAGAACACTTGCTGCTCTTTCAAAAACCCGAGTTTGGTTCTCAGAACTCATTTACTGGGCAGCTTATAACCACCTGTAACTCCAGTTCCAAGGGATCCGACATAGCCTCTTCAGGCACCAAGAGCACCCAGACACGTGTGGTGCACACACACACACACACACACACACTCGCGCGCGTGCGCATAAATAAAGGCAACATGAAAAATCAAGACTAGAGAAACGGCTTACTGGGTAAAGACTCTTGCTGCCAAGCCTGGTGGCCCAAATTCAATTCCTGTCACTCAGATGTTGTTGAAGGAGAACTGATTCCAGCACGTTAACTCTGCCCTCCGTCTGTGTGCTGTGGCACACATGGGGCTCCACATGTACCAAATAAATAAGTAAAAGATAGTAAACGTGAAAAATCAGATGCCCAGTAAAAGAGTAGGTTTAGTCTAGTTGTTTAAACCTAAAATAAAGATTGTGGGTAGAGCTGAGTTTCCACAGTATTACATCAAGACCATGAGCCACGGTTTATGGGTCCAAGGAGACGGGTTGGAAGAGTGTTGGGATCTATTTTAGTTTTGCAGCTTCGGCATGGTTACTGTTTTCTCAGGAGTTCCTGCCATTACTCCACACCTTTGCCTCCTGCAGAAGCAGTCAGGCCTTAATCCCTCAGAATCAAGTGCGCATGTGCAACTGTTTGGCAGCTCCAGCTTAGCCCCGTTCCTACTGTACGAAAACACATGGTGACCAGGGATCACCACGATGGTGACTTCTCTGTCCCTCTCTGTCTTCTTTCTTCTCTCCCTCCCTTTCTTCTCCTTTTTCTTTTCTAGATCTCAGTATGGAAACAACTTGGGGCTAAAAAAAATGACTCAGCCACTAAAGAGCTTGCCATGAAATCGGGAGGTCAGGACTCCCGTCCCCAAAACCCATGTAAAGAAATACTGACCTGGGGTGTGGGGGGTGTGAACGCTGGTAATCTCAATGCTGGGGAGGCAGAGAGAGGGTTCCCCAGGCTCGCTGGCAGTCTACCTAGCTAAGTCTGTGAGCTCCAGGCCTGTGAGAGACTCTGTATCTCAAAACCCAAGATGGACAACTCCTGAGGTGCAACGCCCGGGATTGACCTCTGGCCTACACACATATATGCACAAATTTACATGTACATTCTGCCCCCAGCGACATACATGAACCCACAAACACATATATACATACTAAAATAAAAAGAAAACAACTTTAAAATATTTGTGGGATTGAAAGGAATTTTCTGACTCTTGAACAAACAAAAAGTATATGTACATCAAGAATAAAATGTTCTAAGCTAATATTTTTAAAGAACTACTACAGACTATATTTCATGAAGGGTTGAGAAGAAATATTCCATCTGGCCACTTGTCTGAAGGCACTTAAAATTGTATTTGGAAGAAAGGGGGAGAACACGAAGCAACATACAAAGACATAGGAGGGAAGTGTACATGTACTATGGGAAAGGCAGGGAGAGAGATAGATTCGCACTGAGTAACACAAGGAGATGCCACAGAAACCATTTCTGCCAGACCTTCCAGAGTTCAGAGGAAAGATAAATGGCTGCCATTCAGCTCAATGGTAGATAGACCCTCACACATGCACGGGCCCTGGGTTCAGTAGTCAGACCCCACAAACAAACAAAACAGGAATAAAATTACAGGAGAAAGACGATTCAGTGAAATCTGTAAAGTGAAAAAAAAGGCATTTTTAATAGATTCTGAAATCATAGATGGTGGAGGGGTAGAAAAGAGATGTTCTGGACTGAGAACATAGTGCAGAGATAAGAATGCCTCCCTCGCGCATGAAGTCCTGGATTCAGTCACCAACAAGGGAGGACAGAAGAGAGGATGGAAGGAAGCAAGGAAGGGAAAGAGGGATGAAGGGAGGAAGGAAGGAAAAGAGGATGGAAGGGAGGATAGAAGGAAGAAAGCAAGAAAGGGAGGAAGGAACAAAGGGGGGAGGACAGAAGGAAGGAAGAAAGGAAGGAAGGGGTGTGGAGGGAAAGAACATAAGGGGAAAAGAGAGAGAGAGAGAGAGAAGAAAGGCATGAAGTAAACCGTGCTCATTTAAGAAGTGGTGACTACATCGGATTAGTTAGGATGGAGTCACAGTGAGAAGCATATTGGCTAAGGAGGTGACATGTGGGCGAATGAGTGTGACACCAGAAAGCAAACAGAGTTCTGCATGGCAGAAGTGTGTGGAAATTTGTCATCAAAGGGAGACTATAAAAGGGTTGCTTCAAACTTTCCCAACAGAGTTCTTAAAAATTCAACATGGTCCCCACATTTATATATAAATAATTATTTTGTTTGGAGATGTCAACTGGAAAATACAAAGCAAAAGAAAGCTTCTCGTGACATAATATAATTTCTTCTTTTTTTTTTCCTCCAAAGCCAACCCAGATGGAAAAGTGGTTTGAGGCAGGGTGTGCCTTAATTAGCTGCCTGAGGGACCAGAGGTTCGGGTATGACTCATGGGAGTCACTTAGCTTCAAGCCACCCAGAGGATGTCCTGAATTACCCATGTTGCCATCTGGAAATGTCGCTGTGGAATGTTAGGGACATCAGTTGCCAGAGCTCAGTTCAGGCTCCTCTTCCTAGAAAATTATTAACCCTTTGGTGCTTGTTTCTAGACTAACCATTCTTTAATAATAATAATAATAATAATAATAATAATAATAAATAAGATTTATTTAGTTATTTTTATTTTAGATGTGTGTTTGCCTACATTTATGTAAATCACATGCATGTCTAGTGCCCACAGAGCCCAGAAGAGGACATTGGAACCTCTTGGAACTGGATTTATAGAACCCTGTGAGCAGCCATGTGCATGCTGGGAACGGAATCAGGTTCTCTGGAAAAGCAGACAGTACTCCAAACTATCGTGCCTTCTCTGAGTCTCTCTGGCCTAACCATTATTTACAGTCATTAGGAGAAATACGGTGGGGCAGCTCAAGAACCAGTTAACCTCACTCTCCTTTGTTTTACAGAGAAGATTGGAATGGAGCAAGTGTCTGGATTCTAGGTCTAATGACCTTTACTCAACCTTAAGGCCTCCTCTTCTTTACAAAAGATGTGTAGTGTGTGTTCTCACTCCTTGGATGGAACATGACACCAACCCCAATTCACCTGTTCACATTCATACAATCTACACAGCAGTGCCTACTGACATTTAGAGATAAGCAGGAACATTTGTGTAATTATCTCTGTCCAGGGAGAAGCACTAGTTCAGCAACCTGAAAGTGACACTCTGTGCTGAGGAGACAGACACAGATGTAAGCTGCATCCACAAGAGACCGATGGTCAGCACCACATCACCAGCTGTCCTGACTGTAATTCATATAGTTTTATATGAGGCCATTTTCATATAAAAACGTACTATGTACACATTCCCCTCTTGGCCCCACTATGCTTCCTTTATCTACCTCCCATCAATCCCCTTTATCCTTTTAGACAATTAGCTTCTGCTTTCATGTCATCTATACATAAACGATACCTATATGTATCTATAAGGTCTAGAACCCACTAGTGAGAGAAAACATGCCGTATTTGTCTTTATGAGACTGACTTAGTTCCCTTAATACGCTGCTTCCACTTGTATCCATTTCCCTGCAGATGACATAGCCTGATGTCCTAGCATCTAAGAATGGTTCCCTGGAAAGACTCCTTCCCTTGCTGTAGAGACAGCGGTGACTGCTGTGCTACTACGCCTTCAATATGCTAATCAAATTATCTAGGACCCACACTGCTGACCACTTCCTCTACCAAAGTCTCCCACAGAAAACTAATACTCTCTCTGCCCCCAGCTGCCCCCAGAAGTGTGTCCTGGGCAATGAGGGACAGCTGTTACAGCCAGGAGCCTGCCAAAACAACACCAAGTGTCCAAACCAGAGCTTACGGGGCACATCCACCCACTCACACATTCCTTCCCATGAAAATTCTAATAGATGCTCCAGGCTGTGCTCTGACTCCTATCCCACCCACTGCTTCCTGACAGGCGCTGGTGCTTCTGCGTATGGTTCTGTATGTAGGGCACAGCTTCTGTTACCAGCAACGCAGTTAGTGTATTTATTCCTCCTTGTCAATCATTTCAGTGTTTGTATATCCTACTGCACTGCAGTCAAATAATTCTTGGCACAAACTTCAGAATACCTTCTCCCAAAGGACTACCAAGAAGAGTCCCTGCTCTCAGGGTCGAGTAAATGGCATGAGAAAATTGCGTTGACAAAGCTAGCCAGTGTATCTTAAGTATGTATGGTGGAAGCTCAGATACAAAGACATCCCTGATATTCAATTTGCAATATCTGTGTGTGTATGCATGAGTATGCATGTGTGCATGTGTTCGTATGCGTGTGTGCTCATGTGTATGTGTGACCAAGGACTTCTAAAAAAAAAAAAAAAAAGGAATCTAACTAGTTCTAGACATAACCAAGCACATCTCTGTGGTCCAGACAACAGTGAGAGAATCCTGGTAGATGCTGTTCAGTTTCTGATCATTAATTAAAACCTGGAACATTCTGAGCTGTCTACTTTCTATTCATTACTTATAATTTGGAATATGCTGAGAATTACTGTTGGTGAGGGAGACTTCAGCACAGGCAGAAGCTGGAGCATGCAATCTCACACGAATAAACATAAGCTATGTTTAGAGTTTTACCCTCGAGATCCGTTATTGTAGAGCATAGGGCATATGCACGACTCCTGGAAAGACCCTTCATGGATAGAGCTCATGTTAAAACATGCGTAATGCGTGTAAGAAGAAGACTTGGAAATTTTAAGAGATTTCTAAGAAAATATGAGGGACCATATAAACAGTGCAGGTGATAGGAGCAGGAACATCTTTGTAACCACTGAACACGGTAGCACACATAGGCCAGCCATCCTCCCTGTGCTTGGGAAATAGAAGCAGAAGGATCAGGAGGACCAGGAACCAACTGACAGTTTTGGCTGCATAGAGAGTTTGAGGCCAGCCTGAGATACAGGAGACCCAGAAGACCCCTTCTTAAAAAAAAAAAAAAAAGCCTTTTTGATCAATAGTAAAATTCAGAGGCTACAGAAGAAATGATAAACACAGGATAAACACAGGGACCCAAAAGAGTTATACAGCAACTAAACCAAACCAAAATCAGTTAATTGATGTCATGTTTCCTAGGGAATCTTCCAATTCAGAAGACAGATGTCATCGGCTGCGTGAGCATTCCCAATAAGTTCCCAATTAGTAGGATTTAAACTAACAGTAGGAAAAAGGGCAGGAACCCAAAAGAAGCATCTCAGAGATTAGCTATACCAGATGGCCAACAACCTATTTTTAACTGTCAGAATTTGTTCCCCACCAGGGAATGTGTTCACAGACTCCATCGTGCACAGGGAGACCACCCAACTCCCATCACACAATGCTTCGATCTGCAAACGCTGTTCACTTCGAAACAAAGCCTTTATTTCCTGAGTAAAGATGTTATAGGAAATAAACAAATGTGTGAGATGGATTTAGATTTTTGATTCTTATTGCAGGTAGGTATTTGAAGCTCTGCATGGTATCTTTCTGGGGATGGGAGCTGTGTACTCATGAGCATGCAGGCCAAGGCCAGAGGACTCCCTCAGGAGTCCTATCCTGTCATTCCCCATGAGGCAGTGTCTCTCACTGAACTTGAGGTAGATGGACAGCCAGCAAGCTCTAGTAGTCCTCCCGCCCTGCACAGCATCTGGGGAACAGGCCTGCATGCAGCCACATTACATTTTTTTTTACATGAGTGCTGGGGATTCTCACCCAGAACTCCACACTTGTGTAACAAGCATTCTTACCCACTAGCTCCTCTTTTAAGAAAGAAAAATCTCCCATTGAGAAAAAAACTTCCAAAGGAATCAGCTACACCGCTTCATGTAGAATTCTTCTCTAAGGAGCAACAAGGGTTTTTGGGAACCTGCATATAAACTAGGAAGGTTTTTCTTTTCTTTCTTTCTTTCTTTCTTTCTTTCTTTCTTTCTTTCTTTCTTTAAAGATTTACTTATTTTGTATATATGAGCACACTGTGGCTATCTTCAGACACACCAGAAGATCCCGTTACAGATGACTGTGAGCCACTATGTGGTTGCTGGGAATTGAACTCAGGACCTTTGGAAGAGCAGTCAATGCTCTTAACCACTGAGCCATCTCTCCAGCCCCAGGAAGGTTTTTCAAAGGAAACAGAAGAGTAGAGTATTTGAACGCAGTGTCCAAAGATATACATACCAGCCTTTGCAACAGCCTGAGTTGCCTGGGGACCCTGAGCAGGACCTGGAAAGAAAGAAGAGGTATGAGACAGGACTGTGAGGTTTCATAAATGAATCTCATGAAGGTGTGAAACCCACTCAAACCCACACTAAGGGTATCTAGTTTGCAAAGCTGTTCTGATTTATTTATTTTTCTCATCAAAGACTGTTTTGCTGGGCTAGAATTAGAATCCCTCATTCTAAATCCACTTGACTCAGAACCCTTGAGATCTAACGACCTCATCATCTGGGTGTGCCTACATCTGTAACAGGGGCGTAGATGAAGTGACAAGACCAAAGAAATCCGTGGAATGCTTACATTTTGCTTCTCTTCGTCTTTGGCTTGACATTAAATTCCTTGCTATCGTGTGTTGTATTAAATACTTAATCTCAGTTGGGGGTTTCTACCCCACCTTAATCATTCAGTTCCCAGATATTTATAAAACGCTGTTAATGCACTAAAGCTGAGCTGGACAGATATCTACCCTCTGAGCTATTAAAATCTGCTTCCCCATCAATAACCCTGAGCTATAACTTGCCATGTTCCATCTGGGACACTCCAATTGGTCATTCTTCATGGCCATGTTTTCATGACTCACCTATCCTATGGTGTATTCTCTCCGTCTTCTCTCTTCTCCCCTTGTCTCTCCTCTGACCCCACACCCGGGAACTGAAAACCCCTTCCATCTCTCCTCTGTCCAGCTACAGACTGCAGCCATCTTTATTCACCAATCAGGAATAACTTGGGAGGGGGAGTGCAAGATTACATAGCATCACTTGGGTCTATGTGAGCACTCTCCTCATCCCTGGAGGTAACCAGGGCCAGTATTTAGCATTATGATACATACATAGCAACAGACCAGACCTTGACAATTGTGTCCATTACATCATTGTAATACAGGCATGTGGCCTTCTTCTGGAGACTTCCTATTCGATGAGAAATCCTGGGAAACCCAGATACTGCACCTAAGTTACCCTGAATTGTCTTAAAGACATTTTTCTCTGGACAATTTCACCTATTTTCTCATAGGCAAGAGATGGGTACAGAAAAATAATAAAAACTTTTCTAAAAAACAAAACAAAAACCACAGTGACTGGAGAGATGTCTCAACAGTAAAGAGCTCTTTGGAGGACCCAGGTTCAATCCCCAGCACCCACATGATGGCTCACAACAGTCTGTAACTACAGTTCTTGGAGATATAATACCCTACCTGGCCTCCAAAGGCACAAATGTATGCAAGTAGTATACACACATACAGATAGGCAAAGCACCCATACACATAAAAATAAATAAATTTTAAAATTTAAAATCACTGTAATATAAGCCATTTCTTCTGGGCTGATTTAAAAATTGTAACTGGCCTTTGAGTATCACACATAGCAAATTTCTGCCTAAATAACAGAAACATAATTAAAACTGCCATGAGTAACAAGTTTTTCTTTCTGGTAATTGGAGAGCATAGAACAAATGCCTGGAATCTATTTTGTCTTGTTTTGTTTTGTTTTTAGAGACAGGGTTTTTCTGAATAGTACTGACTGTCCGGGGACTCACTCTGTAGACCAGGCTGGCCTTGAACTCAGAAATTCGCCTGCCTCTGCCTAGCAAGTGCTGGGATTAAAGGCGTGCACCATCACTGCCTGGCATATTTTGTCTTTAATTAAGTGTCTCTGTGTGTGTAGCGTTATACATTGGGCAGACGCTTCAGGTCTAGAGCTGAAGAATAAAACTCAGCTCCTCTGCAGGAGCAGAGAGCCCGTGTAACCTCCAAGCCTCCACTCCAGCCTCTGACTTTACACATTTTTTTAATGTTTTTCTTCTTTTTTTTATTGGATATTTTATTTACATTTCAGATGCCATCCCCATTCCCCATTTCCCCTCCCTGACTTTACACATTTTAAAGTAGCTTTTGAGTGTAATTTTATACCATAAAATTGACTCACTTCATGCACATATTAATGTGTCTTACTCTATAAGGAGTGGACAATCGGCCACAGTTAAGTCAGTCTTTATTGACGTTCTAAAAAGAAACCCTGGAGCCTGGGGAAATGAGTTAGTGGGTAAAGATATTGCGGCAGCACAAGCATCAGGAGTTGAGGTTAATTCCAAGTATCCACCCACACAAAAAGCCAGGTGCAGCTGCATGCACGTATTATAGCCCTAAAGCTGCTGGGGAGCACAGTGGGATGCTGGGGAGCACAGTGGGGGACACAGGAGGATTCCTGGAGCTTGTTGGTTAGCCAGTGAGTATGCACACACAAATCACATGTGCATGTATGAGTGCGTGGGTGCACACACAAGTAAATGTGCATGCATGCACACACACACACACACACACACACACACACACACACACACGTGCATGCATGGACATGCACACACACAAGTCTTGCACTCTCTGGTGATCAACTCTTAATCCCTCACGCCCAGTCTTTGGAAACCACTAAACTATTTTAGAGAGTCTTGTCCGTTCTGATCAGTTTATATAAATGGAATCATATACCATGTATATTTTTTTCATATCTTGTTTTTTATTTTGCGTAATGGTCTCAGGGCTCATATAAATGGTAGGAGACACTTCTTTATTTCTTTTTATTGTTGAATAATATTCCAAAGTGTAGGTATACAACATTTAACATTTTGTTTGCCAACTGACAGTTACTGCTTCCCTCTAGCTGATATGAACGATTCATAACTTGAATGAAATTTTAATTTTCATACACAGGCAATTTTTCCTGAGGATGTAGAGATATGGTTTTATTTTCTATGAGTGAAATTCATATTTCATGCAGTAAATTTGACTCTCAAGAAACTATAAAACTTTCTAAAGTGGGTATACATGTTTTCCTCTCTATGTGTATGTCCTTCAGTTAAAAATTCCATTTACAGAAAAGTAAACAGGAGGGGGGAATCATTACAAAAAATAGAATGTATAACTTCTAAAACAGTTGTTAATAGTTCAAAATAGCCTAAAGCTATTCCTAGCCTATGAGTCGTGACCCCTTTGGGGATTGAACAATCTTTTCACAGAGGTTGCCAAAGACCATTGGAAAATACAGGCATTTATATGACGATTCAAAACAGTAGCAAAATTACAGTCATAAAGTAACAATGGAATACTTTTATGGTTGGGGGTCACCACAACACAAGAAACTGTAATAATAGGCCACAGCATTAGGAAGGTTGAGAACCACTGGCCTAAAGTATCAGTTAAAAGTAGTTTGGTTAAATACACCATGATACCCTAGGGACCAGAGATGGCTCAGTTGGCAGTGTTTGCCACACAAGCACAAGGACCTGAACTTAGGCCCAGAACCCCCATAAGAACCCAGGCATAGTGACTTCCTTATGATCCTGGTGCAGGAAAGACCATACTCGGGGATTCGGGGCTGATTGCCTATGGGGAGAGAGACAGGAGGACCCAGGGGCTCTCTGTCCATGAACAGACAGAGATGAGAGGATCCCAGGGCTCACTGGCCATCGAGCATAGCCTAAAGAGTCCCAAGCTCCATTGAGAGACCCTGTCATGAAACCCAAGAGAGATGAACATCTTCTGAGAAGTGACACCCTAAGATGACCTCTGCACATGCGCGTGCGCACACACACACACACGCACACACACACACAAATAAAAATTTTTCTTAAATTAACCCAGAGTATAATGGAGATATCTCCATCCTCTCTCTTATCCCTAACTATGTGACCACTGCACAGCCTCCTGTTCAACAGAACATGAAGAGAGAAACCTGGGGGCTTGGGACAGCAGCAGCGGTCCCCATGTGGAAACAAGATCTCCCTTAGGAGGAATCTGCTTGTTTTCTGAAGAGGAGGGAAATGAAAAGAAGATCAAGCCAGTACAAGGACCCAGGGGAAGGGCTTAATCAGTTCTCAGTTCACCTTGTGTCTTTCACTTCCTAAAATTATAGAACAGGCTGGGGAACACTTAAGACAATTGTTGCCAGAAGACAGCCCAGCCCCCCCCCCACTCTCTCTCTTTCTCTCTCTCTCTCTGCCTTAAGTCTTAAGTCTGCTGCTTGATCTAAAGTATGTTCTTTGATGTCTCCTCCTTTGCAAAATAGGGTTTTCAACAAAACAAGCAAACTTGAAGGAACACCGGAGAAGCTGCTTTTTCACTTTAGAGATGACTATCTAGCTTCTCAGGGGATCGCTGTGGCAACACTTCAGTCCAAGTTTAGACTCAAATTGACCCAAGGACTGAATTTTACTGGTGCAGGCAGATGACCAGTGCCAGCCAGGACAGGAGGTGGAAATGGCATTGATGTCACCATCATTGTTTGCAGCTAGGAATTTTTATCCTATTTGTTGTTTGAGGATTTTTTTTCCTCTGTTATCTTCAAAGAACCTGGGGAGTGGGGTGAGGATTATGGTCAGAAAAGTAAGAGGCTTCCAGATCTAAGGCAAGGACCATAAATAGCTGAGGAGCCTCCATGGACTTCTTTGTAACTGCAAACCACAGGCCTAAGAGATGACTCAAGCGGGGCTTCGTCTCACAAGCAGAGTGTTTCACCTCAACATCAGAACACAGGATGCCCAGACTACAGTATTTATTAAGATGTGTTATGTGTAAAGATGTGTAGGCCAGTGAGTTAGCCCCTTGAGTAAAGTTACCTGCCGTTAAGTCTGAAGACCTGAGTTCTATCCCTGGTACTAACACAGTGGAGAGAGAGAGCAGACTCATACAAGCTAGCCTCTGACCTCCACACACATACTGTGACACAGGCACAACCACAAACATGCACAAACAAACAAACAGATGTTACTTTTCTTTTAACTTACTCTGCCATCCAGAGCCACATTATATAAGGAACAAGTGAAATGGGAGGGAGAGAAGGAGAAAGGGAGGAAAGAAGGAAGGAATCCATGAACATATAACAACAGATCCAGTGCAGGTACGTGTACAAGATGCAAAACAAACAAAGAAAGAAAAAACAAGCAAACACGAAAACAACAACATAAAATTCACCACATCCTTGAATAATGGGAGGCTTCGGGGAAATCACAGGATGACTAGAACTAGCTGTGTAGGGTAGGATATAAGGGAAGAACTAAAAAGAACTAGGTTCTCTAGAGAAGCATGCTCAGAAATCATCAGCTGCATGGTGCCCCTGCCCCTTTGACTCCTGTGGACCTGGCAATAAGTCACCACCCAGAACTAGCTCTCCTAAAATATGCTCCTGCAAAATTACAACAAGCTGGAGTTTAGAGTCACTGCCTCTACTCCATCATATGTTAGTAGAAATATATGTTTGAAACAGAATCTTTTAAAATCACCTTGTCTCTCCCAGGGTCTATCTCAGTGTTCAATCGCGCTTCAGAGAGGAATAGAGAAATGAAACTGAGATAGTCTTCCATGAGTCTCAGCTCTAATGTGAATTCTGGGTATCTGTCAAAGACCTCCCTCCATGTTAGAGGCATGGTCTCCAGTGTTTTGCTATTGGGATGTGGTGGAAGTTTAGCAGGTAGGACCCAGTGGGAAGCCTTTGGGACACAAGGGAGGGATGTTGGAAAGAGGGTATGGGAAACAAGCGTCTAAGTTTTTTAAATTCCCGACCAAGACATAAATGGAGTTGTTCTACCATGTGTCTCTGAATTGTGTCACACAGATTTGAAAGCAATAGGGCCAGCTTATCAATGGATCAGAAACCCTGAAACTGTGAACAAAATTATATCCCTGTCTTCACAGGTTGGTTATCTGGTATCTGTTAAGGCATTACAGAACTGACTAGCACAGTTCACAGTGGGAAAGAATGTGAGACAGGAGAGGAGGGAAGGGAAGGGCAGGGGAAGGGAGAGGAAGGGAGGAGAGGAAAGGAGGGGGGAGGGGGGAATGGGGAGAGGAAGGAAGAAGAGGGGAGGGGAGAGGAGGGGAGGAGAGGAGAAGGAAGGGGAGAAGAGGAGAGGGGAGGGGAGGGGAGGGTGGAAGAAAGGAGAGAAGGAGAGAGGAGAGGCCTAGAACATCTTCACTGTTTCCAGCTCTGGATGCTTGAGTAACCAAAACTGGCTGGTACAGAATGTAAAAGTGGGTCCTCGCTCTCTTTTAAGCTCTATTCAGGGATCCCTGAATCTAGGTCCCACAACACACATGCGGGAGGCTTTAATGCCAACCTCAGCAGGCTTCTTGAGCATACCAAAGTCATCCTCCCTAGTGGGGCAAGAATGACAAAATGAAACACCAGCCAACCCCACTCTTCTGAGGGCCTTCAGAGCACTGACAGCAAGGCCCAGCAACAGAAAAACCACTGCCTTAGAGAGCTGCGGCAGACTCTCAAACAAAACTGAGGCTGGATATTGAGAAGTCATTTGAGGTTGGGATTATCCCAGGTTGAGTGCTGTGAGTCTGAGTCTGGAAGGGTTGGAATGGAGAAAGTGAAAAAGGTAAGGGGGGAAAGAGCGAGAGCGAGAGAGCGAAAGAGAGAGAGAAATCCAGTTTTCAGTTCTAGGGTCTCAGATTTACTCTTCTGGTTTCCAAGGGTACCTAGTACACATATATACACTCAACCATGCACACACACACACACACACACACACACACACATACACACATACACACACACATACATACACACACACACACACACAGAGAGAGAGAGAAAGAGAGAGAGAGAGAGAGAGAGAGAGAGTCAGACAGAGACACAGAGAAAGACAGAGTAAAACCAATCAAGTCTTTTTAAAAAGTAGACATAGCTCCTGAAGAGCACTATCCAAGGTTGCCCTTAGGCCTCCATACACATGTTCGTGCAGCTACATGTGCAGCTACATACACTTGCACACACATATGCATACATAGAAGAGAAGATAGACAGCAAAAAGAGAGAAAGAAGAAAAGAAAAAAATGAGTGGCTCAGGACACACCCATCTTTGCTTCTCCGCACAGAACTCTCAGAGGATTCTGTGCCCTCTTTTAAACCAGCCTTGGATGCAGAAGTGTTGCTGGTGTTGTTGATTGACTTTGGACCATACATTAAACAAGAGGTTTTTTTTTTTTTTTTTTTTGGATGAGCAGCCAGAATTTTGAGAAACACTACTTAGGAGTACAAAGTCACACACAGTTCATCGCCCAGCCTCAGGCTGCCCCCGCCCTTCCTTTCTGCCCTTAAGACATGAGATACGGCTGGTTGGGGAGTGAGCACACTGCTGGACTGTCTCCTGTGTTTCTGTCTCCATTCAGTTCTACAGCTCCACCTCAGCAATCCTATCCCTGTACATCAAGAGGCATAACGGAGAGGCCCGCAGCCTGCAGAGCTTCTCCTGGCTTTTCCTACTAGAGAGCTAAAGAAATATTTGTCTCAATTCCAATGAGAAGACCAGAGAACGGATGCAACTGGATGGGGAGTTTAACATTTGGGAAGTTTGAAAATGGAACAAACACCAGGATGGACATTCAGGACCAACGTGTGCTGAGCAGACTTTGTGTTGTGAGCATTAGACCAAAATATCAGTCTGGAAGTGGCTTGCTACGTGGAAGGCTCCCTGGGAGCCCTAGCTTCAGGGCTCAACAATGCTGAGTTTTGAGCTCAGCATGTATAAGCTTAAGGGCAAAGCCCCCGTTGGATGGCCTTTCCTGGATGACTGTCCTTTGTACATCAGCTTCACTGTGGCATCTTTGGGTTTAACTAACACCCACCCACCCACCCACCCACCCACACACACCACACACACACACACACACACACACACACACACACACACACACGTGCATGCATATCTCATTTGTAGATACATTTCAAATTCT
>JANHMN010000006.1:44841137-44888953 GCA_030674055.1 Rhabdomys pumilio
GTGTGTGTGTGTGTGTGTGTGTGTGTGTGTGTGTGTTGTCTGATTTAATCGTTTTCAAGATGATTGTTGCCATGGGTTAAAGACAACAGGAAATCACCAAAATGAGTCAAATCCCATGCTTTTTCTAAGGAGGAAACTTTGGAAAGTGTTAAGCTCACTTGTAGTTGTGGAGACAACATGGCTTGAATCCATCTCTAGTCCCCAGAAAGATTCTTTGTCTCGGTTCTTCCCACATTCCCTTCCCCTTACAGTAACCCTTGCAAAGCTTCAAGAAGAACTTTACCCTGAATTCCTTGCCTCAGCATTTCAGCTGTACAAGCCTACCAATAGAAGCTATGTCAAGTGCCAACCCTGCTGGCAGTTTAGAATTCAAGTTTAAGTGGCCAAGCCCTCACCACTAAAATATCTCTCATTTATTGAGTGCCTACTGGATACCAGGTCCTTACACAAGCTAGCTAAATCCTTACTAGATGCTCAAAAGGAATTTTTGAGACACACATGCTGCACACCTGTAACCCCAGCATTCGGAAGATTCAGGCTGGAAGACTGAGAGTTCAAAGCCAGCCTGGGTTAATAGTAAGCTCTAGGCCAGCCCTAGCTCCATAGAACAGCATGCCTAGCAGAGAAAATGCATTGCATTCAAATATGGAGTGTGCCCAGAACACAACTGTAAGTGGCAGTGTGTGTGTGTGGGGGGGGGGCGGGGATCAGCCTCTCTCTGGACCCAAAGCCTACTTTCCTCCTACACCACCACAAAAGCTCGCTTCTCCTACAGGAGCCTCACAGGGATGATAGGGCAAATCTGTTTGACAGTTTGCACGGACCCTTTCCAGTGGTCAGACACTGGACTGACCCTTTTCATTTTCAGAACTGTGGTCACCTGTGTGGTTTTGCTGGTAAAAACATAAGCGCTGATGTGTGCACCAAGTACCTGAGCTGTTTTAGTTCTTGACACTGACTTAATCATGGGACCTCCAGTAAACTACTCACAATGGGTAAGAACCGGAGGGGAAATTGAGTTTTACCGTGTTTGGATGGAGAGTATTGAGGTTTCCAGGAGTTTAGGACTTTTAATCAACGCTTTTCTCCCCGGGTGAGAGCTAACAGTTAACCACCTCACACGTCCAAATCGGAAACTTGCAATGAACTGCTGGGCTGGAGCCCGTCTCAGAAATTTGTTAGGACGGATGGGAATCTGATAGACAGCGGGAGCCAACGAGCGCATTTGATTTTGCAGAACTTTGGGGTTCCATGCATAGCTCTGTGGGAATCTGGCACGGGGCAGGCTCCGAGGACCACTCAGAAGTGGCACAAGTGACCAATAGATGGGAAAGCCCCCATGCTGAAGACTGGGAAAAGGAACGGTGCAGACCCGGAGGAAGGCGATCCCCTTCCCGACTTCCTAGCACCCTACGGTTCAATTCCAGCCAGTCCAGAAGCCATACGGCCCAGGGAGATGGAGGGAAGAGACAGATTCATGGGCTCCCACAGATCTTTCTCCTACTTACTTGCTCCGAGGTGTCATCCCAGCTCGGTGCCTCTTCCTGGGACTCTGAGAAGAGGGGCAAACCCAGGCACAGCCCTAGCAGCAGAAGCATGGCGAAGCCCGGAGCGCGCGACTTCTCTAGGACAGAGAAGGTTTTTCAGGGAGTTGGAGGAGCTGCAGAAAGACTCTCTCCATCCAGCCCCGCCTCCACCAAAGCCCCGCCCATCGAGGTCCCTGCCCCCTTTATGCCCTGCAGGCCAGCCTGATTCTTGTCTCTGCACCACCACTACCCTAGGCCACGCCTCCCTGTCCCTTGCGAGGGGGTTTAGGACGCATCTTCGGTTCCGCCCACAACTCACCCTGTGATCCCTGGCCTGCGAGTTTTGCATCCCCTGGGCTCCAAGGTTGACCTCAGGCCAGCTTCCTGCATGCCACCACCTCCAGGTCCCGCCTTCAGTTTGAGTGGCTACTGGGTCCCCACCGTCCCCAGAGGAAAGGACTCCAGACCTGTCATAGCAGTGTGCACAGCGAGGCAAACTTTACCCTGCTGGAAACCAGACTTGTCCTCCAATCCTGTATGCAGTGAACAAATTTCGGTGGAACTTTTTCCTCGGCCTGTACTGCCAGCGCCATCACTCCAACCCTTCCTTCCCGCTTTCCTTCGCATTATGGACTTGCATAATTCCTGTTGCCAAGAGATGGGAGATCAGTACACCGGGTTCACCTGAAGCCAAAAGTTGACAGGGGCCTGCCCTTGGTATACTAGAGTCACAAGTAAGACGAGATAACAACCGATGGTCTAAGGCACACAGCTGCATTGCCCCATTTAATGACATTCTCGTATTGGGGGACAGAAGAGAGAGGCAAAATTGAACCTGTGTGGATGTTAACTGGGAAATGAATAACATGTATCTTGATTATAAATGTTGATTGTATTTCTGACTTGCCACAGGAAAATCATTGCCTATGAAGCTGCCACGCCTAACCTTTTGCAACAGGGGAGTGGGGGCAGTCTTTTTGCCCTGTACATCTATAACGTAGCTGAGCTATGTGTTTAGTCCATCTTGCAAAAGGCAGTTGTCTCAAAGACGTATTCTCTGTCTCTGGCAATTCCATCTATATAGGTAAGGTGTGACCAAAAATGGGGAAGTGCCTGCCCCCTCCGCAGGCACCATATGTCCTGTGGACCATTAGACAGCCAATAATAATCATGAGGTCTATAGAAACACGGAGGGTGTTGGCAGTGTAATGATGGGGGGGGGGGGCGGAATGTCAGATCACAGAACCACACCAACCGACACATTGTAGCTTGGTAAAAACACACAGGAACACACTTTACAAAAAAACAAAAAAACAAAAAAAAAAACAAAAAACAAAAAAACAAACAAACAAAAAAAACCCAGCAACATTGAGCATTCTGGTTTGAGCTCTAACTCCTCTTAAAACATCCCACTTACTTAGAGCTATGGTGTTTGTTCCGCAGAGAAATCAGAAGTTCGAACAAGCAAACTTGGTGCTACTGTGAAAAAAAATGAAAGAAAGATCCTTGTCGTCAACGTTAATCATTTAATTAGCCTAATCTCCCAGTAATTTAAAAAGCACACAGCTGGCAGGAAGAAAGAGGCTGCTCCAGCCAGGTTTCCACACAGAAACTTCATAGAAACCTGGCAGCAAACAGGTTGTTTACAGTCGCCATTCTCACTAGGGAAGAAAACCTCAGCTCTTCTGCAATCAGCTCCACTAGCTCCCTCCAGGGACAAATAACTACTTGTGAACCGACAGTTCACATTGACGGACCACATTAGGTTATTGGAAGGGCGGCAGTAATGGCTACCGTGATTTGAGGGCTTAAACAGACCAGGGGTCCCATCTTCTTCTTCATGTCTTACATTCTTTTGATCCTGCAATGTTAGACAGGACCAAGGTTAGACAGGTCCATCCTCAGTCCCACCCCTACCCCACCCCCACTCCCACCTCCACCCCCACCCTGCTTCACGGTTTACCTTTTATCAAATGCTCACTAGCTAAGAGTCACAGCAGTAACTTGAAGAAGTACATTTTGCTTTCTTTAGCTTGAGGTTTCTCTCTTTTCTCAGAACCAAGGTACTGACACATACCTGCTTTACTTTTTAGTCAATTTCTTGATGTGATCAGAAGTTCTTTGAAAAGCAGCCTGTTTCATAACTTCTAGCATTGTGCATTGCACAGTTAGTACTGGAACAATCTTTTGATGAGTGGAATGAGACATAAGACACATGGAGTGGATAGGAGCTAAGGAAGGAGAGGGCTGGTCCACACTGGTCCCCTAGCTAGCTGCATACCTTGGTAGAGATTCTGCACTGGCTGTTAGAGGGCCTCAGCTCACAATGGCCCACTTACAACCCATTGACTTTATAGTGGACCAGGGCAATACACATTTAAGAGACTGTGCTTTGAGTTCAGGGGTTTGTTTTATGTTTCCTCCAGACCAGCAATATTAGTTGCTATGCTACCCCATGATACAGGACAACCATGCCATCTGAAGCTTCAGATCAACCCTGTAAGCATGACTATATACAGCCACGACATCCATAGAGCATATACACTCTAGCAGGTATGTCCAGTCCATGGCTGAGGTTGGCTATAAATACAGCCCAATATAAATGTGCAAGCTTAGTTAAAACATTGTGAAATATCTTTTGTGATTTTTTTTAATACTCAGTTGAGTAGTTTGTAAGCATGAATTTTGAAGACAACCATATTGTAATGTAAAAGGCTGGACACACCTACCTGAGTATGATACATTGCCAGTATTTTGGGATATTGTACGTGGTGTTTCATACATCACTGGGTCAACAATATACCTACCTATATGTGTGTGAGAAACACTCAACACTTCATTAGAAAATAGAAGCTAGGTTAAATGTTTTGCATACTAAATATAGACTAATAGAAATATTCTTAGCCTGTTTGTGATAGGGTCAGGTGTGATGGTCAATGTTATGCATATTAAATGCACTTGCATATGAATGATGTTTTGAACTCCTGATAGGTGTATCAGGAGGTAACCCCATTTAAAATGAAGTACCTACATTTGTAATCTGTAGTATTCTTTTGTTCTTTGTCATACCTGGGCCTCTGTGGGATGTTTGTAGGCACAATAAAAATAAGATCTGGCAAAATTTTCCAAGACTGTTGATAGATATTGACTTCATACATAAGAATAGGGAGATTATCTCTTCTCCATTTTTGTCCCTGCAGTTCTTTTAGACAGTAACAATTCTGGGTCAGAACTTTTGACTGTGGGTTAGTAACCCTGTCCCTCTGTTTGAGGCCCTGTCTGTCTACTAGAGGTGAACTCTTGGAGTTCTCTCTCCCCAATGTTGGGCATTTTGGCTAAAGATACCCTCACTGAATATATATATATTCTCACCTTCTCTGTCTCTAGAACTTTATAGAGGGTTCCCTATTTCCTCCCCCCAGAGACTGAAAGAAAGGCAGTCCAATGACCAGCCCAATTTGGGATCCATCTCATGGAGGACACCAAGGCCTGACACTATTACTGATGCTATGGTGTGCTTACAGACAAGAGCCTGGCATGGCTGTCCTCTGAGAGGCCCTGCCACCAGCTGAGACAGAAGCAGATACTTACACCCAACCATTAACTGAAGTAGGGAACCCCTGTGGTTGAATTAGGGGAAAGATTAAAGAAGCTGAAGGGGAGAACAGCTTCATAGGAAGACCAGTAGTCTCAACTTACCCTGACCCCAGGGAGCTTACAGAAACTGAGCCACCAACCGGGAACTTACACAGGCCAGTCCAAGGCCCCTGGCACATATATAGTAGAGGTCTTCCTGGTCAGGCCTTAGTGGGAGAAGATACACTTAATCCTTGAGAGACTTGAGGCCCCAGGGAAAAAGGAGGTCTGGTGGGGGGAGCACCTTCTCAGAGGCAATGGGGAGGAGGAATGAGATGAGGTACTGTGAGAGGATGATGGGGACGTAAATAAATAAAATAATAAAAAGTGGAATAAAAGAATAGGGGGACTGTAGTGCTCCTCAAATGGGACATATTTGAGTAAAGGCTAAGATGTCCCCCACACTACCATGTTCTCTAATACCATGAAAGAGAGAGAGGGACAAAGGGAAGGAAAGAAACCAACAGAAGAAGAGAGGGGCCAAGAGATGAAGAAGAAAGTATGACAGAGTAAACGGTCAAACTATATATTATATTTGAAATAAACTGTCTTTTTAAAACCCATCCACCATGCACAATAAATATATACCAATAAAAATAACTAAAATCTACAGTAGGAACTAAAGAGATGGCACAGTGGGTAAAAGCACTCTCTCTGTGCAAGCTTGAGGACCTAAATTCAAATACCCAGCACCCATGTGGAAATCCAGGCACAATCACACGGTCGCCTGCAGTCCTAGGGCTGTTTGAGGCAAAGGCAGGAGAATCATTGGGGCGTGGTGACTGCTAGCATAGGTTCAGGTATGGAAAGCCCTGATTCCACCCATCCCCCCACCATTACTTCTGACTCCTATTTCTCCAAGGACCTTCTACCCAAATTCTACTCAGAAATAGCTTCGACCTTCTCCAGCAATACACACTTAAAAGTTTCTCCTCGTTGAAAAGGTTTAAGGCTTATAAACTGCAGGGCTAAGCCCACATAGTAGGGACCTAATCTAGGTGCTCGTACATGTTGGAGGTATTTGGCATGCCACTAAGCTAGCGTCCCTGGCCATTAGCTTTTTTGAGACAGGTGGTCTTAAACTCTTGATCTTTCCACTTCCCCAATGCCAGATTTGCTGAAGTGTGCTCCCATGCCTGGATTGTAGTAGTACATTTTAATAGATTTCTGAAGACATCAGGAGGCCCAATTAAAGTTCATTTTCGCCTTGTTTTCCAGATGTGAATAACAACAGCAAAAATCCGAGCTGGTGTTTCATGGTCTGGCATTAGCTGAAAAGAGTCAGCTGCCAAGTCTGCTCAGCATCTACATTCGAATGGAATTCAAAGCCAGGCTAATATCTCTGCCGAAACATTTATCGGTTGAGCAACCATTTGTCTGTATAGAAACATACATCGATCAAAAATCTTGTCATCAAAAACAAAGTAGTTTGAGCTTTCTTTCGAAATGATCCAGTAACAGGATTGTCATCTTTACAGTATCTGGGATTGCCAACAGGACAAGTCTCAATGTATCGGTTGGCATTTTCTAGACTATGTTAATTAAGAAAGAAAGACTCATCCCACCTGTGGATGACACCATCCTATGGTCTGGCTAGGTTCCTGGGCTGAATAAAAAAAGAAAAGAAAGGAAAAGAAAAGGAAAGAAGAGAAAAAAGAGAAAGCTGAATATCAATGCCTATCTCTCTGTGTGTGCTTTCTGACTGTGGAGACATGGAGGCCACATGGACTGTGTCCCTTCCCTTCCCCATCATGATGGACTACATCCCTAGAGCCATAACCAAAATAAACTCTTCTGCCTTAAGTTATATCTTTTTGAGTATTTGGTCACGACAGTGGGAAACCGATACAGACACCCAGAACAATGCTGGTCCTCCAAAGCGGAGTCTTGGCCTTGACTTGGAGTTATCACTTGGAATAGCACAGAGGAATTTTCAAACACAGATGGGAATAAGACACACATTCTTTCTCCTCTGTCTCCATGTGCCTGACGCCCACCTGGTATTTTCTGTGATGCTAAAGCCAGAAGACAGAGAACCCAGCAGCACCTGAAGGCAATCCCCACAGAGTGTTTTCAAGCTGAAGGGCTGCCAGATGTGTCTCAGACAGATGTTGGGAGAGCTCCAGAGAATGTACCTGCCAACATAAACATGTCTCTGTAAGGGCTCTGGCTCCCACAGAGTATGGGTTTTGTGGGTGGTGCTGAGTGATGTATCTCACACTAGCTGGAACCAGGATCTGACTTGGCAGCCTTATTGGGTTCTCTGGAAGCACTGATGGGCAGGCTGCCTGGCTGGCAGACAGGGAGCCTCTGTGGCATGCAATGCGACATGCGACAGGTACCAAACACATGAATACAGACTTGCTGCGAGGATAATACCACTTTTTCTCTTTCTGAATCTCCAGGCTATGTGGTGAGAATGGCCTTGACTCTTGCCAGTTTATAAAAGCCTTTGTATACATCTGTTCTGGTTTGTTTTAAAAATCTTTTTCTGGTATCACACTGGGTTACGTAAGGCCATATTTGCACAAGTATATACTATGAGTACATTTCTCCCTTACTCCACCACACTTTCTATTCACTCCTTCTTGCTCAGTCCCCTTTGTTCCTGGAGACAGTTTTACTTCTACTCTCCTGCTACGTGCACAACCATGATTTTATCTGTTTGTATAAAATAAAGATCCAGGGTCTGGAAAGATGGCTCAGCAGTTAAGAGCACTTACTCTTCCAGAAGATTTGGGGTTTGTTTCCAGCATCTGCATGGGTGACTCACGATCACCTATAGATTTAGTGCCTGGGAATCCAATGCCCGCTTCTGACTTCCATAGGCCTGTGGTGTACCTACAGGCTCTCAGGCACACACACATAAAGTAAAATAAAATAAAATAAAATAAAATAAAATAAAATAAAATAAAATAAAATAAAAACATCTAATATCCACAAATGAGAGAAAATCTTGGTCTTTCTGAGGATGACAAAATTTTCTTAATAAGATTATAATTTGTTCCTTAAAAATGGCATAAATTCATTCTTTTTTATGATGGAAAACAATTCCATTACATATATATT
Source organism: Rhabdomys pumilio (assembly GCA_030674055.1). Classification (NCBI taxonomy): domain Eukaryota; kingdom Metazoa; phylum Chordata; class Mammalia; order Rodentia; family Muridae; genus Rhabdomys; species Rhabdomys pumilio. Next base: position 44,849,369 of record JANHMN010000006.1, read on the forward strand.
TTTCAGAGAAGCAAATCAATATTTTCTTCCTCAACTTAGAATCCTTAAACTTCCCACCTATTGTTCGGGATAGTTCTAATTTCTAGAGTGTTCTCAGGAAACAGAGCCAGGTGGGAAAAGAAAAATATCTTTCTGGTGTGCCTGACATTTTCCAGGGGCTCTGTGTGCTTGTTTGGGTAATAGTGTGTGTCTAAGTATGTATGTATGTATGTATGTATGTATGTATGTATGTATGTATGTGCATGAATGTGTTTGAATGTTTTCATAGTTTGAATGAGAAATGCCCCCCCAGCCTTAGATATTTGGATATTTTTCTCTGGTGGTCTCATTGTTTTGGGGGGCTTAGGAAGTATATCCTTGCTGGAGGAAGTATGTCCCTGAATGTGGGCTTTGAGATCCTATGGCCTCACCCCACTTTCAGTATGCTCTCTGCTTCATGCTTGTGACCAAAAATGTGATTTCTCCACATCTGGCTGCCACTACTATGCCTGCTACTTGCTGCCATGCCTCCCTGCCAGGACAGACTCTTACCCATCCGGAATTCTGTCTTCCTTAGCGTGTCTTTCATCATGGTAATTCACCACAGCAACAGAAAGGTAGCTTCTACAGAAGTATGTGTGTTGGTTTATATGTGTATTTTTGTGTGTGGCCATTCTGCACTCTCTCTATCATAAGATCTGCTTTTACTTTCAATGGCCTTATTAAAGATAGCAAGAGCTAAGGATATAGCTGAGTGGTTAAGTGTTTGCCTAATATCATTGGACCTTAGATTTGATTCCCCAGCACTGTCAAAAATGGGGAATACAGAGAGTATTTTTAGCTTCTTCTATCAACTACACGTGACATGCATATCAAAGGAGAATGCTGGCCTCTGAGGTTCTATTATATACAGTCATTTCTCTATTCTGCTACTAATTGTCTGACTTAACCTTGTAATGTAATATTTATCATTCATTCAATCAATCTATTTATGATCCTATCAGCCACCTATCATCTATCTATTGATTGATCTATCACTGATCTATCATCTATTATCTAGTTATCATTTACCTTTTTATCCATCATCCATCATTCATCTATCTATCTATCTATCTATCTATCTATCTATCTATCATCTATCTATCTATCTATCTATCTATCTATCTATCTAAATAACTAACTATCTGTCTCATTCCTCTCATCTCTATTTATTTCTGTCTCCTTTGAGACAAATTATTGCTATGTATTCCAGGCTGACCTCAAACTCCTGACCTTCCTCCCTTACCCTGCCCAATTGGGATTACAGGTGTCTTCCTCTGCACCCCACTAGCCTCTCTTGTTTAAATATTTTTCAGGTTTTACTCCCATTTCAACAGGAATACCAGCACAGCTCTTCCTCCTAACAAGAGCATGTCTAATGTCTAATGTCTAATGTAGTTTCATGACCACAAAAGGGAAAGACAACTTATGGACCACATGCCAGCATAACCCTAAGTGTTTTCCATGCCTTACCTTATTTGCTCCTCGAGATAATCTGCACAGCACAGACGAAAATACAGCTTCAGAGAAATGCAGCAACTTCCCCAAAAGGACAGAGCTATAAACAGTGGAGCTGGGGTGTAATAAATCCAAGGTTGTCTGAAGAACAGCTTTTGTTTCCTCGTAAGGCTGCTGTATTTTTATTGCATATTTGGTTTGTGTTCTAGTAGATTCCAAATCTTTCAGAGTCACTAAATTCTCAAGGCTACTGAGCATAGTAGGCATATCACTGGGCAAAACAACACACACACACACACACACACACACACACACACACACACACACGAGTCCAAATGGCCAGCAGCTCTGAGACTCAAGTACACATCTCAGTAGCAGGGCATGAGCATACTTCAGGCTCTGCTTTCAATCTCTAGCAAACAGACAGAAAGGAAGGGCAGAGAAATATATATGGTGATAGATTTTGTTATGCACAAATGATGCGCTTAGTCGTGACAGAAGGCAAAAAATTTATCTGTATTATTATAGGCACAATAAACTACAATCTTTGATATTTAACACAGCACAAGTTTATTGTCCTAGACTGCTGAAAGTCTGTGGTTTGTCCCTTAAAAATGTGGGTCAAAATCTTTTGCCTGCATTTCCAGCTACTACAGCCTACTTGTATTCTGTGGCTTGTGGCCCTGCATTCCTTCACAGCCTGCATCTCCTTTCTGACTTTCCTCTCTCCTATAAGGACCCTTGTGATCATTGAACTCACCCAGATAACTCAGATCTCATTTCAAGATCCTTGACTTAACCTCGACGCCTTCAAAGTTCTTTTCAGCATGTAAAAAAAAAAAAAAAAACATACTTTCAGGTTCTGGAATTGAAGACATGAATATCTGTCACTCAGCTTACTACCAACGTAATATACCTGTGTCCTACCCTGCAGCCTGAATGTTGTACTTCTGAGAAGAGAGAAACATTTTATATTGGGAAACGTTTCTGGAAAGAGGAATATGTCAATAAAGTGCTTACCTTGCAAGCATGAGGACCTGAGTTTAGAGTCACAATTAAAAAAAAAAAAAGGCAGAAAAGCCAGGGATCCTGATATCCGTGAAACTTTTTTTAAAATTAAAACTAAATTTTAATTTTAGTGCAAGAAAGGTAGAGATAGGAGGATCCATGGGTCTCACTGGCCAGTCACCCTGGCCTGCTTGCTTGGTGAGTTTCAGGCTGGTTGAGAGATCTTGTCTCAGCAATGAACACAAGATGTAGAAGAGCTGGAACCATGGCTTGTTAAGAATGCACACTGAACAAGCATGGGGATCCAAGTTTGGATCTCTGCACCTGTGTGAAAAGCCAGCTATGGCTGCACCTACACCTGGATCTCTGCTGTTTACTGGCCACAATCATAACTCTAGACTCACTGAGAGACCCTATCTTAGAGAATAAGGCAGACACTGACAGAGCAAGACCCCCCCAATTTCTTCCTCTGGTCTCCACAGCCCCCCCAACACATGTGTGTGTGTGCACACACAATCCACACTCATAAAATGTTAACAAGTGCAAGTGTGTTTGGGTAAAGATGTAAAAAAGACCAGAGACTTCAAAAGCTTTGGTTTCCTGAGATATTTTGATGGTTGGGCTCCTGGGTGACAGCCTATTGTGGGCTGTAATAATTAGCAATGGCTTTTGATGCCGTGTCTAAAAACTCTTCAGAAGAAGAAGGTTTCTTGATGGAATCTTCAAGTTTAAGTTTTAAATGTGCTAAACACATGAGTACCCAAGCTTTCCAATGCAGTGAATATTGGTTAGCTGATTGGCTCGTGCGTTTACTGTGCATCTACTTTCTGACGTATAAGCACAGTTTCTGACTAAATTTATACGTATTTGTTCTAATATACCTGACCCAATTTCACCTCTGTTGTTGTGATCAAATATCCTGACCAAAAGCAACTTTAGGGAGAAAGGGTTTTACTCTCAGCTTACCATTTAGGAGTGGTGGTTTGAATACATGTGGCCCCCATAGACTCATGTGTTTGAATGCTTGGCCCATAGGGAGGAGCACTATTAGGAGGTGGTGTGGCCTTGTTGGAGGAAATGTGTGACTGTGCGAGTGGGCTTTGAGGTGTCCCATGCTCAAACTCTGCCCTTCTGTTGCCTTCAGATGCAGATGTAGAACTCTCAGCTCTTTCTCCAGCACCATGTCTGCCTGGACACCACCATGTTTCCCAACCATGATAATGGATTAAAACTCTGAAACTGTAAGTCAACATCAATTAAGTGTTTTCCTGTATAAGAGTTGCCTTGGTCATAGTGTCTCTTCACAGCAGTAAAACCCCAACTAAGATACTTGGTTATAATTCATTATTGTAATGAAGTCACATCGGCAAAAGTTTGATGTAATATGTCACCTCAGACTCACAGTCAGAAGCAAACAGAAATGAACACATGCATGTTTAAGGCCCAGCTAGCTTTTACTCATATATGGTCCAGGGTCTCAAACCAGAGAGCTATCGATAGCACCTGCTGTCATTCTGGGTCTTCCTACTCAATTAGACAACGAAGATAGTGCCCCATAAACTGCCTAGAATTCCAACTTGGTCCAGACAATCCTTTATTATAGACATTCTTCCCAAGTGATTCTAAGCTGTCAAGTTGACAATTAAACTAATCACCACAATTCCCCTGAATATTCACTCGTTATTGTATGAACCTTTATATATTTATACATATATATATATATGTATATATATATCTCATTATATATCATTATATATTATTATATATTCATCACACACTACAAACATGTATATATTGCCAGAGTCATTCTGTAAGTTTTAAGATGTGACTATTTAAATAGGTTTTTGAATTGAAAAAGCTTAACTACCCTTAAATTCCTCGGTAACAGAATGTATGGATTTTCTTAATGACACTGTGATAAAGCTCTAATTACATTATTGTTTCAGTAACAGCTGGCATGGCCATCAGCTCCCAGCATGAGGCCCTGTTTTATTTGCAAGTTCCTCCTCTCCAGTTTAGACCAGCCTGTGAAGTAGCCCTAAAGTGATGACCACTGTCTGCCACCTAGTGGAGACAGACATTCTAGACAATATGACAAGGGACCTTAGCTGCCCACGAGTGAAAGCAACAAAAACTTCTAGAAAAGGCAAACTTTTGCCTAAATGTGCAGCTAAGCTAAAATATTGTTCCTAGTGCTTCTTACTCCAGGTTCCTGACCTCTTGTTCTTAGGTTACCCTCTATTCACATTTCATATGGGCTATCCAGCTCTAGTCATGTATCAGATGGGCTATCTTTCTCTATTTAGATCTCAGATGGGCTATCTTCCTCTATTTAGATCTCAGATGGGATATCCACCCCTATTTATATCCCAGATGGGCTATCTGCTTCTATTCTACCTACTTCCCGCACGACACACTGTTGTCTTCCATTGATGACCTTACAACAAACATGTGTTGACTCGTGACAGGCAATGTCGCTGTCTAGGTGCTGAGGGAAAACGGTGTAGTTGGTAAGAAATGAAGATTGTGATGGACAGGGCTGTTCTCAGCTGATCTCACTCAGCCTTGCCAAACACACGACTCCTGTTTGAACGAACCATTCCTCTCAGAAGACAGATTTTTTCTTCCATGGTTTTGGATTTCTCCTCTAAGTTACTGAGTACTTTATCCGCGTTGCTAACTTTCTTGTCTACGTCCTGAACTGATTTCCTTACCTTATTGACCTGACAGAGGCATTTCTGGGTCATTGATCTTTTTGAAAAGTCAGACCCTGAATCTCTTTCTGGCATTTTATTTATCTCATTGCCGCTGGTTTCCAGTCTTGAGGAGGTGCAAACTTAGGGAGGTATCATGTGAGTCAAAGAATTAGTAAAAATATTATATTGTTTTTTAAAAAACAAAATAAGAGAGAAAGCCAATTCAAAAACCAGCTTACATGCTCTAGCTGAGCAAGCAATGTTGTATACAAAATATATCTATACAAAGATGTTATTATTTCTATATTAACATATATTATTTATGTTATTATTTCTAACTAATTATTTCTAACCCTAATTATTTCTCTTTTAGACCTGTGTTCTTAGGCTACCCTTTTTTCACACGTCATATGGGCTATCCACCTCTATTCATGACCCAGAAGGGCTATCTGCCTCTATTTTACTTCTATTCATATCTCAGATGGGGTATCCACCTCTATTTATGTCCAAGATGGGCTATCTGCCTCTATTTTACCTCACTCATATCCCAGATGGGCTATCCACCTCTAATATCTCAGATGGATTGACTACCCATCTCTAATATATCAGATGAGCTATCTGCCAAGTCAAGAAAGAGACCAGTTGGAAGGAGAGCAGGTGCTCTGAAGCAAATAAAAAAAGAAGAAAGCCATTTTCTAGCCTTCTGCAGAACAGCTGTAGCTCCTTAAGAGTTTGACTTTTGGGAGTTTATCATCCCAATACAAGAATCCCTGTGGGTCCTTCCCAAAATATGGTCTGGCAGCCTCTGTGTAAAGTTCAGACACAGCATTAATAATCACCATGTCAACATCCAGTGCACACACTATTCAGTGAGACTTGGCTATGCTCCACTTACTACAAAGCTCTTCATGGTCACCTTCATCTTTAGAATGTTCTTTATTAAGTACTCATTTGTACTTTGACATCAAATCTCTGAAACTCCGTCTCCTTAGACTTTCCATATCCTTCACTTCCTTGCTATTAAAAAATTCCCAATAGGCTTAGAGTGCAGTTCTGTGATAGAATATTCCCTAGCCGAACGATGGCCCCCAAATTCTTTTTCATTCCTCAAACTGAAGATGGGGTTTGCTTCCTTTCCCTTTGGATCAGAGGTGTCACTCAGACTTGCTTTGCCCAATTAAATACATATGGAATCCAAGGTTAGGACTTAGAGGTCTACAGATGACACTTTTGAGTTTTCAGGATGCTCTTCTTGAAACCCACCTTGCTGTGTATGTCATGTGGTGATTTTATAGACAGGAGAAGTCAGACGCTGCATTGATGACTTCCAACCACTGGTGAGGTTGTTGAATGCTAGAGCCTAGAGGAATCTGCTTAGCTACAGGCCCTGACAACACTACACAGAGCAAATGAACCTCCAATTGAAGCCAGCAAAGCTACAGACTCAAGAGACTTATTAAATTGCTTCAGTGGTGCAGTGGAAGGAAAGTAGAACATTCCTGGTACCGACCTGTCTTGGCCCACTGATTGCTGCCAAACTGCACCTCAAAGGAACAGCTGGCAGATGCTCAGAGTTCCTGGGGTGAGTTACAGAAAGGCCCAGTTTCATCCATTTGAACTCTCTCTGCCCACGGCCCTCTCATGGCAGGCCTAGCCCTGCTCACTTTTATGCCATGGAGACTGGCTATCTGCCTGGATTCTTCCTACCTTTGATTTCTTTCCCTGGATTCAGACTCTGTCCTCCTTTCTGGCATGGAGTCTCCATAGGATGATAAATTCTTCATAACCTCCTCTCTGTCTTCATACTTGGATGGCAGTCATATCCTCTCCAGCTTCACCATTTTAAACTGTGTGTTCAGATTATGTACTCAGGGTGCAGCTTTTAAATCTCTGTTCCACCAGTCTTCAATGTCATCTTTGGGAACACTGTCCATTTTTTGGAGATGGTCTGTTGTTGGCGCTCACCAATTACACTAGACTCTCTGGACATGGAGTTCCAGAGACCTTCCTGCCTCTCCTCTCCCAGCACCGTTATTAGAAGAACATGCCAACATCTCTAACATTTTCAGATGGATTCTGGGAAACAAATCCAGATCATCATGCTAACAAGACAAATTCTTTACCAAATGATCTATCTCTCTAGCCATCATTCTATTCTCCTGGTTAGATTTCTTGAAACAGCTGGTCCTATAATTAACCAGATGAAAATTCATTGCATTTTCTCCTTTCTATCTCACCCATAAGAAACATTTAAATAAATCTGTACCATGACAAACCCATGTCTTCGTCTTAAAAACGCCATAGTAAAGTGATGTAGAATTAGTTCAATTTAGTGTTCTGTAAAGCACTGCCAATCACTAGTTATTTGGGCTGCAAATCTCCCTGTATTATTTATAAGCTCCATAGTCAAGGAGGATTTGGCTTTGATGTAATGGCAGTGTTTATGAGTTGTATGTGACAACTCGTAAATTTGTCTGCTGACCAATTACTTTGTCTCTGAGGGACTGACCATGTGGAGGCCGTACGTAGCTCTGTCTTCAACATAATGCCAACTTCAATTCCCTCTGAAGATTCTTTGATTCCTCTGTTTCTTCACCTTTAAGCACATCTTGGCCGAACTCTCTGTGCTTGGCTTGGTTTCCTAGATCCCCTTATGTCTTCTTCCTGAACTTGGGGCCCAAACTGTCGTCTTCCACTTTCTTTGGTCTGCTGACCTTTATCAAATAGTTCGTGTGCGTGTTTGTTTGTAGTACCAAGAATTGGCCACAGGGCCTGCAGCATGCTAGGCAGCATCTGCCACTGAGCTATACCCTCCACACCATAGTTTGAGTCTAGAACATCAGAAAAGACCTGTGTGTTGTCGTTTTGGCATGATTAAAGGGCGGTTGAATGTTTATAAGTGTGTTATGAGCGGAGGAGTTTAGGGCACTGGGTGTATTGGTTACATTACTCACTTCCAAAGCACAGGACGTTGACAAAGAGACTTAGCAGAGGAAAGACTTATTTGGTTCACAGTTTGAAGGGACACAGCTCACAATGGTAGGAAAGGCTTAGCAGCAGAAGGAAGATGCAGCTGTTCACATTGCGTCTATAGACACAAAGCAGAGAGAGACGAATGCTGAATACTCACCTGCTTTCTGCTTTGTCCTTGGTCCCAGACCCCAGATTGTGGTATAGTGTTATTACCCTCATTCATGGTGGATCTTCCCACCCCATTTAACCTCTATGAAAATGTCCTCAAATCTAGAAATTGGACTCCTAAAATTTCCTCAAGTTGACAATAAAGATTAGTCATCGGGTTGCAAGTATGCCTTTAAAAGGTATGCAGTGACCCTGCCCTGCCCCCATCTTCTGCCTGACGCTACCATTTTCCTTTGCCCATGAAGACATATTGCTTTCCCATGAGTCAAAGAACAATGGAACAAATCAACTATGGATTCATACCTCTGAAACTGTAAGACAAGGCAAAACTTTCCTCCTTAAAAATTATCACTGCAGTTTCTTTACAGTGATAGAAAAAACACGGCAGCAGCCCCACACTGGTCCTCTGCCTGTGAACTTCCAGCTTCATCTCCACTCCATATCGAGTGAGCCCCAGGCAAAACACACACACACATACACAAACACACACATGCGTACGCGCGCGCGCACACACACCGGATTCTTTCTTTCTAAAAGAAAGTGTCTTTTCTTTCTGTCTAAGAGAAGCATCTTTTAGCTCATGTCTTACTTTTTTTCAAATAAGTCCACTTCAAGCTCTTCAACTTGTAATTTACAGACCCCACATTTCTTTTGAATATTGGGGTGATCTCATAGTCAGGAGATCATTCAACTCAGAACTTCTTTCAGTACAACAGAGTAATTGGTCTGAGATATGAATCACTTAAATTCCTTTAGCACAGCCTTGCTGGCTCTGTCTTTCTTTGGGTTTATATCCCCCTTCCCCACTGCATGCTTTATTCTTTACAGTTTGATGTTGTATTCCAAGGAAAACAAGTCAAATAAACTATTGACTGATACTAAGCCATCTTTGCTGGGTTGCCCATCTCTTTATTTTTCTTAATTCTATCCTCTATGTTTTGAATACAGTTTATATGTGGTCCTGTGTACAGAAGCCCAAGGTTGAGCTTCCTCCATTATTCTCTGCTCACTTGCTTTGAGACAATCTCTCTGTGAGGTCAAAGCTCACTGAGCTGGCTAAGCTAGCTGGACAATGGGGCTCAGGAATCTGCCTGTTTCTGCCCCCAGTTCTAGGATTACAGGAGCCTGCAGCAATTTCTGCCTTTTCTGTGGGTTCTGAACTCTGAACTCAGGTCCACATGCTTGCCTAATAGGCACTTGACCAACCTCCAACCAAAATGCAGCTTGAAGAGTGTATTTTGGTATGATTTTCACTATTCATACCCTCTTCAAGACTTTCAACACTGCTTTTTGTTAGTAGTATGACTTAGTATTAATAATAATTGTTATCTTTCCTTGTAACATTTCATATAATCATATATTTACCCCCACCACCAACCCCCCTCCTATTCACTGATCTCTTCCCTCCCTTCCCAAATAATCTCCCCCTTCAGCTATTCACTTTATTTATATTTATCTTGAGATTATAATACAATTACAATTTTCCTTCCCCTTTCTCCCTTGAAACCCTTCAATATATCTCCTTCAAATCCATGACTTCTTTCTTCATTAATTACTATTGTGACATGTGCATGTGTGTGCACAAATGTGTGCGTGTTCCTAAATATACCTGCTCAGTCCTGTAATGTTACTTTTACATGTGGTTTCCTGGATGTTCATTTGGCACTAGACAGCCAGTTGCTGTGCTTGTCCCTGAGGAAGGCCACCTCTCCTGCTCCCAGCTCTCCACTCAGCATTCCTCAGTTGCCTATAGTTCTTAGGGTTGAGGCCTTATGCGCTTTTCCCTGTATAGTTTGGCACGCCCACTGGTGTCATCCTTGCTCAGCTCATGTTTGGGCAATCCATGTTGGGTGTAGTTTCTGACGTTACCAGTTGACACAATTTTACAGCAGACTTACTGATCTTCTGGCTCTTCAATTTTCCTGCCCTCTCTTCCACAATGTTCCCTAGGTCCTAGGTATGGGAATTGTAATGGCTATTCCTGGCTGTCAACTTGACTATATCCAGAATGAACTACAATCTACAAGTGGAAGGCTCACCTGTTGTGATCCAGATCTTGAAGCTGGAAGATGCAAGTTTCTGACCTGGATCTTGGCATGAAGATCTTGAGGTACAGTGGCCATAAAAAGCTTAGGCCCAGACCAGGTAGTACACACCTTTAATTCCAGGAGACTAAGGCAAGGAGATCTCGGAGTTCAAGGTCAGCCTGGGACAAAGCAAGTTCCAGATCTAGGCATGGTGGCACACACCTATAATCTGGGCCACACCTTCTGCTGAAGACCTACATAAGGACATTGGGAGAAGGAAGATTCACTCTTCTTTGCCTGCTTGCATTTACTTGCCAGCACATCTGTTGGAACCTACTTCTACAGAAGACCAGAGGAAACAACTAGCCTAGTGGGACTGAGCAACTACTAGATTCTTGGATGTTCCACTCATGGCTGCCCATTGTTGGGTTAGTTTGACTACAGACTATAAGTCATCATAATAAACTCCGTCAATATAGAGAGACATTCCATAAGTTCTGTTACTCTAGAGAACCCTGACTAATAACACAGGAATGTTTTGTTGATGTATCCGTTGGGACTGGACTCCATAACTCTGCATTTTGATTGTGGTTTGGTTTTGGTTATGATTTTCTGTAGTGGTCGCCATCTTGAAACGAGAAGCTTCTGTGACACCAGGTGGAGACGACCCTTATCTGTGGGTATAAGGATGAGTGTTATTGATTGTTGTTAGGCACTGTTCTTACATGTGCTGTCCTACTTACTGGTCATGATGTTATCATTTCACCTCTCCTTATATATCTCCATCCAATGTCCCATCATTAGAAAGAAGAGTTGGTTCTATCACCCTGACCCTGGACTGGACTAATTAGGAACATGAATGAGGGTCAGTAAATGTGGATTACATCAAAACCAATAAGGACTGTCTTTCTTTGGCTACAAACACACGATTTGATGTGCTCTTAAAACATTCTTAGGAAGCAAGAGAAGTGACCTGAAGTGAAAGAAGCACACATTGCTACCTGGAGATCAGACAGTCTTAGCTAAACTTGCTTTAATAATATTATTAATAAAGTGGGGCTTGGTGACACACACCTTTAATCCCAGCACTAGGGAGGCAGAAGCAGACAGATCTCTGAGTTTGAAGCCAACCTGGTCTATAGAGCAAGTTCCAGGATGGTCAGGGTTACACAGTGAAACCTTGTCTTGAAAAACAAAACAAAACAAAAAAACAGAAATGATATTATTAATAGACATCCAGTGTGATGCAAGCATAGATGGCCTTTACATTGTTTCATGGGTATTATTTGTTATCCCCATTATTGACATTAAAATTATGGGCATTAAAGTACGGAAATATTACCCAAGCATGAAATAGCTAGTGAATCCGAGAAGCACGCTGCCTGTGTGACGGGTAGTGAGGATCTGGAACCAGACTGCTTACTCGGACCCTATTGCCACCACCACACTGTGCCCACCGTTCTAGACCCTCTCTAGTCACTGCCTGTAATGGCTCTGGCCATGTGACAACCACTTGAGCCATGCCTCAACACCTTTGAAAGGATCCGTTCAAATGAACTCTCTCGTCCCCATGGCTCAGACATCCACCCATACTCTACATGTGTTACACCTTGGAGAGAGACCTGATAAGACACAGGAAGAAGAGCTTGACCAGCAGATAGATTCTGATGTTAGATGTTTGGGTCATCCAGCTTTTGGATATGCTCCCTACTTTTCCAGAAACATCTACACACCATAAGAAGAATGCCTAAACCTGCTATACTGAAATTGACCTATGGTGGCTGAGAGCTCTGCACCCCCAGGCCCATTTTCTCTATGGTGGCAGATGGTATGAATTTGAAGATGACCCAACAACAAAGATTTTATTGGCATAAGAACTAAGGAGAACACCAGTTTCATAATCCTTAGGTCATATATTTACTCATGGTGCAGATATTTTGTTTCTAATATTTTTCTTTCAAAATGTTTTCACATTATGGATCTAAATGACACTAACTTGTACCAGTACCTAATGTAAGGGAACAGATGTGGCCAGATGGTAGGACATCGTCTTTGAAATGCAAACAGATAATCCTTTAAAGCCTCTAGCAAACTGCTTTGGCTTCACTATGAGAAGGAAGTAACCAGAGCCCATATTTGTATAGAAACAGACATTCTCTGTATTGTGCATCATTAGGTCTAGTGAGCCAGGAGGTGAGAGTCAAATATGGCTATGTATAAATTAGCTTAGCTTGGGTTTATAAACATATTCTAAACATATTCCTGGGCTGGGGAGAGTCTCCAAACAGAGATTGATTGCTGTACAAGCATGAGGCCCTCTGTTCAATGCCCAGAACTCAAGTCAAAGCCAAATGTGACAGTCATGAACGTGGCCCTAGCGTTAAGGCAACAGAAGGAGATCCAGGCCAGCTAGCCTCACTGAAATAGTGAGTTCCCTGTTAAGTGAGAACTACTGTCTTAAAAAAAATAAGGTTGGAGGATACATCCAATGTCAACCTTTAACCTCCACATATGCACGCACAGGCAAGTGCCCTTACATATAGATATGTTCTAGCTGTCTGTCTGTCTGTCTATCTGTCTGTCTGTCTGTCTGTCTGTCTGTCTGTCTGTCTGTCTAACTATCTACCTAGATCTCTATTTCAGATAGGATAAAATTTAGCTTTTTATAAGCATTCAGTTGCCACCGTCTAAACTACACAACACAGTGGCAACTTTCAGATTTATTGGCATTTCTCAGAACTCTCACTGAGTGCGCACTGAGTTACTCCATCCAAATGTCGTGAAATGCTGTGATTTTTTTTTCTGGATTTACCACTGATTTCCCACACACATGAAAGTGAATATTCTTGTGGTCTTTATAATATTGATTTTCGTCTCGTAAATCATGAACAGTTGCAACAGTGGGTTGCTTCGATTCATTATGTTATCAAGGTCTGGGCATAGAAGGTGGGGGGAAGGGTCACAGGTTCAGGACCCAGTGACCTGAACACACATGCCCTTCCCATCGAGAGTCATCATGCTTCCAAACATCAAGAGAGAGCAAACATGGTGTTTTTCCTGGAGACCTTGGCATTTGGAGACAAGCTAGCACCATGAAAAGAAAAATGTGACCCAGGCTGCTCCAAATTTGGTTTCTTCAGAGGTAATTCTGAATATCAATTTAAAGTCAGTCAAGATAGGATAGTAAATGAAAGAGACTAGATAGAATACTGAAATTTATAATTATTTATAAAAAAAAAAATATGCCATTGGACCTAACTTGTCCCAAATAATTTTCTCAGTGGAGAATGCCAAGTGGGAGGAGGTCCTTCCCGTGAGGGCTTGGTGTTATTAGTTCATCCAGACCACCCTAAACAGGGGATGGAGGATTGTGTTCTCTCCACCACTGTACTTGAAATTATACTCAGTTATTGTCTGCATCCAAGTGTCCATATTTTGTTTTTTACAAGGAAAATAAAATGCTCCTAGGCTCGGACCCTCCACAGAATGTCATCAGTGTTCAGGTCTCCCCGGTCTACAGTGAAGAGATAATTTTAAATGCTAACCAGTGTGCAAAATCAAAGAGAAAGAAAATATATGTGGATGGGTTACTTGTTGAGAAGAAACCAAAAAGAAAGAAAAGTAACTGTATGTATAACAAAATAATCTACGATGGAAAAGTCAATTGAACAAGTCTTTATTTGCTCTCAACAATACGCAGAAAAATAGACTGCCAGCTCCAACTTAAGATTTGCTCTCCCGCATCCGAAACATGGAAGTGGTTTTGTGGGTAAGTATAGCTAATGATTATGGAGCTCTATTTTTATGTGTCCAAATGTGTTCACACCAAAATCTACATTCCCTTTCAGGAACATAATTTGTAAATGTTATTCACTGAACATTTAGCCATTTGCAAAAATTTTACTTATTTCTTTACTTTTATTTTTTTTTGAATTATGTATATGGGGCATGTGTAAGAGCATGTGACTGCAAATGTCTACCAATGCTAGAGGTGTTGAAGCCCGCTGGAAATGGTTGTGAGTGGCTTGCTCTGGGTGCTAGAAATCAAACTTGGGTCCTCTGAAAGAGCAGCGAGTGGTCTTAACCACTGAGCAAGCACCTTTGCAACCCCAGTGCCAAGTATTCCAAATACATGATCATATTTAATGCTCTAAAATTCCATGATATAGAGGAGATTAATGTCCTAGCTCACGCTATTATAATTGAAAATACCGTGAGCTGAATAGATTGGATAATAGAAATTTACTCTTAAAGTTCTAAAGGATGAATATCTCAGATCCAGTTACCATTTGATTAGCTTCCCATGGAGCCCCCTTCTTAATCTGTACACTGCTGCTTTCTTGTTAAGACTTCATGGGGAGACTTACAAGGACACTCCTCCTACTGGATCATGGGCCTCACCCCCTTTGACATCATTTAACTGTAATCGAATGTGGCCTATGAATTTGAGAGAGTCACAGTTCAGTCTTCAGCAATGGGAGATGATGCTTATCCCACAGTAAGTAAATAGTAGAATCAGGTATGACCTAGGAAGACAGATTCTTAAATCCTATTGTAAAGAAAAAATTCTAAGTTGCCCCAAAGTTAGACAATCTGATAATGACCATGACGTCTTGGCAATCTGTCTGTCTATATGATTTTCTTACAGCTGTCAACACACAGCCTCATTAGTCAGCACAGTGTTTTCATTAGTTGGCAATAATTAGCCTATACCCATCTACGTATCAAAAGCGAATGCTTGAAAAACAGGCATACCTGTCATTTCATATTCATATCCAGAGTTTTATGTGACTAGTTCATGAACCAACTGGTCATCTCAAGCTAGTCCCACTGTCTTTGCCTTGGTCCAGGACCTCATGTTATCTCAAAAGGAGTGTCAGTCTCTGAAGTAGGTCCTTAAGTTTGTGCCTTCCTAATATCTTAATCTAAGCCACACCCCAAAAGGGTACCATTTGTCTTCTCCCCTTCTAACTCTATTGAGTTCCTTCTGCCTGGAGCACAGAATCCAGGGTCCTCTGGTCTGATGCATGTGGTCTCATTTGCCTACTTCCTCTTCTTTCCCTCCATCCCCTGACATATTGATATAGCCATCTTCCTTGGGACATGCTCATCCTTCTCCCTGGGTAAGAGCATGCCCAGTGAGCCTGGAGCAATTACCCCTATCCTTGTAAACCCAGCTGATAAACCCCCACCTTCTCTCCACATCTCCAGGTCAGTGGATTCCAT
Organism: Rhabdomys pumilio; assembly: GCA_030674055.1. Taxonomy (NCBI): domain Eukaryota; kingdom Metazoa; phylum Chordata; class Mammalia; order Rodentia; family Muridae; genus Rhabdomys; species Rhabdomys pumilio. Next base: position 44,864,943 of record JANHMN010000006.1, read on the forward strand.
TCCATACTGGACATGACCTAGTTTGTCCCTCATTCCAATGTATATCCATCCTCCTCCACTACTGTAGTGAGTGATTCCAGGATGATTCCCATGCTTTCTTTTATGGATTTGGTACCTAGGACACAATAAAGCCTTTATTGGTGTTTATGGTGAACTAAATTCATTAACTGTCTCGGCTAGTTGCTTAGCTCTCCCCCTTGTTTGCCAATGTGCTCGTTGTCCATCTTTCACATTGTCCATTTTTCAGCCTGTTTTCTCTTTAAATCATTTCCCAGAAATCAGTATGTGGTGTTGCAGTAACATAGTAACAATTTTACAATTCATAGTTTGTACTCTCGCCATATAAGTCACTAGAATGACAGAAGCAAATAACATAGTAACAATTTTACAATTCATAGTTTGTATTCTCACCATATAAGTCACTAGAATGACGGAAGCACTATGCCGACAGAGATGAGGGGCAGCTCGAGGGGACACGTCATTTCATGAACATTTTCCCTGAAAACCGAGCCCTAGTCCCCTGCATCAACTTCCCCTGTTCTTCACATGGAGCAACTACCCAGTTATCAAAGTGAGAGGGAGAAACGGGAGCCATGAATTCGCCTCTCAGAGAATCACTCTATTTCTGCTCTTGCTTTCCCTAAATGCCTCTTGCTCTCTTTTAATGTTTTTAGATTTATCCATTTTGTATATGTACTTTGAATGCACATGCGTATGTGCACCAACATGTGTGTGCTGCGAATTGAACCTGGGTCCTCTGCAAGAACAGGCGGTGTTTATAACCACCGAGACATCTCTCCAGCCTGCCTGCTACTATTTAAATAAAGTAATTTTATCTCCAGACCTTGTGAGTTTAGCTCTTCTTTCTGCATTTTTCCCCTAGTACAGTCCCTTACTTGAACCTTTATAGACGGTGATAATTATCTTCAGGTCTCTTTGATTTTGAGATCAATTAAAATCAACAAAATCAAGGGAGGAATGCACAACTGTCTAACCCTAGGTCTGACCCTGACTCATCCCCACAGCCCAGGAACTGCTCCTGGCCTTGCTGTTTGAATAACCCGAGCTTTCCCTTCCACCCCCACAGCTCAGGTTTGAGCTCCAGAACAAATATTTGTCCTGAATTTGAGCAAAGTTAGAGCTCTTTCTTCTCTTTTCTTCTTTTTAAAACGGCCCGCTCTCATCAACAGACAAGTTCCTGTGAACCTGGTTCTATAGGTGGGGAATTCTCCCCAGGCCGTCTACTCCGGAGAGCTTGGCACAGATGTCCAGCAAAATGCAGCGGCTCATGTGCTTTCTCATCTGGCTGTTTGTTCTGGAAGCACAAGCCTTTGAGATGCCCATAAACGGATACTCTGAAGTAAGTACTGATGCAGGACTCCTTGCTCTTGGCCTGGACAAATGGACTGCAAATGGTTGAGTGCCATTCCTATTCAACAAACTTGCTCTGTGTAGAACAGATACTTGGGAGAACATTCATCCCACTACTGGCACATCCTGTTCTGATTATAAAATGCAGTTGCTTACTAAGACATTATCAGATTTTTTTCATGAAATTTAAATCAAATTCAGTCATCAGATATTTATGTAGCATTTACAGAGCATAGTTTCCCACTCCTTATATAAAAACTTACATAACAACAGCCCTATTCCAAATTCCAATGAGAATGAAGAGGGGTATCTAAACTACCAGGTATCGTACTTGGACTGGTACTGCCCAGTGACTGCTAGTGTTGTTATGTAGAAATGCTATTGTTACTCTTTTCTTGGCCATTCTCAGAGTATCAGGGTCTTTTATATGTTATCGAACAATTGTTTTTGTAATAAGGACACTTTAAGTGTTCTGAGAAAAGGCTGCATCAGAGCTGGCAAAATTCAGGAATGGCAGCCATGGGTTTCAGCTTTCCACTTGAGACCGTCAGCCATTCCCATATAGCAGAAACTTTGAACTGAGCCATTGTGAATATCAAACCGAGCTTCTTCTGTGCTGGCAGAGAAAGGTGTGTTACAGGATTATTTTAGAGAATACCACAGAGTGGATTGCACATGAAAATACCAGAGGGGAAAAATAGTATGTTTTCAGGAGGGAAAATCACTCTGCTTAGAAACTATCATATTTTCCAACACTTTGAAAAACACCAGAAAGTGTCAGAGATCTCAGATTGAAGGTAAAACCCAGACCTGTTTGTGCTTTTCTGGTAATTTCTAACCAGCCTCTTCACACGTTTGTTGATTCTCCTAAATCCATCTACTTACTTTCTTAGTTACCTTTTATCATCTGATGACATGTCTGCCCTATCACTCAAACCTGAATTCTCACACCCAACAAATTTGAAACAGTTCATTTTTGTTTACTTATTTCTGAGACCTAAGTAGCAAATATCCGTGTTAAAGAAATTGTTGTATAAAAAAAACAAGATAATCCAACAGCAGAGGAATGAATATAAAGTAATATAACGAATGCCTCCTTTCTGTAGGTGATTTTTAAAGAGCTGTCTTTTTAGTTTGCAGAATACGATGATCTTGTGGAACCGGCCCCAGATAAACTTTCATTTGTGCAAGAGAACGGAAGACATCAGGTATAGTAAACTCAATTCCAAATGGTGAAAATAAGTGTCTTACATGAGTGGAGAAAAGGCAAAAGCTGACTCTGTTTTGTCAGGAGTTTGTGCTTTTTTTTTTTTCTAACAGAGAGTAGTACAGTATTGTTGCATTCTTATAAAATATTGTCAAAGTGATATTGACATTGTTTTCCATAAGTTTCTACCTATAAAGCGTGCTTAGTAAGACCACATAGTCTCCTTCTTCTGGCCATTTTATCCAAAGGGAGAACACTTTGGTTCAAAGAACTAGACATCCCGGAAGCTGTTGAGATGACACAGAAAATCTCCTAATTTGCGGAAGAGGGCAAGCCCTGCCATGCCAACAAGGGTTTGGCTGATCTCACACAGAGCCCACATACTGAGAAAGAGGTGTTTATGGAAGGAATGCTAAGCTAAGAGACAACTGGTTTTGCCTGGCTATAAATGTTTGACTTTCTAAAGTTCAGCTTTTATAGATCAATACTATTAAAAACTCAGTAGGCAGGACTTTGGATCATGGTTTTTATCTTGCCTCTGGAGAGAAAACTTAGTCATTAACCACTGTGTCAAAACATGTTAAAGAGTTGGGTATGGTGGTGCATATAATCACAGCACTCTGGAAGCTGAGGCAGGAGGATGGCTAAAAAGTTAAGGCCTACTGGAACTACCTGCTAAGCTCCAGGTCAGCTCAGAAATAGAGTATGTCAAAGACTACCAAAAGACAATCCTGACCTGTGTCACACAGCATCCACTAAAATATCCTCTGATCCAAAATGAGCTCACGTGCAACTTTGGACATTTTTTGTAATCTTTCAGACATTAAGAGTTTACCCATGACTCTTAACCTGGTTACCTTTCAAAAGGAAGGTGGTGTCCTTTGTCCGTGCTCACAGGACACTTGTGTCTAATCTTCTAACGTGTTAGTTAAGAGCATAGAATTTTCAAGGTAGCATTCACCGTGTGTGGCTCTGGAGCTAACAGTGTAGGGAACACATTTAAGTTCCTGCTCTCACGCAGCTTAGTCTAAGAGGCTGAGGCAGACTCTAAATTGTCCTGCACATAGGGTGCGTCATTATGAGCAAGGTGAGTAATCTAAAGGAAAATGCATACCACTACGTAAACAACAAAGGAAGCTGACTTGAGGGTCAGAAAATTTCACAGAGAAAGTTCTTCCAAAGCCGAGACCTGAATGAAAGCTTTAACAATATTCTATCACGGAGCAACACACATCCCAACAAAAATGGCTGAGTAGGTTGTTCCGAGAAATTCACACGTGGGAAAAGCGCTTTCCATAATACTTCATATTTTTGCCTAGACTTCAGTGACTAAGTTTTGCCACAGTATGGAAGCAACATAATTCTCTGAGAACGTGGGGGTTTGCCTTGGGGTAGTAAGACACATAGGGATGACTGTCTCTCTGACTTCCTTCTGCAGAGAAGCCTTCCTGAGGAATCCGGAGAGGAGATGGTGAGTTAGCTTTGGTTGCATCACAGATTGGTGTGTGAGTGATTTTCCTGTTATCTATTACCTGGAAACCAATCCAGGTGTCTCCTTTGTCTCCATCACTGGAGGTATTTACCCGACTTTTGAAACTTTCCCTTGCCCAATTCTGTTTGGAAGTACTTCTGATACACAGTATTGAAGAGTACAGTGCTCGCAGGCGGGGCAGATGCCGCTGTAGTTCACGTGCCTTTCCTGGTTTCTTATGTCTTACTAATGATATAGGTTTCACCCAACAATATGCATTTAATGCCAACTTTATAACTTTGATTTAAAAACATGACACTTGATATTTGTGACTATGGGAAGCCACTCTCAGGCCGCATGATCCAAGTTCCTGAAAGGTCCAGAGTAGACTTTCTAGTCACAAGAGAATACCCAAAGGGAGTGGTTTGTGTTGGTGTGTTGTTCTGAATTGAGAGCTTCCCCCTTGGAGCAGGAGGTAGGGGAAATAAATTGTCTTGGATTTTATCTTAGCTTGAGATTGACTGGGGCCTCACTAATTGGAAGCATTAGCCTTGGACAGCAAAATCTGAGGGATGAGACCTTGTAGTAAAGTAAAGCAAATCTTAGAGGAAGAAAAAGCGAAATCTAGCAGGTCACACATTGCCACAGGTCTGGAGGACCTTAGAGCTCTTGGGAACAACCTAAAGAAGAGATTGTTCATCCCTCGTCTGTGATCACACTGATGCAGTGTTCTGTTTTGTTTACTTAAGCTAGGGCTACCTTCAACACATAGCAGAGGGAAAAGGAAGCCCAAAGTATTATTAAACAAGCAACTGCATCAAAACGTACTTTCCGGGACAATTCTGTTCACCATGAGCAGCCGTCAGTTTCCCTAAGCTTGTTTTAATACAAGGAAAGAAGCGAGGACTGAAGACCAGATAGTGAAAGATAAGACTGAAGGAAAGAGGCAACAATATGGAGTTTGAGGGTTTCATATGTAGCTCACCCCGCAGCACCCCTGCTGTGGGAGGGAAGGAGGGAGGGAGGTAGAAAGATAGGAGGAAGAGCAGAAAGAGAAAGTCAGGAAGACATCTCATAATAATCACCAATCTCTTCTGTAGGTTATTTCAAGAAGTTAGGAAATTGCTTAACGATACCTGAATTATATATTTAACAAATCTAGTAAAATTCACAGCTTGTAACATCGTACACATAATGCTTTCTGTGTGAGCCTTTTGCTACTACAGTTATGCTTTCTTCCCAATTTCAGGACGCTGTTGATCCAGTGACTCTTTATAGCTACAAAGTCCAGTCCACGATTACTTCTCGGATGGCCACAACTACCATCCAGAGCAAACTGGTGAACAATTCCCCGTTGCCCCAAAATGTCGTGTTCGATGTTCAGATCCCCAAAGGAGCCTTTATCTCCAACTTCACCATGTGAGTAATTCCTATGTAGAAGCAGGAATTGCATGCTCATAGAATCCAAAGCCCTCCTGGTACTATAGACCTTAGCAGGGTCGCTGCTCCACTGGCTCTTCCTGAACTAGAGACCTGCTTTGAGTCACTATAGGATGGTCTTTGTCATTGTTTTAAGTGTGTGTGTGTGTGTGTGCGTGTGCATGCGCACACACTCACGTGTCATGTGTCCATGTGTGTGAAGTTGCACATGCATATTTATGCGTGGTGGGCAAAGATCAACCTTAGTTGCCTTCCTTCAGGCACTGTCCACCTTTTATCTGAGATGGAATTCCTTGCTAGCCTAGAACTCACCAAGTATGCTACCCTAGCTACAGGGATCCACTGGGTTTTGTATCACCAGTGCTGGAAAAACAAGCATGGGTCACCATGCCTTAATGTAGGTGCAAAGTGTCAAACTCCTATTTACACAGCAAGCGCTTTACTATCAGAGCCATCTCTCCAGCTCCTGCTTCTCATCTCTAACATATTGAAGCAAATGGAAGACTCTCACTGTGGTACCCACCTTCTACTCACTCACATTTGTATGTGATTTCTTTGAGAGAGAGAGAGAGAGAGAGAGAGAGAGAGAGAGAGAGAGAGGAATCCTATAAGAAGCTATATATTTATAATAAATCAATGCTATATTTTTGAAAGGAGAAAGTTGAGAACCAACAGTTAAACCCAGTGTTTGGATTTCTTTATGACATCCCTGACAAGTGGATTATAAATGTTAGACTTGATTTTTCCCTTCATCATAAATGCACTGCTTCCCAGGACAACCAACTCGATGGTTGGTAGCTCTGTTAGAATGATTTCTTACGCTTCATTTAAATTTTTCTCTTTTCTATCCAACGGCTCTGTTACTCACACAGACATTTTAAAGTTCTACTACAAAGTAGATATTAAAGAGTCTACTTTAATATCTGGGTGAAATAACATGAGATCTGAGATGGGCTTTTCAATAACTGAGGGGAGGAGCAAGAGGATACAAATGAATAAGATTGGCCCAGTCGGAATTCATAATGAATGCCAGGGATGCGTTCATGGTGGCCTCTCGCACTATTCTCTTTATATTTTATAATTTTGAAATTTTTCTTAATAAAAGAAGTCAACAGTTCTGCTATCATTCATAGCTAAGCCCATTATCCATTTGAGGCATTTGTGTGTTAAAGCTAAATAATGTTCCCATAGGTGGTTGGAATGGGTGTCAATCACCTGGACACCCATGTGGCCATCTCTACAGTGTTCTCATTGGTCAATGTCCCTCTTAGACTGTCTGGAGCACAGTATATTGCTCTGCATACAACCTCAAATTTTTTCTTAATGAAGACCTTAGGTTGAATTACTTCTCGTTTGCTTTTTCCTTTTATCCACCAAGGGGATCAATGAATGGTATTTGTCAAATTCAAGCTTTAGCTTGCAGATATTTTGACTAACAAGTGCTTTGACTGGTTAAAGAAGCTACAGATCTATGTTAAGTATCCTTTTTGAATTTTTAAATTGTATTTATTCTCTCATGTTTGTGTGTGGGTGTGTGTGTGGATGTGTGCATGTGTGGTGTACATGTCCGTTTACTCTAGATATTTTTGGGTTCAGTTTTCCTTCATTGATTTTCTTTCTTCTTTCCTTTCTTACCCCATTGGCAAATTGAGGTAGCAAAAGACAACACTATGAAATGTATGTTTATTTTGGTCTGCTTTTACTTGGGTTGAAGTTTGTGACTGGTGAAGATGCCATGGTCTATGCAGACCTTAGGACCAGGCAAAATATTTTTTCTACAATTAATCAAGATCCCAAATGCATTGTGGTGGAAGAAGACAATTCTAGAGAATTGTTTAACTTTAAGCCTCTTTGTGACTTGATGGAAAGAGACACAGGACTTTGTTTTTGTTCCTGAGAGGTAGAATTAAACCTGCCAATTCTGCTGGAGCACCTTCTTTCTTTTCTACCAGACTATGTTTAATTCTTATGTCATCCAAGGATGATCTGATAAACCAAATAAAAATTAACTCACAAATGGCTTATTAGCCACCTCTCCTAGGCCACGTTTAAATGGAAAATCCACTCCCTGATGCTTCACCCCAAAATATAATTTGAACATAGAAAAATTTAAACATATAATAGTATGTAAGAGAAATCCAGGGAGCTGAAATCCAACTTAACTTCTTTCACATTACAGTCAGATAAGAGTCTTGTCTATAAATTATTCAAAGATCACTTGTCTTGCTTCCTGCAGATTCAAAATGCTCATTGCCCTCATTCATGAAATCTAATTGACTGCTTGTTCTTTGTTAGTTTCCCTAAGACTACTAATGTGGCCCATTGTTGACTTCTGTCTATTCTAGGACTGTGAACGGCATTACATTTACAAGCTCCATTAAAGAAAAAACTGTGGCCAGAGCTCTTTATTCACAGGCAAGAGCAAAAGGCAAGACAGCTGGATGGGTGAGGTAAGGACTGAGGATCGGGGCTCTCCATCTCACCTCTTCACCTGGTTCCTTCCTATTCCATTCCTCACAGGGCACACCAGGCTCCAGGGGGACTGGAAACCTCAGAAAAATGGCCAAGTCCTATAGTCTGATGATAGAATTAGTTGTCACAATATCTGTTTCTCTAAAGATCTCTTTTCTATCAATGTGATTTGGAAGTTTTACATGGGTTGTTTCTGTGTGACTTGTCTTGCAAGTAAGATACATTCTGAAAATAAACCCTACCCCACTCCCAAAAATGCAGAGATGTGAACTGTAGGAATATTGTATCCATGTTATTGTTACAGACCATACTCAGGGCTGGAGAGATGACTCAATAGTTAAGAACACTTGACTGCTCTTCCAGAGGACCCAAGTTCAAATCTCAGCACCCATATGGTTGCTCACAATCACTAGAAATTCCAGGTCTAGGAAATCCAACTCCCTCTTCTGGCCTGCACAGGCGCTACAGACATGTGGTACATAGACACACATGCAGGTAAAACACTAATACATGTAGACTAAAATATATCAGAAGGAAAGGCTTGGAAATTATTTTAATGGATTATTGTGTTTTATTTTTATGGGGTATGGCTTTTAAAGCATCAATCAAAAAACATATGTTCCTGTGTACTTTCTCGTTATATCTTAGATATGACTCATCTCAAAAAAAAGTAACTGTTGAGGCCAGGAGAAATGGTGTAATTCATAAAGTTCTTGCCTTACAAACACAAGAACCTGAGTTCAATTCCCTAAACACCCTATAAAAAGATGAAGTGATGACACCCACTGGTAATCCCTGTACAAGGCAGCAGAGACAGGTAGATCTCTGAAATTCGATGGCCAGCCTATCCTAATTGGCAAAATCTAAGCCAATGAAAAACTTTGTCTTGTCTACACAGTGAGTGGCTGGCTTTGCTAAAGAGCAGTATCTCCAGGCTTTGAAGGACTGGAGGAAGACTCAGAGGTTAGGAGCACACACTGCTCTTTTAGAGGACTTGAGTTTGATTCTCAGCACTAATACTGAGTGACTCACATGTCCTTGGTAACTCCAGCTCCAGGGGATAGTGGCTCCAACAGGCACTGCACACATATGTGTATATACCCCCACAGGCATACACATACATATATGTATACACATAAACATACACATATACATACACATACACATAATTGTTTTAAAAATATTTAAAACATATAACTGAGAATGTACTCTGGTACACACAAACATGTTTATCTTCATACACATGAACATACAAACAGAGAGACAGACAGACACCCACCATAAAAGAATAAGTAAAATTTTAAAATAAAATAAAGCAAGCTTTTCAACCTAAAGCTTCAAAGGATGCTCAACATAGGATTTACTCTTCATACCACAAACATCATCTTCTTCCAAGTCGTGCCATGTTTCTTCTCTTCTGCCTTCTCCTCTCCATCTCAGAACTGATCTATAGTAGAAAATTTCCTTCATTTCACTCATGTATATCTTTTATTAGCAGAATATATTGTATGTCAACCCTGTACCCAGTTCCGTTAGAGGCAACGTAAAGACAAGCATTGTCAGGTTCACAGAGCACATAGACAGGATCATGGGAGAGTGCTAATGGACTCAAGGGGATCTGACTCCTGTGTGTGTAATTCTGTAGGGAGGTCCAGACAATTCTCATAGGGGAACAGTAGTTCAGCTGAGCCCAACCAGATACACAGAGTCCAGTCATGTGAAGGAAGGAGAAAAGCCCAAGCAGAGAGGACGCTCTCCTACTGCAGTGTGTGAACCACCCTTGGGCCTCTGTGAATCTTTGTGGCATCTTACATGTATTGCTGTTTTCTTGATACTGGGTCTATGCACATATGCATACATATATGTATGTACATATACAGCCTGACCTCAAACGCAACTTCCTTCTGTCTCAGCCTGCTAGCCTTGGGGATTACAGTCATGCATACCACCCCCTGCTTGCCTGCTATCCTTTCTACCAATCAGACCCTGTTGTCAACTCACTTGTTAATTCCACAATTGACTTTGTAAAAGAATTTTTCTGGATACTACACACTTATCAGAAAACCTGGAACTTAACTTCCAGGCCACTCCTTGTATAACATGACTCCTCTCAGTGTGTTTTGTCTAGAAAGTTTGAACCAGGTATATTCAGCTTTTTCTTCCATTACTGAATATTCCACACCGCATCTCTAAATTCAAATTAGCTAATTATGCACAATCCTACCTCCACTAATCATTTAATTTTCAAAACCATTCACTCAAGTGTAGATGCATACATCTTTAATCCCAGAACTCCATAGACAGAGGCAGATGGGTCTCTGTGAGTTCAAGACCTGATCTATATAGTGACTTCCAAGTTAAGGACACACAGTGAAAGTCTCTTGGTTAGGGTTTTACTGCTGTGAACAGACACCATGACCAAGGTAACTCTTATAAGAACAACATTTAATTGGGCTAACTTACAGGTTCAGCCCATAATCATCAAGGCAGGAACGTGGCAGTATCCAGGCAGGCATGGTGTAGGAAGAGCTGAGATTTCTACGTCTTTATCTAAAGGCTGCTATCGGAATACTCACTTTCAGGAAGCTAGGACTAGGGTATTAAAGCCCACACCCACAAGGCCTCACCTACTCTAACAAGGTCACAACTCCCAACATGCCACTCCCTGGGCCAAGCATATACAAACCATCACAGTGAGACTTTGTCTCAAAAGAATTAAAAATCATCCATATATGCACACACAGGAACACACACGCCATTCAGTGTGAATCTTGATGGTGGATTCAACCTCACTGGAAAATCTTGCTGTTTCCTCTTTAAAACCCTAAGCAGGCACCTCGAAAGCAGCCATCATTCTGGCTTTGATAGTGATTTAACGAGGCTTTATGTTGGAAATACAGATTCAGGTCTGAAAACACAGATGTTCAGCCTCTGTAGATCTCCCATTAGATAATGAACTGAACTTAAGTCTCAGAATTCAGTGTGGGGACTAAGTACCTACCACCTTTGGAGACACCTAAGCTTCTGTTTGGTCCTGGTTCTACAACTGACTAGTTGTGAGACATCTTGTGGAGGTCTCTTACCCTCTATGAGCCTCACTTATCATCTGAAAGTTGAGTAATAACATCAGTTTACATTAACAGCTGTATCAGAAATGATTCCTGTTGACTTCCGCACAGACCAGCACCGAATCAGTGGTCCTTTGTCAACTGGCATTTAAATCCATGAGAAGCTTAATCAGTCAACCAATAAATAGTCTGGATGGGAAAAGTTAAAGTTCTTGGTTTGATTAAATTTATCTCCTACTTCCACTTTTCCTCGATGAACGAAGTTCATGAACAACCAAGCAGGTCTGATCTCCTGGGATAAAGATGAGAACTCTCTGTCTAAATGCTGTGTCTTGCAACTTCTTCATGTGCATGTCCGCTTGTGTTGGGGTTTCCGGCATCTAGGAGCAGAACTCTTGATATGGAGAACTTCAACACTGAGGTGAACATCCCACCTGGAGCAAAGGTGCAGTTTGAGCTTCATTACCAGGAAGTGAAGTGGAGGAAGCTGGGATCCTATGAGCACAAGATTCATCTGCAGCCGGGGAAGCTGGCCAAGCACTTGGAGGTGAGCCTGGTTTCACAGGGTCAGCAATAGTGCATATCTCTGGCTTATTTCTTGTCACCGCCACCATTGGTGGTATTTGATGCCCCTGGCTTGGAAAAGCGATGTCGTGTACTAAAAAGATTCAGAGTTAGAGTCAACCACACCATTTCTCCACAGATTTCAATGCAAGCTTAGCTCCTTATATAGTCCTAAAGCAGTCCACTGTTTGCTGTAGTAGATTACCACAAACCGTGTAATCTAAAACAACAGAGATCTGTTCTCTTATGGTCAAGCAGTAATCTGCAATCACGATATAAGCAGAGTGCCTATGAATTGTCCATAGCCTCAGGGGATGGATTAATCCTTGGGAAATTTGAATTCCAAGATGAGAGAGGAGAGCATATGTTGTTCCTTGCTTCTGGTATCTGCCAGGTGCTGGCAGCCCTTGGCCTTGTAGCATTCCACTCTATATTGCTCCTCCTCTGAGCATCTCAAATCTCCTTCTGCCTTTCCCTTCCTGGATTTAAGAGTCAAGCAGCAGAGGATGATTTAACCCTCAGGATGCTTAACTTAGTCACATCCCTAGAGACTTGTCTCCAAACAAGTTCAAATTCAGATTCCAGGATTTGAGTAATGAGCCCTTCAGAGAGCCATTGCTCAACCCATGAAATTAACCTTCAGGGTAAAGGTGTCATGAGTCTCCACTTTCTTGTCTGTAAAAGACAAGATTTGAGATTTGAGACTCACAGCTACCAAAATGATAAACCATATGAGCTACTTTGTCTATAAAATATTTAGCCTCAGGAATTTTAACATACCTAAGAGTGAAACAATACATTGCTTTTCATAGTATTCTATTATACACACACACACACACACACACACACACACACACACACACACACACAAGTTCTCTTACCTCATACGTATAAAATGAAATAAATTTTTAAAAATTTCTCACAGTGCTTTACCATCCTGACAAGGGGCTCTTAGATGACCTGCAATATGGAGGCCAGCTCTCTGCAGAAGGAAAATATATGACTGATCTCCATTTAATTTCTTGTCTTGAAAACTCACTCACTCACTCAACAACAGTATCATTCATCCCTTCCAAGATGATACTCAATTACCTTGCATAAGGCCCCATCTCTTGTCTGTGTGTATAGAGGGTATATGAGGGTGCTCATGGGTAAACTCACCTATGTGTATGCAGGTGTAAACATCAGAAGTTAACTTTGGGTATTTTCTGTAGCTTTCAACATTTTTTTGAGATAGGGTATTTTCCTGAACCTAGAACTCACTGCCTGGCCAGTAGATCTCCAAAATCCTCCTGTCTCCGTCTCCCAGTGCTGAAGTTACAGGTGCATGCTACTGCGCCCAGATTTGACATGAGCAATGGGGATTAGACTTTAAATTCTCATGCTTGCCAGGAAAAGCATTTAACCCATTGAGCCATCTCCAGCCTGAGGCCCAACTCATATCAGTTAATGCCACACAACTGAGCAACGTTTGCAGCATGTAACCCTTTGGGAGGCATACTAATGCCATGTCTTGGCAGGTAGTGTTAATTGTCACCTTGACGGAATCTAGACTTACACAGGAGAATTATCTTGATTATATTAACTGATGTGGTAAGATATATCTTACCTGTGGATGGGAACAGTCCCTGAGCAGTAGATCCTGGACTATGTTAAATGAAGCTGAATTAAAATGCAGAGGCTTGCGTTCATCCCTTTCTGTTTCCTGATTGGGTGTCATCTGATGTACGTCATCAAGTTCCCGCTGCCTCTTCTTGCCCACCATGATGGATTGTGCCATTAACTGTGAGGGAAAACAAATCTGTTTTCGCTTTACTTAGTTTCTCTTCTCAGAGTATTTTACCACAGCATCAGAAGAAAAAAAAACTGAGTCATGTGTCCACCCCATAGTCAGGAGAAGTAAACCCTGGAATGACTGACACAAAGTTGAAATCCAGGGAACTTAAAGAACTTCCCAGAGTGACCACAGCTCCATGCTTGGAAAACTGGGAGATAAGAAAAAGCATCAGAGAGCTTAGGAATGAGTTTCCTTCCCTGCTTTAAAGATCTCTAAAGACTTTTGATTCTGTCCTTTCTTGTGTCTTTAGGTGAACGTGTGGATTGTTGAACCTCAGGGAATGAGATTTCTTCATGTTCCTGACACATTTGAAGGCCATTTCCAAGGTGTCCCGGTCATATCCAAAGGACACCAGAAGGTACTAGATGCATTGCACATTGCCAGCTATCCGAGTGATCACTGGGTCCTGGCTCTTTTTCTCCTGTGCTCTGGACAGTGGGGGAAAAAAGAGTGTGGTCTGATGGGCTGAGCTTAAAGGCTAGAGTTTCTTTTCTATTAAATATACACAGCAACACTCCCAATTATATAATTTTATTGTATCCATTTTGAAGCCTCCTTCCCCCCACCCCCGGAGTCAATTTTCACATAAAGAATTTTCATAAATCACAAGAAATAATCACTTTGACTTTGCCATAGTGTCCAATAACAAAGAAATATGAAAAGGTCAGAGTCCTTTCAGAATGTATAGACTCTTTCCAGAGTGGGAGCCATTCCTTCCATGATATTTTCATTTTCCATGAAAATTCTTTGAATATTTTTTTAAAGGCCTGATACCTGGAAAACAGTATTACAGTCTGTTGGATGCTCCAGCCAACTGCTCTAACTCTCATTTCCATAAGTATTAGACCAGTGGATGTTGTCAGCATGCTGGTCTCCTGTACACATGAGCAGAGGCAACTGCCACCCCCCATCCACCCAATAGGATCTGGGAGCAAAGATCAGCTTCTGATGTCTCCATCCTTTATAGGCACATGTGTCCTTCAAGCCCACAGTAACACAGCAAAGAAAATGTCCCAACTGCACAGAGACTGCAGTGGATGGAGAGCTGGTGGTGATGTATGATGTTAACAGAGAAGAGAAGGCAGGGGAACTTGAGGTGAGTGCTAGCAGGCTCCGGAACTACCAGGGGGCGGGGCAAAATAAACCTCATCAGTGTTGAACAAATTCTTTGGCTTTTAAGTGGCTCCCGGTTGTCAAGGGAAGGGTTCAGGATCCAGAGGAAAGACCGCAACCATATTTTTCTGATATGCATGTGAAAATTATCCTTTATGCCATAAAAAACATAAACGGAGCTATAGAGATTGGCTTGTTGGTAAAATACTTGTCATGCAAGCATGAAGACCTGAGTTCCACCCCTAGAACATACTAAAGAATTTGGGTATGGTGGCATCCTGTCCTGGTTTTATTTTTGTTATTATTGTAAAATACCCTGATGTAAAACTTAGGGGAGAAAAGAGATATTATCCATCTTACAATTTAAGACTAGAGTTCATCATAACAGGTCAGCCACAATGACAAGAGTTATTTATAACACAGTCAGAGTTAAAAGCAGAGATAAATGGATGTGTATGTGCTCACTTGCTTACTTGCTTGAGCTGAGCTAAATTTCTCAACTCCTGACAAGGGAATGGTGATGCCCACAGTGGGCTGGGTTTTCCTACAACAGTTAACGTAAGACAATTCCACATACACAGACATGCCCACAGGCCAACCCAATGTAGACAATTCCTTTGGGACTCTCTCCTTCGATCACTATAAATTACATCAGATTGATAATTAAAGCTGGCCATCAAGCAGTTGTTTGTTCCCACCCACCCCCCCACTAAGTCTAACACTCTCAATGGTAGACTGTGCTAAACGTGTCTCCCAGAGTCTGGTGAGAATGCTATTTCTTTGGAGACTTCCTTTGTAATCAGATCAGTTAGCATGCTGTGCTGAAAACACTTGTTAGCTGTCTGTATCCTTGCTGCTTGAGTCCTGTGCAGGCAAAGACCATCCAACTCACCATTGCTTAGCAGAGTGTTTTGTTGCAATGGGGGCTTGAGATGATGACTGGATGAAATGGAATAGGGCAGAGTGGAGCAGATTGGGCGGGAAAGCAGAACGGCTTAGACTCCCAGAATGGAGGAACAAGAGAAACATCAGAAGAAAAGGATGGGTACACACCAAGCTTCCACTCTGCTCTTTCTCATCATCATGGACATGTTTGCTTCTCCTGTAGCCTATCTCTCCTCTGAAGTCTCCAGCCGCCATTTCTTACCTTCCAAACATCACTCATCATCTGACTCATATACAAGTTTTTGTTTTTGTTTTTAGGTATTTAATGGCTATTTTGTGCACTATTTTGCTCCTGAGAACCTGGACCCAATTCCTAAGAACATCCTTTTTGTTATTGATGTCAGTGGTTCCATGTGGGGAATTAAGATGAAACAGGTAAGGACTCCTTGTTCATGTGGGTAGCTGAGAGTCCCACCCCTCTTTGTTCTCTTTTGATAATGAAGTTATTATATGTTCTTACAACTAATAAGTCAGTGCTCCCACTGACCCCACACTTCAGGCTAAACCTCAGGAACTGTACTCACTGATCCTCGCTGACTAAGGGTGTCAGCCCTCCTCACAATTGTGAGGTTATTGTATGTCTGCTGGGCTTAAACAAAAGTCAGTGCTTCCTTGTCAACATCCTTCTCATCTCCAAGTTTCCTCTTCTCTCTTCCCTCTCTTGCTCTTTTATTTTCTAATTCCATGTCTCAAAACTTGCCCTTTCAACAGTCCCACATGTTTTTCTTTCTGATCATGTCTCAACGTGGTGCTTAGCTTTAGTATATTGCCATTAGTCACAAGTAACTTTTAAAAATCCTCATAAATGTATCATGTGTGTGTGCGTGTGTGTGTGTGTGTGTGTGTGTGTGTGTGTGTGTGTATGTGTGCTTATGTACATGTGAGTGTCTGTGTCTATGTAGTGCACATGAAGTCCAGAGATGGACTTTTGGCATCTCTATCTATTACTCTCCACTTTATCTTTAGAGACAGAGTCTCTTCTTCAAACCCAGAGTGATCCCTTTTAGGCTAGGCTGGCTGGACAGTGAATCCTTGGACATCTGCCTATCTCTGCCCCCTCAGTGCTGGGGTTATATGTGCACACACCACACTTGTCTTTTACATGGATGTTGGTGATCCAAACATGAGCATACTTTCATAGCAAGCTCTTTATCCATGGAGCCACGTCCCTCCCTGTCTTTAGCCTATCATTTTTATCTACGTTGTCATTCCTTGGGGGTATTTATCCTATCTGAAGTCTTCCAGTTCAGAGATAAACATAGTCTCCTTGATAAGTAGAATAGAAACAAATCTAAACAAGAAGTGAGGTGATTTCTTTTCTTCTTCCTCTTCTTTCTCTTCTTTTTCTTCCTCTTCCTCCTCTCCTCCTCCTCTTCGGATTTTCAAGATAAAGTTTCTCTGTGTAGTCCTGGCTGTCCTGAAACTCACTCTGTAGACCAGGCCTCACACTCAGATATCTGTCTCCCTGTCTCCCTAGTGCTGGGATTAACGGCATGCGCCTCCACTGCCCAGCAGTAATTTTTTAGTTTAACCATTAAGCCAAATAACTTGAATAATCAACTAATTATTCCTTTATTGGGAGCCATTTTGACCACCTCATGTGATTACTATTCTGTAACAACACAAAAGACATCAGTCTCCTGGGTGATCCCTGCCCATCTGAGCTTGTACTGGCCTACAGATCCTGCTATTGACAATCTGCTGTGGTTCTTTTATCCTTCCGGAGGTTTTCCTGTGCATTTTATAAAGCTGAGCATCATCCATGACCTGACCCACCTGACTTCAGCAGCACAACCTCCATGCTAGTTGTGATAACTAAAAATTGCATCCGGGCTGAGGAGACAGGATAATTGCTAATGTCTCTGCCGTGTGCCAATGATGACCTGAGTTTAATCCCCAAAACCCAAGTGAAAAAACGCAAGTATGGTTTTGTAATCCCAGCACTGGAGAGACAGAAACAGACAGGTTCTTGAGTCTTACAGGCAAGCCAGACTAGCATAATTAACAAAGGCTAGGCCAGTGAAAAACCCTGACTCAAAAACCAAAGTAGATGTCATTTGAGGAACGACACCCTAGGCTCACTTCTGGCCTCCACATGCACGAATACACATGTGCATGTACACACACACACACACACACACACACACACACACACACAACTGCACATGCACACACACACACACACACAAAATTTCATTCATTACCCTCTCTTTTTAACAAAAAGTTGGTCCCCATTAATATCATTATTCTGAAACAAATGTTTATTTACATTCCTTCTTTTCTTCCTTTCTTCCTTTCTTCGCTCCATAAATATCTGTGAAGTATCTACTGTGTGTCTGGCAGCTCCAAGAAAATATCTAAATTTGTGCTGCTTATTCTTAAAGTAGGACTAGTTAAACTGGTGTATTTAAGAATACAGAAAAAATTGAGTATCTACAGTTTAATAGTACATGCTCAGAACATAAGGGACAAGTCTGTGTTGGCTACAGAGTTTCTATAATTTAGTTGAGCTTGAGTCAGTATTCGGAGGACAGACAGGGCCAGTGTTGGGCCTGTTGATTTCTCCTTTGGCTTGAATTGTATGTAATGAAACCTCATTCAGTTCTCTTTTGAAATAGACCGTGGAGGCGATGAAGACCATATTGGATGACCTAAGAACAGACGATCAATTCTCTGTGGTTGATTTTAACCATAATGTTCGAACCTGGAAAAATGATTTAGTTTCAGCTACTAAAACACAAATTGCAGATGCCAAGAAATACATTGAGAAAATCCAACCTAGTGGAGGTGAGTGGATTTGAGCCAAAGCCTACAGGGAAACTTCTAAAAGGTTCAGTCTATATTCTCAAAAGAGAACATAGCTGAGCATAGTGACAGATCTTATAATCTTAGCACTTAGAACAGTGAAGTAGAAGAAATGCAAGTTCAGAGTCTACCCCTGAGCTACAGCTAGTTCAAGACCAGCCTGGAGTACACAGTAAAACCTGTCTCCAACCACAATAACAATCAAGAATTGTTATTCTCAAAAAAAATTGTTATTCTCTACCAAACTGGTGTTTGCACAACTGCTGCAGTCTTCTCTAAATAATACATTTATTGATTAAAAAAAAAGAATAATGTTTGTCGAGAAATAATAACACACAATACAGTTCACACATGTCTTTAAATATTTTACCGAAAAAATGTTTAGTGAGTCATTCTAGGCTTCCTTATTGAGTAAGTAATATATGTATGTATGAATGTGTGTATGTGTACACGTGTGCACATTATATTATTTTAACAGGCACAAATATCAATGAGGCACTGCTGCGAGCAATTTTCATTTTAAATGAAGCCAGTAACATGGGATTGCTGAACCCCAACTCAGTCTCTCTGATCATTCTGGTTTCTGATGGAGACCCAACCGTGGGCAAGTATTGCTTCCATTTTCTATTGACGAATGTTTTCACTGTTGCTTCTAAGAATGTTATTTGCTTAATGTGGGAACTGTAATGGCATATACGTACATTTCTAAAACATTTTAAACCCTGGCTTCTGCAAGAAAGTCTCCTGACCCAGAAGCACCCAGGAATAATCTTTTTAAAAAAAATTTGTGTGGGAAGACTGGCTTTCGCATAAGGAGAACTAATGATAGGTGAGAGGCATGGAAATAGAAAGAAAAATGAAACTCAAAGGAAATAAATATATAGAAATGTGCAAAACCGGAATAGGATACCATTTCAGCAGCGTTTGTTAACCAGCATCGCTCTTGAATGCCTCTGTTTCTCCCCCTACAAAACAGGCTCAGAAAAGTAAGGTCGCACTCTCACCTACATTGTGAGAGCTCCTAGTGCAGGGTGCTAAATGCCTTTATTTCCTCAGCATTAGGTCTGGGGAGATGGTAGATGGGAGTGGGGAACGGTTTGTATTTATCAATTCGCACAGGAATGTGGTCTCTATTGTTCTCTGCTTCCTTTCCTGCCGCCATGGGAGAAATGACTGCTCGCTTGGACAACCTTTTGATAAATCATTTTTTCCTTATCTGCAAAATGGTTTCAGCATCTCCTGTTTCTATTACCTGCTGTTATTTATATGTGTACTTTCATATTGGCGAGAATTAGGAATAATGGATGCTAGGTGGTGCCCATGGGTGCCTTGCCATGTGCACAAGGATGGTGTCTAACCCGTGCTGTACAGATGAATAAGAGGAAAGTGTGGGAGGCAATACCCACGATGGCAACCGGGGGCTCAAAAGGAGGAAGAGCATCCCCTTCCATGAGCACTGACACCCACCAGAGCAGTTGTTATGTGTTTGTGGTAAAGTCCCTCTTTTCTCCACTTACACCTTGTAGCTTTTAAAATGCAAGTTTTTGAATAATATAAAAAATAAAAGGAAATATCACACACACACACACACACACACACACACACTTTATGTCTGTTGCTCTTATTCCCTAATCACTCATTTTCTGCACTGGAGGACAACTCTGGCTACTAGCTTCCTTAGGCATTAGTACATCCATGTTTCGCTTTATTTACATATTTGTGTGTGTGTCTATGTATATATACATATATACGTAAGGATGCATGCATTTCACATAAGGATACCCTACATACATCCTTTTTCTTTGATTTTTCTCTTAAAAAAAATACCTCAGGCCTGGAGAGATAGCTCAGCAGTTAAGAACACTGTCTGCTCTTCCAGAGGTCCTGAGTTCAATTTCCAGCAACCACATGGTGGCTCACAGCCATCTATATTGGGATCTGATGCCCTCTTCTGGTGTGTCTGAAGACAGAGACAATGTATTCACATATATAAAACAAATAAATAAATCTTTAAAAAAAAAAAAAGACCCCTAAAGAACCGGAGAGATGTCTCTGTGGTTAAAAGCACTTGTGTTTTGCAGTGAACCTGGGTTTGATTCCCAGCACCTAGAAGGTGTCTCACCGCCATCACTCCAGTTCCAGGGAATCTGATGCCCTCTTCTGACCTCCAAGGTCACTAGGCACATATATTTTGCACATACATGCATGCAGGCATTGTTCATATTCATAAAGTAAATAATTTTTTATTTAAATACCTTTGATGGGGCTGAGGAAATGGTTCAGG
The DNA here is from genome assembly GCA_030674055.1 of Rhabdomys pumilio. Lineage (NCBI taxonomy): Eukaryota > Metazoa > Chordata > Mammalia > Rodentia > Muridae > Rhabdomys > Rhabdomys pumilio. The sequence goes on from JANHMN010000006.1 coordinate 44,885,520, forward strand.
GAGGGCGGTAAAAGTACTTACTATACAGGCATAAAGATCTGAGTTTGACTCTTCAGAATCCATGCTCTTAAAAAAAAAAAGTGACACAGTGGTGGGGGCATTGCACACTTTTAATCCCAGCACTCGGGTGGCAGAGGCAAGAGAATCTCTGAATTTGTGGCCAACCTACTCTTCAAAATTAGTTTCAGGAAACAGAGAGAAAGCCTGTCTGAAAAACAAAAACAAAACAAAAGTTGGACATGGCTTTCCATCCCTGTAACATCAGTGTGATGGAGACAGAAACAGGAGACTCTAGAACTTGCTGGCCAGCCGACCTCACCAACACAGCAAGTTTCCAGTTCAGTGGGAGATGCAGTGTCAAGGCAAAAAGGTGGAAAACAATACAGGAAGGGGCCAGGTGTCGCCCTCTGACCTCTGCACGCATGTCTGAGGCTTGTGCACCTACACACACTTTAACATACCTCTTGCTCTCTTCCAGCAACAAAAACGCAATTTCTCTGAAAGTAGAGGAGTGGCTAGCTGGAAGGAGAAAAGAGATCAGCAGGAATGGGCAGTGACAAAAAAATGATAACAGAGAGACTTCTTGAAATGCATTGTGTGCATGTAGAAAATGCCATGATAAAACTCATTTTCACATAACTGTATGCTAATAAAACATGAAAATGTTTTTGAGATTATTGACTATGAATACCTAGAGTGGCTGCATAGGATTTTCCAGCTCAGTTGCACCATAATCTAACCAAGTTCCCTTAGGAGACCTGTTTGAGTTGTTTCTAATATGACAATAATAATAATAATAATTCTAATAAGGAATGTTGCTAGGTACCGTCGCCGCCACTTCAAATCTTCATAAAGAGCGCATTCATTTTGGAAGTTTTAAGTTTCAACTTACTGGATTGGATGGTAAATGTAGTTTTAGTTGTGATTGGTTTTGATCAGCCTCTTGTTACGGGTTCCTTTTACCTTCTGTCTAATTCCAGGGGAACTAAAACTGTCCAAAATTCAGAAAAATGTGAAGCAGAACATCCAAGATAACATCTCCCTGTTTAGCTTGGGAATCGGATTTGATGTCGACTATGATTTTTTGAAGAGGCTGTCCAACGAAAATCGTGGTATTGCTCAACGGATATACGGGAACCGGGACACATCCTCCCAGCTCAAGGTAACATTTCGTTTCTCCTTTCCTGAAGATTGCTTATACCGATTCCCTCAGAAGACACTGAACACGCCTCGGATTTGTTGGAGCCATATTTGTTCTTACAATCCTGGCAACTCTTCGGTTGCTTTCTCACACATTCCTATCGCTGCTTTCAGCATTGACTAATGTGAAACACGGGGCTTCCACAGGGCTCCCACGGGGCTTCCCACGAGGCTTCTCACGGGGGTTTCCCATGGTGCTACCACAGGGCAATTCACAGGGCTTCCCACATTCACTAATCAGCTACCTTTTAATTTGTGTGTCCACCACAGAAAGGAAGGAAAGAAGGAAGGAAGAGAGGGAGGGAGGAAGGGAGAAGGAGAAGGAGGGAGGAAGGAAAAAGAAAGAAAGAAATGATGACTGACTTGAAACTAGCAAATAATTAGCTTCATAACCTTTTTCATGAGTCGTGTGTTTATTAAATGGACAACCAAACTACGCCAATGCCAGGAACAGTGTTGGAAGCTTGGGCTACCTAGAAGATATAGTTCTGATTCAGGTTATTTCAACCCAGATAGCTTTTATTATAAATGTCCACAAGCTTTCATTTCTGATTATAACAAAAAAAGGGGAGAAATTTTTTTAGCTCTTAAATTGTAAATACTTTCCTAACAGTCTGTTTCTGACATCCTGCCCACAGTTCGTGATTGTGGGTGTCCATCATTCCAGAGATCCATGAAAATAAATTAAGAGATATCTGCCACATGTTGAGAAGCCTCAGGTGGGAAAACACCTTAGATCTAAAAAGTGGTATGAAAATAACTATTTGTGTATTTTTTTTTCTTTCCTATGACTTGTAGAAATTTTACAACCAGGTCTCTACTCCACTGCTCAGAAATGTTCAGTTCAACTACCCTCAGGCATCGGTAACAGATGTCACCCAAAACAGTTTCCACAACTACTTTGGAGGTTCTGAGATCGTGGTGGCAGGGAAATTTGATCCCAGCAAACTGGCGGAAGTTCAGAGCATCATCACTGCGACTTCGGTACTTTCACTCACTTGGTTATTCTAAAATTACTAACTGGTCCTCTGATGCACTCAGTCTCTGTGTGGACAAGCTAATAGTCTACATCCCTGCATTTGCATAGAAGAGAAGCAGGAGTTCAAAGAGAAGGCACGGTGCATCTCTGCCATCTTTAGAACCATTCTATAAAACCTCACCTTTTCACCTAAACCCAACCTCAGTCTCTGGACTTCGTACACTAAACCTATTCAGTCAAAGCTGTCTTCCTTGTATAACACCCAAGTGCATTTACAGCAGATGAGTTAACTGTAATTCTGATTCATGGGTGTCCCTCAACTGATGTTTCCATTGTCCAGGCTAATACAGAATTGGTCTTGGAAACCCTGAGTGAGATGGATGACTTGGAGGAGTTTCTATCAAAAGACAAGCATGCAGACCCTGACTTCACCAAGAAGCTATGGGCCTATCTCACAGTCAACCAACTGCTAGCGGAGAGGTGAGGCGAGAAGAGTGTCCACCGTGAAAATTTACAAACACGAAATGTCCATCTAGAATATTTGATGTCAGGGCTGGGGATGTAGCTTAGTGTTAAAGCCTTTGCCTAAAACACACAAGGCTCTGGGTACAGTTCCCATACTTCCAACCAAACAGCAAACAGGACATTTGAAGTCGTGAGCAAGAAGTATTTGGAACCAAGAAAGGTATCAAATTAATGGAGGGATTGGATTATTACTGACTTGTTCACAGCACTTTAACAAAAGGTACGTTATTTCTTCTCCTTCCTTCTCTTCCTCCTCCTCTTCTTTCTGTTCCTCCTCCTCCTCCTACTTCTCCTCCTCTTCTTCTTCTTGTCTTTTGATTAAAATGGAACAAAAAGCCTGAAGACATGGCTCAGCAGTTAAGGGCACTGGCTGCTCTTCCAGAGGCTGGGTGCAACCCCCAGCACCCACGTGGCAGCTCTAACTCCAGTTCCAGGGAATATAGTGCCGCTTTCTTCTGGTATTTGTAGGCACTGCAAACACACAGTACACAGAAACATACATGCAGACAAAACACCTATATACATTTTTAAAAGTTTAAATGTTTAAAATTTAAATGCAACATATGTGAGATGTATGGGGTGCGTTGACTTTTAAATACGTAGTTTAATGGATATATATGTATGTATACATATATACATTGAAGATATCTATATCTATATATATATATGTATCTCTCTCTCTTTCTCTCTCTCTCTCTCTCTCTCTCTCTCTCTCTCTCTCTCTCTCTCT
>JANHMN010000006.1:44897607-44909167 GCA_030674055.1 Rhabdomys pumilio
ATAGGATGCTCATCTCTGTGAAGAAAGAAAAATCTGTGACTCTCACACTGAATAAAGAGCTGTTCTTTTCCGTTCTGCTGCACCGTGTGTGGAGGAAGCATCCAGTTAATGTGGACTTCCTGGGGATCTACGCTCCCCCAACAGACAAGTTCTCACCTAGCGTGCATGGACTGTTAGGTAAAGTATTTTCACCATCAGCATGCAGTGACTTGGATGACTATGGTTAGAAGCTGGGCAGGTGGCAGGTAGGCCACCAGAGCAGGATGACTGGGGGACATTATGGCCAAGACCATCTGGCCAATGACATGAAGGTGGCAATTTAAAGGCATAAAACAGGTTAAGATTTATGCTAAGACTTTCCTCTGTGACCAAAGAGAAGTGACTTGGTTTAGGAGCTCTGTGACAAGTAGACTCCATAACATCAGGTATTTTAAGAAGAGTTCAGGGCTGGAGAGATGGCTCAGTGGTTAAACGCACTGACTGCTCTACCAGAGGTCCTGAGTTCAATTCCCAGCCACCACATGGCTGCTCACAACCATCTGTAATGGGATCCGATGCACTCTTCTATGGTGTGTCTGAAGAGAGCTACAGTGTACTCATATAAATAAAAAATAAATAAAAAAAAAAGAGTTCAGATGTAAGTATGTGACATCTCAAACTGCCCTATATCTATGATCTGAGCTACGTTCTCCAATACTTACCTAGCCTGCCTGCTGCTGCCATCAGAAGGGCAGTCATTTAATGATGGTCTAGTAAACCAGCATCAACTATAAAGGGATTCTGGAGGGAAGGTCAATGTTACTCGAGCCCAATGACAGGCTTTGGATTCCATGTAAATTAACACCTATGCTTTGTGTCATTAGGACAGTTCATGCATGAGCCAGACATCCACATCTTCAACGAGAGACCAGGAAAGGTGCCGGGGAAACCTGAAGCAAGCATGGAGGTGAAAGGACATAAGCTGACGGTCACCAGGTAGGCCCTGGATGGATAAGAAAAGCCACCTTGAACACTGTCAAACTTCCCAAGTCACTGACAATATACACATATACGATATAGCCAGAGGTCACGTCAGATAGCCCAGATTAAACGCAAATCATGACTACAGGTATGCGCACATACCTCACGAAATGGCAAGATGGATTAGTCTAGTGCTCTCATCTGGATGTTAGAGCCCTACAGTCAGAAACTGAATAATTGGAAATGTTGACCAAAGGAAGAGACCATAAAATATGCAGGAGGCACAGTTCTACAGAAGGCATGGCTCTTTGTATGTAAAAGCGTCCTGAACATGGACACACCGCGTGTGTTTGGGGTAGTTTTTCTCATGTGTATCTCATTCATGTGCTTCATTTCAAAGTGGGAATTTAGCACTCAGAGGAAATTATAAATCCTTCAATTGCAGCCCCCTCCTCCTTGTTCAATTGCCTCCCTCGTGCCTCATTTGATAGAATTTTGAAACATTTTTGTCTTTTGCTATTTTATAAAGCATTTAATTTTTCTTATTAGGAGTAACAGTACAGACATGCCATCATCTTCCACATAACTAAAATGTAATTTTGCAGTGATAATTAAATCTCAAAATTATGTATGATGCATGCTACCACAAAACAGACCCAAGAAGTAAAATGGATTCTGATTATACCACGCCAATGGTATTGGCTTACCAGACAGAAAACAATGGGTTATTAATAGACACCAGTAAGCATGGAGAAATGGTGAGACTCACTCAGCAATTGCTTTACAGCAGAGGCAGTTCCACAGCAAACCATCTTTTCTATGACAAAGGGCAAACATTGAGCCTCTTTCCCTTTTGCAAGCCGGAGACCTGCTGATAAGTAAATAAAACCAGATGGGCCCCACTCCATTCTTTTAAGGCTTACTGACAGCAGCGTGCCGAATGTATTTCAAAATATTGTCTACTTCATCCTCCAAAGGGAAGACTTGAATTTGCTCATAAATTGCTGGCATCATTCTTCAGTAAAACACATCCACAAACTGAAAGGGTGCCTCAGATTCATCCAGTAGCAGCGTTAGCCCACAGCGCTGAGTTTTAGTCTCTCCATCTTTGCTACTGTCCTGCTGCTGGAAGAATCCATAGAGACCAAGTGCTAGGAGGATTGTCTTAATTGTCTGAGTATACACTGGTTACTGTGTTCTAGCACCAACCCTAGACACTGACATTTCTTTTAACTTGGTGAGGGTGGCAGGGAAGGGATAGAGGATGGGTAGAAATAGTAAGAAAGGCACAAAGAACAGGAGCAAGGGCTGTTTCTAGCTATGACCTGTTACTGTGTTGTCTCATCCCTAACCCTACCCATCTTCCTTCCAGAGGCATGCAGAAGGACTACAGGACTGATATCGTGTTTGGGACAGACGTTCCCTGCTGGTTTGTACACAACAGTGGGAAAGGTTTCATCGACGGGCACTACAAGGATTATTTCGTGTCTCAGCTCTATAGCTTTCTTCAACGACCTTAACGGCTTATGGTTTCGGAAGCCGTAATGCATACATTTTTCTCCCTTGACACTTTTTGCAGTTATTCCTCAGTTTCAGCAACTTGAAATAAACCCAGATATTATAGTGGCCTAAACAGCCCACTATCTCACCTGAGAAAAATAAATATTTGCAAAAAGAGACTCAGGAGTTTGTTTCCGGATGATGTATTAATCAGCAACCCTGGATCTTGTTGATGAGTCTAGCTACCACTGAGGTCAAGTACAGGAACTGGGCTAGCCTGTGAAAATCCACTTTCTGTGAAATGTCACCTCAACTTTGGGGATTAAACACTTGCTGTTCCTTCACAGGGTCAATTATGAGACGTTGGATGAACACAGACATAACAGGGAACATTATATCTTCATGGCTGCTTTACAATAGAGGTCTACACTGAACTCCATTGTAGGGACAGCACTGCCCAAACGGTGCAAAACTGGGTTAACAGTTCTACCGAATAGTTCTATAAAAATCAACCCCATACGTGTAACTCAGAAAAAAAAACCTTATAGTTGGTATTTCAACATTCATCACCTGCAAAAGTAACTTTATCAGTAACTAATTGTTCATATATAATCCCTCTTGAGACCAGAAATATGGTGACTTATTTTCCATTTTAAATGAATAATCAACCTTGCATTTCAAACAAGGAAACCAAGTTAATGGTGACAGTTGGAAACAGCTTTGCCCATAAGCAAGCCTTATGAACTGGTCCTATGAACTGACAACCTGCTATTTAGAAATCTTCAGTATGAACAATTGAGATCTCAGCCAACATACAGTTGTTATTCATGAGACAGACAAATTAACCACCTTTTTGTCTCATGTGGCCTGTGTTCACAAGCTTGGCCCAAGTACCAAGTATCAATCACATAACTACCATGAAACCAATTAAATGTGCACTTCATCTTAAATGATTGGAAACCTTAATTGAGAAAAATATGTCACAGCTGAGATTATACCTTAGTCAGAAGTTTGCTTTTCAGTTTTTAAAAGGAATTTAAAATGATTGTAAACTAAGTCGGCTTTCTTTAAGGTAAAACCCCTAAGTGCAAGAGGCTGGAAAGTTGGCTCAACAGCAAAGAACACTTTCTGCTTTTGCAGAGGGGTTTCAAGTTCAGTTTCCAGAGCCCCCATGTCATTTCATTCATCTATAACCCCAGTTATATATACGTACACACGTACACACGTACACACACACACACACACAGATTGTCTGGTTCTGAAGCATGGTGTAAATGACATCATGACCCACTGGTCATGGAAAATAAAGCAGTGCATGTTCTCACAATCTACAGACCACCAGTTAGACACTACAGAATCTGTTGTGTGTTCTAGGGCAGTTCTTTCTCCAACACGGTCCAGAGACAGCAAAGGTTGGATACATACGCTATTTATTTTATGTGTATGAGTGTCTGGCCTGCATGGACGTCTGCACAGCCTGTCATGAAGTGCTCGTGAAGGCCTGAAGGCCGTAAGAGGGCACTGGATCTGGGACTGAGTTATAGATAACTGTTATAGACATATTATATACATAATCCATTATGGAGATGCTAGGAACTGAATGTGGATTCTCTGGAAGAACAATCAGTGCTCTGAACTGCTGAGCCATCTCAACAGACTCTAAAGGATTTCTTAATAAAATAAAATGACATGTCTTCACTGGTTTTATTCTAGCAAAAGAAAATGACTCGTGACTCGTAAGAATCCAGATCAAGCTTGCCTGACTAGAAACAGATGCTGCTATGCTTTAAGAATTTGCTATTTTTTTCCAAATTCTCTTACATGACACTTTACAATAGTACTCTTTAATAATGGTAAAAATCCATCAGGAAAACAGAACGAAGATAAAATGACAGTTTTGACACTTAAAAAAACCATTAGATTTTATCAAAAATTTACCCAAATAACTATCCAGTAGTATTTAAATAGATGATTTCTTTATATAAAGCAAAGCCCCTAACACAGTAGAGTTACACAGTGCCTTGGCTAACATCAATTTGATGCTTTACAATTTCAGTGTGTTGTTAACAAATTTTCAAACTCAAGCAAGTTTAGATATGTCCTCATATTGAATTCCTTCAACTCTGCGTCCTTTCAAAGGTCCCGTTTCAATGACTATCGTGGCTGAAAAAGTCTTCTCGTTGATGGATTCGAGGGTGCCTTCATTTCCTCTGTAGCCTCCATTTAAAACTAGAACTCTTTTCCCTGGGGCTGGAATGACTGTCTCTAAATGAGTCTGGTCTAGTTTCAGCCTGTCTCCAGAGTCACTCATCTTTACCACAGCTGTGTACCTGTCAATCATTTCCTTAACAACCCCTTTTCTCTTGTGATATTTCTCCCCAAGCTTCTTTGTTATAATTTTCACAATAATCCCAGGCTGTAACCAGGAGTCTGTCCGGGCAGTCCTTTTCTTTTCCTCTTCAATCTCCATGATCTCATCCAGGGCGGACTTCTTCTTCTTCTTTGTAGGCTGAGCCGAGCTCTGTGAAGACTCCTTTCGCTTTCCAGAGGCTGCACTCCCCAGCATCTTCAGTGCACTTGGTCCCAAAGAGCTTGGCTTGGATGTTGTTGCTCCCGCTGAGCTACCCGCTCCTTTATTCAGATTGAATGTAACTTTTTCTTCATCATTTTCTCGGCTTAATTCTGTAAAAACAGGTGTCTCTTGCTCTTTCCCTTCCAAGCCTCTTCTCACCTGCTCCTCAATGAATTTGGCAGTTTTTTCTTCATCGTCAAGATCTTGCTTCTTCTTTTTTTCTAATTCCAGTTGCCGACGGATAGTTTCTGGGTCTCTGTCTATGTACTGAATGTACCAGCCTTTTGGTGTCTCATCCACTTTACACAAGCCTTAAAAACAAAATATCAAAACGACAGCGTGACTGTACAGCTCCAGAGTAAACTACAAATGTAAAGCATCCCACCTCTGCTCGCTCGCTCGCTCACTCACTCACTCACTCACTCACTCACTCACTCACTCAGTGACTCAACAATATCCTGGACACAACGACCCGAGACAGGAGTTTTCACTCCCGTGCTCGCAGAGCTGCACTGAGTAACAGTTAAGGAGACACACATAAGGAAGTACTGTAGGAACAACTGATCAACTACACCAGAGCCCTTGCTGTTCAATAAATAGTAAATAATTGGTTAGAATGACATAACACACCAAATAAGCAAAATACTGACACCAAGATCCTGCCTTCCCAATTTCTCATCATATAAAGATTAGAAATGAGAGAAGAGCAAACTTGAGCACTAATCTCAAGAGAGAATGAGAAGCATTTCTTAATGGACTATTACGCTGAGTGGTGGTGGTTCATGCTATACCTTAACACTTAGGAGGCTGAAGCAGGAGGACATCCATGAGTTCCAGGCCAACTTGGGATACATATTGAGTTCTAGAGTAGTTTGGAGTTCAGTGTGAGCTATTGTCTCAACAAATGGAGGAAAAACAAAGGAAGAAAAGATGGATATGAAGAAAAAGAGTAAAAGTTATTAGCAGTAATAACTTTTTAAAATAACTTTCTAAAATAATTTTATTACTTTTTTTGTGTATGTGTGGTATACATGTTTATGTGTGGTACGATGTGTATATGTGTCTGATGTACACATGTGTTTGTGTAGAGCTTAGACATTTTCAGGAATTTGAAAAGTGTGCCCTAAAGACCAATTTCAGGCCATCAGACTACTAACAGTTCTTTTTGTTTTGTTTTGTTTGTTTGTTTTTGTTTTTTTGAGACAGGGTTTCTCTGTGTAGCTCTGGCTGTCCTGGAACTCACTCTGTAGACCAGGCTGGCCTCGAACTCAGAAATCTGCCTGCCTCTGCTTCCCAAGTTATGGATTAAAGGTGTGCGCCACCACCGCCTGGTCAATACTAATAGTTCTTAAACCACCTGAAATAAATCCCAGAGTCCATGTGCTGAGAGCTTGGTCTCCAGGCACTGTAATATGACTGGATCTGGAGGCCCTGACTCCATCAGTCCATTCATGGACTCTTCATCTGAAAGCACTATTGGGAGGTGGCAGAGACTAACAGGTAGGTCCTGGGAGGAGGGAGCAAGCCCCCCTTTGTACCATGTTCTGGAAGAGCACATCTCACTGGGCCATGTTTTAGAAGGGCATTTCTCACTGGGACATGCTCTGGAAGGGAACATCTCACCCCAAGCCCCTGGCCCCTGCTTTGCCTCATCTCATGGTTTCGCTCCATCATGTGCTCCAGGCATGATGTTTTCCCTCACTACGGTCTAGAAGCACAGAAGCCAAGTCACTGTGTGTTGAATTCTCAGTTAAAATAGATCATTCTCAGGTGTTTTGTCACTGGATGAAAAGTGCCTAATAGAGAATACAGTGCATTGTCAAATGAAGTCCTCTCGATGGCCACTGTGGCTCCAAAGCCTGTAAGCCAGCACCCAGGAAGTAGAGGCAGGAGGGTGGTAGGTTCCAGTGCAGCCTGGGCTATATAAGACCCAGCTTACGGAACAAAACGATCAAAGTGGCATATAGTAAGCTCACCTGTAGGACTATATGGCCTCCTGCCTTTCTGATTGCCCTACATATCCTCATTCTGTAGTCAGACAGAAACTGAAAATGGCATCTCCCCAAGAGTTTGAGTCACAGATCACCAGTCCTCGTCCGCTCTCCTTACCCTCTCTACCGAGCCACTTGGTAAAGTCGGTCAGCGTTTCCCACTGAGTGGCATTCATGTGGATGTGCTCTCGGTGGCTGATGTATTCATTGTAGACAATGTTGTTGTGGACTCTCTTAGTGCCTGAAAACAAAATATGACACACTGTTGGGCCTAAAAAACCTACACAATTATGAAATTATTATTTCCAAAATATTTAAGATGGTTACCAAAGCGTCTCCTCAGAAGTTCCAGAAAGTCATTTCGGAATTCCCTAGTGAAGAAAGAAAGAGAGAGAGTCATTAAGGTACTTGCTATAAATATAATGTGCCATCTTTTGGAAGTTCGAGCAATCACAAACTTAAGTGACCAATTGTCTCACCAATCACCTATATCATGTGCTACAAACCTTTAAAGTGCACAGAGAAAGATCTGCAAAGACTGGCTTTCAGAGGAAAGCCTGGAGTTGAGATGCTTGGCCTTAATAAAGCTAGCACATGTCCTTAGAGAGGATCTATCCCAGGGTCCCTGTGCTGATGACTCCAGTAAAATAATACCACTCTGTCCAGGTGGGCAAAAGACACATCTTAACCTAAGCAGTTCCAATAAGTTAACTAAAAAGAGAAGTAAGAAGACATCATAAACAGATTTGAGGGCATTGCCAGAGGTGATTTTAATATGGACAGTGAAATATAATCCAAAGGTCAAAATGGAAGGTCACTGCCAGTTAACAGTCATGAACACAGGGTGTGTTTGAGACATGACACTTAACCTGCTGAGGCTGAAATATGAGAAGGGAACAATGAGGTTGTATAGAGGAAGAACTGCACGAGGGAGGTGTGCCTGGAAGATGAGGGCTAGCCAACGTTCTGAAGCATCTTGAATGTCTGTCATGTTATATATATATATACACACACACACACACACACATATATATATGTGTATACACACACACACACACACACACACACACACACACACACACACAGTTTTCTGCAGACACTAGGAAAACATTCAAACTTAGTTTGAAAATTAATAAATTAAAATCTGTAATTTGAAAGAAGACCATGTATTATCCCATCCTAAAGAAAAATAGAGGGGCTGGGCAGTGGTGGCGCACACCTTTAACCCCAGCACTTGGGAGGCAGAGGCAGGCAGATTTCTGAGTTCGAGGCCAGCCTGGTCTACAGAGTGAGTTCCAGGACAGCCAGGGCTACACAGAGAAACCCTGTCTCGAAGAAACCAAAAAGAAAAAGAAAAAAGAAAAAAAGAAAAATAGAGGGGCTAAAGATACCGTTTCCATGGTTTAGCCAATAAGAGCAGTGACTACTCCTTGTGAGGAACCAGGTTTGATTCCCAGCAACCACATGGCTTCTCACAAGTGTCTTTGACTGCAGTACCAGGGGATTCAACATTCTCTTTTAGTCTCCATACAGGCAAAACACATATACACATAAAATAAGTAAATAAAACAATGAAATCATAATATTTGCAAGAAAAAAATAGAAACAAAAATCGTGATGTTAAGAAAAGTCAGATCATAAAGACAAATGTTTTCTCTCATATGTGAAACCTAGATTTGAAGTTGTGTGTGTGTGTGTGTGTGTGTGTGTGTGTGTGTGAGTGTGAGAGAGAGAGAGAGAGAGAGAGAGAGAGAGACAGAGACAGAGACAGAGAGAGAGAGACAGAGAGGAGAAGCACAAGAAGGGAGAGGAAAAGGAGGCTAACAGAATACATGTGACATGACAACAAAAGAGTAGATTACTTGGGGGTGGGGAGGGAGGAAACAAGCAGTACAGAAGGGAGGGATGGAGGGAAGGAGGGCAGGCCAGTAGGGAATTATCAATTCTGAGTAGAATAACACATTTCTTGAGATTAAAAGCAATGGAAGAAAATGGGCTTCATGGCAGACATCTGTCATACCAGCACTAAGGAGGCTCGTACAAGAGGACTAACCTGAATCTGAGACCAGCCTGTACTATATGTTGAGTACCAAGTCAGCCACGACTACCTAAGACCCTGCTTTAAAACACAAATGAATAATATTTTCCAAATGGAAGGTAAACCCACCAGCAGCTTAGCATCCAAAGCAAGGTCACGGGTAGTGGGTGATCTCAAGCCATCCAACAAGAAATATACTCTGTAATACCATGTCAACAACTGGAAAACTATGACGAGCTTTGTCTAGACCGTCCCCAGGGAGCAGTAAAACTTGCTGGCTGTATTACACCCCAGCCTTCAATGTTTCCTTACTAACACTGTGATGGGGTGAAGGTTACAGATGAATTGCTGCCCCTGTACTCACAGCTGCTATGAGGAAAGCACCCATATAGCTGAGCTGGGAGCTCAGCTGTTCTCACACAGAAGCTACCATTATTCCTAGCTGGGCATCATGCTCTCAGAATGAAAGTAAGACTGTCCTGCTAGCATAAAAACAAGCAATGCACTGCCAATGACAGGATTGAACTTCCGAGTCACAACTAGAAATGTAGCAAGTGGGACCTGCCAGCTCAAGGTACCTCTCCACCCAAGAGCTGTTCTGACAACATCTGTGCTGCTATTGATGAACACAATCAGATGACACTGTACAATAACTGAGGTCACTATTACAAAGGAAGGTTTTTGTAACTCACTCACTCACTCACTCAATACTTTTCAAAAGACCAAGATGAATTCATTACAAGACCTTTTGGGTGTACAAGATCCACCCAAATTGTAGACTATTGGATTTTAATTAAACATACACACTCATTGTCCTGGTTTCAGACTCAGTGTTATAACTACCCCAAGAACCTTGTGCACACGACCTTAGTGCTGTGTCTTTGGAAAGATCATTTGAGTGCTTTCCTCATCTGACAAACCATCTATGCTGAGGCTAAATTTCGTTTATATTCTCCAATTAAACAAGATTTTGTAACAGACTAAATGTGCAAAGAAAGGTGAGAATCCAGTTACCTTTTAAGTGAGATGCTGAAGACATTTGTAAAAAAATGTAAAATATATGTTTTTGTATTTGAAATATAGTATGTTGCTTTGGTTTAGTTTTTCTATTAAAAATCTCAGCCACGTATGGTAGAACACATCTATAATCCCAGCATTTGTAAGACTGAAGCAAGAAGATTTTAAGTTCAACACTATCCTTGGCTGCACAGTAAGACCCTATCTTAAGTCAAGAAAAGAGAAGAGAGTTGTGGGGGAGTCTGGAGAGATGGCCCAGCTGTTAAGAGTACTGACTGCTCTTCCAGAGGTCCTGAGTTCAATTCCCAGCAATCACATGGTGGCTCACAACCATCTGTAATGGAATCTGATCGCTTCTTCTGGTGTGTTTGAAGACAGCTACAGTGTATAGTCTAGCTACTGGCTTGTCCCAGGGATCCACTGTCTCTGTTCCTCAGCACTGGGATTGAGGGTTAATCATTATACCTGTTTGTTTGGCTGTTCTGTGAATGCTGGGGACTGGAACTCTAGTCCTCAAATGGGGTTGGCAAGCACTTTATTTGAGGAGTCTTCTCCCAAATCCCCATTTTATTTGAACATGGGCTAAGTATTCTGGTATTTTTAAATGAACTAACACATAATATTTGTAACTTTTTCAGATTTAATTTCAAATGTTGACACATATATAACAAAAGCCCTTGGTATCTTCAGTCACAATTATAAAGTGGTCTTCAGAAAAGATCTAGAGGTTTGTAAAAAAAAAGACTAATATTTCTAATAAGTATCAGAAAAGCTTTATTAGAACTAGACAAGCGCCTCAGCCCTTTAAAAGTATTAAGTCACTTTCAGTGCCATCAAAGCCATGATGCACCTAAAACACAGGAAACTCAGAATGCTCATCCCTAGGTGCCACCCCAAAGCCCCTAGATGGGAAAGCTTTGAGGCCAGGCAGAGCTGAAGTCAAAGGCAGGAAAACGGTTCTAAGATACGCTGCTAACAATGTCAAACTATAGTTAATTTCAAAAGAAGATAAAGACCGGGCACAATGATGAGACTACAGCTGTCTAAACACACAAGGGACAACGATCTACAATATATACAGTATGAAGCACTTCTATTACATGCCCACTGAGTAACCTCACGAGGTAAGGATGTCTTTGAATTACTTACTCTGAAAAATAATCCATAAACTGCTGTGGATTTTCTGAAGCCAGCAACAGTTGTCTCTGATGAGATTCAGACATACAGTGACACTTAAAGCCATTCTACAAAATATGTAAAGAAGGTAATTAAATTCTTATCTACAGTATCACAACACCCCCATGATAGTCGATTAAGCCCTGAAAATGGGTTAATGACAAATTCTTTTCTTTTTTAAGTTTTAAAATTATGTGTGGGTGTTTTGTGCGCATGTGTGCCTGTGTACCATCATGTGCAGTATCTAAAGGGGACAGGCTGCTATCGGGCTGGATTCACTGGAACTGAAGACAGTGACAGACAGTA
>JANHMN010000006.1:44909177-44941677 GCA_030674055.1 Rhabdomys pumilio
GTGAGGGCCAGACCAGCCAAAGCTACCTACTGAGACACTGTCTCCAAAACAAAATAAAAATAAAGAAGTGTGTAGCAGATAATGTACAGGAATTTTTATTAGGTTTGTTATATTGGTGGCATTTTCACATAAATTGAAATGATAATACGATTACTTGTTATGTTGATCACACAATTAAGTTTTCAAGGGTGAAGGTACACTGACATTTATAAATTTATGTAATTTAATATGTTTCAGACAATAAGCAAATATGAAAAAACACTTAGAGGTAACTCCTAGGTGCGATGGACTGCAAGCCTGCACCTTTGGAAATCCATATATTGAATGTCTAGAATAGCAGTAGCAAGTGGGGATTTGGGGCATTACGTCATGGGTGGGGGTTCCCTTGCCTTAAAAAAAAAAAAAAAAACATCAAACTCAGTGACAACCTTGCAGGTACCTACAACTATTACCTCCACTTTACTTACCAGTATTGTCCAAGTCCATATCACTATTAAACGGAGCAACTTGAGTTCCTAATCTTGACTGACCCCACCAGGTAAGTCTAAAAGTAAAACCTCAGTGCCATACGGAGCCTAGCAATTCTAGGTGTTCAGTGAGTGCTTGTCTGGGATCACTTCTTGAGGAGCTGGAGGGCGGCATGTAGGGCAGTGAGAACACAGACCTTATGCGCCGGGCTGGGGAAGACTGCGCGGCCACTCTGAGCCACTTACCTCGTCGCGGCATTGCTTTTGGCACATCTGGCAGTACCAGCGAAGCTTCTGGAGCCCTTTGGACTTAATCCTATTGGCGATGGCCTTGGGGCTCAGAAAATCCGACTTGCCCATGGCGACCCTGAGCGCTACAACCGCGAAGCCGTCGGAAGCGGAACTGGATCCGCTCGCGGACAGGCGGGACCAAAACTGACAGCAGGAAGTGGGTGGGGCCAGGGAACTCGCGGCTTCCGAGCTCACGAGATTTAGCGAGACTGAGGACGCTAGCCGAGCGGGTTGGTGTGCCCTGAGCTCCCGCGCACGCGCAGTGAACGCCGTCTGCCCGACCTTCAAGGTTCCACCATGTTCTCGAGGGCGAGTATTGTCGGGCTGTCGGCCTGCGCCGTGCAGCCGCAATGGTAGGACTACATCGGGAGGGGTGCGGGAGCTCCGGCTTACTGCAAGGCAGGAGGGATGGGGCTGCAGGCGGAGGAAGGCCCCAGCTCTTGCAGGTCCGGGTCGCTCGGACCGCGGGAATGTCTGCAGAGCTGGAAGGGAGCTCGGGCTTACTGCAAGGCAGGAGGGATGGGGCTGCAGGCGGAGGAAGGACCCAGTTCTTACAGGTCCCGGTCGCTCGGACCGCGGGAATGTCTGCAGAGCTGGAAGGTTGCGTGCCAGTCCCCGGGCTGGGGTTAAAGGGAACAAGGTCACGGCCTGATCCCCTGAGACCAGAACGGCCATCCGGGACCTCAGGACCCAGACGGGAGTTGAATTGAGCGTTGGAGTCATCTGGGTTTCGATCGACTCCGTACTTCCGCTCCGTATCCGGGAGCGCAGCTTGCAAAGTCTTTAGAAAGGCCCTGAAGGTGAAGGGGAGACCCGACCGAAAGCCTAGGGAACGTTAAGTTGTAACTTTTGTCTTTGACGCCCTGTGAAACACTACACTGGGCAGCGGCATGACCCTTTGAGGTGTGATCGCTCGCTTGAACTCTTGAGTCAGGCACTCACTGCGTATCCACCCGGCTCTTTGGTGGGCACTGGAGAATCGAAGGAACTCAAAATCAGCCCCCTCCTGAACTTGCTAGTCGCCTTGGTGCTGAAGGGGCTTAAAAGAATCTGCCGATGAGGAAGAGAAAGACATTGCCATTGTCATCACGCCCTCATGTTGAAGTAAAATCCCTGCAAGGTCATAAAACTGTCCCAAGGTCCCTCGGTAGGAGAAGGAGGCCTGAATAAAAGTTACATTTGTTTACCACCACGTGATAAAGTGATGCCACAAGGTTTGACGACTTTAAATACTAATTCTCTGTGCAAAATAAAATAAAATTGTGTATTAGAAAGCCTAAGGATGGACAGGTAAAATGTGGCTTGTGGGTGACATTGTATAATAACATGAACTACTTTGAAGCTAAGACGGCTAGAAGCACTGGTACTAAGGAGATTATTAACTGGACAGTGTTTGAGCGGTTCCTTGGTTTTTTGGTATGGAGGACTGTTAGGAGCTCCAGCACTAAACTAGGATTTTGTAACCTAGTTTAGGGAACTGCCAAGAATTAGTTGAAATAGTTATTTCATTAAGCAAAGATTTTATAGCCATATGCTAAGACTCCAAAGTAGTGAAGAAATTAAATACTGAATATGGTATGAACTATGTACATGAAGAATGTTGGCCGGATGGTGGTGGTGGTGTACACCTTTGATCCCAGCCCTCAGGAGGCAGAGGCAGGTGGATCTCTTGAGTTCTAGGACAGGCCGGTCTACAAAGGGAGTTATAGAGAAGCACTGTGTATGTGTGTGCGTGCGCATGCGTTTATGCGGGCACGCATGTTGGTGTGTTGGCCTATTGTTAGATTAACCTTGAAAGTCAGGCTGGGTTACTCATATGGAAGTCAATAGCAGTTGAATTCTCGGTTGTGACCCAGACAGCAGGTAGACATTGGTGGAGTACCTCTCCTACACAATTGGCATCACTTAGATGTTACGATGTGAAGGTTCTTTGAGCTTCTGGGAAAGTTGTTGGCATCCAGTGGCGCTCAGCAAACATCGTCTCTTTCCAGTGTTTGTATATACAATGTGTTAAAAGACTATTTTCTTGTCAGGTGTAATGAGGCCATTGTCAGAATTTGGTAAACCAAACGTTTTCTTGAGAGTTAGCTAATGCTAGGTGTTTTCCACTATGCAGTGACACACACTCCCAGCATTCCTTCCAGACTGCTGATTTGTTCAAAGGCATTGACTCCAGCTCCTTCCTATACCGACTTGAAGTCTTCAACTAACACTGTACTGAAACTTATCCACGGTCCACTTCTCCATCGGCATGTTTAGTGTTGCCAGGTTTCTATGCTAGCATCCAGAGGACATGATGCAGTAGCTGACCCTTTATCTTCTCAGTGCAGAGTTCTTCTCAGTGTGAAATTCATTAGACAAAATATCCCTAAAGGCTCAAAAGGTGGTCCGAGAGGTACAAGCTTGACATCCTGAATCTGGTTCCCTAGCTCCCTAGATGCCCAATTAAGAGAGCCAACTCCCAAAAGTTGTCCTTTGACCTCTACCCTTGAGACTCAATATGCCATATACACCCCCCCCCCCCCCCACACACACACACACACACACACACACACAATATTTTTAAGCAGTCAGGTACCTCATGGCCATTAACTGAATTGTTCTTTAAAGTTGTGGTATAGGCAGTTGTCTTGAGCTAATGGAAAGAGAACCATAAAGCACTTGAAAGCTTATGAAATGGTCATATGTCCAGAGTTAGAGGACACTTTCTTACCATACCACAAACCTGGAATGTAAAGACAAAAGCATTGCATCCACTCAAATACGGCGTGCGATTCAGACTCATCCACACAGTAGTCCATTGTGAGGAGCTTCTGTAAGTTCAGGTGAAGCATGTGCCTAGAACCAGACTTTGTAGCTACATCTGTAGCCTTGGGATAGTATCATTGAGGAAAGAAGCAAAAAAAAAAAGCTCAAATTGGTGTTACTTTTGTTGTGCATGCTGAAATAGTTTGTCATATATTCCAACTTTGATCTTTTCTATATTTTTACAACCAAACCTAGTATTTTCTATATAGTCTATTTCTTATTTAATTTTCTTTCTCTGTTTTCTGGCTATGTAGTATCCGTATCAAACTATGTAAGTCAGAAGGTTCTTTTTGTTTGTTCGTCTATTTTGTGGTTTGCTTTTTAATCTATTCTAGTGCTGGAGACTCACCCAGGGCCTTGAACATGATGTACAAATGCTGTACCACAGGGTTGCATGTCCCAATTTATAAGTCGAGAGATTGACTCTTTAAAACAACTATTTTCGTTATAACTTATATTATTCTTAAAATTAGAAAGGCCCAACAGCAATACTAGACACAAAGCATACATCATTCTCCAATCTGGATTTGAAAATTATAATTAAGAGACAAACACATTTTCCAATGTAGTTTTAGATGTTTATGATGTTGAACATAAAGTATGGAGAGTTTATATTCCTGCTCACCACACAGAGCCATTTCCCCATGTGCCTCATATCATATGTTATAGTGATATGATATAGTTCGTTAAGGTTCACTCATTTTGTGAGTTTTATGCTTTTATGTGTTTTAGAGCCATCATGATGGCTCAGAGGGTAAAGGCACTTGCTACCAAGTCTGACCTGAGCTTGATCCCCAGAACTCTGGCGGTAGGATGGAGAGTTCCAGCTCTTCATGAGTTGTCCTCTTGACATTGACATGTGCCTTGTCATCTCACACGGCTTATATACAAGAATGTTTCTGGTTTTGTTTTTAAAGAGGTTTAGAAGCTGAAGAGACGGCTTGGGGGCTAAAAGAACGACCTGTTCTTCCCAAGGACCTGGGTTCAATTTCCCGATAACATGATGTCTCGAAGCCGTGTGTAACTGCAGTCCCAGAGGCTCTGATGTCCTCTGTTAACCTCTGCAAGGGCTGCACAGACAGGATACACAGACAACTTACAGGCAAAACTCTTATCCAGCTAAACATGAATTTGAAAACATTTTTGAAGAGTTTTATGTATTATGTATAAGTCTATTATCAAGAGCTACGTTTTGCAAAGTTTTTAATTTTATAAAATCAGCTTAATTTTTTTTCTACTGTGGTTTTTGTCTTCCAGTTTTTGATCTGTGATCACTTGGTTACAGAAGTAGGATCATTGTTTAAATGAACATTTTGTGTGTGGAAATCTGAATACCCAGGCTCCTTGTCCACTAAACCAGTCTTAACTACTATAACTTTCTAAAAGTCTGAAGTCAGAGCTTCAGCTCCTTTCTTCTTCATAATCATTGATGACTGTAGCTCATTTGCATTCACATGTAAACTTTAAGATAGTTTATTCATGTCCACAGTAGCTTGTGGTTGGGATTGTGTTGAATGATATATCAAGTTGAAGAGAATTGGGTTTTGGCATGTTGTTTTTGTAGCCATGGGTTTTCATTTAGCTGTGAAGTCTTTATTCATGAAATCTTCATTTGTTTAAAAATTTAATTTCATTCCTCAGTATTTTGGCTTCCTTCGTGCAGGCCTTATATGCATACCTCCTTCCATTTTGAGTGCCTTTTTGGAAAATATACATAAAATTTATTTCTTAGCTTCTTAATTGTCTTCTTAACTTTATACTGGAACTGTCTGTACTGGTATGATTCCCATCCTCGTTTGTGACTTTACATCTGAAGATTGAGCACATTATTCCACTTCATGTGTGGGACTTGAACTCCAAGGAAGGGTTTCGTATCTAAAAAGGGGCTTGAAACTAAACCCTGTGGCTGCTGAGGGTATTTATAAAAGCAATTAGCTTTTACATACACTAATGTCCTGTCCTGCGGCCTCGCTAAAATGACTTATTATTTCTGGGTGTGTATATGGTGTGTACTAACTCTATGTTAGGGCTGATTCTAGAGGAGGACAGCAGGCATCCTGATTGCCTTAAAACAGGTTCTTTCACTGAACCTGGAGCTGGCTGGTGTCCTGCAAGCCCTAGTGATCCTCCTGTTCACTCCGCCCACCTGGTCTGTTGTGTAAGTACTAGGGATTCGAACTCAGGTCCTTACTCTTTGTTGTTACTGCATGCATATATATGTATTTGTATATATAAGTGTTGAAGGTCTAAAGAGAAAGACTTCCCCTACAGAAGTGTTGCGCGCGCGCGCACACACACACACACACACACACACACACACACACACACTGCTGCTGCTGCTGGGGAAAGTTTTTCCAATACAAGTGTAACAGCTTGACTCCTCCAGGAGAAGGTTTCCCCAGTGAAATTGCTACATCATTGCTTCAAAAGGTATTCTGGCAGTCAAAAAGCCAAGGAATACACAAAAGTTACACTGCCTGCCCCTAGAGGCGTTGCAGGTGTGGTTGCTGTGTCACACGTGCGTCAGTAGGTGGCTGAGAGGAGAGAGGCTATGTCTACGCTCAGTGTTCTGACCTATGGACATCTGAATGATTAGTAGCCTAACATTCTCTGAAAAGGCAAACCTGAGCCTACCACTAGTCTGGCGCCAGAGGGCCTGGACATGGAACCAGCCTGAGACAATGATCAGTCCAGTGCCAGGGGAACCTGGACAGGCTCTAAGGATGGGAAGCAAGCTGGAGACTAGAAGGGCCCCCTAGACAGATGGGCACTTGGGTGGACCGGTAGAGGAGTGAACCTGAAAGGACCACCAGACAAGGGCCGTGGGGCCTGGAAAGGGAGCTAGCCTGAGATGAACACTCGTCTGGCATCCCCCAGACTGGTGGGAGGAGGGGCACACTATGCTTGAGATGACTCCTGTCTGGTGCCATAATGCACAAACAGCAGAGAACTCTTGAGATCACTCCTGAAAAGACCCCAGACATTCAAGAGACCCAGGGAGGCACTAAGAGGAGCACATAAGTGGTGGAGAAATGGAAGAGAAAGAAACAGAAGGATACAGACACAGTGCAGAGAGGCAGAGTTAGAGACTTGAAGGTCGTTAGGAAGAGCCTGATGGGAGTAGGTGGCTGTGTCACCTGGGACCATGATGGGCTTCTGGCCTGTGCTGATGTGCACCCAGATGTGTCCTTGCAGGTGTCTGTTAGCACCAAAGGTCAGGTGGATGTCCCTGGTCTGGGCTACCACTGAAGACATGGTAATGTCTGAGGGCTATACAGAACTGACCCCACCTCTCACCTGGGCATGTGGGGAGAGCGGGCTCTAGAGGCAAGAGAGCAGGAGAGCTGACACTGCCCTTAGCCAGCTGAAGTCCTGAGAGTTTCTGGTTAGCCTTGTCCACCCAAGGATGAGAACATGAGCGAGTGGCCCTACCACTCAACTCCTTGTAGTGGCATGGATGAGTGATACTCTCCTTGCTCCTCATCCCTCACCACCTGCTACAGGCAGGAGGCCTGGCCTGGGCAGAGTAGGAGAGCTGGCCCTGCCTCTTATCTACCATGTGGTAGTGTTCCTTACCTTTGCCCCTTGCCACCTATGGTGGGAGAGCTAGCCCTGGGGTCATGAAAGCAGGAGAGCTATTTCTGCCATCCGCCTGCTACAGCACAAGAGAGCAGGCCCTGTACCTTGCCTAGGTTGAATAGTGGCACAGATGGGAGAGAGGTGCCCTATGATTCCTTGCCATCTATGGCAGATGGGAAAGCTGGCCCCTGGATTATGAGAGTGGGAGAGCTAGCCTTGGTTGCAGTGGTGGTGGTGAGCCAGCCTCAAGGGCATGAGCATGATGGGCTGACTCTGATACCTCTCAGGCCCACATGCATGGCTTTCAGCTGGTCTGCCCCAACATACCCCATCAGTGAACTTGCTGGAGTGCATGAAGGGCTGGTCGGTCCTCCAGATCCAAAACGACAGGATCTCTATGGCACAGGACGACTGGAAATCTGAGAGGAGTCCAGTGAGGTTCTAGTGTTGATAGAGTAGCAGAAACCAGGGGCCTCATTAGACCATGAGTCGTTGCAGTGAACATTTGCAAGCAAAGAAGTATAGACAAAAGGGTTTACAGTAATGTGGCACACACCGGTACATTACAGCTTCCATGAGATTTTTTTTCCTGACCCGGGGAAGGGAGTTGCAGGGGTGGAGGGACGGTAAAGGGGGAGGGGAAATGAGTGGGATTGGGTGTACGATGTGATGTTCACAAAGAACTAATACAAAGTTTAAAAAATCTTTTTAAAAAAGTCACACCACACAACAAACCTCACACAAGAGATTTGCTGGAAGGGAAAAGCCCAGGAGAGTGGCTGCCTCTGCTAGAGTAAGGAGCAACAACTGAACACAAGACAGACTTGATAGAGTTTCTTGGGGGGACGGTTGGAGCTTTTCAGGGTGAGGATTGGTGGGATTCTGTTTCTTGGCCCTGGTCTTGGGCTTGGAGTCGAGTCAAGGTCAGGGTATTCTTTCCCTGGCCCTTTTACCCTACAGTATATACAGACATATTCCTAAATATAACTTGACTTTATATATTGTTGTTTGTCTGTATATTTTCAGGGCTGACCATTTGGCACTGGATAACCAGTTGATGTGTTCTTCCCTGGGGCTCCTCTCGTTCTCCCAGCTCCACTCAGTCACCTACAGTTCTTTGGGTAGGGTTGAAGGTTTGTGGATCAGGTCCTTATTCTTACATAGCAATTTCTCTTACCACTGAGCCATCTCGCTGGCCACAAAGGCTGCTTTCCCACTCCACAATCTTTGGGAATTTCTAAACAGACAGTTGTGCCATCTATGGAGATGAGTTTTCTTTTCGGTTCTTTTCTTAACTTGCTGCCTTAGCTGTGACGTAGGTACTTGTTAGGTTGTTTCCAGATTTGGGGGGAAAGCTTCTAGTTCCTCACCATAAAGCATAGGTTTTGCTTAAAGAAGTTTTCTGCCCTGGCTTTCAGAGGCTTTGTTGTGAATTGGTGTTAGATTCTGTTTGATGATTCTACATCTGATGGTGTTTTCTCTTTGGCTTGTTAGTATGATGGGCCTATATTATTTTTAAATAGTAAACAAGCATTATGTAGCTGAAATATGCCCTACCTGGTCATGGGGTAGAGTTTTTTAAAAATATTTTTGTGCCTGAGTTCATGAGAGGTGTTAGTTAGTGTCTGAGTTTTTATTTGTGCATTTATGTAGTACCATTGTTAATGCTTGCCTTGTAAAACCGGGACGCTTTCCTCTTTTACCTGCTGTTATTGCATGTGCTTTGCTTTAGTTGGTTTTAGTTTTTCCAATCAACTACTGATCTCTCCTGGTTTTCTAATTTGTTCCTAAACCCTCAGAACTGTTCTTGTGCCGGGCAGTGGTGGCGCACGCCTTTAATCCCAGCACTTGGGAGTCAGAGGCAGGCGGATTTCTGAGTTTGAGGCCAGCCTGGTCTACAGAGTGAGTGCCAGGACAGCCAAGGCTATACAGAAAAACCCTGTCTCGAAAAACAAACAAACAAAAAAAAAAAACAAAAAAACAAAAAACAGAACTGCTCTTGTTTACACCAGACATTCCCAGTCAGCCCCCTAGTCTTTATAACTATGTCTTACTCAAAAATCAGCTCTTCCAGAGAGCTTACCTTTCCTTCCAATCCATTTAAATTCTTACATAGAGCCCCTAGGGTCACCTTCCTCTTCTCCTTCCTCTTGAGAATGTGTTCATGTGTAGTCTCCTATTTGCTTTGCCTTCACCAAATGCCAAGGTCCATCCCATCCTCATTTCCTGCTGGGGACTGCCATCTGAAATCTAATTTGTGGGCTTATAAACATCTTTTCCTTAACTATCTCCTTTCTGATTGTTTCTGATTCTTATTGTATGATAGGGGTTTCACCTCTGGCACTGTAAACCTAGGAATAAGCTTTAGCAGGAAAGCTGCTACTACTGTCTTGCCAAATGGGTGTGGTATGCCTACCAAACTGCCTTCTAAATACTTACGTTTAGCCTACGGATGAGTGCCGCTGGCAGCTATGGTTAGAGCTAGCAGCAGAGATTCATACAGCTCCTGAAGGTGCTGAGAAGACATGACTGTAAGATGCTCGGCTCTAAATGGGATGTCTGTATCACTCCTTCCAAAGCTAAGGGATCATCACCAAAGGATAGAAAACTTGTTAGAGCCATCAGGTGGAGTGGAGTATTGTAGAACTTAGTTTTCTGGGGTTGCACTGCTGTGGCACTCTTTTGTGCACAGTTGTGATGCCTGTGATGATCAAGGAGCCCCTCCCTCCATGGGTGAGACTTTATTGGCAGTTAACTTGCCGAGTGGAAGGAGCTCACAGGCTCCGCCCCTTCTTGAGGATCTGTAGGGTGTTAAGGGTTGCTGAGGGAGGAAGAGACATTTTTTTCAGCGCTGCTGGCTCTGGTAAGTTGCTCTTGCTCCTGTAAATAGCCTCTTATTCCTACTCCAGTAAGGAACCCTAATTAAACTCATTGGTTCACCAGAAAAGGGGGTGGGAGGTGTAGGAAAAAAATACATGGAGTAGAAGGACGATAGATTGGGAACAGGAAGTGGGAGGAACGCAAGGATGATGGGACGTAACAGTGATGAAAATACATACATGTATGTAAATGTCATAATGAAACCTGTTGTTGTGTATAATTAATATATGCTAATAAAAGCGCCAAAAAGTCATGTTTGGAAAAAATTCTACCAGACGTGTAGGTTATGGCGGGGCCATGTAGTGTATAGCTTTGCATTGTGGTTCTCTCCACTCCTATAACGGTATAAGCTGTTATATTTTCCTAATACCTAATTTGAAAGAAAGAAAACACTTTATTGGAAACAAGAAGGCTTTATTGAGAATGGTCTAAATGGTCAGTGTGGACAGACACGTGTGACAGGAGCACCCCAAGCTGTAGCTGCTGGAACGCTGATGGCTGGTAGCCCACTCTTTACACTTGTTATTGGGGGGTTTTAGAAATGGTTTTACATAGTGTCCTAGAGGTGGGTTCTGTGGTAGCATTTTGATGCGTGTTTGTCATCCTTATTCACTGCTCATCACCTCTCTTGCTCCAAGTAACTACCATCATTTTGATGTTGTGTGTGTGTGTAAAAGTCCTAGGCCATCTATAAGAAAAACATTAAAGATATTAAACATTTAATATTCCAACTCACTGTCCCATGACTTTGTTTTACTGCTCCCAAACAAGACTTTGTCCTTCAGAAGTGTATTCTGAAGATGGCCTTGTGTCCTCTCCATAAAAACTAGCAGATTGGTTACTTTTTAGCATAGCTTTGACTCCCAATATTAGTAGCATGTATTAATCCAAAGATTGAAAAAAAAAATTTTTTTTCCTGTTTTGGTTTTTTAAGACAGGGTTTCTCTGTGTAGCCCTGACTGTCCTGGAACTTGCTTTGTAGACCAGGCTGGTTCCCAACTCAGGTAGATCTACCTGCCTCTTGCCTCCTAAGTGCTAGGATTAAAGACATGTGCTACCATGCCTGGTTAGAAGTAATGTTTAATAACATGCTATCTTTCCTCCTAGGATTGAGATCTCAATTTATGGAACATCTCCTCTTAAGTCCAATCATTCTTACTTTTCTGTATTAGCACTCTAATTTTAAAGAAGACAAATATTTGATTACATTTTCTAGAAATTGTTTTTGTGAATCTTGTCTGAAATAATGTTTGGAAGACATGATTTGTTCACTAGCCCCAAATGTAAAAACTTTAGGAAATATTTATTGAAATGAAAAATTGTCCTCTGATCTCCAAATTAAAATAAATACTTGAGGTCACGCCAGTGTGTAATAGGCTTGAGTGTAATTTTTGTTGTTGTTTTGTTGTGTTTTGTTTTGTTTTCAAGACAGGGTCTCACTGTATAGCTCTGGCTGTCCTGGAACTCACTCTGTAGACCAGGCTGACCTCGAACTCACAGAGATCCACCTGTGTCGACCTCTCAGTGCTGGGATAAATGGCATGGGTCACTGCCTGGCTTGGCTTGAGTATTCTTTTTAACTGCATCATAGGAGTGGGGTTGCATATCAGTCCTGAGTTTTAAGTGTCATTAGACAGCCTAATAAAGGGAAAGACTTCACTGCCTCGGAAGTAAAGTAAGCAGAGGTGTGGAATAGACATCCAGTGTTGGGGAAAGCTGTCTTGGGGGGGTCAGTGCTTTAGGGCTTGCTGTTCGTACTCGAAAGTAAATGTGCAAACATTTCTACTCACAGTCAGTCGATAGTCTGCCTATATAGTGTATTAAAGTAAGCCTTAACTGATGATTCTTGTAGCAAAGCTACTGTAGAACAAAAGAACTCAAGTATTTTTTAATTCTTTATCCTCAGGATCCAAGTTCGAAACATGGCAACTCTGAAAGATAGTAAGTATGTTGTCTCTCTCAATATGCAAATTAAGACAAGCTAAAGTTTGACAAATGCAAATAATTTTTAAATATATGCTAGTTGGGCAGGCAACATAGCATAGCAAATAAAGGTTTTAGCCACAAAGCTTAAGGAAGAACCCAGTGGAAAGAGCCAGCTCCTGCAAGGTGTCCTCTGATCTCCATATGCACCCTGTGGTATTCACCCACATGTGCACTCATGCAAAAATAACTGTGTATATATAATGTGTGTGCATGTACATACATATATACATGCTTATCTAATACACATATATGCCACGTTAGTCTTTTTAAGATTTGACTAGTTTACATTGTGTGTATTTTTTTTTGAAAGATCGTATGACACAGAAGAATGTTGGTCTTTATTGTCTGCAGAATAATGTAACTGGTAAATCTATACTATTTCAGTGTATTTATATTAAAACAACTAAAAATAGTGGTATGAAGTAAGTAGGTAAGGCCATTGTTGTCCCATTTAATATCATATGTGTATGTAATGTTCATTCCATGTCCTAAGTAGCCAGTCTTGCTCCTTGATGGCTACTGACTAGTTTGCGCATTTAGATTAGATAAGAGCCAGCCACTTGCCAAGGAAGGCTAAGTGCTAATTATTCTGCTGCCACTTTAGTGGGACCTCTGAATTCACAGATGACGATGTACTGGTGCCTCCTTTGTCTAACCTGACACTTTGATATTTTAGTTACCAGGAGACTGAAGTCCATCAAAAACATCCAGAAAATTACCAAGTCTATGAAGATGGTGGCAGCTGCCAAGTACGCCCGGGCTGAGCGGGAGCTGAAGCCAGCTCGAGTCTATGGAACAGGCTCCTTGGGTGAGTTAGGAAGAGTTCGCCTGCCACGCAGAGATGATATGCTCACAGTCATCTGTGCTGGGTAGTTTGTCTCCTTTCAAAAGACACACTTAGGGAGAAGGAATCCCAACTGAAGGATTATCCCTTAAGCTTGGCCTATGGGCATGTATGTGAGATCTTCTTGACTACTAAGTAGGCTGGGCCGTCCCTGTGCAGCAGACCTGAGCTGTATGTAAAGTGTGCAGAGCAGGCCTGTAAGCAGTGATCTTCCATGGCTTCTGTTTTAGCTCTTGCCTCCAGGTCCCTGCCATGGCTCCCTGTGTTGTGTTTTATAAAAGCACATCAGTGTTGGTGTGGTGGAAGGGAGTGCCTGGGCAGGCCCATGCAGAAGCATACCTCTGAGGAATCAAGCCGTGAGACGAACAGAACATTTGTTGGGGGGGTTGGGAGCGATAATAGAATAGATTAGAACAGAATAATGAGAGCAAATTCTTAGAAGTTACATGGCTGTTGCTAGGTAACTTGGGCAGAGGCTGGAGGAAATGCCAACACACACACACACACACACACACAAACACAAACAAATGGATGATGAACTGTTGCCTGGAAGTGTAAAGTAAAATAAAACCTTTCCTCCTTAAGTTAGTTAGTTCCTTTTGTATCAACAAAGAGCAAACTAGGATTCTCGGCCCAGCCTATCCTGCACACTCTACATGTACTCTTGCTTTCATGTATGTGAATTTGTATGCACATGTCATTTTTGCACACCTGAATCTGGGGACATGTTCACATGCGTGAACAAGAGCCCTCTGTGTTATGCCATAATGCCTGTGTATTAGTATTGTCTATGACTGTTAACTTTAAATAACCTAAAACCTTTCCTGAGTTATTACACTGACAGACTGGGAAATGGTATCCATCCTGTTTATAACTGTGGGCACTGTATTAGGATAGCAGGGTGGGGACAATGAGTGGGAAAGCATGCTGGTCAAATTATAACTCTCTGCAGTCTGTTCTTGATTGCTTTTCCTGCAGAGAAAAATTGTAAAAACATAGATTTTGTGTTTAGATGGTTTTGTAATGATTTATTTGTCTTAGAGATGAACAAAATTAAAGTGGTAGGAAATTTCCCATCTTAATTGTAATTACATTATCCAAATTCTTACAGTATCATGCTATCTTACACTGGATTAAGATGTGTCCTCTGGCCCCCTCAAAGAATCCTTAACTTGCAGATTTGAACGGGAAGAAGATCATAGCAGGTTAAGATTGGTGCCCATTGCTCAGTCCTTCACAGCCTTCTCACCCCAGGCTGCAGTGATTATCTCTGGGTACCTTCATTGTGTCTGTCCTGCAAATCTCTTTACAATTAGAATACAGTAGTCAGCGGCCCTCAAGCCTCTCCACAGTTCTGCTCCTGCTTCACCTCCCTGCCAGCACTGCTGCTGTCCTTTGCTATCTGCAGTTTCTAGTCACCTGCTCTGCAAGCCTCTCAAACCATCTTGCACTCCCACCCTCGTTATCGTTCCACATCACTTTCTATACTTTCTTTATTCCTCACACCATTATGATAGGGTTCTCGGTGTTTTCATCTTGAAGGAAAGAATTGAATGAATAGACAAAAATATAGACAACAGTTTATTTAGCACAGCACACTGTCCCGAGACTGGAGTGGGCTGCCCGTGAGGGCAGTAGAACAGTGGCTTTTCCATTGTGGAGTTTGAAGAAAAGTTTTTGAGGTAGGCAGCATATTTCATAAGTAAGAGCCAAGATGGAGTTATTAAGGGAAATTGAAGAAATCTCTGAAAGGGAGGGAGGTTGTAAGACTGAAATATCCTTTCAGGTATTCTCATAATCATCTACAACAGTCCACACTGTAAGCAACACTGCTGTGTAGCCAAGGGTTCTTGAAGATGCACCTTTTTATTAATGCATCTGTGGGGGGAATGCTCTGCTTTCAGTTAAGTATCTGTAAAAGGTCCCACAGGGGCCAGAAGGGGTCTCAAATCCCCTAGAACTGGAATTAGATAGTTGTGAGCTGCCTGATGCCATGGGGTCTAGGAACCAAACTCAGGTCCTCTGCAAAAGCAGTGGGAGCTCTTTACTATGAGCTAGCTTTCCAGCCTGGGCCTTTGTTTTTGATGTGACAAGAACAATCTTTCTCCAATCTCAACATCATTTAAGTATAAAGGGCATTCTGAGTCACAAGACAGACCCAAGAAGATCCAGTTACAGGCTGTTAGATGACCTTGTGTCTAACTCCTATGAGATTGCTCTGGGTCCATGTTTCTTTTTAGGACTGGTTGTTTATTTATGAACTGAGGCATTGTCATGGATGCTGGGCCAAGATTTGACAGTAGTATTTTAGACTGTACAAGTAGGGCTTGTGCTATCTTCAAGACTCTTCTCACTACTCCACCATTCAGTCTGTGATGTGGATAAGTGTATGCATACTTTGTGTGTGTAGAAGCCAGAGGAGGACAGCAGGTGTCTTCTTCAGCCACATGTCTACCTTGTTTCTTGAGACAGGCTCTTTCACTGAAGCTGGAACTCACAGCTTTGGCTTGTCTGGCTGGCCAGTGAGCTTGGGGTTGGGTAGCAGGATGGATCCATCCATTTGTCTGCATCCCAGCACTGGAGTACAGATGTGCACTAACATTTCTGGTGTTTTCATTGTTGCAGTCCTTACGCTTAAGTCCTCATGGCTGTGGGGCAACCACGTGCCAACTGGGCCGTCTCCTCCCCATCCCATGGGGTCTCGGGGGAGAGGGTTTTTAACCTAACAATCATAACTTGACCCATTATGTCCTTGTTTGTTTTATTATTTGAATGACTGCTAGAATAGAAACATCTTTCCTGCAGGCCTAACACCTAGGACAATAAACACTTGCTAAACATAGCAGGGAATGAGAGTTAAAAAAAAAATGGAGACAGAACTCTTGCTCTTCCAGAAGAACCTCTGATTTCTGAGGCCGCCCTCACACATATAGATGTACGTAGACACAAATACATACATGCACATAAATACCCAAAAAAAAAAAAAAAAAAAAAAGACAAGGAGTACCAACAGATTCAGAAGCATTAACTTCAACCGAAATTTTGCTTGTTTCCAAATTGAAGATACCATGATCTGTGTATGTAGACGCATGTACACGCATTAGAAGTGGATTGCCTTTTGTGATAAGTTCTCTTGCATTCCTCCATATCTTTTTTAGCATACACTTAATCCTGCAAAAGGACATTTTACATGAAGAAAAAAACAGAGCACAGACCTCAGATGAAATGGTTTCTTATTTTTAAAGTGTTTTATTTACAGCTAGTGAGCTGCCTCCCGGTGAAGGCTTGGGCACCTAAGTTGCATAAAATGTGTGCCATACTGGGCACTGAATGATCTGTACAGCATGGAACCCAGGGCCTTGCACTATGTCGTGAGCATTTGAACTACATACACCTTTGTCACCTACAGTTTGAACACTTCTTTCCTGGTTTGCTCAGTCAGAAACTGAAACTAACTTAATGTTCAGAAAGAAAATAGTTCTTTTCAAATATCTAGCTTATTTGTCTGAAAAGGGGAGTCACTTAATTGGTTTCCTTTCTTACTAATAAGGAATCCTTCCTCCATGTCTCTAACGATAAAATTCTTCACTAACTGTAGGAGAAACTGCCCGAGAGAACTGATGGGTTTTGTAACCTCCTAGCAGCTTCTGGGGTATTTGAGCTGAAGAGTGAGTCTTACTGCCAGACAATACCAGACAGTAAATGGACATTCATTTAAATATCTCAAAATTGGGTCAGGAGTTTATGCTGTGCAGTAATAAAATCTAAAATGCCCCTGATTATGCTCATCAGGAGCCACCTAAGAGACATGCAAAGTGGAAGTTAACTCATTCCCTTTTAAATTAGAAATTATCACTACATTTGCTATAAATTTTATTTCAATACTATTCTCATTTTGTTTTTTAGCTCTGTATGAAAAGGCTGATATTAAGGGACCCGAGGACAAGAAGAAGCACCTCATTATTGGTGTGTCCTCAGATCGAGGGCTTTGTGGTGCTATTCATTCCTCAGTGGCTAAACAGATGAAGAATGAAGTGGCTGCCCTCACAGCAGCTGGGAAAGAAGTTATGATTGTTGGAGTTGGTGAAAAAATCAAGGGCATACTTTATAGGTAAATGAGACATATTCCATGTTCAGAACAGTGGAAACATGACTGAATGGAATGCTCTTTGATAGAGAAAAGTTTTTCATGATATATTGGAGTGTATATATATTCTGTGTGTTGCTTTTACAGTGTGTGTGTGCATGTGTGTACACTTCCTCGATACCAGGAGTGGAAAACAATGAAGATTACCAGAGCTATTGGCTAAAAAAGAAATCCTTTGGGTTGTCACAGCCTAGAAATACCAGAAAGGAACATTAGTCCATTAAGATTGAGTGGAAGGAATGTAAGATAGACAGCCTGACTTGTAGTTCTTAGATTTTTGCAGGTGCCCCTAAAGGAATAGTCATGATGTATGGAAAAACTTAACTCAAGGCAACTCACACTCACATCCCTACAAAAACCTGACCTCTGATAACTTTGTTCTTTTGCTATTTTCTTACAACACAATCTCATTAACCTATTTTATGTGATCTCCAGGACGCACTCTGATCAGTTTTTGGTGTCATTCAAAGATGTGGGACGGAAGCCCCCTACTTTTGGAGATGCATCAGTCATTGCCCTTGAGTTGTTAAATTCTGGATATGAATTTGATGAAGGCTCTATCATTTTTAATCAGTTCAAGTAAGAACATTTAGAATTCTGAGCTCTTTGATGTGAATGTCTGTTTAGTTTAGAAGTTACTTTGCTCTTCACCTGTGCATCTGTCATTTCAGGTCTGTTATCTCCTACAAGACAGAAGAGAAGCCCATCTTCTCTCTCAGTACCATTGCCAGTGCTGGTAAGCCACTTTCACACGGCAGGTGTGGCGTCAGGAAAGCCAGTGCTTATTGGGTTGTTGTGTTACTGTTAACATCCGAAGTGGAGTCGCTCTGTAGCCCAGGCTGGTCTTAAATTTTCATCTTCCTACCTCAGCCTCCCAAGTAGCTAGGATTCTAAGACTACCTCCCTTGGATTTCCCTTTTTTTCAGACAGGGACTGGGATGATGTCTCAGTGGTTAAGAACACCTGCTGCTCTTACAAAGGATGCAGGGTTGGTTCCCAGCCCACACGTCAGCTCACAGCTGTCTTTCATTCCACTTCTAACCCTCTTCTGACTCAGTGGGCACTAGTCGCACATAGTACACATCCATACACATATGCATAATACTCATAACACATAAGATAAAAATAAATCTTAAAAAAAGAAAAGAGAATCGAGCCAGCAGCATTGGTTGTGCTTTCCGGGACACCCGAATCAGGCCATGGACAACCCAGCTCTGCTCTGTCATTTGTCGAACAATGTCATTAAGCATGTTCCTGTTTTCAGTGATTGAAAACTAAAAATTGGCTTGATGCTGTCTGCAAACAACTGCTGTGCAATCAGGTGTTGAAGAGAGAGATTTAAAATGCTCATGATAACTAATTTTTATGGCCCACTGAACTTTGTCATCTTATTATTGGACAATCATCTTTGCTCAGTAACAATATACCGTAGAAATATTTTTCTTGTTGTATTACATTTCATCTGTGGAGTTTTATATTTGTTTACTTTTGGAGGTTGTGTATAATTACCACCCCACCCCAAGACATGGGTTCTTGCTTTTTAGTTCAGGCTGGTCTCCAAATACACAGTCCTTCACCTGAAGGCTGCTAGCAGAATACTCACTTCCAGGCAGCTAGGGCTAGGGTATTAAAGCCCACACCCACAGTGACACACCTACCCCAACAAGGGGACACCTCCTAATAGTGCCATTCCCTGGCCCAGGCATATACAAACCATCACATTCCACTCTCTGGCCCCCATAGGCTTGTTCAAATATATGAGTCTATGGGGACCATACCTAAACACAGCATAATGCAAAGTACATTTAGTCCAACTTCAAAGGTCCTCATAGTCTATAGCAGTCTTAACAATGTTAAAAGTCCAAAGTTCAAAGTCTCTTCTGAGATTCATCCAACCACTTAACTGTATTCCCCAAAGCAAGACACGAAACCAGCTGGGCAAACTCCAAACTCTGCATCTTCATGTCTGATGTCAAAGATCTTCAACTCCTTTTTCATCTTTGTTGACTGCAACAAACTTCTCTCTTCTGGGCTGGTTCCATTCCCTGTTAGCAGCTTTCCTCAGCAAATAGCCCATGGCTTTGGCATCTCAAACATCTTGGGGGTCTGCAAGGCAACTTCAGTGTTACAACTTCTTACACTCCACAGTTGCTGCTGTTCTTGGTGATCATCCCATGGTATTGGCATCTCCAATACACTGAGGTCTTGCATTGCAACTAGGCTTCACCAATAGCCTCTTATAGGCTGTCTTCAGAGTGCCAAGCTTCAGATCCTTGCATGACCCTGCAACTGAGGCTTCACCTTTACCAATGGCTTTCCATGGCCTCTTACAGTGTCAAGCCTCAGCTGCTCTGCATGACCTCTTCATGCCTTCAAAACCTGTACCACCTGGGTGACTCATATATTAAGTATATATTAAGTATAGCTGCAGGAAGAGGTACAACCTTGGCTATCTTGGGAACACAGCTTATTTGTGCTTTCAGAAAACACTTCCCAGAAGATTTCACCTCAGTGATGCTGGTCTCCTTAATCATCACTAATTTCTTAGCTCCAGCTAACCAGCATCAATTGTCCCAGTAATCTCCTTCTCGACTCTAAAGCCAGAGCCACATGGCCGAAGCTGCTGAGTTCTGCTGCTTGCTGGGGCTGGAACAAGGTCCCCTTGTTCTATTACATTTTCACCAGCTTTCTGTTTTCCAACTCCTTCACTGCCTATGCTTGGCTGTGATCTTACTCTGTAGAAACTCTGAGATCTTCATGCCTGTCTCCTGGGATTAAAGGTGTGTACTACCAAGCCTAGATTTAAGTTTTTCTTCACCTAGAATTTGCTGTCCCAGGCTGTCCTAGAACTCAGATCTTCTTGGCTTTGTATCCTGGGATTAAAGGTGTGTACCACCATTGCCTGGATCTAAACTCAGCTGGGTGGGATATTGCCCTAAAGTCCCACTCTCTTAATTTGTTATCTCCTTGAACACAGGATTCAGCTCCATTTTACTTCCTGGTGCTCCTTTAATACTTGAGCCATAGATTTTATATTTTTTCTTTCTCAGGATGCTACACTTGTTTGAAAATGCTCTTCATGAGACTTAACCAGAGAGCAAGTATCTGAGGGACATTTCTGAGACTTCCTTTGTCAGTGCAATTAATCTGAGTCTCTTCACTTTAGCCTCAGGCAGACTCTTCAGACAAAGGCAAAAAGTAGCCACATTCTTCACCAAAATATCACAAAAACAGTCTGTAGGCCACATATTGAAATCCTCCGCTGAAACCTCTTTGGCCAGATCTGCACAGTTCAAATCACTCTCAGTAACAAAGTCTTCCATATTCCTACTAGGATAGCCCATTAAGCCCCATTTAAAGCATTCTACTGCTTTCCAAATCCAAAGTTTAAAATCCACATTCTTTCAGACAAAAACATGATCATCCCTATCACAGCAATACCCCAGCCCCTGGCACCAACTTCTGTCCCAGTATGAGTTTTATTGCTGTGAACAGACACCAGGACCAAGACGACTCCTATAAGGACAATATTTAAGTGAGGCTGGCTTACAGGTTTTGAGGTTTAGTCCATTATCAAGGCAGAAGGATAATAGCATCTAGGCAGGCATGGTGCAGGAGTTGCTGAGAGTTCTACATCTTCATCTGAAGGCTGCTAGTAGAATGCTCACTTCCAAGCAGCTAGGACCAGCATTAAAGCCCATACCCACAGTGACACACCTACTCCAACAAGACCACACCTCCTAATAGTACCACTCCCTGGGCCATCACGGTGAGGTTTTGGGTTTAGTGTATTTTGGGGGTGTGTTTTTTTTTTTCAGTAATACATAAAATAGGAGTTAATACCATCTGAGATGGGTGCAGCATAGTACTATTTCAGCAGTTATGAATGAATTTGAAATGTCTGGCAAGTATCTACATTGAATCCAAAACTCATGTCAGTTTCTAGCTCTTCCAGTCCTCATGTCTGTCAGACTGACATTCATATTTCTTTAATAACTAATGATTAAGGTGGATTTGCATAACACTATTAGATTCAGTCTTATTTTCTTTTTAACTAAAAAAAAACCTTTAATGATGTATATGTGACAAATGCTTGGCTAGCTGCTATTCAGAGGGTTTTATAACTGTGAAACCTAAGCCCCCACACCCCACCCCTATTGCTGAGGATTGAACCAAGGGCCTTGCACTTGCTAGGCAGACTCCTTATTGAGCTAAATTCCCAACCCCATAACTTTGAAATTTAGTGCTTTTTTTTTTTTTTTAAATGTCAGCTTCTTAATATTAAAGTTATCTCTGAGGTAAAAAGCTAAATACCTGTTGACATATATTTTGCTGATAATATACTATGAAAATAGAATTATTATTCGAACAGATTCATTTAACTCAAGACGATTTCTATAATTATAGAAATTCTTATTCATAAGCTATTTCTAATGAATAGGTCTTCATCTACATTCTTCAAGGAAACTCTTGGCTTGTTTTAACAGAGAGCATGAGCATTTATGACGACATTGATGCCGATGTGCTGCAGAATTACCAGGAATACAATCTGGCCAACCTCATCTATTACTCCCTGAAGGAGTCCACCACCAGTGAGCAGAGTGCCAGGATGACTGCCATGGACAATGCCAGCAAGAATGCCTGTAAGCCCACGCTAGAGGACATTGCTAGCCCATACCTAGAAACAAGGGATTAGAGAAAGCTCCAGGAACACTTAGAGCCTAACTGCATCTCTGCTAGAGAGAGGGAGAGGGAGAAAGGAGAGTGTCTGTGTGGAGTGTCTGTGTGTCACTCAGAGTAGTGCCAAAAATGTTAAAAGAATATTTTGTTTTGTTGAAGTGTACATCTTACTTGATAGGTAGAGGATTTGTAAGCACCATGAAAGTAGCTTGTGGAAAATAACTTGATAAAATTCTTACTGACCGGAGAGGCCGTTTGGGGATCTAAATTGCAGCAAAACTTATTTCAACTCTTAATTGCTTTAATTCAGTAGAAACTACTCTTATCAAAACTTTATATTTTGTTGTCTATCCTTTTTCTTTTGTTTGCAGCTGAGATGATTGACAAATTGACGTTGACTTTCAACCGCACCCGCCAGGCTGTCATCACAAAGGAATTGATTGAAATCATCTCTGGGGCTGCTGCTCTGTAAGTAGTGTAGCTGGTGCCTAAAGAACGTTTTGTTCTCTCTGCATGTGGGTCAGTGAGCCTCTGGTTGCTTCAGTTTTCTGTTTTGTTACAACCTAGAAGACTTGTTGCAGCATCTTGTGTCCTTCTACCAAATCCTGATGGAAAGGGTGTCCCTACTTTATTCTTATTGTTTGAGCTGAAACATTCGAGTCTAATTCTTATTGTTTGAGCTGAAATGTTCAAGTCTAATTTCCCATCTTGAGAGAGACCTTTGTGTGCAGTTGACTTTCCTAAAGAATTAGGAAGAAAGCTATGAATAATTCAGTATCAATTTGGAAAGTCTGTTTTTGGAACTCAATAGCATTTATAAGCCAAACTTTCTGAGTTACAAGAAATAGCATCTGATTTCACTTTGTCTTAGTTTTAGGTTTGATTTTATGTAATTTTGTTAATTACTAAATAATGAGAATTTTAAGTTACTAAATATTCTTCATTGGTACTATAAAATAGCATACTGTTTTCTTCCAGAAATTTTCTGGATTGTTGAAGGATTAAAGTGGCCATCAACCGTGTGCAGTCTTCCAGGCACAAGGTTGTAATGACAGGAAACATGTAGTAAATGCCTTTGGTTTGCTAAGGCTTCCCCCCTCCTGACTGGTCACCAGGTTCTTTGAGTTTTACCTTCTAGATCCCCCTTTAATCTTTCCTTTTTCATCCCATTTTCTAAATGTAAAAGGGTTTGCTGGGGATGGGGGTTTGCTGTGTTGCCTATGCTCTTCCTCAAGCTCATGTTCAAGCTTCCCTCTCTATCTCCTCAGTAGCTGGCATCAAGACTGGCCTGACAAAAGATGTAATTTGTAGATGCCAGACCCTCAAGATGTAGTGGAGGCAGTGTTTGTTTTCAGAGAATTCACTGTCTCTGTTATGAAGAGACAAAGAAGACAACAAAGAATTATGGAAATTACTAAGAAATTATGGCCTGGGACCATGTTGAAAAGGGCTATAAAAAAAGACAGTGTATAGCCCCCAAGGCCTAAAATACTTCCTTGCTGGCTTTTTACAAAAGCGGCCTTCGGAAAAAGTCTACTTTGTTGTATGTGATTCTGTACTTTCTGACCATTAGCAACCTTTCTCATATAATATTATACAGTTAATTGCCTGGACCTTAGCTACCTTGACTTTTCCAGGTCTTGAAACATGTCAGGCTGTTTCTCATTTCTAAGAGGTGTCAGGTTTTGCCTGGGCTCCTCTGATTGCTCTGCTCATTCTTCATCTGACAATTCTTCATCTTTCTTGATTGGGCTAGAAGAATCTTCCAAAAAAAATTAACGTTTTATTGTTTAAGTGAGGTATCTTTTAGCATCTGATTTCACTTTGTCTTAGCACTTATGCCATTTTATCAGGAATTGACTTTGTATTGGTCTCTGTCCTTAAGCCTTGGAGGGGGCGGAGCCTAAAACTGGTTGAGTTAATAGAAGATGATAAAAGTTAGAGCCTTGTTTTCCTGGGTGAGCATTTTGGTCCTAAACTCTTTTGCTTTCTGAACGTAGCTGTTAGGACTGCCCATCCCCCAGCCTGGCCAGCACTGCCCTATTAGCGTCCCAGCACCTCGATGTCTGGGTTATAAACATGGTTAAGGTACTCTGTCTAGTTCGTGGGACTTTGTCTCCTATGACATGAGACTAATACTAGGATTAGGCTATTATGACTTTTTGCCAAATGCCAAGCTAGCATATCTTTGAATGTTCAGTGTGACATGGCTTGGGGTAAAGAGCTGACGTCTCAAAATCTGAGAGCAGTATGAGAACCAGTGAACGCTGAGTTCTTGGTTTGCTTCTAAAATGGGAGATTCTGGGTATGAACTATGGGGATCTAAACTCTGTAGCTTAGGACTGGGCCTGTTTTCTTGCTTAGGGATGTGAGAAACTTTATTTAAATTAGCAAAATTAAGAA
This sequence comes from Rhabdomys pumilio, assembly GCA_030674055.1. Lineage (NCBI taxonomy): Eukaryota > Metazoa > Chordata > Mammalia > Rodentia > Muridae > Rhabdomys > Rhabdomys pumilio. Next base: position 44,933,263 of record JANHMN010000006.1, read on the forward strand.
AAATGAGGAGAGGGGGATTGAGACATTATAGTGAGACTTTAGAAAAAGTAATCTTCCTGGAAATACAGTTTTACTTTCTAGATAATGTAAGTCCTTATTTTAAAAGTTACTTGTGCAGTCTCAACAGTGGTTCACTTTTATTAATGCATGCTCTGTAACCTACCAGGAATTGTTGTTCAGATTTTAATACAAACACTGGCTTTTAATATTAAAAAGAAATGAACAAATCATATATATTTATTGTCAGCTTAATCTTTTCAATTGTATGTTATTTTTTAAAGATAAAAATTATTGCATGTCTTGCCTATTTGTATGAACATTTTTTATTGCCTCTAACTACATTGCAGTCTACAGCATTTTATATTGAGTGGTTGTTAAAGATTGTAACTATTTGCATTGTATGCTCAGGGTACCATGCACAGATATGGCCTGTAGTTAACTATCGTGGATTGCTTTCTAACCTGCTTGTTTTGTGCTCTTGTTTTTCCTAATATAATAACCAGGGATTAATGAAAATCAAGTTGCATTCTCAGACAAGAGGTAAAGTTCACACACTCTTCCCCTAAGCCTTCAGCAAAGAAACTTAGCCAGGTATACTAGTTTACAGTAATCAAATTGCTTTCCTGAGACAGGCTAGCTGGGCAGGCTGATTTATAGTGCAGCCAACTTGTGGGTATGTTTGGGCAGTACCTGGTATAGGCAGAGAGCTAAATGTGGCTGTTACTGGTGAGCCTTTGTGTTCTAGAGGGTGTAGATAGAAGAAAATACATTTAGGCATAGAGACCTTGAATCATTGTAGAGTATTGAGTGTGGGTTAGTGAGTGCAGTGGTTCTCAAGCCTATGGTCCAGACTCCTGATGTCTGGCTCACAGGAAAGTCCTCTCTTCACTCTGCTGTATTTTCTCTAGCTGTTAGAGAAACAGTCATTTCCTTGTGAGTGGGAATGAGGGACAGTATTATTATGAAACCAGGTTGCCCTCACAAATCCCAGAGTCCAGACCAGAGTTGGAGAACCACATGCAGCTTCTGTGTAACTGCAGTTCTCTGTGCCCCATTTAAGAATGTGTTCTTATTTTCCACAAGACATCTGTTTGACTCCCGTTCTTCTATACTGTTTTTCAGGTAAAGAAGAAAAACACAGCAAGCTGATTTTAACTGATTGCTGTCTTTGTCGGAAGAAACTTGATTCACTGAGTTACAAAGACAGCAGGATGTTTGTAAATTATCTTTACAATAAACAACTTACAACGAGAAAATCAGTCTTATTAATAATAATTATAGTTTTCAGAAGGAGATAATATAAAGCCGTTGAAAAGAGTAACACTGTACTGTTAGAGCTCCTCAGCAGAAGGTCATTTCAGGTCTGATTTACAGTTTTCTGCCAGCCTTCAGTGGTCTAGAGCTCTGGGTCTGGGGGAGGAATGGCTGCAGACCAACTTCCCGTCAGTCTTAAAGACCTGCTGGGAAGATGCCATTCAAATAACCTGGGGCAACTTACTATTCCTCAGAAATGCTGCAGAACTTAGGCACACAGATAGTTTCAGGGATATTTTGCATGCATTGAGAAGGCATGTTTCACATAGATGACCATTAAGATTTGAAGGGATGGGGAGATAGCTTAGTAGTTCAGAACACTTTCTGCTCTTCCAAGGAACCCAAGTTTGGTTCCCAGTAATTCCGTCTCCACGGATCTGATCTGTATCCTGGAGTCCTAGAGAATCAGTGTACTTGTCTCATAAAATTTGAATTCATAAAGTGATTCCATGTATTATGTTAGCCATACTAACAGGGGTGGAGATGGGCAAGGATTTTTTATTTGCTTAAAATACTCATTTAAGGTCACTTTGAAAATCAGTATAAAGGTTCCTCAAAACAAAAACTACCACATAACCCAGCTATCAGCATACCTTAAGGATATTTGCATGCCTGTAGTTTAAGTTTGTTATTTTATGAGTACACTGTCTCTGTGTTCAGACACACCAGAAGAGAACATTGAATGCCATTACAGTTGGGTATGAACCACCACATGGTTGCTGGGAATTGAACTCAGGCCTTCTGGAAGAGCTCTTAACTGCTGAGCCATCTCTCCAGCCCCCACCCCCATTCCTTTGTTTTTAACGATGCACTATTGACAGTTGCCAAGATACAGACCCAACCTAGATAGAGATACCAACCAATAGATGGAGATACACATCACAGTGGAACTGGAGTCGTAAGTGAATTAAGTGCAGAAAGACAGTTTATTTTTCTTCCATGATTCCAGTTTTAGTGTCAAATATACACATGTACATAGGAGATGAAAGCAGAAGGACTATGGGAGGAAGACATCCCAAGGAGGAGGAAGCAGAATGATGAGAATGGCATCTTTTGTGGGGAGTAGAGGGGAGCACTGGGGACAGCAAACAAGAGCAAGGTATAATGATACCTGTATGAAAACCTCAGTGGAATTATTCTGTGCACTAAATCAAAATGGCACTGAACATTTCTTATGAAAGTAATACAGGGATCTGAAAAAGCATATAGAACCCATGCATTGCTCTTAACCAAAAATACTAAGAAATCAGTTCATAACCTTGAAGTTCTTCAAATAGTTTGTTTTCCCAACAGCTATATTATCAAGTTGAAATGAAAACTGATCAGTAAAAAACTGGTAAGGAGATGAGTACTTTCTGAAGAAAATGTAGTTATTTCTGGCTACTTTCTATTAGAAGAGCCCCTTGTGAATGGTCAGTGATTGTGAGGAAAGGATCTGTCTTTGCTGGCCTCAGACTCCTGAATGCTCTCAGGCTTCTGTCTCTTCAGGACTTGGCTTAACCATCAGCTCACCTTCCATTTCCAAGACAATGGAGTGCTATGAAGGCTGGCGACCATTGCATCCCAGATGACTTGGAGGAAAAGCCGAGATTTGACATATTCAACATTAAGAATAACCTGTGTCAGGCCGACCTTTGGCAGAATGCCTGGGTTCAGAAGCAAACAATGGGGCCAGGAGCAGTCCTCTTGGAATCCCATCTCAGTAGCTTCAGACATTGGTTCAACTATTTCTACACATGCTCTTTCTAAAGCATCTTAGAGCCTCATTGTCATTTTTAGTGGCACACACACCAGTTTTCCTGGGTATGGTTAGAAAGTGGTTTTCCTATTTAATTTTGTCTGCTAGGCTGCCAAATGACTCTTAAGTATTGAAGCCACTCACTCATCAGTGATCTTTTTCTTCTGAAAACTGTATGTTGTGTATAGTGCAGAGGAATCACACCGTCTTAACACAGTAAGCAAACGCTGAGCCACACCCCTAATCCTGTAGGTTTCTGTCCTGATAATTCTGAACAATGGTCTTGATGTGACCCCTTTTATGTGCGCTGCATTGAACACTGATTTCAGCTATAGTAACTGAGTGAAGAAAAGACCTAGGGTAGAAGACAGATTCCCATCCCAAGTCATTGATGGATTCCTCCTTCCCACTGTCCTACTTTCTAGAACCCAATTTTACATTGGTTCGCAATTTTTCCTTTGTATATTCTCCAATCTCTTCTGGTAAATCTTATATTGCATTTGTTTCCTAAATATTCTTGTAATTATTTAAAACATCACTTTTAAATGTTATGACTCAGTGTTTCCCTACATAGTGCCTAGGTCTCACGTTCCAAAGGCTTGACAGCTTTCATAAAGGGCCAAATGGTAAATACCTTAGGCCTCTGGGCAACATACAGTCTCTGCTGCACATTTTTTTTTTTGTACAAATCCTTTAAAAAGACATACATACATACATACATACATACATACATACATACATGCATGCATACGAAAACATGCTTAGTAACTTGACCCCATTTTAACTTCCAAATCTTGTTCCAGAGGCCTGGAAATCCTTGATGTGTCTACTGCAGGCTCATTAATCTATACTTGGAACTGAGTTCAATTCTCCAGGACCTAAATTGTGGCTCACAACCATCTACAACTATAGTCCCATGGGATCCAATGCCCTCTTCTGGTATGGAGACATACGTACAGACAAAAAAACTCCACATGTGTAAAGAAACCATTTAAAAAATCAAATGTATGTACTTGTGAATATATTGGTGGCCATGAGGTAGCTGGGTTGTTTCCTGGGCCACTACTTGTATCAGTATCTTCAAGTCTTAGCAGATTCTTGCCAACTCCCTGGAGAGTGAAGGCTTCGAAGTTAGCATCAAGGTGGGTGAAGGATGGACCTATGCATTTCTAACTCTTCTGGCCAGCTCCTGCACAAGCAAAACTCCCCTGGCCCACAATTTGATGTTCCCTCAGAAACCAAACCTGCTTCCCAAGACTGGAGAGGAATTACTGCAAAGTGGCAAGGCTCCAGCTTCAGAACTGGTATTTTCTAAATGTCCTCCAGCTCTCTTGATCCTTGTGAAACTGTCTTTTGCTGAAGTTCTAGTAGAACAAGGAGTTATGAACTGCTCTGAGCAACTGGTACTCAAAATTGAACCAGAGTCCTCTGCAAGAAGTCAGCCACCTCTCCAGCCTGCTTTGTTGTTCTGAAACACAGTCTTACTCTAAAGGAGGCTAATGTTGAACTTCCTATAGAGCCTTGGCCAGGCCGGGCCTCTTAATCCTCTTGCCCCAGCCTTACCAAACACTGGGATTCTGTGTAGCTGAGCACTGGTTTTGATCTCAACGGCAGGTTTTGTCATTTCATTCTCAAGAGAAAGTGGTGGAGACTGAGCTCAGAAGTTTTTGCCTTTGTGCCCTAGTATGTTGTCTACAGACGTTGCAGTTCCACTGCCCTTAACATCATGTGCTAATGCACTGGCTTTATAGCTTGGTGTCTAGCAAGTGGAACATCATAGGTTCAATCACAGTACCACACACATAAGCAGTTAGAGAAGAGAGTTCTTGCCTCTAAACTTAGTGTCTGAGAATAGCAGCTTTACTGAGAAACAAGTCACTGGTAGTGTTGGTCCCAGCACTGTTAGAAGCAGAGACAGGAGGATTCCCCTAAGTTCAACACAAGTCTACAGAGCAAGTTCCAGGCCAGCCAGGGCTACATTGTGCGACTGTCTTGGGGGTGGGGGTGGGGGAGCAGATGGATTCAATTTAGTATATTAGGAGTTGTAGACTGCTCCATTTTATGGGAAGGTAAGTTGCTGTAAAAGGCCTTATTTGGTGATGACTCAGTATGCTTCTAGAAACCAAGAGCTCCTGCTAGCCTCCAAGCCTCCAAGGCTATGGTGAAAGGGGTAGAAGGGAATGAAGAGATGGGGGGAGTCCAAAAGACTCAAGAGTTTGCCATATGATTAAGATTTTTTGGATCGTATGGCCAAACTCAGCAGGGTACATCTACAGAGTCACGGGAATTAGAGGATTGCGACTTGCACCTTCTGGTTTGAGGAAAGAAGCACCCTGCCAGGTGACCTATATATATGGCTTCTGGAAGCAGAACGTGTCATACTTAGGGATTCTCTCTGAACTACACACTGATGGCATAAAAAGGCCCCCAGGTTTGAGTTAAGGTTCAGAACAGGGAAGGGCAGTATAAGTTCAAGCATCTATTAAGGGCCAGGTCCTGCCGGGCGGTGGTGGCACACGCCTTTAATCCCAGCACTTGGGAGGCAGAGGCAGGTGGATTTCTGAGTTCGAGGCCAGCCTGGTCTACCGAGGGAGTTCCAGGATAGCCAGGGCTACACAGAGAAACCCTGTCTTGAAAAAACCAAAAAAAAAAAAAAAAAAAAAAAAAAAAAAAAAAAAAAAAAAAAAAAACCAAACCAAACAAAAAACCAAAGGGCCAGGTCCTGTAGTTGACTTTGTAGTATTAGAGGCACCCGAGATGGGTAGTAATCCTATGGAACTTGGCACAAGCCTTAGAGGGTAAACCACAGTGCAAAGCCTGGATTCTGAAGTAAGGCCATGGTACATGTGGTCCAGAACCATACACCCTTGGAGAAATACCTTCCATGCTGCTAGGCTAGACCAGAGATGAAGGGTCTTGGAACACAAGCTAGGGAGGATAAAACTACCAAGTCACAACTTTGTGCACTAGGCTGGGCATGGTGGCATGGGGGCACAGAGAGGAGGACCACTGAATTTGAGGCCAGCTTGGTCTGTAGTGAGTGCCAGGACAGGACTACACAGAGAGAATCTCTCTCAAACATTTTTCCCCTCCCACATCCAGAATTCATGATCAGGGCTCACAGGGCACAAGCAAGCTACCTAGAAGAGGCCAGCTCCCACTTGACTTGGTTAAGGTTGCACCAGCACTTCCCCTTCATCAAGAACAATGGTCACACCACAGTTCTTCATGTCCTGCTGATGGAGACGAGAAAAGGCCAACCTCCTTCCATGAAAGAATGGCCCAAAGAGGCAGGTTAAGACAATCGTGGAATGGGACAGTACCATGATGCCACTGTTTGCGCCCTCTCCCCTCCCTCCCCCTCCCCCTAACCCTCCCCCTCCCCCCCTCTTTCTGTGATGAAGTGAGCAAGCTTTGTCTCCTGTGAAACCCCACCCTCAGGTACACCTCAGAATATGACTGGATTTGGAGATACAGCCTTTTGGTTTAAGTTTTTTGTTGTTGTTTTTGTTTTGAGTCAGAGTTTCACTGGCAGAAACTAACAAGAAAAAAAACTCAAGAGTCTCACTGGCTGTGAACTCACTGATCCACCTGCCTCTGTCTCCCCAGTGTTGAGATTAAAGGCATGCATGCACACCTGGCTGAGATATGGCTGTATCTCTGTGCCCTTCCCCCAGGCCTGAGCAGGCCTGCAAGTCATTGACCACTACAAGACCAATCAACAATAGGACCTAGAAGGAGGCAGCTACATATCTCAGCAATGTAAGCCATGTTGAGCTACAATATGGCTCAGTTGGTAAAGGCACTTACAGCCAAACCTGAAGACTTGAGGTTCTTCCTTGGGGTCAATGTAGGTGAGAACTAATTCCCAAGTTGTACTCTAGTCTCTCATGTGCACACACGCATGCACACAACAAATTCATGAATAAAATAAAGTGGTCATATTAAAGTGTTATAAGGATGGGTCTGGTTCACTGGACCAGCTGTTCTTTTAAGAAATGGAAAAGAAGGGGGCTGGAGAGACAGCTCAGCAGTTAAGAGCATTAGCTGCTCTTCCAGAGGTCCTGAGTTCAATTCCCAGCAACCACATGATGGCTTACAACCATCTGTTATAGGATCCGATGCCTCTCTTCTGGTGTGTCTGAAGACAGCTACCATGTACTTACATGCATAAAATAAATAATTCTTAAAAAGAAAAGGAAGAGAAACACAGAGACAAAGGTCATAAAGTTCCCCAAGCAGAGGCAGCAGTCTGTAACGCAGGCAGAAAGGTCTCAGGGACAACCAAGCATGCTGGCCTACAGAACTGTAAGAGGCTGTTGATTAAGCCACCAAGCTGCAGAATTGTCTTACAGAAGCTCAGAAAAAGTCCCTTGGCCGGGCGGTGGTGGCGCACGCCTTTAGTCCCAGTATTTGGGAGGCACAGGCAGGCAGATTTCTGAGTTCGAGGCCAGCCTGGTCTACAGAGTGAGTTTCAGGACAGCCAGGACTACACAGAGAAACCCTGCCTCGAGAAAAAAAAAAAAAAAAAAAAAAAAAAAAAAAAAGAAAGAAATAAAAGAAAAAGTCCCTTGAAGCTTTTTAAAGCGACCAAGGTGACAGCATCTGGCCTTTCAACTCCAGAAACAGCAGCCACGGTGCTGCTAAGAGTGGACATTCCTGCTCATGGTTTCTGACTCTCTGGTGTCTCAGTTACTTTTCTATTGCCTTCTCATGGCAATTTATAAAAGCAAACACTTGATTTGGGGATTCACAGTTATAAAGGGTTAGAACCCATGATGGCCATGCCTGGAAGTAAGGGGCCAGGCAGGCAGGCAGGCAGGCAGGCAGACAGGCAGGCAGACAGGTAGGCATGACACTGGAGCAGTAGCCAAGAGCTTACATCTCATCCAAAAGCTTGAGGCAGAACAGAGAGGATGCTAACAGGGATAGCATGGGCTTTTGAAATCTTAAAGCACCGGGCGGTGGTGGCGCACGCCTTTAATCCCAGCACTTGGGAGGCACAGGCAGGCAGATTTCTGAGTTCGAGGCCAGCCTGGTCTACAGAGTGAGTTCCAAGGCAGCCAGGACTTCGAAAAACCAAAAAAAAAAAAAAAAAAATCTTAAAGCCCACCCCCTGTGACATATCTCCTCCAACAATACCATACCTCCTAATCTTTCCAGAACAGTTCCCACAACTGGGGACCAATTATTCAAATAGACGACCCCATGGGAGGAATTCTCACCTAAAACACAATTGTGTCCCCCATCATGCTGTGACAATCCCCCCCTCCCCCCCGCCTATTTTACAAGCAGATCTTTGGGAAAGGCACCAGATATGAAATCCACTGTTAATTCCCTATACCACCTGAAGCTGTTATGCT
>JANHMN010000006.1:44946677-45107694 GCA_030674055.1 Rhabdomys pumilio
AATAAGCATCTCAGTTCCGCACGGAGCCCTTCCTTTATGCTCTTATGACAGTGTTGATCTAAGTGTGATGGGAGGGATCATAGGGTGATTTGCAAGGTTTTCCGGGCACTTAGTGCTGCAGTATCTTTTGACTTTTAAGTGAATGCCCAATAGCATCTTCATCCGGTGATATTTAAGGATTTGGAACGTTTCAATAGAAGCTACGGATCATTTTATAGATGTGTGTGTGATTTTACTGATGTATGAGTGTGAGGGGGGCGGGGGGTATACCATTCATTTAAATTCCAAGATATGACGTTTAAGGTAGTAAGTTGGATAACTAAATGAAGTATTTTCTAGAGTAATTTGTTCTGCTAAAGTAGTTCCTACTTTTCCTACCTTTAAAATGAGGACCTATAGATTCACCGTACTGTTTTGTTTTGTTTTGTTTTTCAAGACAGGGTTTCTCTGTGTAGCCCTGGCTGTCCTGGAACTCACTCTGTAGACTAGGCTGGCCTCGAACTCAGAAAGCCGCCTGCCTCTGCCTCCCAAGTGCTGGGATTAAAGGCGTGCGTCACTACTGCCCGCGCACTATAACTTTAAGACTCCAAATGCCATTCCTGACAAAATAATCAAACCCCAACAAATCAGATCCTATTTTGTAGGATCAGGTCATCTTATTTTGCAATTGTTAGTGTATATATGTACCCTGATACAGAAGATAAATTGATGGTATTCATATTGTGCGTAAGTACCTAATGTGCCGATCGGGGCTCCCTGACTGTATTTGTATTACTCCAGTACCTACTGTGCTAACCGATTGGAGACTCTGATCGGATTTGTGTCACCCTAGGGTTGTTCCAAATAGGAAACAGTTGGCTAATAAATTAATGGGGAGTCTACAAGACTTAATGAATTTCTAAAATGCACATTTTTTTCAGTGATTTTCTAATTTGGAAACTCCAAAGTAGTTTTTCAGTCATCAGCACCCTAAAAGTGTGTCATGGCAGAATGATCGTCTAGCTGTTGCATCTTTACTTTCAAGCCCCTCCTCCATTGTCTTTCAGTATATTGTTACTATTATGTTTAAGATAGGTTATATTTTGTTACCTAGTTCCTGAACTAAAGGCAGATGGTGTATACCTTTTGAGTTCTGAAGATATCCCCTGAATACATAGTTACCTTCCATGCCAGGTAGTTCATGGATTTAAACATTCCCAATTGTCCAAGAAATCGTTGTGCTTTACGGAGAAGAACCTCTTCATTCCCTTCCACGTAGAGCCATAGAGTGCCTCTCTCTCTCTCTCTCTCTCTCTCTCTCTCTCTCTCTCTCTCTCTCTCTCTCTCTTTCTCTCTCTGTCTTTTCTGTCCTGTTTTATTTTATGTTTATATTTAAACATGGTCTTGTTGCATTGCCCTGGCTATCCTAGAACTCACTATGGAGACCAGTTGCCTGCCTCTGCTTCCTGAATGCTGGAATTAAAGGTATGCACCACCACTGTCCAGCATGAAACTCTTTTATAATTACCCATTTTTTCTAGTTGGTTTTCTTTTCCTCCTTTTTGCTCTTTTTTTTTTTAAAAGATAATATGATTCTAAAATCATTTGGTGACTTGTTAGAAATGCTTACTTACTAAACAGATGGTTTTAGATTTCAGAGTTGCAGGCTGTCCATTCATTTACTAGCTAACAATTTTCTGAGTGTCTCTAGTATTTTAGCTCCACCATAGCGTGATATAAATACAGTCAGGGTTCTCCGGTCTGTTAGCACATTAGTACTGAGGTAGAATATGAACATAATCAATTTGTCCCCTGGGAAAGGGTATGCATGTGTACACACACACACACACACACACACACACACACACAAAAAAAACAGTTACAAATTTCCTTTAAAAATGAATTCTGTAACTTCAGGTTACCATTATGTCATCTTGTATTCTATAATAAATTCTCTTGGTATTTTTGACAAACTACTTATGAACTAAGCCTTGGGCTGAGTGTTGTGGAATACAACCTCTGCCTACAAGAGTGTCAGAATATTGACAGGAGCAAACTGATGGTGTGTGATCCTTTTTCTAAAATAAATAAATAGATAAAGCAAATTAAAAAACAAGTATTAGAAGTTGCTATTAATTCCACAAGTAACAAATTTATAAATTTGTCTAAGGTGACAGTTTCTCCTACATAAACGTAAGCGGGAGCGTAGGTCCCTGGGTGTGGGTATTGCTGTGTTATACTGAAAGCAGCTACTAAACCTTTCAGTATGGCTCTTATGATTTGTTCCTGAACTTCCTTATCTTATGGTACTGGCAGTATATGTAAAACGACTAAAACGGAGGGAATGTGTTTTTAGCTTTGGATTCCAGCGAATGCTTGCTTTGGGGGAAAAAGGTAAGATTTGAGTTGAACTGTGAAGTATGATTGTGTAAAAATGAAAAGAATTGTAGGTCAGAAGATGGCATAAAACGTGAGTAGTGAAAGTGCCACTAAACTGGACTGCTAACCCTGCCCAGCTAGCTCTTTAGAAGGCTATTCAAGAGAAAACTTAAAGCTTTACAAAAGGAGGCTAAGGCAGGAGGATTGCTGAAAGCTTAAGGCCAGCCTTGACTACAAAATGAAATTGTGTCTCCAAAAACCAAACCAAAGCAAAGTCACAGAAGTAAAACCTGGGCCGGTCATGGTTGAACACATCTGTAATCCTCATGAAGGTGTGTCAGGGACATTGCACGTTCAAGGCCAGCAATAGAGGAAGGGAAAGAACATGGTAGAAAACACTCCATGTTCTTTCGTAGGGTAGTATTCTGATGAGACCCTTACTTTAAGAAAATGTGCTGCCAGTGATCTGTTGAGCGGGCAGAACTTGAAGCCACAGCCCTGCCCTATCTGCCCTTTTACCTTCTAAAGCTCCGATGAACCAGACACCACGGTCTAACACACAGAATGCTGAGACAGGAGGATCACTGTGAGTTTGGGACCAGTCTGTGTTACATAATGAGTTATATATCAGTGAGAACTATGCATTTAGACCTTGTCTTAATGAACCACTCACCAAAGCACATAACAACCTTTTAGCTACCCTAGTATAAATAGAATATTACAGAAATAAGCATTTCATAAATCTTAAGTCACTTTTTAAGAGTATATTGTGATTTTTTTTCTATTTTGTCATTGGTTATAATGTCTCACTGTCCCTAATGTATAAGTTATTTAACATAGTTAAACTATATATAGGCAAAAACTATAGTGTATGTGGGTTTGGTGCTTTGCAAAATTTCCAGCACTCATTGGGATTGATGTAAAGCATCTTCTGTGGATAAAGACTATTCTTTTGTTTTTCTTCCTTTTTTTTTTTTTTCTTTTTTGGTTTTTCGAGACAGGGTTTCTCTGTGTAGCCCTGGCTGTCCTGGAACTCACTCTGTAGACCAGGCTGGCCTCGAACTCAGAAAGCCGCCTGCCTCTGGCTCCCAAGTGCTGGGATTAAAGGCATGCGTCACTGCTGCCCGGCTCTTTTGTTTTTCAAGACAGGTTTCTCTGTACACCTGTGGCTCTTATGGAACTCGATCTGTAGACCAGGCTGGCCTTGCACTCAGAGATCCTCCAGTGCTAAAGGTGTGTACCACCATACCTGGCAAGCTGGAGACCATTTTCTACTGATGTGATTATAGAAAAAAAAATAGTTGGGGGGAAAATACCCGAACTCTTTTGCAGGAAAAACAGGTCAAGGGGAGCATCAGAATGTCCTAGATTGAAATGATGAGGCATGTAGAGTTTAAGATGGTTCTGTTCTGTAAACAGTAGTGATAAAGACTTTAATGAGAAGAAATGAAATGCATGCTTACATTCAGTAATAGGAGGAATGCATATTATTTTTTTGTTTTTATGCATCACTGAAAGTGTGTTTGCTTGCTTGCTTGCTTGCTTGTTTCTTTGTTTTGAGATAGTGCTTATCTACATAGCCCTGGCTGTCCTAGAACTCACTATATATACCAGACTGGCCTCAAACTCACAGAGATCTGCCTGCCTCTGCCTCCGGAGCTCTGGGACTAAGGGCGAGTGCCACCACCACACCTGGCCTGAAAAAAACGTGATTGATAGGCTAGTGAGATTGCTTGGTGGGTAATGGTGCTGGCTGCTAAGACTCTGGGACTCGTGATGGAAAGACCGACCTGACTCCAACCAGTTGTTCTCTCTACCCTTCCTCTTTCTTTCCCTCCCTCCTTCCTTCCCTCCTCCCCTTCCTTCCTTCTTCTCTCTTTCTGTTTTGTTTTTGAGAGAGAAGTAACATTATGTAGCTCTGACTAGCCTTGAACTCACTATGTAAACCAGGCTGGCCATGAACTCACAGAGATCTATCTGCCTGTCTCTGTCTCCTAATTGCTGGGACTAAAGGCGTGTACCACCATATCTGGCAGTCAGCTTTGTGAGCTTTAATTGATATGATATTCTATTTAAAAATCTAATAAATATTTTTATATAACTAGGTTTTTAAATAAGTAATATATTTCATCTCAAGCACCCCCTCCCAAAACGTGTAAAAACACACACATATTTACACATGTGTTTTGAAAATAACTCTGTATTTTCTTTTCAGTGATAACATTTGCTTTTGACTTTGTTTCAGATGGCCGAACAGACCCCATTTTGGATGATGTTGGTGAAGCCTTCCAACTTATGGGGGTTAATCTGCACGAACTAGAAGACTATATTCATAATATTGAACCTGTCACTTTCCCACATCAAATTCCTTCGTTTCCTGTTAGCAAGAACAATGTCCTTCAGTTTCCTCAGCCGGGAAGTAAAGATGCAGAGGAAAGAAAAGACTACATTCCGGATTACCTGCCCCCCATTGTGTCTTCTCAAGAAGGTATTTGCTGTCTAATTCTCCTGTGTTAGTGACCAGTCTTTTTAGCTTCCCATACTCTGCCAACGCTCACATTCTAGAAATGCATTCTCAGTGTTTTAAGGTGATTTACTAATTATCCTAACCCTTTAACAGACATGCTTGCAGCCGGTGTCAGGCACAGTCTTGGTGTGATTAAGGTTCTTTGAGATGAGGTATTTATCTACTTTGTGACTTTTAGATAGGAGAGAATAGACTGTGACCAGCAGAATCTTCTCAGTACATGTATTGTACAAGTTAGAAGACCTTTAAAACAAAAAGTAGACCTTAGGTATCTCTTGACCTGTTATTTGGTTTTTGCAGAGCGGAATGCCACCATGCTATCCATGGGGGTAATGAGTACATAGTGAGCACTCACTGATTAGAAGAAGCCTAGCTCTGGATTTTTTTTGGGTGTGAGTAGAAATCATTTCCTCTTGGCCATTTAGAACTTTTGATTATAAAGAGGGTGGAGACGTAGCTCAGTTGGTAGAGTACTTTCTTGTAGGAAGCCTTGAGTTCATCCCCAAGCAGTGTATAAAACTAGGCATGATGCCACATGCCTGTAATGCCAGGATCAGAAGTTCAAGGGCATCGGAGGCTATATGGTGAGTTTAGGCCAGCCTGGGCTACATGAGACCCTGTCTCAAAGAAAGAAAGGAAAGAAGGCAGATAGACAGGTGACTGGCAGGAAGGGAGGCTAGTTGGTTTCCAGTGTAAACAGATTCACAGACACTACATGAATGGCACTTGCTAAGACCAGGAGAAGTAAGGAGTGGGGATTATGTTTAATTTGAACAGAGTTTGAGTTTGGAAAGACAGTTTAGAAATTGATGGTGGTGATGCTTATATAAGAACGAGAACTGGACTAGTAAAAAATAGTTAAAATGGCCTGTGTATGGAATCATACAATATCTGTGCTTTGTGAGTGGCCAATCTCACACAGCATAAGGTCTTCAAGCCTTGTCCCCAGTGTTTGTGTGCCAGCATTGTCCTTCTGGTTTTGGTTTGGTTTGGTTTATTGAGACAAGGTCTGTCTATGTAGTTCTGGCTTTCCTGGAGCTCATATGTAGACCAGACTGGCCTTGAACTCACAAAGATCCATCCTTTACATTCCATACTGCTAGGATTAAAGGCATGTGCCACCATGCCTGGTAATTGTCCTCTTCATGGGTATTGTGACATTTGCATATTTTACATCTATTTCACCACCTCTTAAATAGGCACTGGTTGCTTCTACCTTTAGCCTCTTGTGAGCAAGGCTCTTATGATCATATGAACATCGAGTGTAAATCCTTGTCGACATCTGTGCCTTTGGTTCTCTTGGGTTTATAGTCAAAAGTGGACATGCTGTGTTAGGATGAAATACACAGTACAGGATTTTGTTAGTTTGAGTGCTGGGCATTGAACGCCCGGCTTTGCACAGACTCCTCTACTGAGCAACACATCCACCTGGAAAGTGTTATTTGATCACAGTTTCTTTATCTGTTCATTCATTCATTTGTTTGTTTATTTGTGTGTGCACATGCACACCAAGAGTGCCTTATCACCTGTGGTGTGTTGACATCAGAATTGGTTCTTTACTTCAGTTGTGTGAGGCCTGGGCATCAGAGCTAGGCCATCAGGCTCCCTAACCTGCTGAGCCATCTCTTCCACCTCAAGATATAGCTAATTTTCGAGAAACCATACCAGTATTTTCCAAAGTAACTGGCATCATTTACCTTCATTTATCATGTAGGACTTGCCAAAGGCTGCAGTTTCTTGCAGTTCATTTTGTGTAATCTCGTGCTCCCTTACTTTTTAAAGTAGTACTTGCTTGTTTCATGGACTGGGCTTAAAGTTGGAGTAGGTTGTTTTTCAGTCCATGTGGCCGTGCTGCCTATCTGAACTGGACAGTGGACCTGAGTTGTAGAAGGTTCTCATGGATTTACGGGTTGCTGTGAGACGCTGGCTCTAGTGTTCAGTATATTCCACTGAGGCATACTGTAGCTGTAGTGAATCTTTCTGAAGTTGGAGCCCCATTCATCTTGACGGTGGCCGTGGTAGACAGGGAGGGTACTTGCTGTAAACTGTCTCTCTTTCCTTTTCTTGGGAGGTAGGTGGTGATGTGTGTGAATATGGATATAATTGTGGAGGGGCACGTGCATTCCTGTGGAATCCAGAGGAAGATGTCAGCAGATGCTCTTCAGCATCTTCTCACGGTTCCCTCATTGAGATATGGCCTCCACTGAACCTAGAGCTTGTACTTTTTTGACTAGGCTGACTGGTCCTTCTTTTTCTATAACCCACAGTACTGGGATTACAGTTGTGTATGGCCACACCCAGCTGTTTACAGAGTGCTGGATATCCAAGGTTAGGTTTGCCCAGCATGCATGCTTACTCACTGAGCCATCTGTCTCCCTTCACTGTAACTTTTCTCAAAAGTTATCAACATTCTCTGGTTTGAGTCCTTTAAGAGACAGACTGTGCTCAGTAGCTTAGCAGTTTCCCTTCAGGATCTTATAGAGTAATACTGACAGAAGCCAGGCATTAGTGACATAGGGCTGAGAATAGTGCAGCATCCCTGGATGTTCATAAATAGAGTCAGGCATCATTTGTACAGTCACGCCCATTAGAAGCCGCTTTCTCCTCTCTCTGGGCCTCCCACTGTTAGTATCAAACTGTGGAGCCTGGGCTGTACCTCAGCCATCACCAGCTCTCCTTGTTAGTATCAGACTGTGGAGCCTGGGCTGTACCTCAGCCGTCACCAGCTCTCCTTAATAACTGCTGAGTATTCTGTTCATCACCGCCTTTGAGTCATCTGCATTTATGACCTTTATTTACTGTTGGACAATCTTACTTAGATGCAGTTCTCTTTAAACCCTTTATTGTTTAATGATTTTCTTTTTTAGCTTAGAAACCTACTTTTGTTATATCTCCTTTAAACAGAAATGACTTACTTTAAAAATATAGCTAGTTCATGTAAAGCCAATGTTAACAAAGGATTTAGGGCTGGGGCACTGGCCAGGATTGACTGGAACTCCATTGTCTCCTTTAGTCAGGCTGTCAGGTGGTCCTGCAATGTCTCCTTGTTGATGTTGTTGATAAATGTGGTTGCTTATACATCCAATATATTTTCATGAAGCTAGTACTGAGAATCCTCTTATACTATGTCCTTTTATACGGTGAAAATTAATCCTTGTCTGTCTATGAAGTTCTTAATCTTCCAATGTATTTACTAGTACACAAAAGTTGTAATCATCTCCTAAAAAATGAAAGAAACGAACAGAATGATAACAGTATATTAGTAACCAGTACATGGATGGTTTTTAAAATGATATGATCATGAGTTTTGTATTGGTCAGTAAGATCGAGGCCAAGTTAACAACCAGAACTTACATGTATTATCATGTGTATGGCATGTGACTGAGTTAGACTAACACCCCCCTAGTCGTTTTGTTTGTTTGTTTGTTTGTTTGTTTGAGGAAGAGTTCTCTCACTATAGCCTAAGTGGACATAGACTTCACTCTGTAGCCCAGGCTGACTTCAGACTGGTGGCAGCCCTGTCTGTTGCTGGGATTACAGGTGTCTTTCTAAGTTAAAAGCCTTAGCCCCTCACATTCAGTGTACTCTTCAAAGCTTTCTGAATTGAACTGTTGGGCACTTTTCTTATCTACTACCTATTAGGCCAAGTACTTAATAATTAAGTTGCTTAATAATGAGGAAAAAGTTCTTTTAAGAATTGGACCTATGAGGCAGAGGGTGTAGCATGGTGGTTAGAGAATTTGCTTTCACTGCAGAGCCCTGGAGTCAATTCCCAGCCCTGCAGAAAACAACAAGAACAATATCAAATAAATAAAAGCCAAGAAACTTGGACCCAGGAAATTCTGGCTTTCTTTTCTTTTATTTTGATCTCCTGTAATAAAATTTTTATAAAGTTATGATTATCATATTTAAATGCTGCCAAATAAAGGTAGTTAAAAATATCAACTTTATACTCAGTAGTGAAAATACATAAGAAAAAAAGAAACATTGGGGTTTCTTCTCTGGATTATTTGAGACAAAATGATCTCACTTAATGTTTTTTGACAAGACAGGCATGGTGGCACACGCCTTTAATCCTGACACTTGGAAGGCAGAAGCAGGCAAATAAATCTCTGTGAGTTTGAGGCCACACTGGTCTATAGAGTGAGTTCCAGGAGAGTCAGAGCTACAAAGTGAAACTCTCTCTTGAAAAACTAAAGAAAAAATTAGCACTAGAAACTATAAATATAGCCAGGCATGGTGGTGCACACCTTTAGCCCCAGTGCTAGGGAGGCAGAGGCAGGCAGATCTCCAAGTTTAAGGCCAGCCTGAAGTTCCAGGACAGCTAAGGCTAATGCCTGTATGTTTGTGCACCACAAGCATACCTGGTCCTCTATAGAGGCCATCAGATTTCCTGGAACTAGAGAAAGGAACAATTATAAGCTGTTATGTGGGCGCTGCAGATTGAAAGTCAGCAGGTTGTCTTAACCTCCGGGCCATGCTACAGCGCATATGTGCTCACTCATTTGAGACAGGGAGAGGATCTCTCTTCACTGCCTAGGATGGCCTTAAACTCGGGATCTAAGTGAGCCTCCCACCAAAAGTACACAAGAGTACCCTCTCTCACATCCTTGCCAACTCTTACACAGTATCTGACTGATAACAACCTTTCTTAACCCATGTGAGATACTGCCATGGGTTCAGTTTATATTTCTCCTAAAGACAAGTGATGGCGCACATATTTAAATGTGAATGTTCGCTCTCCATGTGTCTTCTTCGAAATGCCCATTGCTCTTACATAGGTATCTCTAGCTCAAGATTAGGGCTATAGGGATTTTGCTTTCTCTGCTATGTGAGTATTTGTTTTATCTTTGCTAACAGTTCCAGTTCTTAGAGATAATGAAGATCGTAGTATTAGCATATTCTCTGATTACTCATTTTCTTATCTCAGAGTACACATCATATTGATACTGTCATTCATGATTTTGTATTGTTTTGTTTGCACACAGTGTCTTATCCGCATGTACACACTGCCAGGTCTTATAGCTACTTTCTTGTACCTCACCACCTTGTTCCCAGGTTCTGAGAGTCTAGTTTCTTAGTGTGTTTCTCTCAACTTTGACTGTTGTGCTGTTGGTTTGGGGCATTTAATCACCTTTTGCTTTAAAAATTGCAAGTGTGGTTGCAGATGCTTCTTCGACTCATTATGGAGTTACATCCCAGTGAACATGTTGTAACTTGAAGAAATCATAAGATGTGTTGATAGGCAAACCTATAGTGCTCCTGGAGAGAATTCCCTGTTTACCCAGTGACCCAGGGACAAGGCCTCTTGGCTTTGCCCAGCATCTGAAGGAAGTACTGAAAATTCAAACCTCAAAGTATAATATCTTCTTTGCCCTCATCGTGACTTCTCAAAATCATAAGGTGGTTCAAGGTAGTTTCTCCAGCTCCACAGTGCGCCCTCTTCTGTTGCTTTTGTGTAATGCCCCAAATCCTGGAAGTTTTCCATCCCTGGTTCCCCATGCTTTTATCTGGATCTTTCCTTTTACTTCAAGTTAGCTTTCCTAGTGCTCTCCAAAGATTAGTGACTATGTATTACTTTAACTTATAATTTGGATTTGAGGGATAACAAAGAATGTGCCAAAACTATAAGTATCAGTAGTTTTTTAACTTCATATACAATAAAAATGAAGGGTATGAATGGATTTTTTTTTAAGTATGTGGAGTGAGATGGTTCAGTTGACAGATGCTGATACTGTTGAGAGGGAGGACTCCAGGAGTGCGGTACCCACCCCACCCCCCAAAGACCTCATAATGATCACAGGAAGGAGCACAGGTGGGCCATGTCCATGGATAAGATTTGAGTATAGAGTTGTTCTAGAGAATTCAATATACAGGAGCCCAGGGATCACAGCTGGGAGACAGCGTGGATAATCAAATATGTAAACTAGCCCTTAAAGAAATTGGCCAGATGTGTCGACTTAAAGTTTACAGTAAGGGCATATTTTAATATACTTTTTATGCTGATTTTTTTAAAAATAGGAATCAGATAGAGTTCAAGATTATGCAATAGTAATAAGCCAAGGACCTTGGGATATTGTCTCAGGACAGACAAGGTTATATGTTAAGAGCAGCAGATGCACTCGTGCAGCAGATGGGTGGAGATCTGGTCTACTGACTGAGTGTCTTTCATGTGCCAGACAATCACTGTGACCCAGGCTGTGGACAGAGGCTCTCTCATTCAGCTATTGATTTAGTAGAAATGTTGAAAGATGCCCAGCTTCCATCGTAGAATAGTGAGCTCGTATTCTCTCAGCTGCTTATTTGAGTATGTATGTATGTATGTATGTATGTATGTATGTATGTATGTATTTACTTTTGAGGTAGGGTCTAGCTATGCAACCCAGGCTCACCTGAACTTTCAGTCTTTTT
Source organism: Rhabdomys pumilio (assembly GCA_030674055.1). NCBI lineage: Eukaryota > Metazoa > Chordata > Mammalia > Rodentia > Muridae > Rhabdomys > Rhabdomys pumilio. Next base: position 44,957,974 of record JANHMN010000006.1, read on the forward strand.
GCCTCCATCTCCTGAACACTAGGACACAGGCATATGTCACTGTGTCTGCTCTTTCAGTTCTTAAGCAGAAATTGCTGAAAATCTAAAATCAGTTCTGATACGGAAAAGAAAATTAAGCATTAATTGTGAGGGTTTGGATTGGGGCTTGAAGGTATCTAACTGTATTTGTACCCAGTGTTACGGCATCTGCTGCTGCTGTGTGGTGTCTGCGGCACTGGCTGATAGCCTGCCGTTTACTGCAGCAGGACAGTGCAAAACCTTTGGTATTCTGCCCTCAGATGTTAGGGTCTGATAAATGGAAATAATTATGATAGAAGTGGAGAATTATTTGATCTGATAAAATGGGGGATAATACTTCCTTGGCATTATAATTGAATAACATAAATTATCTTACTCTAGGTCTTATATGTGTTTTTCTGAAAACAGGCTCACATTTACCTTTATTTCTCCTGAGAATCTGTAATGGGTGTAGTGACTGACATAACACATGGCTTCCAAAGTGCAGTGTAGTAAGTATATCTGTAATGATGTCTTCCCCTGAGTCTTTCTAAACCGCAGACGACAACAGTGTGTAAAGTACAACCAATAGTAGGGCTGAGTTTGCTTAGGGGATTCTTCTGCATTCTGCCTAGGGATCTTCTGCTTTATCTCCCTCACAGAAACTCCTTTGCACTTCCACTTATACAGACCAGAGTGTAACTTGGTCTTGGAAAGGTAGTTAGTACTGTAAGAAAAATGAGGTACGTGAGAATATGTTTTAAATAAATTTATATGTATTTATAGTTGATGTGCATTGGGGTTTTGCTTACATGTATATCTGTATGAGGGTATCAGATCTTGGGTTTATAGACAGTTATGAGCTGCCATGTGGTTGCTGAGACTTGAACCTGGGTCCTCTGGAAGAGCAGCCAGTGCTCTTTACCACGGAGCCATCTCTTCAGCCCCGTGAGAATGTATTTTTACTTTTTGTATTTGTGTTTCGTTAGTTTGTGATAATGAACTTAATTTTTAGTAATTGTTTAGTCATTGTTTCTTTTTTAGTTTAGTAATTTAGTTTCTGTTTTTGAAACTTATGGATATATTGAAGCTGTTTTATTTACAAATATTTAAGTATAGTTATTTGCATCTTATTTTGCCAAAGGGGAAAAAACAGGTAATGCTTCTTGCTCTGTGCCTTTCCTCTTGTCCCTGCTCTACTCTGTCTTAGTGTCTGTCTCTCTCTCTTTCTCTCTCTCTCTCTTTCTCTCTCTCTCCCTTTCTCTCCCCCCCTTTCCCCCTCCCTCCCTTCCTCCCTCTCTGTCCCCATCTCTCTCTGCTCACTGGCTCCTTGACATATTTTGTTGTGTTGCTAATTAACTTTTGGTAATTGGTTCATTGCAATACCCTGTGTGTAATGTGTACACTTTCCTATTTCATCAGACTTGGTTTCAACGAAATAAAATGCTATAGAGTCACAACATAAAGTTTAGGTGTCCATTGATCTTGCTGGGAACATTTTTAGTCCTTTTATCCTCACAGTGTAAGGAAACTGGTCCTTGTTTACTGTGGCGGTGACTGTAGTTCAGTAGGTGACATCCTTTCCTTTCTTAGTATCAGTGAGTGTGCAATCACATGCAAGACTGTTTTAAGTCCTGAGTAGAAACCTGTCAGATGCTCACGACTTGTTTAGACTTTCTCCTTCCGTTTTCCCATTTAGCTCTGGAGCTTTGCTGGGATGCTCGAATGTAAATCTGTTGGACGTGTGTCTGCCTTAAAGAGGAAGCATCTGCATCTAGAACAGAAGCTCTGTTAGCGCAGCCCTGTGTTGTCCTTAAGGAAGGAAGCATCTGCATCTAGAACAGAAGCTCTGTTAGCACAGCCCTGTGTTGTCCTTCCCGAAGCCAGTTTCCATTCCAAAGTTTGAAAGTATTATCCATCGTCATCTTCTTTTCCGTCTATGATTTTTAGTTTTGAACATCATCCAAGTTCCATCAAAAGACGTGGTAGAAATTAACTAATTTCTTCCATTCTAAAGCAGTAGATTTTCTACTTATAGCAAATCCCTGCCTTCATGCTTTGTGGAAAGAGTCCTTGTGTGATTGGAGTAGGGTATAGCCTCCCGTCTCAAGCTTTGTATTAAATGACAGTGTTCACTTGTTCTGCGTATTTTTTATTCTTTGTACATTTTGAGCAGTGTTCACTAATTTACTTAGCTATTTTCTTAGTGTTGGACATTGTCCTTATTTTAAGATGGTGCAGCTCCCTGTGCACATTTTTTTTTTCTATAATTTCCTTCTAACAAATTCTCAGGAGTTTTTAAGTGAAAGGTTTATGGTTTTTGACACATCTTACATACTGGTTTCCAAAAGAGTTGTGTCAATTTACAAAGCCACGATGAGTGTGTGATTGGATCACATTTCACCGGTCTCACCAAATGAATTTCAAGCCTTTTTTTTTTCCCCACTAGAAGCGTAGATTAAACATTTTGGGGGACACAGGCATTTGTTTTTCAAGAATTTACTTAAAATGTAGAAACTACCAAAAACTTTAACACCCCTGCCTCTAACTAGAGTTATGGCCACTGAGGTGATTTTGATATCCTCTGAATCGATCTGTATTTCTATAAGTGTACATATGGGTGTGTGTGTGTGCAGTGCCCATGTTAGAGTAGCTGAGCATATATGATGTCACATTTGTTTCCCATGTAATTAGTCACACCTACTCTGTGCTGACCATCAGCCCTTGTCTCTGTGCTGGACAGTTAGGAGGCCTTGATTGATAGAAGTGTCTAACGCGGGCTGAAGTGTTGTGGTTTGAGTAGGTCAATGAGGCTTGGCTTGCTGTGTAGATGGGAGGTTGTGTTTGACATGTGTGCTGTTATGGACTTATGCAAGTGTGCTGGGTAGTTCTGTCTGGAATGCTCACTAGGTAAATATTTGTGCGTCTGTACCTACAGAAAATAGCTCCTCATTTAAAGTGAAGGTTGAGAGGTCTCTGAGATAAAGGTAAAGAATGCTGTTTTGTGTTGCTGGAAAGTCTCTGCAACTACCATTGCAAATGGCCCCATGGCAGGTCGTCCCTGTGTTAAACAGTTCCAGTCCCAATGACACGGGGTAGTCATCCATTCCATCCTGCCGCCTCAGCAGAGCAGTCTAACATAGTAAACGTTTTATTTCCATCCCACCACCTCAGCAGAGCATCTAATGTAGTAGGTTTCATTTACATTTTCTGCTCTTCTTTCCTTTTCCTTTTTTCTTATGAGGTACTGTCTTATGTCCCAGGCTGGCCTTGAACTCACTGAGGATGACTTTGAGCTGCTGCCTCTTCCTCTCCAGTTCCTGGATCATGCTACCTTCATAGCTCTTTTGTCATTATCATTAAGCATAAGTTGCATAACCATGATTTTAACACTTGACACACTGTTAGGGGCTGTGGACTCCAGTTTATGGTTTCAGTTTCAGTTGGAAAAGTTTTGATTTTTGTAATGATTAGAATTTTGTGGTTTATATTTATTGCTTAGAGGTCATAGAAGAATAAAGATTTACTTTTTGTGGCTTTGGGGTTATTTTATAACTTGAAAGCAATATGAGATTTGAGAGATTACATTTTTCTGAATCTTCAAATATTTTCCATTATTTTCCTAAAGTTTTATTCAGTAATTACTTCCAAATATGCCTTAAAATGTAAAATATCAATACAATGCAAAATTAATTAAGTTGCTTACAGAAAGATGAACCAGTAGTGAGATTCATTGTCATTCTCTATCTTTCTTACTTTGGATCTGAGACTATTGTAATTCTACAGTGTGTTGAACACAATGGAGCCTGGGCATGCTGGGGTTGCACGGCGTCTTTGTCAGTGTGGTAGACAGAGCTAAGTCCCGAAGTCCAGGCTCAGGGCCATGGACGGACGGATACCTTGTTTCAGTTGCCTTATAAGGGGATGATAATGAGCTGTGGTCCTCTGGAAGAGCAGCAAGCGCTAATAATCACTGAAAATCTCTCTCCAGATTTATAGTAAAATCTCTAATAAAATTGTTTTCATTATCCTTCATATATACTTCTGTAAGTTATATACAAAGTGAGTTTACAAATGTAAAGATTGCATCGGAGCCAATTGCTAATGGCTGTGTTTCCTAACACAGTGAAGGGTTAAAGTGAGAAAAACCGTACTTGTCAGATCTAATGGCACTATTTCATTTTAACACCTCTGTTCAATGCTCAGCCCTAATTGTGACTGACAGACACAATTGGGAATAGTTAGAAAAAATAGTAGTTCTGGACCAGTCATCAGCGGGGTGAGTACTCAGGAAGCCCAGCACCGTGGTGACGGAGAAACGCTCATCTCTCATTTCCTTTCATGCACAGTGTGTTCAGATTAACTTTAAAGGAGCGTGAGAGGTGGGTCAGAAGATTGTGTCTACAATTGAGTACTACCTGTGTGTGGAGCCCAGCTCAGCAGGCATCCAGTCATCAGCTAACAAGCCTTGCCAGACCCCTTGACAACTGCTAGATATCCTGTTGCAAATTAAATATGAAACAGGGATGGACTTAGTTTCGCATTTAAAGGATTTCTTCAAATTCAGCTTCAAATGCAGTTGTTGGTGCATGCGTTTTTATTAAAGCTGGCTTTGTGGAGAAGGGTGCGATAACTTGACTGTCTCTGTGGTGTTTTAGAAAATGCTGTGTGAAAATGAATGCCGTGCAGTTCTGTATTTTTCCATGTCTCCGTAGCGCATATGATAACTCTCCTTGTAAATACCTATCACAGGATGGGCGAGCCCATGCACTAACAGTGCAGCCTGTTACTGAACATGTTTGCAGTGTAGAAATGTTAAGGTTTTCAACAAATGTTTCATGGCAGGGGTCTTCTGAAGCTTTTCTTTTTCAAGTTTATTTTCTATGCTTTTGTAGTAACAAGAAATAAAACATGGTGAACTAGATTAGACCTTGAGGGACAAAAGGCCAGATCTGCATCTGAAGAAATTGAACTGTAAAACCAGCATCTGTGTGCCCCCTACTGAAGTGTCATGAACACATCTGAGGGGTTTGCACACTAACCCTTTATTCACTTATTTTATTTGTAGTTACTTTTTCCCCATTTAAAACTCAGTAAAACTCGCCCTCCTCACACGAAGTGCTGGGAGACTTTTCTTGAATCTACTACTGCACTTGAAGTGGAATTCCATCACTCCTTATGATGAGGGATTGTACGGACGGCTGCTTGCCTGCAGGATCTCTGAGCGAGAGCTCCAGCCCTCTTTCCCCTTCCTCCCTTTCTTCCTTCCCTTTCTTCCCTCCCTTTCTTCCTTCCCTTTCTTCCCTCCCTTTCTTCCCTCCCTTTCTTCCCTTCCTTCCTTCCTTCCTTCCTTCCTTCCTTCCTTCCTTCCTTCTTTCCTTTTTAATGTATTTGAATGTGAGCACATGCATGCTAAGACACACGAATAGAGGTCAGAGCAGAGCCTCGGCGTCAGTCCTTCCTTTCTACCTGATCTTTTATTGTTCCCTGCTTCAAATGGAAGGCTTGCCTCCAGCCATTCCCATCTGTGTCTTATCTTGCTGAAGGAGCAATGAGATTAGATGCCCTACCACGCACATCCAGCTTTTACATGGGTTCTGGGATTCTGACTCTGCTCTCACACTTGTATACCCGCTGAGCCATCAGCACAGCTGCATTTTGTTTTGAGATAGGCTCTAACTTACTAACTCTAACTTGCTAACTTACCAAGGCTGCGCTTAACTTCACTCTGTAGTTCAGGCAGGTCTTAAATTTATAACTCTCCTACATGGTCTCTTGAGAAGCTAGGATTACTGACCTGTGCCACTAAGCCTGGCTCACACAAATTCATTTATTCTTTGTAATAACCACCAAGTAACTGCTACCATGTCTGTGATAACAAGTGCCGATTGTCAACTTTATGGTGTCTGGAATCACCTCAGCAGTGGGCTTTTGGGCATATACATGGAAGATTACGTTGCTTGTGTTAATTGATGTGGGAAGGGCCCTCTTAATGAACTGTTTCTTGGACTGATGGACACGGAGGGAGAGAACTAAGCAAGGGGAGAAGCTGTCTTCTTTCGATGTGGCCAGTTCCCCCAGTTGTCTGCCACTGTGGACTGTGCCTTGAACTTTGAGCTAAAAATAAACCCTTGTACTCTTCAGTTCCTTTGGTCTGAGTATTTATCACAGCACCTGTAAAAAAAACTACGAGAGTTTTATTTGATGGGTGGGCCAAATGAGATGTGGAATAGTAACAACTTGTAAGATCAGACCTTAGTAACAGCGGGGAGTCTGAGGTTTGAATTGAGGCAGCTGAACTCTAAAGAACTCTCTCAGTTGCCGGCCTTTTTCTGTAGTTAGAATCTGTTTCTGAGTGATGCTCCGTGAATTAAGTATATGTGATGGACCAGGGTTTACAGGGGTAGTTAAGATCCATTGAGGGGACAATTACAGGCTTTACTTCAAGTGTGGAGCCCCAGCACTTCCTGATTCCACTTCTTTGGCTAACCCAGTGTAAATCAGCCAGCAGTAACACTCAGTGCTTTTCCTTCTTCAGTGATGCCAGCAATCTTCTGGGGTTGGGTTTTCAGGGGTAAGGAGGAGGCGCTGCGCTCACTTTATTCCGTACTGGTAGAAAACCCTTCCTGTCAGTTTGTGGAAGGCAAAATCCACAGCACACAGAAAGCTAAGTCTGATACTAACACACCAACAGTATATTTTGTAATACTGAGATAAAAGTTTAACTTGGAGGTTAATACCCAATTTCCCCAGACTGCTGTGTCAGTGATAGTGGGCTCAGTGTCTTAGGGAACTTTTGCCTGTGTTCATCCTGGAGTACGCTGTGGGGTTTCCCTCACAGACAGGGTTATGGGTTGAAGCTGGGTTCCCAATGTGGGGTTAGCTAGGAGTCTTTAGATCATTTAGGGCACTGCCCTTGGAAGGGATTAAGTTAGCTCTCCTGGGAATGTGGTTCTTTTGAGGGAGTTGTTAGGAATAGAGCTGGCTGCTGAATCCAACTCTAGCTTCCTATTTCAAGATGTAATCTGTCTTCTGGGCTTGGTGTTCCACACTGTATCCCACCACCCAGAAAGATGGGGCAGAAGAGCCAGCCTAGACTGCAAAGTGAGATGCTATCTCAGAACATAAAGATAAAATAGCTTCCTCCCACATGGGCTCCTGCCATTGTACTATTAGGATCTTCAACAGAGTCAGAACAGGTGTCCCCAGCTTCCTTTCCACCCCGTGCCGAAACTGCAGCTTTGAGTCTCTAGAATCATGAGCCAGGTGAGCCTCTTCTCTTTAGAAAGCTGTTCCTCCCTAGATACTTTGTAAAGCCAGTCTGCCTTGGATACTTTGTTGTAGGATCAAAGGAAAGGTGCTTACTATCGTCTTCTGGGCTCACACACTGGCTTTGTTGTTGCCCCTGTTCTCTAATTTTATGTATCAAGAAGTATTGCAAACACACAAAATAGAAAAGTATTTTGTCCAGAAACAGAGAAATCCCCACTTTTGTGTTTACATGTTCATGTGTGGAACAAACAGGAAAAGTAAGCATATAACAAATGAACTATGTGGTATATTTACACTAAATGCTAAAGGAAAAGATAGAACATTATAGATGGGAAATGAAAATGCCAAGTGGGTAGAACAGGAATTGGTTAAAATTACATTGGGGCTAGAGAGAAAGCTCAGTGGTTAACAGTTCTTGTTACTGTTGGAGACGACCTGGGTTCAGTTCCCAGCACCCATAGTGTGAGTCACAGTCATTCATATCAATCAATAATCAGTCACTAATATCAGCAGATCAGATACTCTGCTCTGACCTCTAAGGGCACCAAGCACACATGTGGAGTACATATATACATATATATATACAGGCAAAACACAGACATTTAAAATAAAAATAAATTAAGAAATTTTCAGTTATGTAAAGTCATGGAATATTGTGAAAGGTGCATTGAGTATACATTTTAAAAAGCGACTAAAGACATCTGGAGAAGAGACACCAAGTAGAAGGAACTCTAATTCAAGGTCCCAAAAGAGCACATGCCTATAGTGTTGGGGGAAGTACAGAGAGATCAGTAGGACTGGAGCAGGGTGGGAGGGGACACTGTTAGGAGAGGGGTCCACAGGAAGTGCAAGCGGTCTTCACTAGATGCCAGGTGGATGCTTGACTCGTTCTCATTGAGAGGGACTGAAGCATTTTAATATTTTTAAAATTCCAAATACAAAAGGAAAGGGATTAGACTAGTTAGCTTCCCATATCTGTCCATCAGCTCGACAGGTAGTTCCCAATCAGTCCTGTCCATTATACGCTCATTCGTTTCTTCTCTTTCCAGGCTGTCTAGAAGGAAATCTCCAGCCTCATAGTATTTCATCATAACTTTCTGTTTTGTTCTGAGGTAGGGCCTAACATGGCACAGCTTGGCCTCTAGCCTGCTGTGTAGCCAAAGCTGGCCTTCAAATGACTGATCTTACTGCCTCTGTCTCCCAAGTTCTGAGATTGCAGGTGTGTACCAGCATGCCTACCTTCTATCACAAACTTCAAGCATATAACTCTAAAAGATGAGAATTGCGTTAGCAATGTTACAGTCATGTTGTCATACGCTTAGGATCAATGCCTCACAGATGTCATCAGGTAACAGTTCTTTCTCGGAAGTGCATTGAAAATGGGCATAGTGTGTCTGTTTCAGTCAAACTCTTAGAATCTCTGCATTGTAATAGATTCGTTTCTTTTTCTCCTTTCCTATCTCCTCCCCTTTGTCTCTTTCTTCTTTATATCTGTGTATTAGCTGCAGAGTCTGGGTTGTCAGTCTGCAGTTCACTTACAGTGCCCTAACAGGTGTGTTTCATATGGTTTTCTGTATCCTGTACATTGATGATGGTTCCAAAACCTTCAGATGTCAGGTTCAGTGACATAGTGAAGGCTGTTCTAGGGTTGGGAGTGTGTGATTTCACCAGACATCCATCCATTCATCAAGTCAGTACAGGTTGTAAATAATGGCAGCTCAAGCCTTTATTAGCTGCTGTGCTTCTATAAAGAGAACATCCTTTCATGTACACTGGGGACCTGGTAGTAGTAGTTTGCAAAAGAACTAATAATTGGCTTTTCTGTTCAGTCATTGTTGTTATTATAGTAAAATGATTCCTTGGCTTATTGCAGGTAATCGCCAACTAACTAGTTGTGCCCATTTTTAAATCATTCTGCTCCATGAATTTAAAGACATTTGATGTGTGATGGCACACTCAGGAGTCAGAGGGAGGCAACTCTCTTGAGTTTGAGACTAACCTGGTCTACAGAGTGAGTTCCAGTACAACTGGGGCTTCATAGAGAAACTCTGTTTCAAGAAACCTAAATAAATAAATAAGAAAAGAAATTTGATGAGTGTCAATCTAGCACAATTGTTGCTGTCCACTGAATGTAGATTACCCTGACTCGGGCATGTGTGACTAGTGGTCTGTGGGAGCTGTCTCCTATTCTCTTACAAAGTCTTACTGGTTCACGGACAAATAAGTCGTGTGAACTTAAATAAGTTATACTAAAAGCAAGATACTCAAACCCTGTCGCCTGTCAGTCTTTACGCTAAGCTCTCTGTACTGTGTGAAGAGGATGCTGCATAGCTGTCTGCTCTCAGCTGTTCTCAACTGCACATCTTACTGCTAGGTTGAAACTGGCCACAGAGGGAGGCTTTGCGGCACAGAAGGCAGCAAGTGCTAACACATCATGGCCTGATTTATTCTTTTGCTGATTTGAAACAGTGATGGCGAAAATATTGAAAATGCATACTGGGCTCCAAAGTGAGTCCTGTCTGTAGCTTTGATTGTAAGTCATGAGGAATATCCTTTCAGCATCTGCAGCAAAAGAACTCGTTCCTACTCTTGACATCAAGTGGGATTCTGACACTCGCCATCTTTGTTTTGCTTCAGATTTAAGCAGAGGTCAGCAGAGTCCCTGGTTCTGTAGACTGAACTTTATTGGAGTCTAGCTGTGTCCATTTGTTTATGTATGTGGCAGCTTTGATGGCTACAGGACTAGGTGTGACAGATATTGAGTATGGACAAGCCTATGCTGCTTACCATCTGGACCACTCAGTGAACTTGCTCCTCGGGGCTAAACCAACTTCTGTGTGCACAATCAGTTTTCACTTGCAAACCTGAGTTGGTTACTGATACATGATGTTGTCAAATGTTAGCAAAAATATTCTGTAACAATTGCACATATAGGATTCATGACAACTATATTTCTAAGTTATGTTCTATGAATCCTTTATGTCATTAAAATTTAAACATAGCAGATGTGCACAGTGCCATGTCCCAAAGCAGTTGCTAAACACTGACCAGCACACCACTCTGTCCACTCGAACTGTCATCTAGTAAATGAATCCAGTAACTGATTTGATTGCTAAAATGACTTTGCCCTCTGCATGGGGAATTGGAAATTGTGTGAGCAAAAAGAACCATGAGGTTTAAAAGGAACATGTGTGTGAGACTCAGCAGGGATAGCTAGGAGCTCAAAGAAATTCTTGTCAACCAGTGAGTATTGCAAATATTCGTAGATTCTTAATTGTATGTGTCTGAGTGTCTTGCCTACTTATGTGTACTGCATACGTGCCTGGTGCCTGCAGAGGTTAGAAGAGCATGTCACAGTCCCTGGAACTAGAATTAGGAATGGTTAGAGCCACCATGTGGATACTAGAAACCAAACCCAGGTCCTCTTCAAGAGCAGCAAGGGCTTTTAACCTATGAGACATCTCTCCATCTCCATAATTTGTATTTTAAATTTACTATTGATTCTGGAAAACTGTGGCCTCTAAGCTGGCACAGTAAATAATTAGAAGAAAACATTTGGCCCAGACTGTTAGTTCTGTGTATCCACTCTTAGTCTGGACACAGAAAGACATACATGTTCGATTAATTCAGTTAATTTTTACTGAATTCTCAAGTTTGTAGCACACCCTTGGTAGTACTGACAGGTTGGACCATTGTGGTGACCCTGTGTGACATGTTCCCCGTATGTTATTAAAGAGCACAGAGTGGAGCATCACTCATTTCAAGTCTGCAGTGAAACGCTGTTGATTGTAAAAGAGAACAGGGATTTTCACTGTCACGAGTCCCCATTGCACTATTGTTGAGGTGGGAGGGGGGCTCTAAGACCTTTGTGGCAGCTTTGATAGTGATGGAAGAGTCACACACTTGTGTGATTGACCTGTCCCAGCACTCACAGCCCTGGTGATCCTGAGAAAAGTTACTGTTTACTCAGTTTTTTACAAAGTGATTTAGAGTAAAAATAAAATGCTCTCTTCCAAAGGACATGTGTTGTGAAGTGACAAGTCCTTCCAGAAGTCATGTTCTCATCTTCTAGTTTTTAACTATATTTTTAGTTGGCACATATTCATTGTATATAGTACTTAGTTTCGTAGGGACATTGTCATTCAAAGGTAAAATACTTTTGAACCCCTCCCTCCTCTAGCCAGTATCACTTCTTCCTTGTCATTTATGCTTGTTTGACGAGGTTTTAAGGAATATCTGATCATACAGTTAAGATCATAAGACTGAGGAACCATTTTGAACGTCTCTGTCACTGGAGGGAAGGTAGACAGTGCTCTATATTCAAAATATTATGTTAGCAATATTGTCATCCCTTCAAAAAAAACCCGTGCACAGTACACTTAGCAGTGTTCTGAAGTTCCCTTTGAGATTACTTTTTAATTGGAATACATTCTTCTCTGTGTTGCGATAACAGTTAGTGCAGGCAAACACTCTGTGTGTAAGGTGACAGAATTTGAAGCATCTTGCTGGTGCCTAAAATGAGTGACGGTGAAGGGAGAGAAAGGCAAACTCAAAACCAACCAAATTCCCATCAGGATCTTCGCTGCTGTTCCCTCATTTCTGAAACCTCCTCTCCACTGCCCCAGGGCTGAGCTTTCCCCATTACCCAACTGGAGCTCTGCTCCCCCAGGTGGTGTGTGTGTCCAGTAGCAAGGTCTCTGGAACTGGAGGCGGACTTGGCAAGATGCCCGTGGGATCGCAATGGCTACTCCCAGAGTGGAAAGCTTGGTGCCGGCCAGTCTTTGGAACATTAAAGTGGACACTGGATAGTGTATTATGTGGTGGACTGTCACAAGACTCTACTCAGAACTGCTCTAGAGTTTTAAAAAGCATTTTGATTTTATGTTACCTGAATTCATCATCCTATTTTTAGTTATTTCATGAAAGGGCAATTGTATTTTGATTTGAGGGAAATCATGACTTTTTTCTTTCACACGGGTATAAATATGTGAGCAGAGAGCTCTTAGCTTTCTCTTTGCTTGTTAATGTGAATATTTACCCGAGTATATTAAGTGATGTTTTTCAGGTCAAGAAAGAAAGCGATAGGAGAGCACTGGAGAGGTTGGGAGCCCACTGCTCTGCATGCCTGGGATCTGACTGCCAGCTCTGTGACACCATGGCTCTCTCTAACATTCCTTGGTTTGGTTTTTTTTTTTTCCTACTGACCTTAGGGGTTTCTATGAAACCTTATGTCAGTTGAATTACTTGGGTAGGGAAGGTAAGATAGGAAGAGTGGAACTTGAGGTTTACAGGGTAGACAGATTACAAATAGGTGGCAGATTAACTTGAGCTCTGTTTAATATTACAGATTAGAATATGAAATTATTTTACTTTCTTATATACCGTGGTAAAAGAATTACACTTTTGAGATAGTGATTTGCTGGGATGTCAAGGGCTTTTCCTAGAGAATTTTTACAGTAGCATAATCAAATTCTCATCTTTAGTCCATATCTAGTTATTTACAAATTGTCAAAGATATGGGTAACATTGTCAGTGGCTTATAGCAGGTTGGTGTCATTTATATGTGTGTGATTTTATTTTTCTGTTTGGCATTTGGTATGTTGCAATATTTTAGGTTCTGTAAAGTCTGTAGTTACCAGCACAGGGATTACTTATTCTTGGATACACTTTGTTTTTCACCAGCTCTGATCTTCACTGATCAGTTAGAAGATTCCAGACCTTCTTATTTTGCTAAACAGGGAGTGAAAACTCTTACTTTGATTCCTAAGTTACTGTTTCACAGTGAATGTTTCATAAATGAGAATTTACCTTAGGGTATTTGTAAGTTTAATATATAAAATAAAATACAGTAGATGTTAATTTTTATTTTATTTATTTTAATTTTAAAATTTTACATTTATAGGAGAGGAGGTACCTGTGAAGGTGAGCAGACAACCCCCAGGAGTCTATTTTTTCCTTCTGCCATGTGGCTTTCTGGGATTAGACACATGTCAGCAAGCACCTCTCTCCACTCAGCCATCTTGTTGGCCTGCTCTTTTAACATCTGTTTACGCCATCTTTTTTTCTCAGGAGATCTACTGCTGCATTATGGAAATCTGTATGTTATGTTTTGTTTTTTGATCATCAAGGGTAGTACTTTTACATATTTTAGTACAAACTGGGATATGAAATCTTATGAGACAGTCGCTTTGGCCTTATTTTCCTGAGTCCAGTTCTCTTCATACTAGAATGAAGTAGAAACTGAATAGAGACTGAACGCCCTTGGAGTCTACTCCTCTGTTTTCTAGTACAGTTAAAACACGCTGCTGTTCATATTATAAAGCAACAGTTCTAGCCCTTCTCTTCTTTGTGTGCAATGAGAAATGACTCAGAATGGCCTAAGTGACCCATGTGCTCTAAGAAATGCAACATCTCGGATCGGGGTGTGGCTCGATTGGTATGATAACTTGTTTGGCATGCACAGCCAGCCCTCTGCATTCAGTACCTGGAACATCACAGAAGCTGATCATGATGGGCAGACCAGTAATCACAGCACGCAGACAGTGGACAGAAGAGCATCAGAAGTTCAAGGTCTTGGATTCATAGCCAATTTTAGTTCATGACTGTCTCCTTCCCCCCCAAAAATGTCACAAAAGTGTTGATATAAGCCAAAAAAATTAGTGTCTCGTAAACCTTTGTCTTTAGTGTTTTCAGACAGTGCTTAATTTCAAAGGTTGATATCATATTTCAAGTAGATGTTGCACTTGATACTGACACTGTGAATGGACTTGTTAGTATCAAGCCTAGGTGGGAACGAATTTTTTCTAAGCACTGAAAGTTTTCCATGTTACTCTCTATATATTGCTTCAAGAATGTCTGTGCAGTCCTCACAGCTCCTCTGAGGTTTATATCATTATCCTTATTGTAGGTGAAAACCAAAAACCAAAAACCCAAGCAGAGGTACAGGGGAGTTGCCTGACTGTCTAAGAACACACTGTTTTTTGCATGGGAGATCCATGTACATAGCCAGGGTTGTACAATGGCCTGAAATGTTGTTTCTTAATTTTGCACTGAATAAGTGTAAAACAACTGGAAGTGTACAGAGATTCTAAAAATCAGACTGTCTCTTCTTATTTAATTTAGATGACCCGAGTGTTGGTTCAGAGGACACTAAAGCCAATTTGCTTGCTTCCTCGTCATCTTCAGCTCGCTTTTCACGAGCTGTCTTTCAGTTGGGGCTTTTCTGGTATACCTTACCGGGAATTATAACCTACCCTCTGTACGTGGAAATGTGCCCTTCATCCCTGCTGTGTGGATTCTGGATTCCAGGAGAGCAGCACTGAAGTTCAGAATCCTCTCACATGGACTCTCTCTTTAGCTCATTTTAGGATGGGCCGTAAGAGTGATGATGTTGTCTGTCACCCTTGGCTCCTGAGTCAGCGCTCAGCTGAGTCGCTCACCATTTTCTGGTCTGATCACATTTCTTTCTTCCCTACCTCCCTGTCTTTGCTTGTTGGTCATCCATTGACCCATCCTTCCCTCTTCCCTCTCCATCTCCCTCCCCCCTATTTCTCACCTTCCTTCCTTCCTTCCTTCCTTCCTTCCTTCCTTCCTTCCTTCCTTCCTTCCTTCCTTCCTTCCTGGCTGACCTAGAATTTGCTCTGTAGACCAGGCTAGCCTTAAGCTTCGAGATCTGCTTGCCTCTGCCTCCTGAGTACTGGGATTAAAGGTGTATGCCACCATGCCCGGCTCATCTTCTTTTTTTATATATTAACCTTTATTTGTGTGTGTGAGTGTGTGTGTTCACATGAGTGTGGTGCCCACAGAAGCCAGTGGCATGGATCCCTATAGAGCTAGAGTTACAGGCAGTTGTGAGCGACCTGCTGTGGATGATCAGAATTCAATTCAGGTCCTCTGCAAGAGCAGTATGTTCTTTTGTGCTCTTAACCACTGAGCCATCTCTTCAGTCACTTGTCTTTGCTCTTGACAAAATAACTTTAAACTATCTTCATTTGACAAGGAAATAGGAAGGAGTTGGTTTGCTAACTGTACAGTATTCTGTACCCTGGTGAATGATGGTAACACTTTATTCTGATCATTTAGGGTTTTTTTGTTTGTTTTGTTTTTAGTTTGTTTTGTTTTAACCTCCCCCAACTGGGGTGTACTCTGCAAGAAAGATCTGTTTGGTTCTGTCTTTTCTATTTTAATGACTGTTTCACTCCTAGCACTTATAACACAGTGCTTAATATATACAAAATGTCTTTTGGACAAGTTACTCTTTTCTAGAGAATTTATTATTTCATGATAATTATTATGCTTAGTGACATAGCATTCCTGGCTCTTATGTGTGTGAAGGTTTTGCCTGTACATATTATGTACTCCATGGTTGTGCCTGATGTCCTCAGTGGGCAGAAGAGGTTGTCAGATCCCCTGGAACTGGAATTAAGGATGAAGATGATGCCCCATGTTAGTGCTGGCAACTAAACCCAGGTCCTCTGCAAGAGCGCAAGTGCTTCTAAGCTCCCAGCACCTCTCCAGCCCCTAGCATTCCTCCTGTTTTATGCCTTCCAAACCGTTGAACAATAAATATGATGATTCATGGTCACTATGTAGGCTGAACTTCACTCTAACATTTTCTTTAAAGCGATGCTTCTTAAAAGTTTTAAATTATTTAATCTATAATATACTAAATTTTTTTTTTTAAAAAAAAAACGCATAAGCTTATTATCCTCCAAAGTAATTGGTAATTCAGGAACAGGAGTACAGTGGTCTAGTCTCCCATTCCCACCTCTGTGCTGCTGGCTTAGGTGGTGCAGTGACTACGCACAGTTGCCCTAAGAATTTTAAACTCTCAGTGGAAAGCACACAGGCTTAATGGCTGCCAGACACTTGTGTGCAACTCATTTGTTCACTGTGATTCATAGGCTTAGCAGTAGGTCATACCAGATTCCTTTGGATGACGTCATATCTTTTCAAAACTAGAGTTTTAGTCATTGGTATGATTAAAAAGTAAGAGTACATAAAATCGACTGAAAAACAGGAAACGGGTGGCTGATCCAATTAGCAACGTTTTAAAAGTATTTGTGCATATGTTGTTTAAACAGTGACCAACTCATTATTACATGAATTCTGAATTGTTAGTCTGTAATTACTTAACCAATAGAATCACCTCTGTGGCCTGAGGCAGTAAGGACACTGCGAACTTGAGGTAACCAAGTGCTTCACTACCTCTCGGTTACTCTCAAGTAAGAGGTAATAGCAACCTCAACGGGAACATTTAGGAGTCAGGCAGCAAAACGAGATCTTCTACAGCAGACTTAAGGGGTTTAAGCTGAGGTTGCTGTCAGTCATAGAGTCTGGAATTCTTTGAACTATGCATATTTATTAAACCTTGGCTTAAGAAAAATCTGTTTAGTGAGCTTTATTTAAAAATTTCTACTTTAGAATTGTTTTAGAATTGTTTACAGTAGCAAACATATAGAAGCCATATAATTCTCAAGATTTCACCTTTTAGAAAGGATTTTTTTTTCCTTTTGGTTGAGGACCCAGGTTTTATATACCAGGTTTTAATGCCAGATTCAGTGTGTGTTTGTTGAGACAGGATCTCTCCATGTCACCCTGGTTGTCCTGGAGCTCTCTGGGTAGACCAAGCTGGCCTCAAACACACAGAGACCTTCCTGCCTTTGCCTCTGCTGGGATCATAGGCCTGGGCCACTACACCTGGCAGATTCAGTGTTTTAAATGTGCAGGGTCATAACACCCCCCCACACACACACTCCATCTGTCTTGAAAATGGCCTTACAGCTTTAGAGCTAAGGCCAAAGTTCTCTTGTGGATTATGTTGTTCCCCAAGTCATAACCACTGCTCCCTCCAAAAGTAACTCTACACTTTCGGTTTAAAGCTTTTGTAAAGGCGTTTTGTCCTTACATGCTGTTTTGTTACCCGTCCCAATAGTTCTCACAGTTAAAAATTCAGATAAATGTGTGACTCTCATATTGCTTAGTGTGGCGGTTAGCAGGATGCGTCCAGTTTTGTGCATTCTGAACTAGTAGGTGTCAACAGCCTTGATGGGTATAAAGCCTGTCAGCCTTTGTCTGTATTGGCCTCAGCTGCAGGCCCTTCAGCAGCAGGAGCTTGTCGTATTTGATTGGTGTTCCCCGACAGCATCATGGACATAGGCTACTTGTGGTGTCAGGACGATGCAGGCTAATTGTGTGTGCTCCTGCTTAGACCTAGAATTGTCCGCTTCTCAGAACAGTCTCAGCTTTTACAAAGCTTCTGTGGGAATAGCTGTCTGTGGGTGGGGTTATTCTTTTCCTTTACCACTTCATAGATAGCTCAATACTGCCTGTTAACACGCACTGTTTCTGTGAGGCGTCAGGTGTCTTTGTAGTGCTGTCATGGATCTAAATGTTGATATTGTTTTGTGGGACGGGTATTCTTTTTTAGTTAATTTTAAGACTTTATATTTTGTTTTCAGCAGTTTGACTGTGGTTTCATCCGTTTATGCTTGAGAAACATATACTTTTTCTTCTCTAGTCTGTCTTCTCTTTGTGAGACTTCAGTTAACATCATTAGACTTCATTTTTAACTCTGGATCTGTGTCTGTGCAGGCCGATGCTGCAGAGCCCCTGGACCTGGACTCATGGCCAGTTGTGAGGCACATGACCAAGGCCAGGTCCTCTGTGAGAGCAGTACACACTCAACTGTTGAAGCATCTCAGCAGCTCCAGGGTTGGACTGTGTTTTGTTTTCTTTGAGACAGGGATAGAGAGCCTCTTTTGGTGTCTGAGTCAGACTCTCACTGCCTTTTCTTTGCTATATAGGTCCGCCTTTAGTAACATTTCTCCCTATAACTAATAAGTCCTAATTATGCTCCTGACTTGTTAATGTTAGTCTGTAGAAGAGTCGGAGTTTTGTTGCGTTTCACTGATGAGTGTTAATTTTGCTTCTGTTGCTTGCTTACGTTAGTCAGCAGGAGGTTAGTTTGACTGAACTCACACTGGCAGCTTGTGTCTCAGGCCGAGCAACAGCTGAAGTCTGGTGGTTCAGCATCGCTGTGGGTGCCCCCTCTTACTTCAGAGATAGGTTTCATTATGTACTCCAGTCCGGCCTTCCGGTCATGGCTGTCACATGTCGGCTTCCGAGCTCTGGGGTTGCAGGTATGTCAGTGCTTGCTTGAGATGCTGCTTTTTTAGTTTTGATGGACATATACCTGGTATGGAATAAATCACACATGTTTGAAGTCTACATTTTGATAAATTTTGAGATGTGTAAATACTTTTGAAACCATTTTCACAGACAAAATGAGAACATACCCACCTCCCCAGGAGTCTCCTCTCCCCTTCTTTCCAGGTCTGTCTCCAGAGAATTGCTGGCCTGTTTTCCATTATAGAAAACATCTTTTTTTTGTTTGTTTGGTTTTTCCACTCAATTATATTGAGGATCATCCATATCATTGCAAATTTCTGTACTCTGGTCTTTATTGGGGAGTAGCAATTTATGTATCCGCACCACAGCTTATTTACCCATTCACCTGTTAATGGACATTTCAGTTGTTTCTTGTTTTATAGTTTCTGATAAAGCTCCAGCGAGCATCTATGCTTTCACTTATCTCAGATAAATACCCAGGGAGAGCTGGGAGATAAACTTTTTAATCTCTCATCTTGGGATCAGATATTGTCTATGAAAATGCAGAGCTGTGGCAGACCAACTTCTTGGCTTCCGGTAGGCTAGCTCTTTAGACTTTTCATAGCTCTTGCCGTGAGGCCATTGTCTTCCCACGTCAGACTTTGGTCAGCCTCTTGACTTCTGCAAAAAAGACTGCATAAAATCTGTAGGTCAGTTTGGAGAAAACTCCTGTCTTGGCAATGTTGAACCTTCCCATTAATGAGAATGATTTAGCTCTCACTTCCTAATCTTACTCAGTTTATCTCAGCATTGTGCAGTAGTTTTCAGTGTGCCTCTTGTACATAATTTATTAACTTACCCATAAATAGTTTATATTTAATGCTACATGACCTGGGTTTTATTTAATTATGTACTTGGCTTAAGAGCCATTTTAAGTTCAAAAAACAAAATTGGTCTGAACATATAAAAACTTTGGCATGCCCACTGCGTCATCATCCGCAGTCCCTGCCATGGACACGCTGACTGAGGGTATACTAAGGAGCACACTGTCCAGTTGCTATTGCTCCAACTTGCTTTACTTAGGGTTCACCCTTGCTCTTCACTTTTTCCATTTTGACAAAATATAATAACACCATAATCGTTTAAAAGTTAGTTGGAGCTTCTAAGTAGAGGCTAGCATGTCCGGTCGCTGGTGGGCCCTTCCCACTCCCCATCTACCTCTTTTGTGGAGTTTGGTTGTCAATCTCAGGCTCCATCCCAAGTCTACAAGAGAGTAGCAGTGCAGCTTTTTGTCTCTGACCCAGTAGCTTTACAAAGCCCGGGCCAGAGTCTACCCTTCGACAGATGTTCTCAGTGCTGCCCTCCGTTTTCAGCCATAACTTTCAAGTCTGCTTGCTCGTCCTTGCTTTCTAGAACCTTTTTTTTTGGGGGGGGGGGGTTAGCAAGGTTTTTTTTCCTCAATTTTTTTTTATTGGATATTTTATTTACATTTCAGATGCCAATCCCTTTCCCCATTTCCCTTCCCCAGAAAACCCCTATCCTGTGCCCCCCCCTTTTCCATTTGGCTTTTATACAATTTTTTAAATGTTAATCAAGGGCTTTGTAAGTATGGTAATGCTCAATCAGAAGTGTAACCTAATACCCAAGCTAGCTATGTAAACTATCTTTGACTGGTGGAGACATGTGAACTTCTGCCTCCATGCCCTCTCTCTCTTTCTCTCTCTTTTTCTCTCTCATTACCGAGCTTCTCATCTACTTCATCTTCTCCTCTCCTTACTCTATCTTTTCCTCTCGGTGCTTTCTAGAACCCTTAAATACTTGTTTTTATTGTTTTATCCAGAGTGCCTATCTATTACCCAAGGAAGGCTCTCTCTGATATGCAGACTTAAACTTTGTAGCAGCTAGACACTACTGACTCACAAGTTTTCAGACTTGTGTTTCAGGCCCCTAGTGTGGTCCTGGACACTAATGGCCACTGGTTTGAGCCTTGTTTTCAAGCCTTTCTCTCTGATATATAACTTTGCCTTTTTGCTCTTTAAATGCTCAAGGGAGTTTGTTTTCCCTTTCTGAAAGTCTAAAGAGTTCATCAGAACATCGTGGTCTCCGTTGCTCTGAGCTGCACTGTGTGGCACACAATGTCTTCTAGGAATAGGTAGTTCATACTGCGTCGGATTGAGTGCTCTCGGTGTGGCTTACCCTGTGCTTCTGCTCTCCACCATACCGGGACCTTTTTGTTTCCTTCACTGTTGTCATCTCGTGTGAATTGTCGTGACTTCTTACCTTCTGTATTGCAGACGTGAGCTTCATGTGCTGTTGTGTTACTTCCTAGTTCATTCTTTGTTTCCAGGGTGTCTGCTTTGTTAATTTTTTAGACTTACTTATTTTCTGTGTATGAGTGTTTTGCCTGTACATATGTATGTGTGCCGTGTGTATGGCTGGTGCCCAGAGAGCGTAGAGGAGGATATCAGATCCCATGGAACTTAAGTCAGGGTGCTTGTAAACCACCATGTGGGTACTGGAAACAGAGCAAGTGCTTTAACCTCTGAGCCAGCTCTCCAGCTCCTCTTCAAAGATTTTTTTTTTTTAAATATCACTTTGTGCATGCCTAGATTTAGAGACTTCAGGTATGTATCCTTTAAGAAATGTAGATAATTAGAAAATAGAAAAAGTGGCTTGGAATATCATACAAATAATAGTGAAAATATACACAAATGTGCATATGCATGTGTAAGTGTACACACACACATACACATACACACACTCTTGTGAGAGCTATTGGAAAGAAACACATGCATGAGCTTCTCCTCTGGAGAGAAAACAGTAGAATTCTGGTCCCATGATCCCTTTGCTCGTTGCTTTTTGTAATCTATCATGCCTTTAAGTGTGAAAATCTCACCGCTCACTCCTTTTAAGTTCTGATTGTTTGGAGGAAAGTATGTCCTTGTAAAAAAATTAATTGCTGATCCTCAGGATATGAGTATATTCTGCTTGCTTTTATCTCTATTACAGTTCTCTGGTACTTTCAGAATTCACTTTTTGTTTCTTCTGTTTTTCCTCCCACTGACAATGTAGAATTTCTTTGCATGTGCATTCCGGCCTAATGAAGGATGCTTTTAGTAGTTCATTATAAGAGATTAGATATAAGTTTCATTTTTCTCTTGGGTCCTTTTATAAAATTGAAAATGTCACCATTAAGATATGAAGACCTGCTGTTGAGAAGTTGGTTGGTAACTCTTAACCTAACTCTCGGAAGTTTTCAGCCCTCACTAAGCTGTCTGCTGCTGAACTTGACATCCTTCTGGCTGTCTGCTTCTGCCTCCCAGTTTTCAAAGCCTTGAATGTCTCAACAGCCCTTGCCCTAAGACTTTAAACTCAGCCTGATAGTTTTCCTGCTTTGGCTACTTTGTTCTTCAGAATGTATTCAAGGCTTTACCTTTCTTGAAGTTAGCTGAGCTGATTGTAATATAAAGTTTCTGCAGCAGGAGTTTGTAGGTCCCTCTGATAGAGTTAACCTATTTATTATAGGTAAATAAAAGCAACAGAAAGTCTTCTGTAGTCTAGTCAGCTAATAGTAAAATGGCAATACTCTGAGATCAGTTGATTAATATGATAGTTCAGAAATACTGGTTTGTTGTTTGTTTGTTAGTTGGATTATTTTTTGGTTTTGGTTGGTTGGTTGTTTTTTTGTAACAGGGTTTCTCTGTGTAGCCCTGGCTGTCCTGCCATTCACTCTGTAGATGAGGGTGGCCTGGAATTCAGAAATACCCTCCTGCGTCTGCCTCTTAAGTGCTGTGTCACCACTGCCTGGCCATAAGCAGTATTTCTTAATGCCCTGTCTTACAGTGTAAGAGTCAAAGCTTTGACTGCATGTCACTTAGACATGCAGTGATGACATGTGTTGTGATTTCTTACAAACATCTAGAGTTTTTGTTCCAACTAAGAACTCTGTGGTTCTTTTGTTACTGATAACTGTTGCCTAAGCATCACCAACTGTGACTAAAAAACAAGGGTGTTCTTGTGAAACTTGTTTGTGTGTTAAAGAAATATTGCTAGTTACAAGGGATAAGTCAAGTCATATATTGTTTCTGCCTCTGAATTGGTTTCAATAATGTGTTGTATGAAGACCTGTTGTTAATGAGTTGGGTGGTCACTTTTATGGCATGCCGAGAAAAATATTCATATGCTTAATCAGAGATTTTTAGCTCTCTGAATTTTTTACTAAGAAATGTTGAATTATCCAAGTATTTCTAATATGTATTTGTCACTTAAACATGGTTTGTCTTTAACTAGATATATAGTTTGAAACATTTTTTGAATTCAGTTGTTTTAAAACTACAAATTTCATCAGAAGGCTTTTCATATGTCAAGTTAAATATTGGTTTAGGTTTAAAGTGACACAAGTTGGATTTCATCATTTACATTAAAGGCAGTACAATTTCCATAATTAAAGTTTGTTCTTCCTGGCCTTTTCCAACCGTGTAAAAATGTCATACTTTATGTCTGCAGGGTTCTATAACTGCCAGTAGAGGGCACTGTTGTAACACAAGAAAAATGTATTGCTTCCCTAACTCCTTGTCTGCCTTCGCAATTTGCAGTGTTTTTAAAAGCAATATTCTCTATGTAATTAAAATCAGTTCCCTGTATAATTAGCAGTCAAGCCGTATTCTTTGTGGCAGAGTTTGTTTGTGGATGGCATTATTTTTTTAAGTCTGTGTTCATCTATAGCCAAGTGCCTAAACTGCCCCCCCATTAAAATACAGGAAGTTGTGCTGCTGTTTATCTGCACCAAGCATTGCTGGAGATGGAAGTGTACACAAATTAGAGTAGGTTTCATTTAGGCCCTACGAGCTAATTATCCAGTAGGGAATGTTTAAAATTCTTGGTTCCAGTGGAGTTAATATGCCACAGTCATAATAGGGGTGTTCGGGTGCCCCACATAGCAACAGAAGACCGCTAATTCTGTACTATAGTGTTCTGCTGATGAAAGCCACTGATCAACTCAGCAAATTCACTAATAACTTTCCTTTCATGCTTCCTTAAAATCATATACCATTGATACAGTTATCAAACTACTAATACAGAGATGTGGAAAGATGGTGAAGCTGCCTCTCTTGCTTAAAGCTCAGAAATGTCATTTGGAGTGACTGAATGCGTATTCATGGCCTGGCCTCTGCGGCTGCTGGAGGGCAGTGAGACTAGAGACCCCAGCCTGCAGTTCAAGTGTCATGGCACACTTCATAGCTTTATGGTCTGCCTCCCCAAGTAGTCTAAAATCAAAGAAAATGATTTCAAGGCCAAATTATAAAGTCTTTTCTCAGTTTTGGAACTGAAACTTTATGACTAATATTTTGAAAGTATTTCACTGTGTGCTTTAAAATTTTGCAAGAGAAACTTTAGTTGAGAATCAGAAATCTTAGTGCTTTATCTTTTCATGAGTAGCCATGTAGAATGGAGGCATCAACATTTTCCTGGGAGTTTTATTTAACTTCGTGAATTACTTTAGTTTCAAGGCCAGTGGTGACACAAGTAGCTCTGTCTGAAGAAAGGCTCCTAGAAGTGAAAGTGGGTTTATGTTAGCTCCCCCTGTGCCATGCAGGCTTAGGAAGCAGAGTGGGCCATCCCACTTTAATTTAGCTCTTTACTCTGATTTTTTTTTTAAAAAAAATGTGGTGTTAACGTTTGAGAGGAGAGTGAGACTGTTTAAGGACACTGTCATAACTTAAAGGAAAACACTTGGAAATATCTTTTAGGCATTAGTCACTGGAGGTATAATTTTAGAGTATTTGAGTTTAACTAAAGTGAAAGGTGAAAATTTCAGGGAATGTTAAGGAAGGATTCTGCTGTTTTTCACGGAGTTTCTCTGATGTTATAGCTGTCCCAGAGGAAGACATTCAGTTTCTTCCCTGTTGATCCCTGCTCCTTTGTGCTTCATGAAACTTCTTAAGCCAGAGACTTTGCTGTTTCTTGTTTAAAATATATTAGAAAAAAAAGAATAACTGAATGTTGTTTATCTGGAGGCATAAAACTGTTGCTTTCCTATTTGTTATGAGCAAAGAGGGAATAAAACAAATTTTCCTTTTGCTGGAGTGTTTGTGTCGAGTCCTGGGACTTGCCCGTATTGTCTTGTAATGGTTATCGCTGCCTTGTCTCCCATAGAGGCTATCGCAGGGTTTAGTCTGGGCTGTTTGTATTCAGCAAGGTCAAGATAAGTTTTATCTCCATAGATAAGTCAAGTGCATTAGGATCGATAGGCAATAGTAAAATTCACTGAAAATATTATTGTCAAGTTCTTAATGATGTAATGTAAACTTGTCATGTGGAATATACCCATACTGTTTTCTATTTATTTGAATGGCACTAAAAGAGTGTCATTAATTTTGCAGGCTTTTTAAAGAGACAGGAACCGATGAAAATAGCATTTTGGAAGCCATGAGTTGCTCCAGATTTAAACTTGTACTGATGAAGTCTGAGAGACTGCTTGTTTTTCTTTCTAAAGAAAATGGCAAAAGAATAAATATTATAGGAGGCATTTATAAATTTAAAACATAACTTGAGTTTCCTTGTTAAAATAATCATTTTTGACTTTGTATAGATATACATCTTACCCAGAGGCCTCGCCACAGATTTTGGTTTCCTTAGCTGAGGAACTCTGGTGGGGAAAGAGACCTGTCCTACTCTTACGAGGAGCTGTGAGAAGCACTTTGTAAGAACCACCTGAGTGTGTGACAGCGAAGACAGAAAGAACTCAGGCACATTCACTAATTTGTTTTCAACTCAGAGGAACACCTTCCTGATATGTTAAAGGGTTTTGAGTCTGTTTGTTTCGATTTCTGCAGGTAGGATGACCATCACCCTAGGATAAATGTACCTAGAATTTAGTTTCTTTCTTGGTAGGGACTCTGCCAGATGCCTCCCACGCAGGAGCCAGGTAACAAACAGTTGGAAAGCACATGCTCTAGAGAAGTTAAAGGAGACCCGGTGGGTTTTCTTTTCCAGTGTCATGCAAAAACAGCACCTTCAAAACTTTGCAGCCAAAGCGTTCTGTGTTTTGTTATGGCTATATGAGTTTATACTTTTCAGTATCTAAAAATGTACGCTGTTCCCTCTTGCTCATTTAGAGATCAGTTGGTGGCTTTTCCTTGCTTTAAGGGGACTTTTCTTATCTTAGTGGATAATTGAGGTAAGGAGACTGAGACCAACCTCGGTGTTGATTTCAGGTGTTCTTATTTCTACACAGGAAACGATGGCACTCACTGCCCCAGAGTTGTGCCTCCTTGTGTTCTTTCCTCCGTCCGTCTCTCTCAGTATTTCATACATTGATTTGACCACTTAAGTAGAAGTTATATAAATACTGGACAACCTTCTAGAAACTGTTAGCATTTTCTTTAAAGATTCATATAGACGATGATCCTTGGGTCGTACACTTCTTATTCTGATAATGTGGGCCCGCACAGTCGCCGGTGTGGCTATTCATTTTTCTGGCTAAGGAATGACAATGTTTCCTCAACACACATACAAAAAAAGCTGTGTTTTATTTCTGGATCCTCTAGATTGTGCTGTGAGAAGGAGAAAACCCACAGGCTGTGGTGGCCTCCCTGGGCTGAAGGGCTGCTGCTCTGGGGCCGTGGTACGGCGGGCATGAAGGGAGCCGTGGCTCCAGCTGAAAAGTTACATGAAAGAGAAGTTGACTGTCTCTTTTCAAAGTTATCTTTGTGTGACAGGCCGAATGTAACACTAAGAGTTAGGGCTTTAAGATAGAACAATGGTCCTTTTAAAATATATTTAGTGTAGTGAGTAGTTTACCCCCAAACTCTCCAGTATCTCGTTACTCAAAAAAGAAAAGAAAGAAAAGAAACTGTCCTGCCAGCAAAGAAGTGCATTGGGAAATGGCCACTCACTTCGAGAACATTCTGATTCAACTTTAATCAACAGGGCAATAAAAGAGGAAAATAAAAGAGGAAATAATTTAAAACTTGGTGTTTTCTTCTAGGATTGATTTTACTGATAGAAAAATAGTCTGCAAACAGCAGCAGGAAGCTCTCGCTGCGGTGGGACGTACATTTGTAGCTGTAAAATGAGGTTGTGTTTTATGCCTAGGGCTTTGCTTTCTCTGTAGAATGAAGGGACATATCTACTGACCAGAAGCAGACACATCACATGTGGTAAATAGTTTGGAGCACTCTTTATATTTACCTTTTCTTTGTTCTTAAGTAATTATTAAGTAAAAATTTTAATAAGAAAAAATGAGAGCATTGTTTAAGATTAATTTTCTTAAACAATCTGAACTACATTTTAGAATTTTAATAAATAATAATTGTTTCCTGGAAACAACACTTTAGCTTCATGCTTGGGAAATACTCATATTTTAAACTGTGAACTTGGTTTTCTCTAAGCTGAAGTAGAAAATGTTATATAAAGTTACTTGTAGCAAGAAAGTCTAGGTGTGGGTATTTAAGTGTGTATTTTCTAAACATTTCCTGTTGGTTTCATTAGAAGACAACTTATTTGTTGAAAGAATAGCTACTGCATTGTTGCCTTTGGAGAGACTGTTGATATGTGGTGTGCACAGGACAGAAGAAAGGGACGGTGTGGAAACCAGTGTTATAACTGTGTACAGTCATGAATGTGAAGTGTTATGTAAAGTCGCATCTAATCTGTGAATTTGGCCATTAACACATTTTCAAAACTTGTGAAAGTTCCTTGGTTTAATTATTGTTACCACTGGAGAGATGCCAAGATCCTCATTTCTACTGAAATCTGTGCCTTAAGTGCTTTTTCCACCTCATAAAACTATTCTCCCCCTCTTCAGATCAGTCGCCCGCACGCTGGGAAGCGATCTTCCTGTAGAACTCTCGAAGTAGGACAGTGCCAGATGCTGCTTGTACCTTGATCTGCCTCCTTTATCCTCAGCAATCTAAATAGCACTGTCATCCTGGCTCGGGAACTCTTTGGAGTTCCCTTCCCCAGACTGCTGGCCTTGCTGTCTGCTCACTCGTTTTCAGTGGCGATCCCACACCTGACGGTTATTTTTGCTGTTACTGCCCTTCCTCAGGTTGTTCAAGTCTTACTCTATAATGTGCTATTGCTCCTGCCAAATACATGAGACAGTAGCAGTGTCTGAGTTCTTGGAGGTTAATACTGATTTTATGCATCTCTGAAAAGAGTTTGAGTGTGTAGCTTTGGGATGGATCCTGGACACGGCAAGTGTTGAGATCGAATACTTAGAGGCATTACCATTCCTTCCATAGTTGACTGTGTTTGCAGTTATTAGTTAATTTCTCAGTGTTTAAAAATGTAAGTCAAAGATGGCTCCATTTCTTAGCCTAAAATTGTCTGCAAATGTTAAAGAAAATATAGTTGTAATTTCTTGCTCAATTCTTGAAGGCACATTTACAGTATTTTGGCACCTGTTTATTTCTAAATCCTTGGACCGTGCACAAAACATGATGTCATACATAGTGAGGTTTGGGTACTATTTTAATACACTAGAATACACATGCTTCCCTTTAGTAATGTGCCACAGGAGCGTTAGGGCTGAGATGGCTGCTGAGGCCTTTTCAGGAAG
This sequence comes from Rhabdomys pumilio, assembly GCA_030674055.1. Classification (NCBI taxonomy): domain Eukaryota; kingdom Metazoa; phylum Chordata; class Mammalia; order Rodentia; family Muridae; genus Rhabdomys; species Rhabdomys pumilio. The sequence continues at coordinate 44,985,917 of JANHMN010000006.1, forward strand.
GGACTTGACCAAGAACTACAAGCTGGTTTGAGACAGAAATAAAGAACATGTCCTTTAATCACATGACATGTGCCTCCCTCCGCCTGAGTCACTTGTGTTATTTTGAAATAACACAAGAATGGCTGGCTGAGAGGGGCTCATGTCTGATGGAAGTTTAGCTAGTGTCTCTGTCTCCTTGTGTCATGGTTTCCTAGTGGTAGACTCATTGTACTTTAAAATCACTATTTCTTTCAGTGTGCATTTGAGTGCATACTACATGCCACTGGTGTACAGAATGAGAGGCCACAGGTGCTGTGCCTCTGACCTCTGCTGCAAGGCATGCTAAATACAACCTCAGTGGGCATGCATGGCTTGAACAAGAATTTCAGAACTGTTAGTGACAGAGGGGGTGCTTAAGTAAAGTTTCTTGGCTCTTATTCCAGAAGCACTTTAGAGACTGAGGCAGAATTGTGACTTGAAGGCCAGCCTAAACTACTCAGTGGCAAGACCCTCACATTTTGGGAACCTTTTAAAAGAGTAATATATAAAATTTCAGATATAAAAGCTGATTAAAATACCTATCAATAATATAATAAATAAAGACTGTGAAATGTTATATAGCACTACAAAAGGATCTTCAGGAGCACAGTGTGTAGAAAATCTCTCAGATGTCAAGTTCAATGATAGAATCTCCATTCAGGCAGTAGCTGTGCCTGTGGCAGAGTAGTGACCAGCCAGGCTGTGGTTGATGGGAAGGAGCAGTTCCCACAGCTTCCTGTCTTCATCTGACTTTGTCCAGCTTGTCAGAGCCACAGTTGTGAGTGGATGTGCTCTGTATGTGTTTTCCTCATTGTTCTTGGTGGTGGTGGTTTGGTTTGGTTGGTTTGTTTTTGATTTTGGGGGGTTTTGTTGTTGTTTTATTTTGTTCTGTTTTTGAGACAAGGTCTCTTTATGTAGCCTTGGATGTTCTGGAACTCACTTTGTAGACCAGGCTGGCCTAGAAATTACAGAGATTCACATTCCCACCCCCCAATGCTGGGATCAGATGCATTTACCCAGTGCTAGGACCCATGTATAATATTTTGACAAAAAGTTTTAAATTCTGTCTGTAGTCCAAAGGCCTTTAGCTTATGGGTCACCCCTTCTTGATAGACTATAATTGATTTCACTGATTCATCCTCATAAGATATTTGGATCATTTCAGATGTTATACAGAAGTCTTTCTGATTTGAAAATCTTAAAAATGAATAATATGTATAATTCACCTGGCTTGGTGGTTTATTCCTTTAAACCTTACCATCAGGAGGCAGAAGCAAGCAGATCCATAAGATCTGTGTTCATGTCTAAAAACATCTCTTTAATGTGTTCGTGCTTAGAGCTTTGTTTTGGCATTTTTATTTTGTTTAGAGAAAAGGCCTTACTAATGTAGTCCATAGTGAGTAATGAAACATGTTTATTTTCTCTTTGTGCCTTACTTTGCTTTAAGAGAATATATCTTTGGTAAAAAGGGATCTTTACCAATATGAAAACAACAGACTTATAGAGCTGTGGTCTTAGCATGAGAATGTAGACACAAGGTAATTCTCTGTCCTGTGGGTACAACTATTCACTCTTCTGCCTTGTTGTGGCTTTTTGAGTGTTGATTGGTTTAGGGGCCCTCTTTATAAGTCCAAGTCTTAAGCAGCGTGTGTTGTTGATATCATAGTACCTGTGGTGAATACATACTCAGTCCTTCGGAGTTCCTTTGTAAATGTTCTTTGTAGTCATAGGGTACGTAGTCCTAGTACAAAGAAGCCCAAGCATTGCAGCTCTCGGCCAGCCTTCTGGGCAAGGTGGGAATGGTGACCTCACTGTAAGTGGCCTTCATTGCCCACAGTTTTGCTACCTGAAGCCATGTGTCTTCTAATGAATGTCTTCTAATGTCACCTTGTGCATTTCATCAGCAGAGGTTAGGGACTGGAGTGTGGCAGTGGACATAAGCAATCAAAGTCATACAGGGATCCTGTCCGGTACCCTAGGACTCTCCAGCAGTGCTCCAGTGCTGGTGACGGACATTTACCATGGGTTTTATACCATCCACACTCTTTGGTGTATATAGGTGCCATCTTGTTACCATTGGCCCAGTAAGAGCAGACCTTCATACCATGTACTCATGTTACACAGTTACTTCTCTACAAAGTGATAGTACCTTCCCATGCTTTGGGGTCCCCAGTGCATGCATTTCCCAGACATCTTCTATTCTGACCATCCAGGTCATTAGGATCAACGCCCTGCTCCTCATGTGCTGTTTGTGTTATAATTTGGCAAACATTAGTTTTGAGACAGGGTATCCAAAGAATGTGTAACATTTAAACTATGTAACAATTAAGATTAGCATACTTCATTTTCTGCAAGTCCATTACGTCACTGAGGAGCAATGAGATCGCTTAGAAAGTATTCACTTTACCAAAAACTTCCCTAAAAGGTGATCTTTTTTTTTTAATTTATTTTTTATTGGATATTTTATTTACATTTCAGATGCCATCCCCTTTCCCCATTTCCCCTCCCTAGAAAACCCCTATCCCATGCCCCCTTCTCCTTTTTGCTTTTATAAAATTTTTTTAATGTTAATCAAAGGCTTTATAAGTTTGGTAATGCTCAATATCAATCAGAAGTGTAACCTAATACCCAACCTGGATATATCAACTATCTTTGACTGGCAGAGACGCGTGAACATCTGCCTCCATGTCTGGCCCCCCTCTCTCTTTCTTTCTCTCATCACCTAGCTCCTCCTCTCCTTTTCTTCCTCCTCCCCCCTCCTCCTCTCCTTCTTTTCCTCCTCTCCTTACTCCTCCTCTTCCTCTTCGTACCCCCCTCACCTTAGCTCCTCCTACATATCACTCTTCCTGTTAAAATAAAACTTTTCTCTCAAAATACATTTAAAGCATAACTATACCATTCTATGTCAGTAAGGTTCAAGATAGACCTAAAAGGTGATCTTTATTAGTTGATTACTATTATTACTTATTAACTTATTCTTACCACCTGACTTGATAGATTTCAGTATCTTCAAGAGCTGCCTGTAACACCCCACATCAACATATCAAAAATTGCATAATGCTCTTTAAAAGATCTATGTGCTGTAAAATAGCATGACCTAACTAAGTTAGCAGGGACCTAAACAAGAGGGATTTATCTCCCAAATATACAAAATAGACAGCAAGTCTCAACACAAAATTTAACAATAAAGTGTGAGCTTGACAAATGTTTTTTTAGTATCAAATAGATATTTATATGTTTTCAGACAGAAAGAACAAGACATCTGTGGTTTCTGGAGGCCTCAACATCAGCTATATTAGCAAGTGCTCACTTACACATAGACATAATCACTCTCAGATCATGTTGCTGTCGTGTTGGCAGTGACGGGCTGGGAACCCTGAGGTGAGTTATCCCAGTTTGTCTTCTTTCACAGAATTACAGTGCTGACCTGGAGCTTCACACAGGCACAGCCATCTCTGCTCTCCACCACCTGAATATCCAGTTCGCTGTGTGACTTGGCTTGGAATAAAACTGCCTTCCTTCTCTGCAGTCCACTTATAAAAACAGAAGCAGAGCTGCATATCACAGCTCTTGAGCAGAGCAATGACTAGAGACTGTTTAAATCAGATGCTGGTCATCTTCAGCTTCCATATTGCCTGCTCCTGGGGGTTCAGAGGTGTGTCCTTGATGGTATAACCTAAGAAGTAACAAGTTCCATCCAACAGGGATTGATTGACTGGGCTTGCACCTGGGCTTAAACTTGCAACCACACAGCTTTGATTTGTCTGCAAGTTCTCAAACATAATGGTTTCCCTGCATGAGTCACTGTTTATCTAGATTACAGAAAAGTAATTAGCAATGTAAAGGTGTGTTTAGGGATTTGGGTTTTTGTTTGTTTATTTTGTTGTTGTTGTTGTTGTTGTTGTTGTTACAAATTTTGGGAGGTATTTTAGTTAGTCTGTGCCATGGCACAAATATCTGCTTACAATAGAAATGTTGATCTCAGTATATTCGATCTCATCTTTACCACTAGTCATACCTATATCCCCTTGCCTTCTTGCACACTGGCTCTCTGGATAGGATCTTAGGAGCTAATTGGCCCAGATACCTCATATTATGATCAAGGAAATAACTTCATGAGGATGAAAGAAGGAATCTTCAGAAGCAAAAATGAGTGTATGAAATTTGGTCCTTAGAATGGTAAAGTGTCTTTAAAAAGCCTTAGGGAGACATCATAACTAAAGAAAGGCACATAGATTTGGTGACTGGAATATGTGCTGGACATAAATGCCTTCATCTAACTCCTCACGTCTTGCTACCTAAAGGTGACTGCTGTTGCTGACAGTAGAGAGTGAGTGATGGTTATAGCTGCCAGTGGTGTACAAACCCTGTTTGAGTGACAGCTGTAGTGACTAGAGCTTTGCAGAGCCTATGGAGCAGTGCCTGGGTTACCTTCCGGCAGTGGACTCTACAATCACAGATGCAGGAAAGCTGCAGGAAGGCAGTGAAGTGTTTCCAAAGAACCTTCATAGGTTGCCTTATTGCTTATTGGCTAGTTTCTGTATGTATGTGTGGGTTGTTGTTGTTTGTTTTCCTGAACTGTATTTGGAGGTGTCTTTTTTTAAAATGGAAGATTTCTGATATACAACAGTTCTATTGTCAAGTCAGGAAATTGACACTGGGTCACTTCACTACTACTGTCTGACCTGTCAACTATACTCAGATTACATCAGTTGTTCCATGAATGTCCTCTGAAGCAGAAGGAAAAGAAAATCTGCCTGCCTTGGAGGTTCCCATGCTGTACGTATGCTGTGTTCTTGTTTTGGTTTTGTCTTATAATAGAAGAAAGAGTTTATTTGGGACTTACAGTTTCAGAGAGATCAAGTCCGTGACCCTCATGGCAGGGGAGCATGGCGGCAGGCAGGCATAATGCTGGAGCAGTAGCTAAGGGCTCACACTATGATCCACAAGCAGGAAGCATACTGTGGTGTGCTGGCAATGTAGTTATTCTACAGAAGTTCCTCGGTTGTCCCTGCCTTGGTGATCGTGATACTTCTGAGGAGAATTCAGACATTGAAGAGAGGGGTTTGTTTGTTTGTTTGTTTGTTTGTTTTTTATTAGAAATGTGTGGAAGTGATGGCATGTTCTCCATGTATCCTATCCCAAGCCCTTGGTGGAGATTTTAGCTTGATCACAGTGGTGTCTGCCACATTTATCTGTCTGTCTGTCTATCTATCTATCTATCTATCTATCTATCTATCTATCTATCCATCCATCCATCAAGTTCTTGTTTCCCTTTTTGTCATTGATATTCATTTGGTGGAGGGGTGTTTGAGACTATATAAATTTGTTTCTCCTCAGACCTATGTGTACATGTAATGTGTAGATACATACGTCCCTGTTTGTAGGACAGGGCAACCTCAACTGTTCCTCCTCAGAGATCCTTCTAGCTTTTGTGTGAGCCACTCATGGGCCTGGAACTTTGCTAGTCCACACTGGTTGGCTAACAAGCTCTAGGGATCCTTCTGTATTTGCCGCAGTGTGGGTTATAGGCAAACATTACCACATCTGGCTTTTTCTGTGGGTTCTGGGGATCAAACTCAGTTCCTCACAACTTTGAGACAAACACATTACCTATTGAGCTACTTCCCCATCCCTCTCAGGTTGTTAAAGTGTCTTTTATCTGATGTAATTGTCATCTCCACCAAGGCTTACTGCTTCAGTCTGCTAACCTAGGCCTAGCCCTGGAAGCTTCTAGCCTCTGTACAATCTTATCTAGGCCCAGAATGTTTTCAGCCTCTCAGACTTACTGCTGAAAACACTCACCCTTTCTAGTTCTTTCAGAACTCTTGCTAGCTGACTCAACTGTTCTGGTTCAAACTTCTCTCCAAGATGAGCTTCTCTCTCTTCCTCAGCCTCTCCTGAATTGCCCACTTGCCCTCATACTAACTTTAGCTAGTCTTCTGACTCCTTGTCATTCTCTGGCTCATTCTCTCTTGAACCTGTCTCTCAAACTCACGTGGTAAAACTGCCTCTCATTTTCTTCACACATTCTCTCTGCACTGCTTCTTTAAGTTGCCTCTCTTTCCTCTCTCTTCTCATGAGTTGGGCAGATCCTATTCTGTTACTTTGTTCTCTGATTCATCACTTTGTTTGCTACTTAATTTGACGTCACTTTCAACCATGGTGCTTCCTTCTACAAACTAACTTTTCCTTCATTGTTTGGGATTAAAGATGTGTACTAAGGTCATGTCTGTATTCCAGCCAGAGGGATGGATGAAAGGTGTGTACTAAGGACTGAGCCACACCCACCACAACTAGAAACAGCTTTTTCCAGTAAATAACACAATCTCAGGGCTCACAGTGTGATCAAGTATTTTATAGCAGTTATTATTGATAATTGCTGGGTAATTGACATGTGCCAATTTTTTACTAAACTTACCTGAGATTAAATCTGGCTCATGACATATATATCCTCTATCAATAAGATATGTCACCACCAGGATGGAAGATTTCTAATTCCATCCTTCTCTATGTTTAATTGACATGATACTGCAATGAAAATTTCTTCTTGTGCTGCTTAGGTGTACTCTGAATATATCCCAAGGGTATATGCAATTAAAATCTTGGCCTCTGGTGGGTGCTATTGTGAAGTAGTAGACTCTTTGGGCCTAGTAGGAGGTTCTTAGGTCACTAGGGTGTGAGGTAGTTCATGAATGTATGACCTCTTGGATTCATGCTAAAGAATTGTTAAGAAAAAAGAAGTTTGACTCTGCTGGATCTCTTGGTCTGTTTCTGGTTAAGATAAAATAGCTTGCTCCTCTCAGCGTCCATGAGGTGGCATCAACCCCCAATGTCACTTAGAGGTCAAACCACTCCCTGTGATCCACTTTGGCCCTCCAAAACTGTCACCTAATACACTTGTCCTTGTAACTTTGCTGCCTCAAGTGTTTACGTACAGTAATAGAAAGCTGGCTAAAGATACAGGTTCTTTCACATTTTTTATTCATGTGTTGTTATTACTTTACATTAGATTCTGGTATATAGTCTCTATTATCATTATTTATTTTGGTGTTCCCATTGTTTCTGATTTTACCCGTGGAAGGTCCTCAAGCTGAGCTCTCTCTGTGCTGTTTGATTTGTTCTCTTGGCACTTTCTTACCTTTTGGCCCAACAAGGTTGTCCAACTTACTCTTGTACTACCCAGCCTTAGACCTGGAATTTCCCCCAAAGAACCCTGACTCCTGTTTTCAAGAACTGAATTTAGAATTCTAGAATTGGGGTACTGGCTTTGGTGGTGCTGTTTGGGGAGATTATGGGAAGGAAGTGCCCTCAGCCTTGCTGAAGGAAGTATCTCTTTGTAGGGGATTCAGAGTGTATAGCCCTGCTTCCAGGTCATTCTCTCTACTTCAGGCTTGTGGTTGAGGATGTCAGTGTCCAGGTTCCTGCTCCTGATGAGGTTCCTGTCATGCCTCCTCACTGTGCTGGCCTCTTAACCTTCTGGAGCTGCAAAACAAAATAACCTCGTTTTTCTGTAAGTCTCTTTGGTCATGGTGTTTCATCTCAGCAACAGACAAGTAACTAATGCAGAAGCTGGCCAGAGCTGTCGCTGTGGTAAACCTGATCATAGGTTTGGAGGAATGCGGAAGGCTTGGGAACTTTGGGCTAGAAAGCAGCTGAATGCACTAAGCAGCTCAGTGGGACATTCTCATAGAACCCTAGAAACCAGTGGTGCTGAAAGTAATGCCCAGTGGATGCCTGGCTCAAGAGCTGCTTGCTGACTTAGAGGACATTCAGATGACTGACATTTTGGCAAAGAATCTGGCTGCCTTCTACCCATGTCCTAAGAACTTGTCTGAGGTTACAGACAAGTAATGGACTAATTTCTTTGATGAAAGAAATTACAAGACAGCAGGCAAAGCATTGAGCCTGCGGCATGGTTATTCATCCATTGCAAGCCTACACTGAAAAAGAGCAAGTGAGGCAGAAAGAAATAGAAAATGTAATTTGGAGAGAAAATGAACACTGGAAAGCTTAATGGTCCATTTTGGGGCTGGGCTGTGAGACTGTAATTCTTAAGGTAATTAATGCCATTATGGAGAGGCCTCCTGGGGGCTGGAGAGTTGTCTCGGTGGTTAAGAGCACGGCTCTTCCAAGAGATCCTGAGTTCAAGTCCAGTAATAACATGGAGGCTCATAACTATCTATAATGGGATCTCATTCCCTCTTCTGGTATGCAAGTGCATATACAAATAGAACACTCATATACATTAAATAAATAAGCCCTCTTCTCCCAAAAAAGAAAAAAGAAAAAAAGAGGGGAAGGGGTTTTCTACTCCTAGAAATCACCTACAGATAAAGCTGTTGCTTATGTAATTCATGGCCTATCCCAAGCTGGCAACCAGACTTGGCAGTATTATTCACGCGGTACTGGCTAGAGACATGAGGATCATGGATTCTTCCTCCATGGTTTCAGAGCTGTTGAGGCCAGGCAGCATGTGGCACGGGAGTCTCTTGTAAAGAGACTGTAAGATGTGATCGTGTAAAGCTGTGAAAGTGAAGCCTGGCTTGTAGTGGAGATCCCAAATGTTGAAGAAGCCAGAGCCATGAGATATCTGCCCAGGAGAGCTGCACACGAGGAGTGAACCCAGCCTACGAGAGCAGCATGTTACAGGCAGCAGAGCTTCAGGGGCTGGACCACCTAAGTACTTGGGAACTAAATCCTAGATGCTGGACATGACACTAGAGAATCTGGAGCTTTCCCTGTTGGGTTTTATCTTGCTGTGGTGCACTATTCCCCCAGTCCTCCCTTTTGGAATGGAAATGTTTATTCTGTGCCATTGTATGTTAGAAGTATATAATTTGTTCTTTTATTCTACAGGGTTAAGAGATTCCTTGGGTCTCAGAAGAGACTTGGGACTTTTAGACAGTGTTGAGACTATGAAGGACTATGGAGACTTTTGATGTTGGACTAATTTTGCATTATGATGTGGCCATGAGTCTCTGAGAGCCCAGGAAATAGAATATAGTAGTTTGAGTCAGAAATGTCCTTCACAGGCTTAGGATTTGAAACTTGGTTCCCAGTTGGTGGTGCTGTTTGGGAGGTGTCTTTCTTAAGGAAGTACTTCTGGAAGGGAGCTATGGAATGTATAGCTTGGCCTCTCTTCCAGTTTGCTCTGTCTGCTATGTTTAGTTGAAGTAAACATAGTTGACTGCTCAGCTTCCCGCTCCTGCTGCCATACCTCCGCTTGCCTTTGTTTGTTTATTTGTTTTAGGGATTTCTGTTTGTTTGTGTTGTGGGGTTGTTGTCAGTTTGATATAAGCTAGAGTGATCTGAGAAGAGGGAACTGCAGCTGAGATAATGCTTTTCTAAATTGGCTGATAGGCAAGCCTGTAGAGCACTGTTCTTAGTGATTGATTTGGGAGGACCCAGCCTATCGGTGGGGCCACTCCTGGGCAGGTGGTCCTGGGATATATAAAGAAGCAGGCCAGAAGGACCAAGCCCATAAGCAGCACTCCTCCGTGGCCTCTGCTCCAGTTCCTGCCTTTAGTTTCTACTCTGACTTCCCTGGATGATGGACTACAAGTTAAGCTAAAGTACACTCTTCTTCCCAGGTTGCTTAGGTTACAGTGTAGTATCACTGCAAAGAAGCTCTAAGGCAGAGCTAGGGTTCTCCTTCCTCTACTGCCCTGAACAGAAGTCTGTTCTTACCATTGATCTTCGCAATCCCTGAATTCCCTTTCTCGACTCAAACCAAGAACTTCCACCTTTTCAGTTAAAGGAGGCCCTTTGCAGCCTCTGCACATCTGGCTCACCAGGATCACCACTTTCTCCATGGGCCATTATTAAGTAAAGTAAGGGTCACTTGATCACAGGCTATGTAATACTTTTGCAATGATCTGATAACTAACAGGGTTACTAAGTGACCCGTGAATGCAAGTACTAGCTACTTGAGGACTGCCTGGCTAGTAGTGTGTGCCCTGAACTGTGCTGGACAGAGGGCTCATTTACATCCTGGACTGCATAGACGGGCTGGTACTCAGAAATGTGCAGTGTAGAGCACACATATGTGTATTTGTAGAAGCTGGAGCTCTACGGCAGCATGAGCCAGGCCCTGTGCCCACGCAGTCTCTCTCATGGGGAGCAGAGGGTAAAGGAAGACTGACTTTGCTGCCTCTCAGCTCTTAGCCCTTTGAGCTAGTTTTCCTCTGTAGTAAAATGAAAGCAGCAAGGGTAGTCACAGGGTTGCATCCCATCATGACCTAATACTGTGACCTGAACATAATATGACATCTGCTTTCCAGTACTTCTATCAGTTGTATTCAGGAAGTAAAACTTACAAGATGAGTAAAACCTAGCATTCATTGATATTATTATAAAGTTGTTTAAAGTACAAACTCTTTAGTCAAGAGTGAGGCAGGTCATACTGTGTTCCACAGCCTACTTCATGCTAATGGCAGTTCTTCCACAGCCTCAAAAGGACTGGGATCCCAGGCATGTGCCACATGTTCTAACTGTATTAATAGTATCTTTAAACATTGTTTGACATATCTTTTATATGTAGAATACAGGCAAGCATATTTAGAGAGAAGGGTCAGTGGATAAACACCTGCCATGCAAGCCCGAGGACCTATTTGAATCCCTCCTCTGCACCAGGAAAAGAGCCAGGCCTGATGTGTGCGTGACGTATAGGGCAGCACTGCGTAGGGAGAGACAGAAGGATCACTTGGTTGCTGGGGTTTGCTGGCTGTCAGCCCAGCTCCAGGCTTATGGAGAAAGCCTACCCTAACGGAATAAGATGGTGGGTGGTAGGGTACCCTGCCCATAGGCAGTGAGTGCTTGCTTGCATGCGCGCGTGCACACACACACACACACACACACACACACACACACACACACCTTGAAAATTACACACGTGAATTGAAAAATTAAGCTTTTAGCAGTTTGTGAACTGGTACCATTAGAAAAGGGTTTGCTGAAGAAGACTGGAAAACCTTTATGCCTTGCATTTTATGTAAAATAGTTTAGCCATGACCCCTGTTTGACATTTTTTGCTTATAAAATTGTCACTGTTTGGAGAGAACTTTTTGTGTTCACCAAGAGTCAAGAAAGGCTTTATGTTGACAATGAAGAGCCTCTGTGGGTGGCTCTTCTCTGTTCTCCACCTCCCTTCCTTTACTCCTTGCACTTCTGCTGCTATAGGGGAAGGGAGCGGGAGATGAGAGAGCAGAGTAGATGAGAACGAAGCGCAGGACTCCGCAGGTGAGGGCTGCACACTGGTTATGTCCAACGAATTGACTGCCTGGCGCTGAAACAGATAAGAGCCCTGGAGTGTTTGATGCTGAGTCATCTGAAGTCAGCCTACATACTCCAGGAAAGGACTTTTCAATTCACACTGACATTGGGGTTGACAAAGGAAAAGCTGCAGATTAGAGAGACAATATCTGATTGTACCTTTTAGATGGCTAAGATTCCCTTATACTTTTAATTGGCCAATTAAAAAGTGTCAAAGTAAATTGTTGAGTTGAAACAGTGAATCATTTCCACTGGTCCACAGGCCAGTGGTTCCAGCTCCAGCCTGAGGACCAGCACTATCTGCAGAACTCTAGGAGAGGTTTTCAAATGGAGATTTCCAGGCCTCTCAGCCCGTGTATTTAAAGGTTCTGGCTGTCACTGCTGTCCCTGGGAATGTGACAGCCTGCCTACTTCAGGCTCCACTGCTCCACAGCCCGTCCTCTCTCTCCCAGGTCTTTCTCTCCATTGAGTCTTCCTTTCCCGTACAGATATGCTTAGATCTCTCTTCTCCAGAAAAACATAGGAAGCTTGTCTTTGCCTCCGCCTCCTCTGGGCTCAGGTGTCCGTCCGTCCTTCTTTACATCCACACTTCTTCAGACAGGGAGACACTGGACCACAACAGCATTCACACTTTGACTTTACTCACTGGGACTCGGAGAACATGCTTAGCTTCTATTTCTCTTTTATCTAATTGCATCTAGAACCGTACTGACATTTCCTACGTGTACACCAGTGTGAATCACCTGACATGCATAAACTCTCCTCAGAAAGCCTGGGAAGTCTGGGGTAAGACAGGATGGCAGTGCCCATTTGCTTTCCTCCAGTCTACAGCTGTCTGTGACTGGCAGGCACTTTAGTGGGTGGGATGCTTGCCTCACCAAATAGGAACGTATGAAAGGTGAAGGAGGAGGGCTAGCAGCAGCCATCCTAGAAGCCTCTGAATTATGATGTTATTGTTCTGTTTTTCTCATATGTAGCCCTGGCTGGCCTGAAATTTTTTGTATAAACTAGCGTGGCCTGGAACGTCTAGAACTACCTGCCCCTGCCTCCTGAATGCTGAGACTAAATATAGTTAAACACACTGGACATGGCAAAAAACATGCTTGTTTCTGGTCTGTGGTTGCCACTAGCCACAATATGCCTTTAAGATGACCATATGACCAATAAGAAACTAGCCCCGAATTAACATTCAAGAAACTGAGTACACAGAGCTGAACATGACCATGATTCCAGCACAGATGTACAGATTATAAAGATACAGAGATAGGATAGATGAGGTACAGGTTGGTTTTTCATTCATATCATTAGAGAAGTTTGAGAACTGTTCTATTAAAAAAAATGCTTTTTGAAATATCCATGGCTTCTTAGTTCCTGGTTTGATTCACATTTTTAGAACTCTGCTCCCTCCTTGTCTTTATAGTGTTCAGAATTGCTGACTCCCTTTCTCTTACATTTCTCTGCTTCTGATCTTTCTGTCTCTTAAGTCTTAGTACTACTGGAATTCTGCCTGTGGTTCCTCTCACTCTCCATAGTCGGGGGATGGTTTCAGCCATATAAAATCCTTTGGTTACAACCACCGCAGCAGCTTACAGTGGCACCTGCTTCTCACCACATCTATTCTAGATGTGTCAATGTGCATGTATTTAACTTTGAAAGTGGTCCAGTGAGGTAAGAACTACTCTTATCCCTTGTTACAAATGAGGGGTCAGAGAGAGAGCTTAAGGCACTTGCCTGCAGTCAGAGAGCTAGTATATATGTGACAGGGGCTGGATTTGCATTCACTGTGGAAGGCTCACATATACTTCTCATCTCTCTTCCTAAGCTCTGGGTCTCTTCTGCAAGGTCCAGACTTTTATTCCGTGGCTTAGTAGACCTCTGCCTCAGTCGTTGTTTCTCCAACAGAATTGATACTTATTTACACTAGCTGCTTCTTGCTTGTATCTGTGTCTTGTCAACAGCCTTATCACTCAGCTTTCTTCTCATGGCAAAGGCCCGGTCACAACCCTCTTGTTTCCAGCAGTCCACCTCCCACATGTGAAATCTGTATCCATTCCAGCCCCATGGCACCTTATACTAATTTGGATGGCTAATTTACAGGTAGTCAGTCAGGCTTCCATTCTGTGTTCCATCACACTGACCAAGCCATAGTTCTGAAATCTGTTTGGTTATTGCTGTGCTTGAAATGTTTCAACTTTGTTTACCTAACTGATAAAACCGAAATCCCTTAGCTGTCATGACACCTTAGTAGCCAGAGAAACTGACGGCCCTTGTATCCACCATCCTTTGTTCCTTTTCCTGCTAAACCTCTGTAGCATCTTTAAGATTCAGCTCACTTCAGATTCTTCTCTCTCTTCTGCTCAAGTCTCATCAGATGCTTTTAGCCTCCTGCTTATACTTTAGCGCACAGAATGTTACTACTTGTTATTTAGCAATACTAGTAGCTTGCAGTTGGTCAGTTCATTGCACAAAAGACATTCATATAGGTAACTGTTCAAAAACTCTCTCTCTCTCTCCCTCTCTCTCTCTCTCTCTCTCTCTCTCTATATATATATATATATATATATATATATATATATATATATATAAAATTTTACATTATAGATATTATATGGCATCCATACACATTCATCCTAATTTTTAAGTGCATGTGATGCTCTTTCCATAGTGTTGGTTGGAATTTAACAGCATTTACTATGACAACATCCTGCTGTGTATCCAAGGCTGTCCCAAGAGGCTGTGGCGGCAGCCATGTGACAGGAAAATGGGGAGCCTTCATTAGCCCCGTGAGTGGGGGAACTGGAGAATGCTGGGTTTGATGACATTGTTTTCTGTTGTTTGGTTCTGTATGATTTTATTTTGGGCCAGTTTTGTAATTACCTACTTTGATGTGAAGGAGGAATTTTATGAGTCAGTTTTAACCTTTTCTTTTCTGATAATCTGTATCCTTTATTCAGCACCCCAATACACATTAGGAAAAGAGGTGGAGATGCTCATATTAAAGGCAAACCCGAGTGAGATGCTGTGTATGCGGCCGCTTGGCTAACCCTGCACATCAGTCTCAGAGCATTCAGGATTGAATGCTTGTGGTTTTCAAGTTGATTATCAGTGTGGCACACTGAACAGTGGTACAGAGACGGACTAGTCCTGTGTGTGCACCAAGATGTGGCTGTGTGCTGTGGTGCACTGCTTACCAAAGAAGTTCAAAACCTATTTTTCTAAAATAATGAACTTTTTGTCTTCTCCTCCCTCTCTTCAGTATCTCCTCCATATTTGTGGTAAGCACTTCTTTCCTTCAGATATTTGATTGTGTATAGACAGCTAATTTAAACATCTGTTTATCGCTGCCTAGCTAGGCTGAGTGCAAAATTTCAATTGAATTACCTCCCAAGAGAGCTTTGAGCTCTTAGGGTAAAACACATCATCTTTTCCTCTCTCTGGGGATTATGAGCTGAAAGAATTTGTTTAAGTAGTTTACATGCATTTTGCACATGTTGTATCTACTGGACTTAGCTTTGTTGCTGTGGAACACTGCCAGCATAAGGGAGTATCTGCTTTGTTAACTTGAGTACAACAGTGTTTTATGGTCTAACAGTGTGTGTATAAATTTAAGCAGTGAGTTACTTTTGCTGAAGGTTGACTTAAAACAGTTTTCTTCCTAACACATAGTTTTTCTCTTAAAGATTTAATTACCAAATCTAGGTGTTTAATCATTTCCTTTATTAATTATTTAGCAATTACTGCATATCCAGCTTTTCATATACAAACTTCAGATAAACATTATTGAACACTCACTCTATCCTATGCTCTGGAAGACTTTTGAACTTTCTGTGCCTTGGTGAAGAAATACATTACTGAACTAACTAAAAATAGCAAAAAGTAAGTTCCAGACACCTTGTGTGTCGGGTACTGAAGATGCTCAGAGCCGTGGGCCTTTTCCCACTTCATCTAATGCTGATTTCCTTCTTTTAAGTTTGTAACATAAGAAAGTACCATAGTCTATCTTTTTTTATATTGCTCGAGTATAGACACTTTGAAAATTGAATTCAAAACATGAATAAAAGATAAAAACTTAATTAACTGCACGTGTTACAATAAAAATGAATTTTAAGAGTAGCATATCATATGGCATTTTGTAATCTTAACATAATATTCTTAACCTGGTAAAATCTATTATCAGATTACTAAAATAAAACTCATATTGAGCTAGCAATACTACTATTGAGCTACTCAGGCTAAGTAAAGGTGATTGCCACGAAAGCCTACTACCTGAGTTCAAGCCCCAAAACTCAACTGAAGGAAAGAACTAAACTCCACAAAGTTATTTTCTGACCTTCATACACATCATGGCATACACACAGCATACACCATGTGTATGCACATGTGTATGCACACATGTATCACTTAAATCAGGTGAGGACTTGCTAAAATGAAAATGTCTGTAATTCTAAGTTTTGACATAAATTTAGTTTTTTATTAGATTGTTTTTATAAAGTCCCAGTGACATGGATAGATAGATAATGTGTGTGCTGTTAGGAAAAGGGAAAGAGAACTACTGTTTGTAAATTTCTGCATGTGTTTCCTGCATTGTAACCTATCAGAATCATATCAGAGCCTAGATTTCCTGGTATTGTACCAAGCTCTCCCATTCTCAGGTTGTATGTATTCCTGGTATTCTCCTGGGTTGTATGTCTCTGGCTTCTGTTGCCGTAGCTCCTTGCTTCATGTCATGAATGCTTTCGTTACTCCTGCTTTTCTCCTGTGGCCAGGTCTATCCTGGTCTTCTGCTATGACTGCTGGTCTGGCCTGTCTGTGTGCTCTTCAAGGTTACCTCTTCCTCCTTCAGCTTTTCTCTCTCTTCCCATACCAATGTGCTAACAGGTAGTTTTAGTCCTTATTCACATGATCCTGAGAAAGTTGCTTCTCCCAATTGAAATATCTCTTTTTAAAAGTATTTTGTTATACCCTATATCTGTTTAGTCAATCTTCTCAAAGCAACTTCAAGAAAAGCAGAAAGGAATAGAACTATTCTCTAATTTATCTCTCTTCTGTCTTTAATCAAATGTTGACTCAGCACAGTAAGGATAAAGTGCAAATTACTTCATCTGCAATTTTTCTACCTCATATCACCAAAGAAATGATATATTTTCTTGTGTTAGTTCTAAAATGAACCTGCCCCACCAGTGCGTGTGTTCTTATGTTATATTGTGTAATGGTAAGACATTCGAATAGAGCCATGTGGATAGCCCAGAGTTTCACTTACTATGGATTAACTTTGGAATGTAGCACGTGCTTTGAATGTTTCTTTGCCCTAACCAGTGCATGTTTTTCCGTGACATAATTATTGTCATCAGAGAAAACCAGCCCTCTGGGAGCATATTTGGTCAAAGAGAAAATAAAGAATAAATTACACATTTAAAAACAGTATCATGCAGAGCATCAAAACCAACCAACTAGCAGTGGCCTGGCATGTGGCTCAGTGCCCTGAGCTACCCAATGACTGGGTCTCTGAAGTGGGGAGGCCGTGTCCCTCATATTAGCAATTCCATACAGGGTGATGTGAGGTATGCACAGAGGTGTGTTGGGGGAGGGGCTGGTTTGCTGTAAAGTAGCAAAGCATAGTGCTGTGTGTGATGTGTGTGGTGTAGGTGGGTCAGTGCATGGTAGTGCAGCATCGTTCTGTGTATAGCGTGCTGTTGTATAGAGCCATGCAGTGAGGTATGGCATTGGTGTGGTATGGTGTAGCGCAGCAGTGTATGCCGTGGAGTGCTGTATTGTAGTGTGTGTGATGTGGAGTGGAATGATGCACTGCTGCCTCCTACTTGATGATTAGATGCTCAACTATGAAACAGTGATTTTTTTTTTTCCTATTGGTTTTTGTTAAGTTAGTTTATGTCATGAAGACCTGAGTTCATTTATTCAGTTAATAGTCACAAACCAGCTACTACAAATGCCAAAATCATCTGTGACATTTTCTGCTATATAAAAAGTATCCGTAGAGGCTGGAGAGATGGCTTAGTGGTTAAGAGCACTGGCTGCTCTTCCTGAGTTCAATTCCCAGCAACCACATGGTGGCTCACAACCATCTGTAATGGGATCCGATGCTGTCTTCTGGTGTGTCTGAAGACATCTATGGTGCATACATATACATGAAATAAATAAATTATTATTTTTTAAAAAGTATTCGTGTGTGTCGGGGGGTTGGTATGGTGGGTGGCAGAGCATGCATGTGAAGATGAGACAATTTTGTGGAATTGGTTCTCTCTCCTCTCTCTTTTCTTTTAAAGGTTAATTTATTTTATTTATGAGTATACTGTAGCTGTCTGCTGTTTTTTAGACACACCAGAAGAGGGTATCGGATCCCATTACAGATGGTTGTGAGCCACCATGTGGTTGCTGGGTATTAAACTCAGGACTTTTGGAAAAGCAGTCAGTACTCTAAACCGCTGAGCCATCTCTCCAGCACCCCACTCTCCTTTTCCTCTTTATGTGGATTTCAAGACATAACTCTAGTTGTCAGTCTTACACAGCAAGAGCTATATTCACTAAACCATCTTGACAAATACAATAGCCATGATTTTTTTAAAAAGCTATTTTAGTAGTTTTTTCCTCTTCAAGGATTTTTTTTTTTTTTTTTAACGAGATTGAGTTTAGGCTAAGGCTGCATGTAAGATAGAAGTGGTCTGACTGAAGGATGCAACTTTATGTGGTACTTTCTAGACAGCAAGCTGTGTTCGGAAAACCTCCAAACTGTAGACAGCTTTGAGCTTTTTCTTTATGAGACATCATAGGTTTGGGTTGGCACGCTTTCAAGCCTCCACTTTAGAGTGGCATGTACTAGATGAAGGGCTTTGGGACAGTTCAGTAAGCCCATGCCCTGTTTCACTGGCCCACTAAACTCCTGACCAGAGAACCGCCATCTGCCTTGTTGGTGATTTAACTTCTCTGGAAAGTTCTATGATAAGTCTGGAGCAGTTTTTCTTTCCAAGGGAGAAGTCTCCAGGTTCTGAAGTGTTACCGTTGGTCTTTAATAGCGTCTTGTGAATAGCTCCCTTGATCAGCCATGGCCAGGTAGCTAGGGGTTGAAGATATGACTGGATCATGAGTCCATGAGTCTTTCTTACAGTAGAAAGAAAAGGGGTGGTTAAAAATAGAGGGGCCCATGTTGATTCTTAATAAATCAGGACATGCTTTCTAATGGGAAAAGTGTGGGCTTTGGGGCAGAGCACCCATTATGTGGCCTCCATAGTCTTGGAGCCTGTAGTCTTTGTCTCCAGAGTAGAGAGAGGAATACCTCCTTTGTACACTTGAGATGAAGACAGACATTTATGAGTGTTCCTGCTGCTGCTGCTTCTCATTATCACTTGACCACCATCCACAGAGAGCAGCATGCAGAAGTGGAAGTCCAGACTGGGCCTATGACTAGAGAAATTGTAGTGGAACAGGAGAACCAGGGCAAGAAATGGGCCATGGAGAGTTGCGGCAGGTACTTGTCACTCCTGTGCTATGAGCTTAGAGTGGAACTGTGTCCTGTTGTGTTATCTGGCTTCTTGGAAGAGACCTTGATAGAAGGGTGAAGGAATCCCTTCCCAACCTTACCATTTAGCCCACTTTTGGTCACGCTTTGCCTGCTGACACCTACTGAAATCACCAAGAACACTTAGACCACAGAGAGCTAGTCACTTGACCCATAGTGAGCGTGCCGTGTTCTATTAGCAGTGGTTCTCAACCTTCCTAATGCTGTGACCTTTTGATATAGTTCTTCGTGTTGTGGTGACCCCAGCTGTAAAATTATTCTGTTGCTACGTCATAACTGTGATTTTGCTGCTGTTATGAGTCATAATGTATTTGATATATAGGATATCTGATATGTGGTAGTTTTTTGAGACAGGGTTTCTCTGTATAGCCCGGGCTGTCTTGGAACTCACTGTGTAGAACAGGCTAGCCTTAACCTAAGAAATCTGTCTGCATCTGTCTCCATGGGTCAAATCCTCATATATTGAATCTCCAGCTTTTTCTTCCCTAATATTAGCCAGAGGAAACTCCACTTTATTAGATTACACCCACTTGGCCAAGTCTTTCTCTGCATAATTGTGGAATTAATATCTTTATATTCCCATGGACCTGCTACATTGGAGGGGTTGGAGATTCTAGGCAAGCCAGGGTCAGTACGGGTTATTCTTAGAATTCTGCCTACCTCGGAACATTTAAGGAGTACAGCAATCTCAGATTGATATCTACACTCCTAAACACTTCTATGTACGTCACTCTGTGCCTTTAGTGGTAATGGTACATTTGAGAATTCCTGTCCTGCTCTGAATCACAGTCCCGCGTATGTCGGTGTTTCCTGTGGGTGTGCTGACAGTCTTCTCTACTCCACCTTTAGAGTTTCCTCTGATTTGTCTGAGACAGAGCACAGTGCTTCATCCTGCTCGCTGTACCACTGGGCAGCTGCGGGACTCCGGATCTTCATTCTCGGCCTTTGATCTCAGAAGGTGTCTTGTCTAATATTTAGATAATTTTTCATTTCTGAATACTATTTTCTTTTGGAGTTGTCATTGATTAGCTCTTGGTTATGTTAAATTCATTCCCTAATGCTGTTTCTCTCTTTAAAAGCTATTTTAAAATTGTTTCAACTTTGTATGCCTTCCTTTTGAGTTTCACATCATGCACTCCAGTCCTGCTCACTCCCCTTCATGACCTTTTTTTTGCCCTTGCAGGCACTCCCCCCCCCATAAAACAAACAAACAAACAAAAACGAAGCACAGAAAACATCTCATCATGGAAGCTGTAGTATGTCACAGTGTGTCCCATAGTAGATTCTTCTGTCCACACATCTCTCTTGCAAATGTTCATTGCAATTAGTCCTTGGTCTGGTTTGAGACCTTTGGCTTCTGTGATACCATTACTATTAGACCCTCATTGGGACTCCTTCCAGTTGTCTTGTTGTTGCCCTGTGTTGTGGAGATCCTGAAGCTTTAGAACAGCAAAGCTGGCCCTTTCACACACCCTAACCAGTTGCAGATGATAGAGATTTTGGGATGGGCCAACTCAGAGCTTTTCTTGATTTTATTCATTATCCTTTCTACATGTTTTCACTTCTAGGTAATAGAATACTCAACTCAAAATGGCTGAAACAGTAATGTTTTGTTTTTTAACTTAACAAGGGATCAAGAATCATTGCTTCTAACACTGACACAGGAACCAGCAACTGATGCATGAACAAACACAGGCTTCTCTTCCATCTTTCTGTTTTCTTCAATGTGTGATGATGTATTTGCCTCTTTGACCCATCAAAGTTGGCCACAAAACATTGTGATTCTTACTGCATAACAACACAAAAAAACAGAAAGATATGGACTGTCTCTAAGTTTTCTTCCATTTTAGTTGGGAAGAAAATTTTTTTCATGCATCTCATTGGTACAGTTGTCCTTAAATTTTGTTAGTCAGAATTAGGTCACCTAGCCACTCGCAACTGCATAGAGTAACTGGCCAGGTGAATGAATACCTGACTAACTAACTGGCCCTTGAATACTGGTTTTAGGTCCTTCTTGGACCTTACTTAGACTCCGCATGACTATAGACAGGTCTTGATAGTTAGCCATGCTATGTCTTATTGCTATCAGGTGCCAGTGGGTCTGGTGTTGTAATGTGGATTTACTCTTCAGAACTAGGCACTGTGGCTTGCCACAGGCAGCTGTTGCCACTCAGTAGAATGAATCCATTCGATATGGTTTGCTATGTAAGAGCCTGGGTCAGCCCTGGCTTAGGCTTTCCATGCATGACTTCACTCTGGGAAGGCAGAACGCTGTCACTGTAGACCCAGATGCGTCCCTGTCAGGCACAGGAAGTCAAGCCTTCTGCTGAGTCCTGTGTAATGTTCCCTGGGCTCCTGTTGGCAGTATGTTGCTTCAATAAGACTGACTCTAGAAGTCTTATGTGTAGACTCCTTATTTTTGTCTCATCATCCAACCCAGCCCATCTCTTGACTTTCACATTTGTTCTAGTGTGCCAGCTATTTTTCAATGGAAGGAAAGAATATGTTTTTAATACACAGTATAAGCCTGGCACCTCCTTTGTGTTCTATGGATTTTGTGCATCCTCTTGTTTTTTATTAATAACTTCATACTCTTTTTTTTTTGTTCTCATTTGTTTGGTTTGGTTTGGTTTGGTTTTTTGAGACAGGGTTTCTCTGTGTAGCCCTGGATTTCCTGGAACTTGTTCTGTAGACCAGACTGGCCTCACATAACAGAGATCCATCTGCCTTTACCTCCCAAGTGCTGGGATTAAAGGTATGCACCACCACTACCTGGCAACTTCTTAGTCTTGATTCTCTTAATATATTGTCTCAGATACTTTGTGATCACTGGATGTGGTTTTACACTTAAGTGATGTACTTAATATTGAATGAAAGTTGGGCAGAGAGGTGGCTCAGTGGTTAAGAGTACTGGCTGTTCTTCCAGAGGACCCAGGTTCAGTTCCCAATACCTTCATGGCAGCTCACAACTGTCTGTAACTCCAGTTCCAGAGGATCTGGCACCCTCACACAAATATGTACAAGCAAAACAATCACATAAAAATAAATAATTTTAAGGATTGCGGATTTAGCTTAACAGTAGAACACTTTCCTAGTGTCAGGGCCCTGGTTCAGTTCAGCTCTGGGAAAAAAGAAAGAAAGAAAAGAAATTAAGTAAGTTAGTTTTGTTTATTTGATCAGGAATTCTTTGGGCTGATCAAACTGAGGGATTCTTAGGAATTAGCATTTTTCATTGAGAAACAATGTCTATCCCTGTAGGTCTTCCACTTATTGTATGAAAACCACCCCTGTCTACTTAGAAAGAAGAATCATTATAACCCAACTGCCAGAATTTTGAAGAGAACATTTGCTTAAAAATGATGATATCCTTGTTCATTGGACAGATTGAAACTTTTACTAAATAGATTAATCACTTGTAATTCAAAAATCTGAAATTCATAGTGTTCAAAAAGAGTGTTTTGTCCACATGACACAAGTAGAATTCCCAGGTGACCTCATGTGACAGGTTGCAGTTAAAATGCAAGTTTATGCAGTTATATTAAATTAACACACACCTGAGTAAGATAAAGTATACATGAAATATAATGAATTCCCAAGTCCAAACCAATGCAACTCTGATCCACTTGCACTCCCGCACGTTTTAGATGAGAGCTGCTCAGCTGGACCCTTGCACAGGCTCATTGCTTGTGTTCCTTGGGCCCTCTTGAACCTTTGCTCTTGAGAGCATGCTTCCTCCTCCTGGCCACCTTCTCTCCCCAGATGTAAGCCCTCTTGTCTCCTGCAAGAATGAAGAAATTGTAGTTGCCAAGCTGGGTCTGGGAAGGCCATCCAAGTAGCTAATTTCCTAAGACTCCCCCCTTGTTGGCTCTGTGTCCATCTTCCCAGGGCCCCTTAACCCCTCATCTCCAAACTTTGTCTTGGGAAGAGCTGTGTGTTCATTTCTATTTTCTCTGTACAGAGAGAGGAGTCAGTACTCTGTTCCTTCTGCCTCCGATGTTCATTTCCCTTCTCCGTCCTCCAAAAGCTTTATGTCTGTGTGTATAGTATAGACAACACTATGCTAAGACTAGGAAGCAAGCAAAAACAATCTCTATCTTCAGGAAGTTTATATGCTACAGGACACACTGGAAACAGCCAAGAAATAGTAGAGAATACATATTCTTCAACAGTTTATATAACATTCTGGTCACATAATAGTATATGAGAGCAATTTCAAATAAATTAGTCATCCCTGTTATCTACTGAAGACTGGTACCGGTTCCCAATGGGTACTGAAGTCTTTTATGAAAAATGGCTCAGTCAGTCAGCTGCCTGCCTCTAAAATATGAGGACCTGTTTGTATGCCCAGTGGTACCCATGTAGCTGGGTATCCTGGTGTTCACCAAAACCCTAGAGTTGGAGGAAACCCTGCAGCTGCTGGCCTGTCAGCCTACCCAGTTGTTGAGCTCCAGATTCAGCATGAGACCTTGTCTTAGGTGATTGATCGAGAAAGATACTTGAGGCTGACCTGTGCACTGTGTGCTCTCGGATACCCTTTGAGTCACATCTGGATTCTGTACAGTGCATGATGTAATGTGATGTTCTTTAAGTTGCAGTTTACTCTGTTGTTAGGGAATATTGATCAGGGAAAAAATGGTACATGTTCAGAACAGAGGCAATTGTCTTTGCAATGTTTTTGATTGGTAGTTGTCTGAATCCGAGGATGTGGAACCAGTGTGTATGGAGGGGAGACCGAGTGAGTGAGAGAGGACCGACGTAGACATTTAATGGAGGCAGGCACTTGTCTTCACATCATGAAGCTATTATTTCCTTTATACCTTTTGCTATTTTAGAAGTTCAAAGTGGCAGATAAAGTAGGTGTCTAGATTTTTTTAAGATTTATTTATGATTTGTATGTTATTTTATGTATATATTTGTGTGTATGAGTGTATGTATGTGTACCATTGTATGCAGTGTCCAAGGACACAGAAAGAGGTTGTCAGATCCCCTGGAACTGGAGTTAGAGGAGTTGTGAGCTGCCATGTGGGTGCTGGGGACTGAATCTCTCCAGCTCTGGGTGGCTGTTTATGTGTGAGTAGTGACTGAAATGACTGGAGAGTCACTATTGCATTGTGACCGCCTGCCCTGCAAGGACCAAAGGAAGTAAGCAGTGGTCCTGCCATGATTATAGGAACGGGATTAGGACACCTCAGAATCCCTTTCATTGTTACAGAAAGAACTTTATCACTTTTTTTCATGACATACTTAAATAGCAAGGTCCTTGTTCAACGGGAGGGTACAGAATAGAGTTACAGAGTGCTTAACTCACTGTTCGAGGAAATGTTCTCTGTTTAAGATTTTGATTGGAAGCTTGTGGAAATTTTTTCTAAGCATGAAATCATCTTTTTAAAATGATATTTAATTAAAATGGAATTGTACCATCCTCCCCTTCTTTCTTATGTCAGCGCTTCCCAAATTCATGAACTCTTCCTCTTTAGCCATTGTTGTTACTTATACATATAAATAACATAAATATAACCTTCTGGATGCTTTCAGTGTTGCCTGCATATGTATGTTTCTAGGGCTGACCACTTAATACTAGATAAGAATCCTTGGGGAAAACTAATTCTCCCCTTTTCAGTATGAAATCATATTTTTTTAAATGATAGTAAATTTAATACAAAATAATTCACTCAGATAATATATGTAATTTTAGAAATTATTAAAACCAATGCTTCATGAAGGAGTACTATACAAATATTTATAATTTCAGTATTCTTTACATACATTTCTTTCTAGATGGTTTGAGGGGTTTTTTTTTCTTTAAGGTGGACCAAGAATTTTAAAAATTGTTTTAGATTATTTAAAGTTACTGATATTTTTGTCATTGATTATAATTTATTTTAAAATGGGCCACATTACAAATTTGTAGATTTGACATGTTATCTAGACAGGGGTTGCCATCTATATTATTAAAGTTGCTTGTAATTGAATTTAAAATGCTGTGATATTGTGATGAATAATTTTTTTAAAAGTTATGAAGAAAAAAATTGAGATAAATATATTCTTGAAGTGTTTCACTAACTCCACAGATTCTGTGCTGCAAAAACCAGGAGTATTTCATGAATGGAGCTAATTGCCCACAGGGCCCATGTTGGCCTCTCTCAAATTCTTATAAAAACAAAGAAATTAATTATCCAGCACGAAAACAAGGCCTACTCTTTCTGGCAAACATTCAATTAACTTTTTAGTGCTTGCTGTTTAATGTTGGTTTTGACCAACCAACCATTGAAAAGTGTTTTCCTTTGAAACCGGGCTTGAGCTGAAAACACTGTTACATGTAGCTGGTTAGGTGGTCGGGTTCATTGGGTCATCAGCTTTTTCCCATGATCTCTGAAGTCAGTGACCTGTTCTGTTTTGAACTCACTGCAAGATGTGCCTTGAACACATTTGGTTTTGTCTTTAGTATTTAACAGAGTCAACCTCTCAGATACACTAGAATAACCAGAATAAATCTTTAGTTAGATTTCATGAAAAGATACTTCGATTCTCTAATAATGCTGTTAACAAATTATACCTTATTGGTCAAAGCCTGTGACAATCACATTTAAATGATTATTTTGAAAGTAGATACTTGTGTTTTCTTTCTGATATTTTACGAGATAAACAGTTCGTACTTTGGAAGATTTGATAATCCTGTCATTTCGTTCGTTGGCTTTCTCTACCTCTGGACACTTCTGAAACACCCCACAGTCCCTTCTATTTTCTGATCCATGTAAGAGCTGCTACTCAGGTTTTGACAGTTGACCCTTGTACAGTGTGTGCTAAGAACAAGAACAGTGATCCTCTGCACCCTCAGACTGACAACACTGGTGTGATGTAACTGTTTTCTCTTCTGTCTGCCCCCAGTTTTTCCTGTCTGTAGTTAGAGCTCTCAGTTGGCCCCTCGGTTCAGGAATCCCTTCAGAAGCACTCTTCAATGTCCACCAGCATTCTAACTTTCCGGAGGAGAATCTTTTAGTACTGGGACACTAATTGGAGATCCTAGCCCACATGCATGTGTACGGTTGTTTTCTCAGGATTAAACCTGGGGAGAACTGTGGGTAGCAACGCTTTGCAGGCCTATTCTTAGCATTTTCCTGCATTGCCAGGGCTCACCAGGCAGCTTGAAGATCATTTAGTTCAAGTAGTATCTACCTGATACTTCTCATTGCAAGTCTGCCTTTCCCATTTTTAATTAATGAGAGGTAGAGTAAATGTATAAATATAAAACCATTCTGTTTAGTATTCAATGATGAGTCTTACCTAGATCAGTTACTAAAGTTGAGATTGTAAAATATTGATTACCTATTGTTTTCATTTCTTCTACATTGGAATTCTCTCCTTTCTTGTTCTGTCTGCTCTGTTCTATTTTTTAAAGCTGTCTTCTTATGCAGCTCAAGCTGTTTTCGAACTTGCATCCTCCTGCCTCAGAGTTTCTTAGGCTTGCAGGCCCATGTGTCGCCACACCCAGCAAATTGGAAAAGTGTTTTAAAAGTTACACTTTTGTGCTTATTTTACTTAT
Organism: Rhabdomys pumilio; assembly: GCA_030674055.1. NCBI lineage: Eukaryota > Metazoa > Chordata > Mammalia > Rodentia > Muridae > Rhabdomys > Rhabdomys pumilio. The sequence continues at coordinate 45,012,286 of JANHMN010000006.1, forward strand.
TTGCCTCAACTCAGGATTCTTTCTTACTCCATGTGTAGTAATGCTCCTGCCTGGACACATGAGAACCCCATCTGCCTCCTATGTCCCCTGAAAAATATTCCCTCCTGGCTCTTGGAGCCTTTACTCTGTTTTTATCTCCCCTGCCCTAGACGCCTGTACATATCTAGTTATTGCAGCTTAGACTGAGCCGTTTCTCACGGAGGACCAGCTCCCTTTAGTGACATTTGGTCACTAAGTATACTTTCATATGCAGAAAGTAATTCCATTACTGTAGGCTAGACAGATGGCAAGAGAGCTCACTGCTTTTCTCCAGTTCAGTTCCCAGCACCCACATTGTATGGCTCCGAGCTCCCTGTAAGTCCAGCTCCAGGGGATCCAGCACCCTCCTTTGGCTTCTCTGAACACCCACGCATAATGATACATACTCACAGATACATACACAGGTACATAAATAAAAAGATTTTAAAACTGTGTTTCTTACCATTTATTTTATTAACATATTTGACCTTTTCTGGTTGTTTGAGACAAGGTCATGCAGTACAGCATAGACTGGCCTCAGACTTGCCTATACTACACCGTAGCCTCTGTTGCAAAGGCTGAGAGCAGAAGACTGTGTCGCTGCACAGTGAGGGCTTTGTAACTTGTGAGCTGTGTTCACGTTCTGTTTGAGGGACATGCACTTACCCGCCCTGCTTGTGATATTCTGATGTATGATTTTTATACACAATATATTTTGGTGCCTATTCCCTGATCTCTTAATATCATCCCCCAAGCCCCACCACCACTTCCTTTTCTAAACTTATGATGTGTTTTTCAAAAGGGACAAAGTGTCTAATCCTATCAAGGGTCTGTGTTTGGTGTGTTTTTATCCAGGGAGATAACTTTTATCTGTGAGTCAGACAGATTTTATGATTGCTTAGATGATGTGGAGTCCAACTTTGTATAGTAGACTAAAAGTTTGACTCACCTGTAAAGATGTAATTTTAGGAAAAACAGAAATAAATATTGTGAAGATGATACTGTTGGTTTTTCTCTTGAATTTAATCACCCTTCTCCGGCAGACATATTCTTTCTGTGGAGTGTGTGTAAGATTGTTATTGTTCTAGGACATTCTATGGGTGTTAGGATGCATGGCATAGCTTGCTCTCTCAGGAGCTCACTATCTCTTAGGGAACACGGGGCAAGGATTTTGTTGTTTAAAGTAGAAGATAAATTCCAGTAAGCACTATACAATATTTAAAATGTTAATTTCTGGTTAAAATGACCAGAAATAAGATGAAACCACTTTTGTAAGGCTTGCAGTTCAAACTGTGTTTGTTGTCAATTCAGTAGGCCATTTCAGAGAGCCTGCTCCTGTCTGCGATGTTTGGAAGTTGTATTAGTTAGTTTTTTTGTTCCTGTAATGAAGTACAAGAACTTTAAGGAAATACAAAACTGATTAGGAAAGAATTAATTTACCTCTTGGTTTGAGGCAGATTCACAGTCTATCATGGGGCAGGGTGTTGCAGGTGTCGCATTGCAATCAGGAAGCAAGAGATACGTGCTAGCACATCACTAGCTTTCTCTTATAGTCAGCACCAGACTGTGGAATAGTGCCACCACGTTCACGGTGATTCTGTCCCTCTTGTTAACCCTGTCTGGAAACCCTATCAAAGATATACTCATAGGAATGTCTCCTAGGTGACTCTTGAGTCCAGTCAAGGTGACAGTGAAGATAAACCCCACAGGCATGTTCTTTAAAAGTAGTGAGTGGAACAGAAATGGAACATAGATTGAGCAATAATCACCTAACTGGTAATCTGGACTTGGGTTATCTACAGAATGTGGGCCTTGTGGTAAGAGACATTTGAAATAAGTGCCAATACTTTTAAACCTTGAATTTTGGACTGGGCGTGTCGTGTATCTCAGCTGCAGACCACTTTTCTAGCACATTGAGGTCAAGCACCACAGAAAAAGGGAAAAAGTCTAGAACTTGGGATTTTTCTAGGTCCTCTTGAAAAACTAGAAGTTTTGGTATAGTTTGGCCGTGGAACTGGCAACCTGTACGGGTTGTTTTATAGAGCTCCAGCTCACTGGCGTGCCAGTACCCTCTGTGTTGAGCTGTCTCTCACCAGGTCTTCTCTCTGACATTGCCTTTCCCCCCAGGCTTCCTTTTTTATTTTGCTGGAAGTCAAGGAGAAGTGAAATATTTCTTGCATCTATAAAGGGCCATGTACTCCAAGAAAACCAACAGTGTCTTTCTTTTTAAAAAAATAAAAAGAAAAAGAAGATTTATTTTTATTTTATGTGTCTGAATATTTTGTATACATGTGTATCTGTGCATCAGATACATGCAGTACCCACAGAGGCCAGAAGAGAATACTGGATGTCCTGGAACTGGATTATAGTGTTCCGTGATGCTGGGAACCTAACCCAGGCCTAATACATGAGCAGCAGGTGCTCTTCTGAGTCATCTTCCAAGCCTGGAGAGCACACTTCTTTGTCAATGTGTAGAATGTTCTTTGTCTTTATTATGTAAGTAAAGAGAGTGTTGGTGTTGGTACCCAAGGGAGTTGGATATCCCTAAAGTGATAGAAAGAAAGAAAGGAAGGGAGGAAGGGAGGGAGGGAGGGAGGGAGGGAGGGAAGGAGTCAGGTTCTTGAGCCTTGCTGCCTTTAATGTACATTGCAAAGTCAGTTTGCTTCCACTCAGACGAGTGTAGAAAGAAGTTATGGTAAGATATTGATCCTTGTCTTCCTCCAAATGATAATAAGCTTAAATAAAGCAGTGTTTTCTATTAAAAAGCAAGGAACAGAAGAGATAGATGTTGCAAAAAATCAAACTCTTTCCCTTTTTACTTATTTCCAGTTAAAATTGGTATTAAACAGTTTGTTGGTTGTTTAAATACCAATTTGTAATAATCTAGGATTACTTGGAAAGAGATTCTTATTCAGAGAATTATCAGATCAGGTTGGCCTGAGATTATGTCTATAGGGAAGTGTCTTGATGTCCCAGGAATTGTTAGACAGGAAAAAGTTGGATGTAAGTTAAATCTCAGCTAATTTAAAAGCCAACTTCAATGTGATGGATCAAGCCTGCAGTAACTGTCATGCTGAGGCAGGAGGATTCCCAAAAGTTTAAGGCTAGCCTGGGCCAGATAGTGATTCCCATTCCAGCCTTGGTTGTAGAGTGAGACTCTGTCTTAAAACAAAACTAAGAAGTAAGAAGAATAAAATAAAAGAGATGTATAATTCAAATGGTTTGCTGAATGCAAGAAGTTTTGAAGGTAAAATACACTAGTGCTTGAAGTTTGAAAAATACTGACTTAGTTGAAACCTGGAGATCTGTGCTTTAAAATTTGGGAAGGTTCTATTTAATAATGTGAAACTTCTCATGGTGGGCAAAATTAGCAAATCTGTGTTTGACAAAGGTCACTCAGAAGCCAGGACCAGGTTGCTTGAAATGAAAAGAGATAGGAACTAGAGAAGTGAGTTCTGTACTCATCAGCAGAAGTCACTGAGAACCTTCACTGCATCCTGACCCTGATTTAATTCACACTTACCTCCCTCCTCCAGTACCGTTTCTGTCTGTATATCCATTGATGCGTTTTTGTTTTTGTTTTCAAAGTAAAAGTCACAATGCCAGACATAAGTGAAAATGATGAGGGTTTGGTGGATCTAGGACCAGAGAGAACAGAACAGGTGGCTACGGCTTGCCTTGGACCGCTTATTCTCAAGCAGGAATGCATGCTCTAGGGTGCAAATAGAAACTGAGCCAGGTGTGATGGCACATGCCTTTAATCCCAGCTTTCAGGAGGCAGAGGGGCATATCTCTGCAAGTTTGAACTGAGCCTTGTCTACAGAAAAAGCTCCAGGACAGCCAAGACTGTTACATGAGAAATATTATCTCAAAAAACCCCAAAATAAATAAATAAATAGATAGAAAATAGGAAGTAGAAAATGAAAATTCAGTTCGTTGAACCTGATTTTCCAATGTTGGACTTACCTTGAAACTTAAACAGTAGCTGTTGAATGAAGCGGCCCTGAGAATTGCCTGTGTTAATAAATGCAAAGGCCTTAGGCGAGTCTCTTAACTCTTGTACATGTCACCACCATCCCCATCCCCACTCTTATGCCCACCCCTGTCCTCTTAGAAACATGGGTCACTGGTGACAACTGAGGGAGAATGCACAAAGCCTGCTCTCTGATGCTAAGTATGGCAGATATTCCAACCTTCTAGAGCCGCAGAGCATATAATGACACGGAAGCCAACACGACACATTTTTCAAGCCACAGAACCCTTTTTTCAACAAACACTGATGTGGAAACCTGATACGTAAGAGAGATTAACTTGGATCTGCTGTGTTTGAAGTCGTCATGGGCAGTTGAGTCTCTACTAGAATGTTGGTTATCCAACTAACTTGCATGTCTGGTTACCACACTGACTTCTGGGCACAGCCACATTTTTTTTTTTTTTGAGTCAGTGAGTCTGGAATGAGACTGAGAATGTCCAGAGCCAGAGCCAGGACATTTTACATATCAGTCAAAGCTAGGGCTGTATCTTCTTCCTTTGTGGCCTTTGGGGTCTGTTGTCTGCAATGTATTTAGTGGTGTATACCATTAGGGGAGGACTGTTGGTCCGTTACCTAGAGTTTATTATAAACTCATGTCCACAACTCTCGTCTTCAACCACTCAGAAGATCTGACGCTCAGGATTTGCACTTTTAAGAAGTCTGTAGTTGATTCTTATATTGGCCGAGCAGCATAAGAAACTCTCCATGGAAAGAATGATGTCCACCTCTCTCTAACACAGTGATCTAGTTTAAGTTCTTGATTCTACCAAAAGCTTCCTTGACCTTTACTGTACTTATAACATTAAAGAGACTGCTGCATTTGTCAGCAGTTTCAAAAGATCATGCAAGGTAAAGAAAAGGAGAGACTGAATGTTCAGCTTAGTGGTAGGGTATCTTTGTAGCATATATGAAAGCCCTAAGCTCAACCCTCTAGCACAGGAGGGGTTGGGTAGTGAGCCTGAAGCTCACTGATTTGCCTAGACTGGCTGGTGAATCCCCTCCAGGGATCTGCCTATTTATGTCTGCCGTGCCCTGATTGGTGCCAGGGTCACAGGCCTATGCCATTGTTCTGGATTTTGTACATGGTCTAGAGAGCTATGCTAATGTCCTCATGCCTGTACAGCAACACTTGAACAACTGAGCCTCTCTCCAGCCCCAAGAAAGGGAATTTGTAGCTCCTTTCTTTTCTGAAATGCAGTCCCATTGAATCAAAGCCACACCATATGACCTCAGCCTCAGTTAACACTTTAAAGGGTCTGTCACTGTCTGGAGTCACCTGAGGCACAATCCAGACCATGACAAATGGAAGTGAATTGGGAATGAGAAAGGAGCCCAGTGTCCGGAGTGGCAGCTCCTTGAGCTTTTGTTTGCTCTCTCTCCTAGCAGTATTTTATAGTTTCTATTTCTCTGTTGTTTAAATAACAGAAATGCAGAGATTAGAAGCTCAGTCCTTCTTGGAAAGGTTTCTATCATTCCATGCTGCCATCATGTTTTGGGCTTACTTTTAAAAATCTCTTCAGCTAGGAAACTCACCACCCAGTTTATGAATTTGTATCTTCAAAGACGAGTGCTGCAGCTTCCGTGTTGTCCATCATCTCCCCAGTAGACCTTATCCTAGCACACACGTGGCCATCCCCTGTGCTAAGGTCAGTCTTTCTTGACTTCAGTGTAAATAGCAGATAGTGTCTGCTAATGTATCCTAATAAACATCCATGTTCTTCCGAAAAACTCAAAGCTGAGTACAAATGTGACCTAGTTCCTTTAGCAAACAAATGTTATAAAACAACTGAGGATGAGAACAGAGATTGTCCAAATGAGAGTCATGTGTGCAGTTCAAATTTAGTTCCTTACTTGAAGACTTGATTAAAACATATCATTTGGGGGAGTAAAATTTCTTGTAACTTTGCATATGGAGTAGCTATTCAAGTTGTTATTAATTTTAATTCATCTGACAGTGGTGTTGGTTATATGTGCCTTTAAGCTGTCTGGGAGTACTTGCCTGTTGTGTCTGAAGTTCATGTAAAATGCAGTTGAAGAGCCAGGCTGGTGGTCCACGCCTTTAATACGAGCACTCAGAAGGCAGAGTCAGGTGGATCTCTGAGTTCAAGGACAGCCTGGTCTACAAAGCAAGTCCATGACAGCCAGGGCTATACAGAGAAGCCCTGTCTCAGAAAACCAAAAAGAAAAAGAAAAGAGATATGAAAGGCTGACTCCGTGTCTTCAGGCTCACCACTTACTGCGGTGACAGGTCCGCCTCCTTGTGCAGTGGAGCAAGTGTCTGTCCCATCCCACTAGTTTAGATTAGTTTACCCCATCTTCATCACTGTGACACAGCGTCTGACATAGCAACTGTATGTCTCTGCTGACTTGGGATTTGATGACTGTAAGTCATTCACAGGGGTTGTGGCGCAAACTCTCACATCTCATAATCAATCTCCAAGGACCCACCCCCTTCTAAAGGCTCCACAGTCTTCAGAATAGTCCCACAAGTTGGTGACTGCACATACATAAGACGAGCTTGTAGGAGGCATTCCAGAGTTGCCCGTGGCCATTAGTTATGAGAGGAGTCTGCTGTAGGCTTACTTAAGTGTTCCTTACCCTCAACAAGGGCTGGGACTGCCGCTGGTGGCCTTGTACTCAGAACTTAGCACAAAGGAACGGAGGCTATCAGCTCTATATAACACAGCATAAATGGAGGCCAAGGGAAGCTCTGAGCAGGAGCTCTCGCCTGCAAGCATGAGGTCTGGTTTCAACCTTCCAACACCCATTTAAAAAAAACAGGAATGCATCCGTGACCTGTAACTCTGCCTGACACGGACTGGAACAGCATTCACTGGCCTGCCAACCAGCCAAAGTGGCCAAATTCTCATTCAGTGAGAGCATAATAAGGGAGAGAGTGACAGAGAAGGACACAGTATGTCCTGCTCTGACTCCCATGTGTGCACATGTGGGCATGCAGTCATCATATACAGCATACAACATCACATACACAGAAAGAATTTGACTTTAAAATGTTTGCACTTTAATGTTTCCAGTGTTGGAAGTTCTCTATGATTGTTGACTCTGTTATAAAGATTTCTTCTCTTTTTTTCTGATTTTTTTTTTTTTTTAAGAAGATAGGCCAGTGCACGGGCTATGTTTTTCAACTTGAGAATTCATGTATGAAACATGTTGTTAGTTGCCACTTTAAAGTTTGTTGGTCAAGCTTTGACCTGTTAATCTTTCCATTGTTTTCATCAAATAGATACCTACTTAAAGCAGGACTGTCCCACGTCTATGTCCCTATGGAAAGCTTTTTGTGAAGAACTCACACCTCTTTCCCTTGTTGTCATTCATGTCAGAGAGTGAATTCTTCTTAGAGTTTAGGTAGTATTTCACAGACTCGTAAACAACTGTGTCAACCCAAGTTCATTAATATCAAGTCATGTTTTAGCACCATGTCTTGTTGGGAGTCTAAGTCTCTTAAGCCAAAATAAGTGACTAGATTGTGGATTGTTCACCGTGGCTCCCTCTTTACTCCAGAAGTGTTTGGTTGGATGCTGCCATGTAGTAGTTTTAAACATTCATATAAAACAGGAGCCTTGCTCACTCAGCTAAATATTCTCTTTTCTTGGTTTATTATCATATTGTGTCTTCATCTTCCTCAGGCAATTAATGTTATATTGCTTATTTTGCCATTGTTTTTCAGTTGCGTATACTCATAGAAATGATTACCTACAAAATAGCATATAACTGAGCTCATGTACCTGCTACCCTCACTCTTCAGTATTCTACGTAAATCTTTGATTATGCCGTTAAGAACTTAATATTAAGAATATAAGATCTGCATTAATTATAAAATCTGTCAGTCTGTATGTTCACATATCTGCATGTATCCCAGTTTCAGTTCACTTATAATTAGCACCACAACTAACATTTTCCTCCTATTTAATAAACTTTTGGGATAGTCAGCATTCTTAAGGGTATGTTTTCTTTCCATAGTGGGTTTTTCAAGAGTGTATGTTTAAGAGTCTTTAACAGTTGGTTTTATTCCTAGGATTGTAAGCCTGTGTTGCCATAAACCATATCTCAGAGCAACCTAGGAAGGTGCCATTGTTTTTCAACACAGATGCTTTTTTTTTTCCTATACTATTAAATACATTCTTTTTCTTGATCTGTCCTTGTTTTGAAGTAATTGGCCAGATCACTTCAAAGTGTGCTGCTGTCTAGGAGGTACGTGAGGCAGCCTCACTGCTCATCAGACCAACGCATGCTGTACACACTTATTTACTGCCTACTGTGTGCATAAACTTGTTTGCTGACGTGACAGAACATTCAGTGAAGGAAACCAAGTTCTCCAACTTGAGCCTACATTTTTACTTTGGAGACAAAAATCTAAAAGAAACAAACCCCAGTTAGTACAGTTTCAAGCTGTAGCAAGGCTATTGATGACCAAGATGAGAGCAGAGAGGGAACTGAGGAGGACATTCTATGACGGGAAGAGTGCAGGAAAGCCTGTGTGTGAGGAAGTGGAGACCGCGAGTCCATACAGGCTGTGCTCATGGGTGGGTGTAACAGGGAACAGATGGCTGGAGACCCTAGCTGGGTCCTACGAAGAACTGGACTACAGTATACACTTAATGATTGTCTTCCTTGTATGTAGATGGGAAAACACTTTGTTTCTAGCCCCCTCCCCCCCTACACACACACATTCTTTTAAAAACCTTTAGGAACAATTGTATATAAATAAATGCCTGGTTCACTTCTTGGTTACATGAATGCTGTGGGGTTTTGTGTAATTTCAATCATTGCTTATAATGTTGGGCTTTTCATAGTGTGTATTTTGTTCTGATCTATATAAGTGATAAAGTGTGTTTCTAGCCATCTTATCCTAAATACAATCATACTGATTTTTATGTAACATAAAACAAAATAGAAAATAATCTCCTAGTGTCTACTCTGTATAATCCAGAGAAACAGTTTCTAAAGAGCAAGTCGTGATGGAACAATGTAAATGCCGTGTCTTGTTTATTTGATAGAAACTGGCATTTTAAAAGTCAGAGGAGAGATAAAAATCACAGTTAATTGTTTTCATTCTTTAAACTGGTAGAGCTAACCCTGATGGCTTTTATATTTGCTGTTAAAACATTTCTCAAATAAAACTTACCTTTATTATAAATAATTCAAGGAAATGTGGTGGCACTGCCTGGAAGGGAGACTGTTTTTGTCATTTTAGAAAGTTAATAATTTTTGTGACAACACTGTAGCTAAAAAATCGTCTAGTTTTCCAAATCTCAGTGCTCACTGACCTTCCACTTGAACCTAGCTGTAATGTAAACATTTTCTTGAGGTGGTTAGGGGCTGGGCCAGCCAATCTGGAGGGTATTAGCGGTGTTCTCTTGGGAGGTTGGAACCTTGGGTAATTCTCAGGAGTTCCTTTCCAAGCCAGAGGCTGTCTTCAATATTACATATTGCTTAATTCTTCTGTGCTCTTGCTAATAATGCCTGCCGTGCCTCTTGGAAATCTCATTAGTTAAAAACATAATTACCTTGCCTTTGAAGTGGAGGGTTAGGGCAGTCTGTATTTGGAAGCTTCCCGCCCTTTCCGTGCCAGTTGCTAAAGTACATGGTGTGTGTGGGGTTCGGCCTACTGAGGTTGAGCCTTGTGACTCAAAAGCCTGACTTTTTAGGAATCTATTACACATCCAAAATATTTTTGTTCAAAGCAAAGCTAAGTACTGTATCAACTCCCTTTGACCCGTCGGTCCCATTAAACCTTCTGAGGTGTACTGAGCAGTGTTTTCCAAACTTCAGGTCATGACCCATTAATGGTCATTAAATCAGTTTAGTGGGTTAAAATCAGCATTTTAAAAAGTTAATAGAATATAGCAATCATAGTAAGGGTAAGTATTGTCTTGTGGTGGTTTTCTTCCACTTAGACAAATATGTACATAAGTTTTCGTATAAGTATGAAAAAGGAAGATACTTATTTGCTCTGTATGACCCTCAGGCTGGAAAGTCTTACTATAGAGAATATTTTAGAGAAAGGATTTATAACCTCATGTTTAAATGTTTACATTTTAATTCTTTGATTTTCATCTACTAAGCTAATGCCAGAATTCATTAATATTTTAAAGGAAATTTAGAAGACGGAGGGTTAAAGAAACTATATTTTAAAACTGATTCTTCTTTTGTCATTCGAACAGTGTCCTACAACCAAAAGGCAAACTCAGCAAGACTCAAGCTCCTTCATTCACAATATACTGGACAACTGCTTTTTACACATAGAGAAAGAGAATAATACTGAGTGGAAATATAACGTTTGATAGCAGTCCAGACATTTTATTTAAAAGATTTACGTCCATTGAGGGAAACTATTGTTTCATTTGAGAAAGTCATGTGAATTAACTTGTGTATTGAATGGGTGCAGGTTCAAAAAAAATCACAAAAATGTGGTCAGGTTTATGACTGAGTAGGCTAAGCTTTTTCTGTGAGATAGATGGTAACTGAGTTATATTTCAGACATAAAACTGATACCTGGGTATCTTTTTATATCTCCAAGTCATTGCAAACCAGTGTGTTGTGATTCAGACTGTGGGACATGATGCTTTCCTAGTAAGTGCAGTGAAGATAACAATACATCACACTGAGACTGGATTGTTGATCAAGAACAACACATACAGGCCAGCCAAGGCTCATCAGAGAGACCCTGCTCCCAAAAAAGAAGTGCCCATTTACGCTTAAATAACACATTCCTAAAACCGATGGCAGTCTCCTGATTGTGGCTTAGTAGTGATTTTTAGTGTTTTGACTACCCGCTGTCAGTTTTACATCTGATATATGTAAGCAGTATTGTATTGTCAAGTTATAAAGTAATAATGCTCCTCTTCAGATATTGAGAAGACACGTAGGTTCATTTTATCCCACTTATCTCACTTTAAAGACACCAAACGTAGACTGAGTGCCCTCCTGGACTATCCTGTGCTTCCATACCCTCCAGCTGATGCATTTAAACTGTTGCATGCACCATTTCTCTTGATGTATGAAAATCTGTGTGCATTGTTTTCATACTATATTAATTTTTATCTTTTTACACGAGTAAGCAAAAGTTGTCAAAGTATGAGCACCTGTATTTACAGTCATGGCCGTCAGAAGCTTGAATTCAAGGTGAAGGGTGACGCTTGCTCCTTTTATCTTTAAGAAAGTAAGAACAGGTTACAGATAGAATTTCAAAATGCCTTGTTTTATATCAAATAATAACATAAAGGGTTTACATGGCTATTTATTTGTCTATCACATTGTTGCAGGTTTTGTGTTTGTCATTAAAATAGGCTTTCTGGCTGCACGTGGAGCTTTGCCTGTCGTCATGTACTATGTAGTGTCATCCTCTCAAAGCTATACTGACATCTTTCTTCTTGAACTTGCCACATCTTTGTGTTTAAAGTAGCTCAAAATGAACTTAGTCATTAGTTTTCCGGCCTCATTTTATTTTTGAAGTCAGTGTTATTTTGTTGACTCTAAAGCAAACAAAAACAAAAAAACCTATTTCTTCCTTCTTGCAGTTGCTTTGATGTTCATTCTGAATTAGAGTGGTCGATGCATGATGATAAATGTTCTGTTAAATACAAAGCATGCCTTAAGAATAAACAAAATATGGACTTTCTTCCCCAATTATTTTGATTCCCTGTACAAATATCACTGTAGCTGATCAGCTGTTATATTGAATAAATGGAGAAAGAATTAAACTTTTCCACATGATTGACTTTTTATACAAAAAGCAAGGCTGATATCCTAAATAAGAAACTCTCACGGTGCTAACATTTGATGAGAAGTAATAACAGAGCTGTCGGTTTTCACTTGAACATAAAGAGCGCTCTAAAAAAAAGGATGCTTCACCTGTGAATCCTGTATTCTACACACAGAAATGCTAAGACAGTAAAACTGTGCACCTAACAGTGTGTAGGCTGTTCTTTCTTTACAACGTCTTAGAGCATCTTAGGCAGCAGTTCCTTTTAGTAGAATTGACTGCTTGTTTCTTTTTGCTAGCCCGAAAGAAAACTCCATTAGCACAAAGCCACTGCAGAAAGCCCCCATGCTCGGATAGTGTGTTTGGATTTTACAAGGTGCCTGAGTAGGCTAAGCTTTTTCTGTAATGTAGCTAGTCCGACTTAGTCTCCATGCTCCCTCTCATACATGAATTGCAGTAAACACACACAGAAGTCAAGTACATAGGCCGTTTACACACCTTGATGTAGGTATGTCTGCCAGTTTTCCTTTAACCCTTCTCAACACTAAATTCATGGTATTGGACAAAAATTAAGAACTCCCTGTTGGTCTGGGAGAGAAGCTCATTGGTGGAAGGCCTGGTTGGCATGTGTGAGGTCCTGAGCTGTACCCAGAGCACTGTTCAAAAGAAAGAACAGACAGCACTGTGCAGTAGAGATCCAGCAACTGATGGGAATTCCTTGATGAGCTCATCTTTTAAAAAAAGGTTTTAATTTGTGTATCACAGAAAGATTATACAATAGATTTTTTAAAACCACCTCTGATTTTTCAAGCCTCGTTGTCTTTTAGAGTTACATTATCTGTATCATTTGTAGTTAGTGTACATACTCATATCTGTACCCACTGTCCTCACTCCAGGAGAAGCCCTTGCCTCCCAGATGCCACATCAGCTTTGTGTTTGCACACACTCAGATCTTTGCAAAGCTCTGTCCCTGTCAGAAATTCTGTGTCAACCAAGATTCTACTTTAGGTATAATCGTGTCAGTTTAGTCTTCTGATACCTTCTCTTACTTCTTTCTTTTTAGGATTTTAAGAAGGAAAAGTACCTTGGAGTCTTAATATTAAAACTATATATAAGTAATTATTTTCAAATTCTCTTGGTCAAATATATAGGATACCAAATTTAATTAACCTTGAGACACAAGAAGTATTGGCACCTGGAATGTTTCCTACCAGTTTTAGGATAAGGGTCTGTTTAGTTTAGTTTAGTTTAGTTTAGTTTAGTTTAGTTTAGTTTGTCCCTGTCTCTAGCAGGCTGTCTCTTTCCCAGATGTGTTCCTGTGTGTTAACGTCCCATGTGAACACATGCCATGTTATGGAGGTCAGAAGATAGCCTTAATTGTTGGTCTTCACCTACCAACTTATTTGAAACAGAGCATCTTGCCATTTGCCAATGTGGATATTAGACTAACTGGCACAAGCTTCCTGGAAGTTTCCAGTCTTTTCCTCCCATCTCCCTGTGGGAGTGCTGTATAGCCAACTTTTCTTAAAACTGAGGACAAACCTCTATAATATACATTGTGAATGTCCAGTACTTATTGCTATCCTCAATTGGGCAACAGTTACATAGTCAAAATTTGGGTGATGGTGTGAGTTGTCATTTTCTTTACTATCCCAATGAGGAAAGAGTTGTTAGGCATCTTGAATTATAAAGAGAATTGACAGTGCTTGTGTTGTAGCAATTTAAAAAAACAACAATGATTTTAGGGTTTAGTAGGTTTGCCTTACAAGCATGAATAGTTGAGTTGCATCCCCAAAACACACATTAAAGACTCAAACAAGGAAGTGGAAAGTAGTACTTGTTTGTAATCCCAGCTATGGAGAGACAGAGCTGGCTCACTGCACAGCAGGCCCACTGCACAGCTAATCTGGTACTTGACTACTCCAGGCCAGTGAGAGTTGTCCTTTAGCCTCTGTACACTCACATGTGTATCGCCACACTCATGGATACACATACACTCTCTTCTTCCTCCTCCTCTTTGTGTTTCTGTGTCTCTCTCTCTCCCTCTCTCTCTCATGCACACGTACACACACACATGTACACGGTAACCAAGTGTGGTGGTACAGACTTTAATCCCAGCATTTTGGAGAAAGAAGCAAAAGACTCAGGAGTTCATGGTCAGCCCTGACTACACAGACGATAGTTTAAGACCACCCACAGGGACCCTGCCTCAAAATAAAACAAAATACCTTGTAAACATAATTTTTGTTAGCCTGATATAATTGTCATCTCAGAGACTTGCTGCTTAATAAACTCACCCTTTCTAGCTCTGAATTCTGAACTCTGGCTGGATGGTTCAACTCAGCTCTTCTGACTCAAATTCCTCTTCAAGCTGACTAATTCAATCTTGCTTTCTTAGGCTCTCATTAAATTGCCTTGATTGGCCTCAAACTAACTCTGGCAATTTGTTCTATTCTTCTGGCTCCTTCTCATTCTCTGGTTAATTCTGTCTTCACCTGTGTCTAGCTTGTTCTCTCTGGAGCCTGTTTGTAAGACAAGCTGTCTAGGTAAAACACTGCCTTCTCTCTGCCTGCTCTTAAATAGACTCACTTTCCTGTCTATTCTCATGAGAGTTGGATATATCCTATCTCTGACTCATTCTATCAAATCTTTCTTTGATTCATCACTTTGCCTCTCAATTAGATGTCACAAACATAGCTGTTTCCTTGTAACTATTCTTGCCTACATTGTTTGGGATTAAAGGTGTGTACTAAGGGTGCATTTGTATTCCAGCTAGAGCAGTCATGTTGCTGGATTAAAATACCCTACAATACCTTTTTGGTAATACATCTTCTATAAGAACTCTTAAAATCTCAACAGTTATTAGTGTCAGTTGCAAAATAAAGTATTTTTTAAACTGGCTACTAATTTTATTTATTTTACTATCCTATTTCTGTTATCCTTTTTGGAATCTGAATTTGAACTCAATATATGTGAAATAAGAATATTGATTATCACATTTCAGATTAGTAAAGTATATTTTTAAAACTTTACTACTTTCTCATCAAGGATAAAATTAATATCTCAGACTTATGAGAACATTTTAAGACCTTAACAATACCAGAAAGAAAATGATAGCATATTTCTGTTAGGTTTAACATCACATACACATAACCAGTGGCACTGTTGTACATGGTGTAGACCCAAAGATAAAGTGGCTTATCAATTAAAACAGAAACTAGATGAGGAAACAGATGTTCTGGGAAGAGCTGCTTCTTGTCACAAGGTAGCCGTGCCTCATCAGGTGACAGAGATATGCCGCACTGTGCCAAGGCTTCCTTCACTCTGAAGTCACCTGAGAGAATGTTACCCACTCATCTTTGAAAGTCAAGAGGGCAAAATTAATTTCAAGTGCTTTCGAATGGCTAAGTGTGGAAAGGGTAGGCTGGTGAACACAAATTGTTTTGTCTGTGTGATGCATGGCGGCCATGAAACTTCCTGAGCGTCTTCTCATCGCCAGTCTCCACTCAGCCTTCCCTTTTCACTTACTGGGACTGTCTTTGTACATGTTGACAGTCTTCTCACAAGTCCTTCTCACTGGTTGTTGTAGGCCTCTAAGAACTGTTAGCTCATGAAAACTGGAAACATTGTCACTCTGTTTCTGCTGCATCCCGGTTTCTTGCCACTTCCCCAGCAGTATCTCTGGCCACTGTACTAGCTTTAGATGATGTCATCACAGAAACTTAAGTATCGACCAAGAGCTAATTTAGAGAATGGTTTTCTGTTGTCTTAAAAACAGATAATATGTAAAGTATTTCTAAATTCAGCCTTACAAAGTTGGTTGCAGGGCCATGTACATAGCACAACATTAGAACACTTGCTCAACATGCACAGAACCTGGGTTCTAACCCCAGTCCTACAAGGAAAAGTCACTTGCAGCCTTACCGTTTCTATTTTTAGTTCATTGATTGGCTCCAAGTTCTAGGCAAGGAAGAACTGCAGAGTGAACTCTGTCTCAGAGAACCGCCATCCCATCCTAACAGTCACAGTCACGTGGATGAAGTGATACTGCTTGTAGAGCGACATTTTAAAGACACTTTTCATTGATTCTTTGAGTTTCATATCATGTATTTCAATCTCACTCATCTCCCTATCCCTCCATAACTGCCCTCCTCCCTTGTAACCCCATCCCCGCTGTGGAAGCTGCAGTGTGTCACACAGTGTGTGTGTGTGTGTGTGTGTGTGTGTGTGTGTGTGTGTGTGTGTGTGTGTGTCTGCTCTTCCGGAGAACCCACATTCAATGCTCAGCACCCACATGGTGGCTAGCACCCATCTATAACTCTAGTCTCTATGGGTCTGGCGTCCTTTCTGGCTTGCATAGGCACTATGCAGACACAGACACGTGTGCAGATGAAACACCGATGCACATTAAACAAATAATAAAACTGTCTGCTAAGGAATCTCAGGGAAGACAATCTGTCCTCTAAATCTGGACTTTTTTTTCTTTTTTATCTTTTTTTTTTTTGATTTCTAATTTTTGATTAAAAATTGCATGTTTTATTGCCTCTTTGAAGTGTATTTAAAGTAACTGATTAAGAACTGTATTTGTTGTATGTGTATGGGTGTTTTCCCTGCATGTGTGTCTGTGCAATGCCTGTAGAGGCGGGAAGACCCATGTGCCACCATGTGGGTGCTGGGAATCAAACTTGGGTGCTCTGAAAAAATCCCAGTTCTCCTAACTGCTGAGCTATCTTTCCTGCCCCCAAACTTGATTTATAAAATGAAAACAAAAATCAAAACATGATTCATTTGTGAGCCAAAAATGATAGTGTTTATCTTTAATCCCAAGACTGGGGAGCCAGAGACAGACAGATCTCTGTCTAAGGCCAACCTTGCCCACAAGGAAAGTTCTGGGCTAGTCAGGTTACACTCTTGAGACCCTGACTCAAACAAAAATACAAGTAAAATTTATTTCTGTGTGTTTTAGATATACAAAATGATAGTATAAATACTGATTTAAAGACTTGTGACCTTCTACAATAGAAAGAACCCCAGAAATAGAAGCTACCCTTAATTGTTTTCTCTATTTACTCTGGAATATAAATTCTAGGTAGACAGGAATTTATGTCTCTTTATTTCCTGCTGTGTCCCAGAACTTAGTACTAAAGATTTATTGAATGGTCTAATTAAAATAGTTACAGTGCAACAAACTAACTTGTATTCTGCATCAATTTGCATCGTGAGTCACCTAGGAGGAGGGATTTACATAAATGAATTTTATCTTTATCAAAATGCTATTGTAATCTATTTATGAAGATATTTTCAAATTATGTTGTAGGTTTTATTTTATAACTAGAGTTAGAATAATGGTTGCTGTAATCCTCGGTGAGCCTTTGAAGTTTGTAGGACTTGGCTAGTGTTCATAGCCATGAGCTGTTGTGTGGTCAGTTTAAACCGGTATCAAGTGCTGAGATGCTCTTTCTGCTGCAGATGTTGGATTATTCTTTACTCAGAGGTATGTAGGAAATGATGTGACGTGGACCATCTTTATACCATCTTGTATATTTGTAAGCTATACAAATAGGGGTGTGTGTGTGTGTTGAGGCAAATAGTTCCTCCTTAATAATTTCTTTGTTAAAATTATTTTTATTGCATATCCATTTAGAGAGAGGCAGAGAACAAGTAGACCCATGTGCCACAGCACATGGAAGTCATGGAAGTCAAAGGACAGCTTTCTGGAGTTGATTCTCTCCTCCCACTGTGTGGATCCCAGGAATCAAACTCAGATCTTCAGGCTTGGCAGCAAGCACCTTCACCCAGTAAGCCATCACACTAGCCTCCACCTTAGTCATTTCTTTTTCAGTTCAGAGAACTAGTTTGTTTTGTTTTGTTTTGTTCTGTTTTGTTTTAACTTTCTTGATGCCTGACCCCTGGAGAAGCAGGCATATTGAAAATTAGGCAAGCTGCAGAATTGAAGGCATATTCTTATGAAAAGGTTTTCTTCTTCTTCTTTTTTTTTTTTTTTGTTTGTTTGTTTTTTGTTTTTCTAGACAGGGTTTCTCTATGTAGCCCTGGCTGTCCTGGAACTCACTCTGTAGACCAGGCTGGCCTCGAACTCAGAAATCTGCCTGCCTCTGCCTCCCAAGTGCTGGGATTAAAGGTGTGTGCCACCATTGCCCGACTGAAAAGGTTTTCTTCTACAAAGAGAATTGCTTTTTAGTGTCTTGGATTTGCTTGTACTCTGTAGAATGTCTTGTTGGAGGAGAATATTTACTATGGTAAAAGCCAAATTTTCACACTTGAATTTAAATGTAACAACTATGTTTGTTTTGAAATGCACAGTTGTGTTTTAAGGAGAATTTCACCTTCTATATTATTCTCTTTCAACTCTTTAATTTTACTCAGGATTTAATTCTTAGCATGAGAAAATGCTTTGTAGAGACAAGTCATATTAAGAATTAAAATTCAAGGATCTCATTTGTAGAGAGTTTTTTTTTTTTGTTGTTGATAACTTCAAAGATGTGCATTAATCAGTTCAGTCAGTTACAGTTAAGTACAGCTGTGTGAACCCTGGTTGTTAGGACTGTGTGTGGTCTGTATTGTAGGGATACCTATAGAAGTTTATATGCATCACATACATCCTGGAGCCCAGAGAGGCCAGAAGAGGATGTCAGGTGCCCTGGAACTGGAGTTACAGGGAGTTGTGAACCTCCCCACATGGGAGCTGGGATCAGACTGCAGTCCTCTGACACTTAACAGCTGAACTGTCGCTCCGCCTTTCTCCACCCAGGTCTTGATTTTTGAGACAGAGTCTCACTGGAATCTGGAACTTGCCTTTTAGGCTAAACTAGCTGACTGAGAATCTGTCTGTCTCTACCTCCCCAGAGCTGGGATTAATCAAGTACATGCCAGCACACCTACATTTTTATGTGAGTTCTGAGAATCAAAATTGGATGGAGGCCTTTGTTTTTATGCCAGAAGCCTGTTATGCTCTGATCCATCTCCTCAATCTCACAAATATTTGTGATCTGTAGTTGTTGAATCCAAGGACTCAGATAACCCATGCACACAGAAGGCTGACTATAGGTTCTCAATTTGTGTATAACTGATTCCTGCTCCTGTGCTAGCTAGGCTTTAAATGGTCACACTTTTCCAACTCTGTCACTGGATTTCAGAGAACACATTGATTTCCCTATCTATCTAACTCAGTGATCTGAAACAAAGAGTAAGATGTGTGCTCACTGCTTCTGTAGCCAAGAGTGAACAATATGGTCAGGCGCCTGCAGCACAGGCTCCCTGCTTTGGTTTAGTTAAAGGAGACTGTTCTGTAGCCGAGTTCAGTTTATCTAGAACAGTAAGGGAGAGGAGAAGCATGACTGAATAGGATAAGTACCGTTTTGTTTTGTTTTGTTTTTTTCAGCATAGTCATGTATTCCCTAAAAAACAGAGGAAGGAACTTTTGAATAATTTTTCTATAGCAGTGCTATAGATGCGGTTAATGCTAGCATCCATGTTTGCCCTTGTTACGTACAATTGGCATTGGTAATCAAAGGATTTTTATCTACCAAATCTGAGGTGCATACACTGACAATATCAAGAAAAATTTGGTTTGAGCTGTGTGGTTATTGCTATCTGATATTCTTAAGAATCTTTGAGGTTGGAGGAAAGTTGCCCAATTGTTGAATTTAGGTTACTTTTGCTTTATTAAGAAGTTATATGTGTGATGACTCCTTTAACTAATAACTCATGAGCTAGTTAAGGCACCTGCAAGGACTCTTCACTTTTGAGTCGTCTCTCCAGCCCCCACAAACCCCATGTTTGTAAATGTGCGGTTATAGTGGCATTACATGTTCTTCAACTTGACAGTATGGATTTGTGTTAGCAATAGGCAATGAGTGCAAATAGTGTGTGCTTCCTGTGGTTGCTCCATAGGTGTTTCAAGAGCCGTTGGTGTGTATCTGGTACTGGGTATACAGAAATGGTTGTGCATCTCCTCCCTTCTCAGAGTTTGCCGGTATAGCTTTGGCTTCATGAGAAAGACAGAAACATGAATATGTTGTTTATAATCCACTGCAGTACATGAATGTACTAGGTCCTTGAGTGGTGTAGATTTTATATGTAAAACTTTTTTTCATATTCATTAGTCAAGAAAATTATCTTACTTTATGGAGGTACAAAATCTCTATGGATTTGCACTTCATTTAGTGTTCGGACACCACAAGTATTAGAAACTTCCTTAGAAACACATTCAATATGAAGAATATAACATTTTTGAAGAAATAATATGAAACATCATGCAATTATCTACAGTATTTTCTTACTGATCTCATTTCTTTTCGTTTTCCTACTCTGAACTTCTTCCCTTTCTCATCGTCTTTTTGTACTTTTGAAAAGTAAAAGTGCCTACGTTAGTCGGCATGGTCATTGATCCTGTTTAAAGAGTATACAGAGTGGATCTGTGCATGAGAATGGTAGCAGTTTTCACCTAGAATGGTAAATTCCTTTTCTGCTTGGAAAACACACAGAGCTCCTTGAGTTAGACAGACTGACCGAGCTTGCATCCCCCTGTCCAAGAAGAGACTAGCATCTTCAGCAGTTCCTAGTCCATCAGCTGGTGTATACCTGCAGTACTGGCTAAAGATTTTCTGTGGCTTAAGACACAGTGCAGATGCGGGAAGGAGGAGGACAATTGACTGAGTGCTCATCCGGGTTTATGTGTCATAAACATGCAACCAGAATTGCCAGTGCAGCAGGAGCATGTGTATATATCTAGCGCGGTGTAACCCCAAATGTAAAGAGCACGTTTGTTTGTGTTGTTCTCTGCCCCAATGTACAGTGTGTGGCCAGTGTTGATGTAGACTGCACTTGGTGCTGACGGAGCAAGGCTGGAAGAGATCTTGTTCTATTTAACTCCTTTGTGTTTGAAACTTGCTTAAAACAAGGGGTGGTGTGATTTCCAGCAAACCAAGATGGCTGTTGCCTCTGAAATAAGGGGTGGTAGGGTCTTCAGGATTGTCCCCACCTCTTGGTAGGCCATGGTATTTACGCACTGTTCCAGAAAGTGAGGGGACAAACACTATAGGCATTTGACTTCATAAAATGTCAGTTCCCAGAAAATACAGTGACCGACCACATGGAAAGAATTCTAGATCATAGGTGTGTGGTGGAACAAGCTTCTTGTGCCAGGCATGCCTTACACATATTCTCAGCACACTCGTGCTATGGCACCTGCTATAGGGACTAAAAATACCCAGCGAGTGGCCAAGTGTTGTTGCCATCTCTGATGACACCTCATTTGGGAGCGGAAAGAGGAACTGGGGCCAGGAGTGTATTCATTTCTTCCTCCAGTGTGAACAGTGGTAAGTGACAGTAAAATGTCCTTGGTGTTTACACACACATACATGCATACGCACATGCGCATTGGTGCTACCTTTTCTAGATCTTCAGGAGGGACTCTACTAATAATCCTCAAAAGAAGGGAAGAGATAATACATATTAATACATAAGGGAAGAGGTAATACATATTAATACATAAGGGAAGAGATAATACATATCTACCACAAATTAATGGACGCCCTGTAAGCCTTCCCTTTTACTGTCATACTGTTTACTGGAAGTACTTTTTCCTCTTGGCATTTCTGAAATCCAGATGCTTCTCATAGCCATGGCCTGGCAGCTGTCACAACGTAGCTGTCATCACCTGCACCACAGAGCAGAGTTGCAGAATGAGTGTCATTGGTTTGCGGGAGAGTCCCAGAGACATTTGTTGAGCACAAAACATTGCCAGTCAGACACTCTTGATGGCATGCAGATGGATACTATGTGAGAAAGTGGAGATTTTGACAGCTCAGGACTGCAGAGTAGCCCAGAAGAATTAGACACGTGAAAAGTTATAGAACTCTCCTGTGCAGCTTATTATAGCTTTTGTGGTTCAGAGAATGATACCTTGAGAACTTCTAAGTAAATCTGAAAACATTATTCAAGGAGTGCAAATAAATGCCTTGTCTCAGGGTTTTTCTGTAATGAGAAGTGAAGTAAACGTGTCTTTTATGAGATGATACCTTAGGGTCAAAGAGCCCACAGTTGTCATCCCTTCTTGTCTGTGATGCTCTGGAGAGGATAAGCTTGCTGTTACATGTCAAGTGCCTGTGTGGCAGTGTGCTACTGGCCTCAAGAGCTGTTTGAAGCAATGTGCTAACTGGCCAGTGCTCTTGTTTCATAGTCACTCGTTTAGAGGCTCCTGAGAGGCAGGCACTGTGTTCAGAGCTGTAAGTACTCTGTAGGCAAAGCCAGTCTCTTTCTTAACAAAGCTTATGGGCTAGAGGAAATGCTGAGCATTACTGGCAGGTGACAGATGTTGAAAAGTAACACTTGGGGCATAGTGTCACATATATGGGACACTATAATCCTACTACTTGGAAGGTAGAGTCAGGAGGATCAGGAGGTCAGGGTTGTTTTCTGCTGCATAGAGAGTTTGGGGCTAGCCTTGGGTACAAGAAGTATGGGAAGGAGAAAAAAAAGAAGAGGAACAGGAAGGAGAAGGAGAAGAGGAGAAGAAAAGGGAGAAGAATGAAAACAAAAACTAAATGAAAGTGCAGTGAGGAATGGGCGAGCATGCATGTCAGGCTATTCAGGATGGCCTCTGATAAATAAGAATTAAATAGGGCCTCACAGGAAATAAGTCTTAATACGATAACAACTCAGTGTCAATCTGTAGTTCACAGACAGAGGACAGTCAGCAGCCTTGAGGCTGGAGTGCAGCTCACTGAAAGCACGGAAGCAAGGTAGGACTAAACTGGAACCAGCGAGAGAGGGAGAGAGAAGGAGAAAGAAAGATGGCTAGTGCTGCTGTGAGTCGGAGCTCCGGGCGGCTGCACTTGGAGGAACGGGGTCTTAGAGCTTGGATCTCTGCATGGCAGCTGTAGGGTCTCCCACATGGAGTCAGCAGGGCCTGCTACTGGGTAGTGAGAACTTTGCACGTGAGAGATGTTAGTGTCTTTGACTAGTGTGATAGTTGCACATCAAGATGAGCAGGTGGCGTGATCCTAACTGTGGTACTGAAACTGTAAGGAAATCCAAACAGGACAGCCAAGTAGGGTGTGTTCTGTAAAGTGATAGTTTTGTGCCAGTGTCTTAGAAGGCTTTACACATGCAACACGACAAAATGACGCTTCCTGAAAAAGAACAAGCTTGCTTGTCTTCCTGCTACTGTGGAGGCTACAGTGGAAGAAGCCTTTTGAGTCCACACTTTAAGGTCAGCCCAAGTAACACCGGGAGACCCCAAGACAAACAAGAAAATCAATTCTTCTCCCTCCCTCCCTCCCTTTCTGCTTTACCTTCCCCCTCCCTCTCTGTCTTCCTTATTTCCTTTCTCTCTTCCTGACTTCCTCTTTCCTCCACAGAAAACCTTTCAAAAGCTATGAAATGTCGTCTCTGGGACATTCTAGTTGAAGAGATAAGTCAGATTTGCTTTAACAGTTTAAAGCATTATATGATTGAGGATCAAATGTCAGTGAATTTGAGTTGAGAAAAGGTAAAGATTTCTGTGGATTGGCATGCCATACATAGGCAAACCTTCAGAGAGATAAAAGCAGAAGTAGGAACAAGCAAGAAAAGAGCAAGAAAAAAAGGCTGGAGCTGGAAAGTTTCTACAGAGGAGTTTGAAGACAAAATTAAGAAAACCTGAGCACTCGGCATAAAGAGAAGGCTAATAGACACAGTGTCAGAAAACACAGAATTAATTTATGTGGTCTTATAGCCAACTAGAAGGATGTCCAGGAAGAGAGACCCAATGAAACTCAAGGACATAAAACTGTCAAAGAAGTGATACAAGAAAATTCTCAGTATTAAAAGATACTGAAAGAGGCTTAAAGGCTCCGCAGTTATGAAGGAATGCAAACGTACACTGCGGCACATTGTACTTATCATAGTGCTTCATGGGAAACATTCGGGAGCTGCAAAGGCATGGAACTTCATAAAGAATATAAAGCAGCCAAGGTGCCCATGCCCATGACACGTGGCTTTCTCCATGTCCAGGGAAGGACAGCGTGCACCAGGGCTCCTGTCTTAGTTACTTTTCTGTTGCTGTGATAAAACACGTGACCAAGGCAACCTACGGGAGGAAGAGTTTACTCGGGCTTACAGTTCCAGAGGGTTGAAAGTCCACTGTGGCAACAGGAGGAGCTGACAGCTCCCATCTTGAGCCTCAAGCAAGAGGAAAGAGTGAACTAGCAGTGGCAGAGTCTTTAAACACTCAAGCTCACCTCCAGTGACACATTTCCTCCAACAAGGCCACACCTTCTGAGCCTTTCCAAACAGCACCACCAACTAGGAACCGACATTTAAATACCCAAGACTACAGAGCGTTTATCATTGAAACCACCACAGCTGGCAATGAGATTATTTGTGGTGAGAATCACATACCAGTGGTAAATGTACTGATCTCTTAGGGAGCATAACTGAGAAGCCATTAGTAAGTGCCTAAAATCTCTACAACATACATATTTACAAAAACCAGCCTAAGCAAAAACCTCTTAGGCACTGTTGACGTTTGCTTTTGGAGGGAGATCCTCATTTTATGGTGTTTGCAAACTCTCCTGCTGGATAGTTTCCTGGGACAGAAATTTTTTGTTTCAATATTAGTTTTTTTTCAATCTTGGTTTGCCAAGTATCTCCACTTCCAAAAAGTCTGGCTTATCTCTTATCATGTGTAAAAGAAAGCTTCATGGGTCATGCAAGGCTGTCACTGAGCTGAGACTGCTTCTTACTCAAATTGAGGTTCCTGAGGCACATTATTGGGAAATGAGAAGACATCAGAGATTAGCAGGAGTGCAGCTCAGAATGTAGGGCTTTCAATGGGAGGTGGAGAAGAGGGCAGGGGACCGGAAGAAGACAGTGGTACCATACCATCAGAATGCAGAATAAAGGAATGTCAACCTTAAATCATGTCTTCAGCCAAACTATCAGCTCACGAAGTAGTATATGGACATTTCAGACACAAATTGTCTGAAAACACTCACTTCCCAGGCATCTCTTCCCAGAAGCTATCAGATGATATGGTCTAAATTCATCTGAATCTAGTAGATATTTCAGCACCCAGTGTGACCCCATGCATACAGTAACTATCTTGTAAAGATTTATAGATCTGAGCTGAAAGGTTCAGAAAACAAAGATGAATTAAAACCCAGGCTTTGCTCTTGATAACTTCACATTTACTAACCTGGGACAAGGCAGACAAATAACTGTATGCTCGAGTGTTCTCAAAGTTAGTGGTTACTGTGGGGATTTGGGATAGTGACAGCTCAGATTTGACTGGAAGTGGGGCTTCATGTGAACTGGTTGGGGTGTTTGTCATAAAAATAAATCAAGTTTTCACAACCATGTATGGAGAGAAAAGCACTGTAGTCAGTACAAAATGTAACTAGAATCTAATGGAAAACTTAAGATACTAAGTAACTCGGGCTGCCAGAGTACAGAGAGGCTAGAGGGAGGGAATGAACATCATGTCCAGGTTCCAACACTGGGCTGTGCTGTGAGGTTCACCCTCTTAGCTCCTGAGGCTGAGCAGACTTACTGGAAGACAACTAGGAAGAGACTTTCTCTGAAGAACCTTTCAAACCGGCTGTATTTTGCCTACCAGATGGAATCATTTCTGACTTTAATGTATTTTCTCTTTGGCCTCTCCCTGATTTTTTGGCTTGGATTACACACTCAATAAATGTTTACTACAAGTATACTGTTAGAGAATTCAAGAAAGAGGAAGTGTCTTAGGGTTTTATTGCTGTGAAGAGACACCATTACCATGGCAACTCTTATAAAGAAAAACATTTCATTGGAGGTTGCTTCCAGAGGTTTAGTTCATTATCATCATGGAGAAGCATGACAGCATGCGGGCAGACTTGGTGCTGGAGGAGCTAAGAGTTCTACATGTTGATCTAAAGGCAACAGAAGAGACTGGCTTCCACACTGAGTGGAGCTCGAGCATAGTTGACCTCAAAGCCTGCCTTCACAGTGACATACTTCCTCCAACAAGGCCGTACCTACTAATAGTGCCATTCTCTATAGGCCAACTATTCAAGCACATGAATCTATGGTGGCCATATGTGTTCACACCACCACAGGAAGGATGATCTAGTACTGTTAGCTAGAGAATAAGCAAGTTGTTGAGTTGCTATTAGAAATGAGACCAAAGGACAGTGACACGCCTTTGTAATTTTAGCACTTGGGAGGCTGAAGTGGGAAAGTTGGGAGTTCAAGGCCAGCCTGGGGTCTGGAGTACATGAGACATTGAGGGGTAGGAGTATATGCTGTAAATATATAATCCTGGTACTCAAGGAGTCTGAAGCAACACGATCAGCATTTGCAAAAGCGCAAAAGAAAAGAGGAGGAAGAAGGAGGGCGGAGACACACTACAGAAGACCATGGGCAAGCATTTCATATGGAGACTGGGGTAGGACCAATAGTCAAGAGTTGAAGAGTGAGTGGGGGATGGGGGTTGGAGAGATGGCTCAGCAGTTAAGACCACTGACTGCTCTTCCAGAGGTCCTGAGTTCAAGTCCCAACAACTACGTGCTGACTCACAACTATCTGTAATAGGATCCCTGGTGTGTCTGAAGACAGCTACAGTATAAACAAACAAACAAACAAACAGTGAGTGAGTGATAAAGTAGTCAAGCCAGTGTCAACTTTGATCAGTGTGACAGAACTGAAGTGTGTCTTCTCTGATTGTCGCACTATATTCTGAGTGTCCTAGGTCTCCTTCCTGCTTCATTGATGTTCACGTGGCTCTGAATACCTTTTCCTATGACTATGTTCATTAGGCCTGAAAAATAGGAAATTCTCAAATAATCACTAGACCTGATTAGTAGAAGGACTCACTGTGTACTTGACTAGACAACAGTGTTGAAGGGAAGGGTTGAATAAAGCAGCTGATTTTTACACCTGAGTGCTTGAGAAGCATTGAACACACCTGTCAGCAGCAGAGAAGAAAGACGTCACTCTGCTGGGTCCAGCGCCATTCCTTTTTTTAAATTAAGAAAAATATTACTTGGAACACTCTGGGGGGTGGGGGTGGAGGAGGAGGTAATTAGTTCATTTCAGTTACTTCTTGTCATGTCCCTCCAAAGTGTTAAATTGAGTACAGCTTCAAGGAATCAGGAATGTTTGTTCTAAGGTCAATTTCTTGCTCTACAAGTAGAAGGTCATGTGCTCCACTTCACTGATAGTTCAGGAGATGACAGGTTGACATTTTCATTAAGTTCTATAATGTTCTATTAGTTATATTCTTCTAGTTCTTAACTCTGATTTGGAAGAAGTCTTTCTGAGAGTCCCAGGACATCTAGCAGTCATCTGTAACAGTGTATAAATTCTTTTTTGTAGCTTTTAGTGAGCTTACCTGAAAAGATACTTGAATAAACATTTATGAAATATACGTTAACCCATAAACTTTAACTAAATTCCACTGGTATATGTGTAGGTTTTTTTTTTAACCTGAAAAATGTATGTTTTTAGCCAAAATGTATCTCTGTGGCTGATGTGACACTGTTTGTGCAGTAAGGGTGTGGCCCATCAGTAGTCCTGAAGGAACTATAAACATAAAACAATAAGCCTCACGTCTCTAAAAATAAAATTGTGATTTTTCAGAGGAAGCCCACCTAGTCCTGGCTTCTTGTTGCCTGAGAGAATCCTGGATAGGTCCATGTCACAATTGGGCTGCAAACCCAGATCCCAAAAGGGATTGGGGTGACTGGAGTGTGTGCCCCCTCAGGCTGGCCCCATGTTCTGTTCTGCTCAGCATCATCTCATAGGAGACATGGGATTCTAAATGCAGTGCTTTAATAGGCAAGAACCTTGGGTGGGTTGTTTGTTTGTTTGTTTCTTCACTGTAGTTTTTACGTTTGTGAATCTTGGAAGCTGTCCTTTTGTTTCTGTTGATGTGATAAAATATTCCTATAAAAAGTACCTTATAGAAAAGAGTTTGTTTTCTCTCACAGTTCCAGGCCGTAGCCCATCATATGGGGAATCAAGGCGGAACTTACAACTGCTCACATCAGACCCCAAGTCAGAAATTGAAAGAAAGAAACACGCCCATGCTTCTTGCATGATTTCTCCATTCTTACAGTTCCCGACTTCCTTCCTGGGGAATATGACACCCACAGTGGGCTAGGTTTCTCTCCATATCAGCTAAGACACTCCCCAACAGACATGCCCTGCTTTACATGTGCAGGTCCATCAGGAAGACTCTCAGACAGTTGTGTTAAAACACGAAGCAGTATCACACCCAGTGTAGATTATCTCTCCCTGAGACTCTGTACTGGTGACTCTAGGTTGTGTCAAGGTGAAGGTTAGAGCTAACTATCACAACAGTTAATTTAAAATGTTTAAAAACATTACAAAGTAGCCTTGGCTCTTGATTGCCTGTCTGGCCCTTCTTTGTTCTTTCTTTGTTCTCCAGAAGTCAAATCTCAATCCAGCAGCTATTGTGAGACCACTGTTCTGGTGGGTGGGCATCTGAGCTTGGTAGGAAGTCTTTTAAACGAATTTATCCTTTTATACAGTTGAACTTGCTATGTGTTGAGCCTAGGTAGTTTCTGAAATGCCATAATGCCCCTCTTCCTTTTGTCCCTGTATAAGGAAAGCTCCTGACTTCTTAACAGCACTACTTCTCCCCTACCCCACACTGCATGGGCCTTTTTGACAAAGCTGCAGGTTTTTTGCTCCCAATCTTAACTATAAACCTAGCTAAAAGCATTTGCAGTAAGTCCACAGACCAGATTAATGAGTCCATCACCTCAGTCTTCTCAGAGCGTCAGGACACAGGTGAAACACAAATGCCAGAATGTGACGTGAGTTCTAGTCCAGTTCCCAACAGAAGCCTCACGGGCACTGTCTTCACTGCTCCTGTCTCTGTTGGCGTCTCCATCTTCTGAGTCTATTGGTCCAAAATTTCAAGTTTCCCCTCCAGCCCACTTCCAAACCCTTAAGAACCTTGTGACTGAATTTAGTTGCAGCCACAATGAAACTTTTCTAGTACCAGTTGTCAGCATTGGTTGGATCTTTACAATGACAAGACATCTATCATAGACAACATGAAGGAGCTTGTTTAGGTTAGTTTGGAGTTGCCTAGGCTCTAGTCCACCATGGTAGGAAGGGTGTGGTGCTCCAGAGGAGCTGATGTGCAAGCAGGAACATGTGGCAGAGGCTGCTCACGTCAGACAGACAGTAAGCTGACAGAAAGAGGCTTCAATCTCAACCTCCTAAAGTCTACACCTCCCACAGTACTGCCACCAGCTGAGGCCAACCATTCAACACAAGGGCTTGAGGGCGACATTTCTCATTCAAACTATTACAATAGAGTTCTCTGTGCATTGAAAATAAAGTTTTCTTGTTCTGTCTGCAGTTAATATGTATAAGAGGGAAAATGGAAAATTGCGAATCTAGTCATAAAATACACTTTGGAAAATTTCACTGATTTCTTAAAATTTGGAGTGTGAGTGTTTGGGGGAATGTTGGGGAGAGAGAAAGTAACTTGTTTAGGCACAATTGTCAATTTTATTGTCGACTTACTACTTTGGGTAAACATACTGGAATGCTGCCAACATTTCAGGTGGCTAAGTGCTAATTTTGTTGAAATTAGATGGAAGTGCTATTCCTGCCAATTTTCCATTAAATTATGCAGAAATTTGACTTTGTAAGACATAAATCTAGTTAAAAAAAATAGAGTCCTAATTTTCTAGTTAGTCTTACTAACTAGAAAAGACTAATTATTCTCATTTTAGCTTCTTGCTTTTTGTTTAGAAAAAAATATCAGAAAAGCAAAATGCAGTAAAAATGAGCGCTTCATTTTGTCATGTAGCCAGCATGTTGACTTGAGGTGTCAAAGTTTGAGGTGGCAAAGGGTGTCCAACTGTGACTTTTTCTTCCAAACCTGTGAGCCCCAGGAAACAGTGAGTTTGCTCTTGATGAGTGGTAGTTACTGAATAATCACTCACATAGTAGTCAGGGGTGCAATTCACAGGGGTATCCTTCAGCTAATCCTCAAGTGATGGAATTGGTATATCTCTGATTTTTCTCTTAGCCTTCCAGGGCTTAGAAGAAGGAGACAAAAGTGATTGTGGGAACTAGAGGGAGCCCTGGAGGCCACAGAGGAAAGGAGACCTTATCTTAAGCAATTAATCAAGAAACTCAAATTATGGGACAATTATTCACAGTTAATTTTAAAATAACTTTAAAGCCCAGATCTTGAGGGATTTTTTTCCCTTCAAATCGTCAAGGTCATTGAGACAGTGTTAGGCTCAGGTGCCATACAGACATTGCATCCGTGCATGAGTGCATTGGGAAGATGTAGTGGCAGACAGCATCCGTGTAGGTACGGCTTTACTTCCATCCTGTGATAGGTAGCTATACAAATAGAATAAGGCATAGTCCTGGAGAGAGAGAGCCTTTCTCCAAGGGGATTCTGAGGTGCCCTGGCCTCTGGCTTCTGCCCTCTATACTCAAGTACATGAAGTTAGGTCAGCTTGCATCAACTTGTGGTAGTTGATGGCTCCTCATGCTTGCTTAGTGACTTTGTATCTATGTGGTATCATCTAATAATGGATTTCCAGCGGGCTGTGGTTGTTAAGTCTGACCAATCAGGTCACATTGCTGAGACTTTAACACGAATAGGTTCATGTGTCTTATCTGATAGTTTCGCTTGTTCACAGAGAAGTGAGCACTTGAAGATTTGCCCTCAGCTTCCTCTGCCCTCCTCCCTGGCTATTTTTCCTTCCTCCAGTGACAGTGCACTGCTAATGCTGACCAGTGGCTCCCTGTAGGCTGGAGGCACTCTCTGGGTAGCTTCTTCCCTTCTACACAGGCCCCAGCCAATACTGACGCTCTGGTACCACAGAGTGACTTTTACCCTCTGTCTGTCTTTCATGGCGTGTCTGTTCAAGCATCACCCAGGGTCACATTTTACTTTGTCTGGTGACAGCTGTGGCATCACTTCTTTGGTGATTCTGTCACCAGCCTGTCCCTCTCCACACATGTTGCACTGTTTTATTGGCTTCCTAACTCTTAATCACTGTGAATTAGCCTTGGTGTTTATTTGTTACCTCTGCTCTCCTAGTAAATCTGAGAACAGAGCCCTTGTGTTTTGTGGACTTGGCTCTAAATAGCAAGAGTCTCTTACATGGATTACTTGCTTGGGAAAGATCAAATCTCAAAACCCAAAGTCTGAGTTCTCCTCAATACTTATCAGTTGTGAACCATTGTAAAGTGGAGAAATAAGCCTGACCAACAACATCACTTGGAGCCATTACGGTTAACAGCTGAGGGCCAAGTTAGTTCCTGACTCTGAGTCTTAGTTGGGGAAATAGGCAAGAATGACATCAATCAGACAGTTGTAATTATTTTTCTAGTCTTATAATATCTGTAAAATACCTTGAAAAGACAATGTTAAGCTTCAGCTTTGCAGAATGAAAGAGAGAAGCAGACCCAGCTGAGAGATGAGTATTCCTTCAGGAGAAAAACAGAACATAAAAGATTTCACCATGTTCCAAAATTAGGAAAAAAAAATGTTTTTTCTCAAGTGGTTTGAGCAGAGTACTCTGTATGAATATTCAGTGACTTAATCTAAGATGTGTCTGTATTTGAATTTGGAGAAATATCCAAGCCAGGCATGTCACCATTAAGTGTGTGATGGTTGGTTTTAATTTTAATTTTCGACTAGATAGAACCTGCAATTGCCTAGGAGACAGGCTTCTAGACTTGCCTGGGGGGGATTATCTCGATTTCGTTGATCAGCTATGCCAGTCAGATGGCCACCCAGACTAAAATAGGCTTCTGTCCTGATTAGCATTGTATTGGCCGTTGATGCATTGTGGAGCGGAAGAACCTCTGTTGTTTCTTATAGTTGAGTTTATGGATTAAACGCTTGGCTTGGTTCTTTTTTTAGCTTATTTTATTTGTTACTGGGGGAAGAGGGAAGGTTAGAGGACAGCTTCCTGGAGTTGATTTGCTCCTATTCTGACTTCCAGGAGACAAGGTTGCCATGCTTGCCTGTCAAGCCCTTTTACCTGCTGAGCCTTTGGCCAGGGTTGGTGTTTTTGATGTTGTTTTGGTTTTTTCTGTGCTTTGTTTCACTGTTACTCAAAAACTGCATCAGTGCTACTTTCTTTGAGCACAGATTGTCAGAAAAGGAAGTCGTTCAGAAAGATGGCCGCACAGCCATTGATGGGCAAAGGCTTTGACCCATGTCTGTGTGACTGCAAGGTTATTCGTTGTCCACTAGTTTGCTTTCTGATAGATGAATAGCTAATTTGTCCTGTAGGGCTGTGGAACAGCAGTAAAATAGGCTCTATGAATCCAGAAGAGGCAACTGCCATTTTTGGTCTTAGGAAAAGTGTACCCTGTGGGCAGCCTTCCTGTGTGACAAGTTAAAGTAAATTGTGACGATGGTGAGTGGTGAGTTTGTGGTGCTTGATTATAAATTCGATTCACATCAAGGGCTTACACTCTGGATATGGGTTCTTAGTTGTAGTAAAATTTATTCTGAAAGACTTAAAGGAAGATGATTAAAATATTAGAGATACTGACATTGTCTGAAGAGATCTACTTGTATTTATTTCTTGTAAAAAATCCACAATATTACCATAGCGGGGCCTATTATACTATTGTAATCCTAGCTGAACAGAGAAGGGTGATTAACGATAGCAATTTATTGTATCTGAGGAGGAAAGAAAATAGGAGATGTTGTCGTTATCATAAATCATATCATAAATAACCAAAAAGAAGTGCTCGGAAAGCCTGTGTGGTGTCAGCAGCCAACGCTTTCAGGCCCGTTAGCCAGGATGTAGCCATAGAAACCCCAAAGTCATATTGTTATCTTGGTCTTGCTGCAGTTATGTGATACAACAGTATTAACATATAGATTAGGCCATTTATAATGCTAGGTGTCATTTCAGGTTGGCTTGCTTATATCGCATTTTAGTTTTTTATTGTGCAGAATGTTAGTGGAATGGGGCTTTTTTACAGGTCAGTGTGTATAGGTATTCATAATATATCCTCACTATTGCTAATTTATCGTTTCATTGATTGGCTGTATTCTATGAATTGTCATTGCCTAATTGTCTTGTTTTCGTTAGTAATTTTTTTAAGTAAGTGGGTTTATTTTTTTAAAAAATACATATCCACTTGTACTTGTTAAGTTGATTCAATTACAGACAGAACAGTTTAAAAATATTGTATGTAACAGTATAGTTGTAATTAAAGATGTTTAGCCTCAAACTAAAGGATAAACTGTTGAGATGGATTACAGTTAGTTTGACCCTCCCTGCACCTCCTCCCCCACGACACCCTCCACCCCCACTGTCTGTCTTCTGTCTTGCTCTTACTGTCCCAGGCTTCCTCCCTGCAGCAGCACCTCCCCTGAGCCTGATCTTCCAGCAACACTGTGTGTTCCAAACCTGTTTAACCATCACCGTTTGTCAGATTGTTTCAGTTGTGTGCGGTCTTCTCAGTCCTCTTGGCCCCCAAAGTAGGCTCAGCGTTTGTTAGCTTCTTTGTCTTTCAGCTATTTCAACAGCAACAGTTTAAAGCCACAGCCTTTCTCTAAAGCCATAATGAAGAATCTAGAATTCTAAGCACCAGTCTGGGCTTTCAATAGTCTATGTAGAATCAGGACCTGCTGTGTCCTGCCCTTCAGGTCATTCCTTATGCATGGTCAACTATGTCCTTAGTAGGTATGATATTCACCCTTTGTCACAGCTCAGGACCATGCTTCTATTCCACAGACGAATGGGTCTTGCGAAGATTAAATGGGCTCTGCTGGGTTCAATTGTGGCCATGGAGGAAAAGACTCAGCTGCAGTTTCAGCAGGGTTCCATTTCCACTCCCTTTCTGTCCTCCATATGTCCCTTGTTCAGATCTCTGCTCTACCACATCAAGGGATGTCATAAGGATACAGGTG
The DNA here is from genome assembly GCA_030674055.1 of Rhabdomys pumilio. NCBI lineage: Eukaryota > Metazoa > Chordata > Mammalia > Rodentia > Muridae > Rhabdomys > Rhabdomys pumilio. The sequence goes on from JANHMN010000006.1 coordinate 45,045,991, forward strand.
ATTCTGAAGGCCGGGAGACTGGGGCTTGCTCATCTGACCTTGTGCCCCTGAGTCTAGCACAGTACTACTTATGGTGACACACGGCAGATATTTGAGTCATTGAGTCACTTCCAGGAACTTGTTAAGATAAGTACATCTAAGATCCCAACAAATGTGCAGGTAGTTTTTACTGGAAAAAAAATAAATAATTCTGCTGATAAAGGTAATATTAGCATACCCCTTAGCACCATAGCTTAGAAGACTAAGGCAGATTACCAGTTTGAGACCAGCCTAGGCAACCTAACAAGAACAAATCTAAAATTTAAAAAGTTTCCGCACAAGTAATATAGCTTTAAATGTATTTAATTTGGGGGAAATATATGTGGGTAGCACTTTATTGTCCTTTTAGTTAAAGTTTAAAAATAGAAGTGTGTTTTCTGCCTAGTTTGAGAACACGCCACTGAAGTTAAGAGTTGCATGCATCTGTGCAGTTAATGAGATAAAAAGCTTTCATGCCATGTGCAAACAATTTCCTCTTTTTCCTAATGTCTACTAGCTTTTTAGATTACAGTGTTTCTTTAAAGGCATTTACTGTTCTAGTTAAAACGATATTTTGTTCTAAGTCAATATTTATCATAGCTTAGAATTAACATCCCCAAATCCTTGTGGTGTGTTCAGACCTTACTGCCTTGTTTAGTTTTTGTTTGAGATGTTTGGTAGGGCAGCATGTTTTTTTCATTATTTCTCAGAGAAATGTAGGGGCTGGTGATTATTTACATTGTCAGCGAAGGGAAATCACAGTGAAGTTTGTACTGTCCTGCCGTCTTCAACATTTGTGATTTTAAAAAAGTGGACATTGCTGTTGTTTATCCATTTGCCTTTTGTGTAATTTAAGAGACTTTGTGCCCAGTCATCCATATTGTTTCCTATTATTTCCTCTCCTAATGCTGCTGCAAAAGCATTCCAGATGTGCCAGTCAACTTCCCACCACTGTAACAAATTCTTCGGTAAGGAACATAAAAGAGAGGCTTAGTTTTGCTCACGGTATTAGAGGTTTCTCTGGATCGGTTGACTCTGCTGCTTTCAGCCTATGGCAGAGCAGTGGGTCATAGAGCAAGCACATAACAGAGCAGACCTGCTAACCTCATGACCCAGGAAACAAAAGCAGAAAATAAAGAGACTTAAGAATCCCCATTTCCTTTAGAGGGCACCCCTCCATGACTTAAAAATCTCCCATGGGTCCCCGCTTCATGAAGTTCCCACCACCTCCCAAAACAGGAAGTCAGGACCGTCCCCTGACATAGGGGTCTTTCGGGACAGTTAAGACCCTACTGTGTCAGTCAGTACACGTGGGAAATTATTTGGCAGAATGAAAAGTTCCTTTGTGTACTTGTTATGTCAGTACTTTCTGTGGTGGAACTATGTGGAATTCACACCTTAGTGAATCAATATGAAAACTAAGTTGTTAGCAGCCATGAACATTTACCTAGCCGTTTAAATACTTTTGAGGATTTCTACCCTGTCTTAATTAGGATTGTTAATATGTCTTCTTTGGTGGGAGGGCAGACAGATTGGTATCTCTTAGATGTTTGGGGTTCTGACATGATATTCTTCAATAAAATACAGTACTGATTAACAGTTACAATAAATTCTCATTAGGAGTAACTTCTCACAGAAACAGAGTTGTATCATTGCTAACTTCAGCCAGATTCTGACCCTGCAGGAAAGGATGCTCTGCTCCTGTGATTTCTGGAGCAACCTGAGTATGAAACACTTACCCAGAACTGGCTTCTTTACTGAGATATCATTGAGAAGTCTGCCAGTCACTCTGCACAGCTTCTGGGGCAGGACAGGGTTATTGGAACAGATAGCAAAGCTGACAGCCATTTCACGGGCTGCCCCGATCCTGTTGTTCCGTGGTCGTGTGTGGATTTTAGGAAACAGTCGCTTTTCTTTTTTATACCTCTCCTACAAAGCTGCGACTACAAAGTCGCATAAGGTTGATCTTCTACTGTAGGTCTACTCTGTTGAGCAGAGTCATTCCTGAGAAAGCTGCTCTGTAATGACATTTGTCACTGTCCTCTCAAGGGAGCCAGTAGTATCGTCAACATCTTCTGAAGCAAGGAAGAAAACATGGAGAAATAAACAGTCTCCTTAAAATCTCTCCTTGGCAGTTTCCCTCACCCTGGTGCTCCTCACCATTAAGTCACACATGTGGACAGGAGGCTTCTCGCTCTGACTCCTAATACTGAGATGCAGGAATGATGGCAGATACTGGGTATTAGTTAACTTTTGTCAGGCAAGTGAGGAGATTTTACCGTAATTTTTCCATAGACATGAAACAGTAAAACATTTCTAGAGTTGAATAAAACACAATACTCCCCCTTCTCACCTACAGAGCCCTGTTTAGGGCTTTCTGGCTTTAAGTTGTTTTACTGTCATGGATAACTGTTATTAATTTTCTAGTCTTTTATGAGTTGAGATCTAAGTTGAAAAATAAACCTATATATTTTTTAATGTATTTGTATGAAACTATTATATTTTTTCCCTAGATAAGCCTGAGTATTCTCTTCACTTCTCATACCATCTTGCCAGTTACAATCTGATAGAATACACACTAGTAGAATAATACTTTCAAATATCTCTTATTGGAAACACAAATGTTAGGCCAACAACATGGCTCAGACCCCTGAGGCCAAGCCAGACAACCTGAGTTCAATCCCCAAGACCCACATGGTAGAAGGAGAGAACTGACTCCTGCAAACTGTCCTCCTCATGGTGATATACTTATGCAAACACATGCGTGTGCATGTGCACACACACACATACACTCACGGACAAGTAAATGTACTTTGAAAAAAGAAAACAAAAATATTGCAGTTATTCTGAATATAAACATGTTTGTTTGTGTCTGGAAAACCTCAGTCACTTTTAACAGTTGCCCTTTCCCAGAAGCTGCTTATGTTTCCCTCCAGCCTCCCAGGGCCTTCCTCTGGTGCACACTAGGAGACTCACACTCCGAGAACTAATGAGGGCCCAAACCAGCCTCTGGAATTAGAGCTTTAAAGGAGTCTACAGACCTCTTTCTTTCCCAGCCAAAATGTCCCTCTTTCTACAGTGCTATCTTTAGACTCGTAACCTTTTGTAGAATAGAAGGGATTTTTTTGACAGAGGGAATGGAGGATTAGGTGTGTAACTCAGTGATTACAACACTTGCCTAGTGTGCATGAGACTGAGTTTGGTTCCCAGCACAGAAAACAAACAAACAAACAAACAAACAAACAAATGATGTGTAGTACTAGCAAGTATTATTCCTTTCTGTTGTTTGAAACAGTCTCGTGTATACCATGCTGGCCTTCAGTTTACTTTGTAGCTAAGGATGACTCTGAACTTCTGATCCTCCTTCCTCCAACTCACAAATGCTGGGTTACAGGTGTGTACTGGCATGCCCTGGTTTATGCATTGCTGGGGAACCAACTCAAGATGTATACTAAACAAAAACTCTGCCAACAGAGCTACAGCTGCAGCCCACTAATAAGTAATCTGAAGTTTTTATTCCCCTGGAGACTATTCTAAGCAATGTTCTTTCTGATCCTTCACAGGTTTACCTCTTAGCAGGTAGGCAAATGGTGTCTGTCCTGCCATTTTCATAAAAAGACAGGAAGAGAAGTCAGTGTTTAAATGATCTGAACATTATAGGTCCACCACAGCTGATCTTTTACTCTAGGCTGTCTTCCCTCACCCCCAACCCACCCCCTGTGTTTTCAGACAGGGTTTCTCTGTGTGGCCCTGGCTGTGCTGGAACTCACTTTGTAGACCAGACTGACCTTGAACTCAGAGATCTGGCTGCTCTGCCACTTGAGTACTGGGATTAAGGGTGTGTACCACCATGCCCAGCTCTAGGCTGTCTTTTTGGCGTGTGTAACCAGAATATAGTTGAACCCACAGGTGATGTACTCACAAGTTGAGGTAGAAGGGAAAATACATAAAAAATTGGTCTGAAATGACTCCTGTGTGTCTGCTGGCCACTGGAGAGGTGGTGGTGGCATTGTCAAGCTATGGTAACAGTAGTTATGATGAAGCTCCATGTTGTGACAGTTTATAGAGCCTGTCTGTCACTTTCATCACTGCACCTATTCACCCCTGGATGCCTTTCAAGCCCGGAGTCTTTTGGCTTTTGTTCTTACTGATCTCTGAGCAATGACTTCATCCACTAGACTTCCATTTGTTAAAACCAAAAACCTTTACATTGTTTTCATTTCTTTCAGGCTGTGTGTGTGTGTGTGTGTGTGTGTGTGTGTGTGTGTGTGTGTTCCACAATATGTGTGTGGAAGCCAGAGGACAACCTGTGACGTGAGATCTCTCCTTCAGTCATGTGGGCCCCAAACTCAAGCTCAGATTATCTGTCTCGATGGCAAGCCCCTTTACCCACTGAGCTCTGTCTCTCCATCTAAACTTTTTTCTCACAACTCCTGACTCCTTGAGCTCTTTGACACCTGATCCTCCATGTTTTGTTGTTCCCTTTATCTTTACACAGTTATTCCTCAGAGTCCTGAATCCCCATTTCCTTTTCATCCCACCCGTCAATCATGGGTGGCTTCCGTGGCAACAGCCTCCCTCGCATCCTGCTCTGGTTTTGGAACTTCAGTGTTTTTGAGCTGCTCAAGCTTTGTGTCGGGGATTGAGCTAAAGTCATCATCGCTCCCGTCCACCTTCCTGTTAATGATGACTCTGATCATTATGGACCTTAGGGCCTTGGGCTTGAGTTTGAATCCTGCAACTTACACCTGAGCATGTAGCTATCTGTTCACTGTGTAAAGAATGTCATTTACCTCTCCTGCTTCCTGTCTACTACCAGCTTCTAGTCTAGTCTCTTCTTCACTCTTGCCTACATCATGTTAGGCATGCCTCATTTGTCCCCTCCTTTTGGTGTCTGGAATATCCATTCTGTTCACCATGTGTTTGTATTGGGATATTCTTGGGCATACTTCAGTCTAAACTAGCAGAATACAGAAGCCTTGTGATGTGGATACTACCTTACTCAGCTTTCATTCCTTGTCACATTCTAGAAAAATTATTCTGTGGTTCTTACACACTTCCTGTGTCTCAAGTTCTCCTTTTTGCCACCTGACTGTTCATCCTGGACCTTGGCACTCCTGGCAATATTCTAATCACTGCATTATTCCTGAAGTCTTCTCCATTGACAGTGACTCGTCCCCTTCTGCTGTGAACTCCTGGAGCATTTGTCTTTGGTACCAGTTACCTTTCTGTGTGCCACACACACATATGCACTAGTTTAGGTCAGGAATTTACAGTACAAGGCTTTTAGCCATTGTCATCATGCATTCTATGCTTAGTTAATATGTACAGAACAGAAAGATGTAATCTGATCTTAGAAGATCTAAGTCAAGTAGGCAGGACAAGTACATCAACTCCTTTTGAAAGGTCAGGAAACTTGCTCAAGGATGTTGAGATTGCCTAAGGCCCATCACTCTATAGGGCCATACACTAACTAAACATAGTTTCAGATGTCTGAGCCAAATTTGTCACACTGTACTACGCTGTCGTTCCAAGGGGGTATACCTATAATCTGAGTTGTGTACAGAGATTAAAATATTTTGCACAAGTGTTTTTCATGAGGCTGGGAAGATATCTTAGTAAAATGTTTCCCACAAAAGCCTCTGGACCTGTATATAGTCTACTATAACCCAGGTCTCCCTGAATGAGTAAGATCCAGTGTCAGTGAGAGACCCTATCTCAGAAAGTAAGGTGGAAAGCAATGGACAGACGTCTGATGTCAGCCTCTGGCTTCCATACACCTAAACATAAACATAAATGCATGCATGCACACAAAAGGTATATTAAAAGTGTGCCTTTCATTTCTGAGATTAGCAGTCATGAGCACTGCTCTGTTTTAAGGGCTGTGTGAATATTGTGAAGGAATGAGAAGAACACAGAATAGGGAGTCAGTATTCTCTCAGACTAGGAAGTAATGTTAGGGCGCTGATCCTCCGTGTTGCCACTGTTTTAGAAGGATGATGACCTAGGCTGGGAAGACCTGGGAGAACTCATTGCTTTGTGTTCTATAGACTCCATTTCTTCCTTCCAAGAAGTGATGTTTGAAGACTAGGTTATTTGTTCTGTCCATTCTAATGATGCCCTTTTCTCCCTTTGCAGAGGAGGAAGAGGAACAGGTGCCCACTGATGGGGGCACCTCAGCAGAAGCCATGCAGGTGCCCTTGGAAGAAGATGATGAAATGGAGGAGGAGGAAGTTATCAATGATGAGAACTTCTTGGGTAAGAGGCCACTGGACAGTCCTGAAGTGGAAGAAATGCCCACCATGAAGCGCCCACGACTCCTGAGCACTAAAGGGGACTCCCTAGATGTTGTGTTGTTAGAAGCACGAGAACCTCTCAGCTCAATAAATCCACAGAAGATCCCACCAATGCTTTCTCCTGTGCATGTCCAGGACAGTACTGATCTGGCTCCTCCATCACCAGAGCCCCCCATGCTGGCTCCATTTGCAAAGTCACAACTACCAATTGCAAAGCCATTAGAAACAAAATCATTTACACCGAAAACAAAGACTAAAGCTAGCTCTCCAGGTCAGAAAACTAAATCACCCAAGGCTACCCTATCACCAGCAAGGCTTGGAAGTCCTATTCGGTCACCAAAAACCATCCCTAAAGAAAAGAAATCACCTGGACGTTCTAAGAGCCCCAAGAGTCCTAAGAGTCCCAAGATTGTAACTCATGTTCCCCAACCCCCTGTCAGACCTGAAACACCAAATAGGACCCCTTCAGCTATGCTGGTTGAAAAAACTGTTAAAGAGACCATCCCGGTGAAACCAACACAGACTCCCCCAGAAATTGGGAAGCTGAACATTGAAATGCAGCTGAAAAAGGGCGTGGTAACAGACAAAACCATCGATGACTCCATCGATGCTGTGATCGCACGTGCCTGTGCAGAGCGGGAGCCAGACCCTTTCGAGTTTTCTTCCGGATCAGAATCGGAGGGAGACACTTTTACAAGTCCTAAGAGGATTTCAGGGTCAGAGTGCACCACTCCAAAAGCTTCCACTTCCTCCAATAACTTTACCAAGTCCCTGGCTACTCCTCTGCCTCTCTCTGGCGGAACCTCAAGTTCAGATAACTCATGGACAATGGATGCCTCCATTGATGAGGTGGTACGGAAGGCAAAACTGGGAACCCCTTCCAGCATGCCTCCCACCTTCCCATATATCTCTTCTCCCTCCATTTCTCCTCCTACTCCCGAACCTCTGCACAAGGGGCACGAGGAGAAAGCCAAGCTGCCTTCATCTGTGGATGTAAAGAAAAAGTTGAAAAAAGAACTGAAGACTAAGTTGAAAAAGAAAGAAAAGCAGCGAGACAGAGAGAGGGAGAGAGAGAGAAACAAAGAAAGAAGCAAAGAGAAGGATAAAATGAGAGAGAGGGAGAAGGAGAAGGAGGCTGGGAAGGAAGTTAAGTACCCATGGAAGGAGCTGGTGAAAGATGAAGATTCCGATCCCTATAAGTTTAAAATCAAAGAATTTGAAGACATCGATGCAAAAGTGCGATTGAAAGATGGGATCATGAGGAGAGAGAAAGAGAAGCATAAGGACAAGAAGAAAGATCGAGAAAGAGGCAAGCGGGAGAAAGATAAGCGAGAAAGGGAAAGGCTTAAAGAAAAAAGCAGAGAAGACAAGATAAAGGCCCCTCCAACGCAGCTGATGTTGCCCCCAAAAGAAATGGCGCTACCTTTGTTCAGTCCTTCAGCAGTGAGGGTCCCGGCCATGCTGCCAGCCTTCTCACCAATGCTCCCAGAAAAACTGTTTGAGGAAAAAGAGAAGCCCAAAGAGAAAGAAAGGAAAAAGGACAAAAAGGAGAAGAAGAAGAAGAAAGAGAAAGAGAAGGAAAAGGAGAAGAAAGAGAGGGAGAGGGAGAAGGAGAAAAGGGAGAGAGAGAAGAAAGAGAAAGAAAAGGAGAAACACAAGCATGAAAAAGTAAGCTGGGTATCATTTTCGGCACTGTCTGAACAAGTCCTAGTGCAAAATGCAGGTAAACGAAGCCAGGAGTTATATCTGTGTTTTGAATGTAAATCGAGGGGCAGTTAGGTGACATTTATTTGTAATGTGGTCACAAAGATTAAATTTAGTTCTGTAACTAAGCCCCCCCCCACACTAGATACTAAAAATGCATAGCTTCCAAGGATTCTAATCAAAAACTGTAAACTCGGTGTTCACTAAGCTGATCTCTCACAGTTAAAACACACACACACACAGTAATACTAAAGTGAACAGTATTTTTGTTTAATATCAAGTCTACTACTGCATAACGTCTTGTACTGATTTTGGGGTACCTGAAAGCATTTGTTTTTCTACGATCTGTAAGCCCATGTTCTTTCTGGAAGAAGACAGGAAGCCAACAGGGCAAATGGCCTTTGTCTCCTTTTGGAGATCCACTGTGCCGTTTCCTTAGGGCAGAGGCTGCATGTAGGGCTTGAACAGCTTCTCTTACTCCTGCTATTTCTCATGTTAAGATCGGAACTCCTGGGCTGATCTGATGATTCAGCCAGTAGTCAGAAAGTAACTCCATATACAGAGATTTTGCCTGTCATGTCAGGAAAGCAGACTTGCAGAGTACAGGTAAACAACAGGGATATTAGTCAGCCCTGCAATTTCATCAGAGTCAGGAGCTTTGTCCTGTGGACACAGGTTGTGACCTCTCTTCCGGCAGCTCTTACTCTTGTTCTTGAGATGGCTGCAGACATTCACTTGACACTCAGGACCATCTATGGAGCTTCACAGCCTTCTACTCATACTGGATCTTCTCTGTGTGCACTTGGCCACAAAATAACACCAGAAGTTTCTTTCCACATAATGAATGCTGTTCTACCTAACAGCAAATAGAGTACCAGTAATGTTATAATGTTTTTAGCTTCAGACTTACCTGGAAAAGCTAACTTGACTGGCAACAGCCACATTTTTTTCCTGCCTAACTCTATTAATTTGTTTAGACCCCTTGCAGTTTCCATGAGTAAAGAAATGGAATGAAAATAATGTCAATAATTGGACACTGGCAAATTAATGAAACACCATTAACTTACTAACAGGACACCAACTCTATAATTTCTCTCATTTTAAAAAATTTATTTTGTTTTTATTAATGTGTCTGCATGTGTCCAGAAGAGGATGTTAGATTCCCTGGAGCTAGAGTTACGGGTGGTGTAAGCTGGGAACTGAACTCAGGTCCTCTGGAAGTACAGTCAGTATGAGTGCTCTTAACTCCCGAACCATTTCTCCAGCACATCATATTTCTGTCTTTACAGTCATGTTATCATTTTATTATTATGTTATCTTAATATGGTACTTGTCAGGTTTTGAAGCACTTCCACACATTTTCCCCCTCCTGACACACCTATGACACAGATCCAGCAGATATTATCAACACTGGAGAACAGGAGACAGCCTAGGAGACTGGCCTATCCCAATTGAGGGTCACATATTCACAAGAGCCAAGTCCCTTATTGCACAGATAGTCTTCAAATTTGGGAATATTTTCATAGAAACATTGTCTAACAGTAATTAGTCATTACTGTGTCATGTACCTGGAGTAACAGAAGCTGGCTCCTAGCCAGTCAAACATGGTGCCATTATATCTGGCATAACCTTGGCTTTGGGAAGTCAGGTGTTATTGAGTAGCCATTATGGATCTTAATGACGCCCCAACTGATAAAGCTGTACATCAGACATCAGGCAGGCCATGCCTGTGCCTTTGCTCAGGATCTACCTGACTCTGGAAAAGAAAAACCCCTCAGCAGAAACTTGCTTACCAGTAGCTAGACAGACTGTTATCTGATAGACCGGTTCAAGCCTTGTGTTGTTTTTGATAGGTTAGAGATCAGAGAAATGACAAAATATAAAAATTTATCAAAATCATGTACTTTGTAAGAATTTTACAAATAAGAAATAGAATTGTAGAATTAGACTTGAGTTCTAATCCTGGCTTTTGTGAAATTGCTTTTATGAAAATAAGATTGTTATACAAGATGTGTATAGGAACATGTCTGGCCTATGTGTAGTAAATGCTATCTGACTAATGAAAATGGTAGAGGAATAGAAATATTATTCTATTATTATTTGACCTACACTATAAAAATGTAGAAACATAGAATTATATCTTAGTCCTTTGTAACAACAGAAAAGGAAGAGGTCACAGTGTCACTGGAAAGCATTGACAAGGAGTAGAGATTAAAGGCTGGTATAACATTAAAGCTTCTCTTTAAGTGTTTCATAGAAAAAATGATGGCAAAAAAAGAAAACACCATGTTATTTATGATGGTGAAACTGAATAGGTGTGTTCATAATCTTCATGTATGCGTGCATATGCATGTTCACAGTGCTGGGGTTCGGATCCAGTCCCCTCGTGTACTTAGTGAGCTTTCTGCCATGAACTATGCCTATAACTCTACCTATAATCTTAAATAGAAGGTAAGCCAGAACCATCAGCATCAGACTGAGGAGTACATATTCTTGTATTTCCATGTATTCTTACCTGAGTATGGTCTTAATGGCAGAGTGTCACTCCAAAAGGATGGCATTACCATCTGTAGATGAATAGACAAAACCTAGGCCCACGGCAGTTTTTGGAAGCTGGGCTTTGGTGGTTATTTGGGCGGTATCCCAACCCTGCCACTGCCTAGTTTTTGTGATCCTCTTGTACCTTTTGGAGCCTTTGCTTCCTTCCCTCTGTCTTTGCCTCACATTCATTTTGGGAAGAGACAGCATCACCCTGTCCATTTACTTCTGTTTAAAAACAGCTTGGGAGGCAGGGCTGTAGTTCAATTGTTAAAGTACTTGCCTTTAGTCTTAGCCATCAGTAGGTAGAGGCAGGAGGATTAGAGGCTCCAGGTCATCCTTGTTTCCATAGTCTGTTTGAAGCCAGACGGATACATGAGACTTTGTCTCAAAACAAGCAAACAAAGAAAACAATGTTTGTTTCATCCCTTCTATAAGAATACTCACCATGAAAGCTAAAAGCTACCCCCCATAGAAAATGCTGAGCAAACACTGGCTTTTGTTGTTTAAAGTGTGTAGATGACTAACAGTTTAGAATTTTCTTACAAATAACTAGCAATGTTGATCATCCAGGGATAATTCAAAAATTTTTATGCTGGAAGACTTATGGACTTTAAAAAGAATACCCAAACTTTGACCTGACTAATAAATTGTCATATTTGAGCTGACACTGGCTATTTATGAATGAGCTAACTTAGATAGCACTGTCACTTGAGAGTATATTTGTGTGACAGGCTACTGCATGAGTTAATTCTCCAAACTGCTCTGCGGCTTTGATATTGCTGCCCTGCAATTCAGAAAGTTGTGCACTGAGAGGTCTGAGTGACATGCGGCCTCAGTGAGGGGAGACTGACTTGGTCAGGCCCATCCAACCACATCCTGTGTGCTTGCTACCCAAGCAGCCTGCTCACGATAGTCTCTCTCCACTCTGGCATGTCCAGGACACAGGGTGCTACTGAACAGGACAGTAAGAAAGGCTGATCAGGGGTGAGGTGGCCAGAAGGGATGGTGAAGGGTCAGTCCTGGGAGAGACCTATGAGCTCCTGTTTAACTTCATATATTTAAAAACAGGAAAGTGATGACCTCAGAGCCTGGAGACTTTAGTAATCAGAACTATAAAACATTTTAATGACTCATTCATTTGTCCTCAAGCCCTTCAGTATCTGCCCGCAAATCACCATTGGCTCAATTAGATGCTGTAATACAACAGCAAATCAATCTTTCTCTTTTCAACAACAGCATCTTTCCTTCCTTCCTCCCTCCCTCCCTCTCTCCCTTCCTTCCTTCTCTCCTTCCTTCCCTCCTTCTTTCCTTCTTCCCTCTTTCCCTCACTCCCTCCTTCCCTCACTCCCTTCCTTTCTATTTAAAACAACGTGTTCTTATTTCTAGTCTTTCCTCATTGCTTGTCATACATAACAGTGACATGAAGGGTTTGCAGTAAACAAAGTAAGGCAGTAAAATGGGAGAAACGCACCTCCACCCGTTTCTCTGCACGGCCAGGAATGTAAGCATTTAGGTGAATGTGTTTGAATCTGTATACAGCTACTAAAGGCTGTACCCCAGCTTCCTATGAATGGACTTGGATGGGAGCTTGCTGTCCACACTGGACACATTCACTCCACTCAACCACAGCCAGGACTCTGCAGACTGTCTTCTGAATGTTTCAAATAGCTGATGGGGATTTTGTTAGCCTGCATCAAAAAGGAACTCATATAAAAAGCTTAATTGCCAAAAAGGACAACACAGGGGTTACCAGCCACCATGAGCATCCTGAATGCTAAGTGCTCCCATGTGGCTTTCTGTCGGGAATATTGCAGGGGTGGACAACGAAACTAGTTCCTGCTAGCCTGGCTTACCCAAGTCAGTGCACATAGATGGTAGAGGCTCTTTGCTCCTTTTTTTTTTTTTTTTTTTTAAATGAAAGGAGTTTAACATTAAAAAATAAATAAATAAACTTGGACAGATTAAATTGACAAAGCTGCCCATTACCTTTGTAGAAAGTCCCTGTCAAAAGATAAACTTTAAAGCTGGAACGCATGAAAGAGTTCCAAGATAGAATTTAAATTTAAACTGATTCTTTAGAGATAAGCTTTTTAAAAATCCACCTCTTTGCTTCAAGTCAGGATTTTAAAAATAAATTTCCCCTTTAAATCTCTTGAGCGATTTTCATTTTTTGCAAGGCCGCACTGCTGGTGTCCTGGAAAAATGGAGAGTTAGGGCTTTATCAGTTGGTGCCCTGAGGTATGTGGCAAAGAAGCTAAATCCTTGAAGATTAGCAAAAAAAATGCAGCACATGGCAATAAGGGGCTTATATGACTACTAGTGTTAGCTCAGGTGAAAGGGGTATTGCTTATACATAAAACTGGACAAATCCACTGACAATGTATTTTTAGTTAGCTACAAAGGAGTCTTATATTGCTGGACTTTACCTCTTTGGTGAATTGGGAAGCTTAGTAATCCACTGTAAATGCTCTTCTGCTCGCCCCAATTCACAACATTACTCCAAAGTGCTGTTCTTTTATTTTAACCCTTAGATGTTTCTCTTGGCCCCCGGATGTGGCTCTGGGCCATTAAAAGATGAAGTCCCTCATGTTGTTTAAGTAACCAGTCGCTGGTATCATTCGGTTCGTTGTTTTCAGGAAAGTTCAGGAGAGAAATAGTTTTTAATTTGTAGTTAAGATCTCTGTTTTTTATTTTATTTTGATAAGCATTCAGATAGACATAACATACAAATTCAGGAGAACTTACTTAGAAAATTTACTTTCTTTATAGTATTGGCGTCTTATTAATCTCTTTCCCTTGAGCAAAATGCTCTTACTTCTCTTTCTCTGTACTTCCGGACTATTTTTCAAGATAAACATGACTTCACTTTTCGACTGAAATTAAAGTATTTGACTGCTTTATGGATAGTTTCCATTTGTCCTAGCTGCCTGAGATAGTCCTGGTTCATGTCTGCTTCACAGTGTAGTTAATAGTTCCTTCTTTTAGTACCAGAGGTATCTGTGTAGGCAGTGTTGAGTATCATGATTACAGATGAGCTTTGCGCTGAGGTAATAAAACCATGTCAGTTGGCCTTCAAGATACAGTCATACCATTCTGAGACTGACTATATATCTCCATTTTGTTTGCTTGTTTTGTACATACCATTTAACTGTTTTTGATTATTTGTTCATTTTTGAGACAGGGTTTTTCTCTGTATCCCTAGCCTTCCAAAAACTTTCTGTGTAGACCTGGCTGGCCTTGAACCCACAGAGATATACCTTCCCATCTCCTGAGTGCTGGGATCAAAGGCCACTGTGCTCACTCAGCTTCATTTAACTTTGGAGTAAGTCATGAGTAGCCCATGTTTTGGTTCATGTCACCAATCAGATCATTCATAATAAAAGTCCAGCTATTTAGCTGACTAAAGATAAAATCAAAGTTGATCTCAAATTCACATAAATTCACTAGCCTTCCATAAGGAAAAATGCCTTACAGCTAGCCCCAGGACTGATACAAGCGCTATGAGTTCTGTAAAGTACCTTGGTAAAGACAGTGCGCAGCTCCATTCAGGATGTGCATATGCCGAGACCCAAAGAGTGTCCAGGTGCCAAGGAACTGTATTTGGATTTTGTGTCAGGAAGCTTGGATCTGCATGACTTATTTAGTAATTTTGCAACCCTGAGCAAATCTTGGATTGTCTCTGAGTAGTTGTTATATGGGAGAGTCTGCCCTCCACACCTGCACTGTGGAATTATGAAGATCAGTTGGATGGTGTTCAGGTGATTCCTTAAAATACTGGACAAGTCTTAAGTTACAGTCATCACAAAGAAAAGAAACAGGCCAAACAGTGCAGAATATAACAATTAGTAAGGCAGAGTCTTTATTTATGGCAGAGTAGAACAGCTTTGTTTTTAAAATATGAGCTCTGCCAAGTGAGGCAGTGCAGGTCTTTTACTCCAGCACTTGGGAGGCAGAGGAGAACAGATCTCTGTAAATTTAAAGCCAATATGATGTCCATGTTGAGTTCTGGCCAGCCACAGACTATAGTGAGACCCTGTCTCTAACAGTAAAGAATAAAAAATGAGGAAACAGACAATAAAGAGAATAACAAAAGATTGTTAGCCAGAGGACAAAGAGAGGATAATTTTTTAAAGGTAAGAATTTAGCATGAAGGCGGTGGTGTTGCATGCCTTTAATCCCAGCACTTGGGAGGCAGAGGCAGGTGGATTTCTGAGTTCGAGGCCAGCCTGGTCTACAGAGTGAGTTCCAGGACAGCTAGGGCTACACAGAGAAACCCTGTCTCGAAAAACCAAAAAAAAAAAAAAAAAAAAGCAACAAGAACTTAGCATGTTTAAAAGTTTAATGAAGGGCTGAAAAGATGACTCAGCTCTTAAGAGCACTAACTACTCTTCCAGAGGTCCTGAGTTCAGTTTCCACCAACCACATGGTGGCTCACAACCATCTGTAATGGGATCTGATGACCTCTTGTAGTGTGCCTGAAGACAGTGACAGCGTACTCACATACATAAAAAGTAAATAAATCTATTTTAAAAAACAAGTTTAATGAGAGTAATTTATAGAGTCAAGAAGCTTGATGTTCTGTAAATTGTGGTATAGAAGGGAGAAGGTTCTTAAGAAGTCTAGAAGAGATGGACTTCATAGTTAGGACCTGAGAAGTTTGTACATTAGTAGGATAAAAAAGAATTCACCTACCTCTGGCCTCAATATATATATATATATATATATATTTGCTAAACAAAAACAAAAGAGAAATCATGCGAGGATCTTGAAAGAAATGATGGTTTGAAATCTTTGCTTCATATTCAGGATTCAAATGTCTCTTGAGCACTTACATGTCACTGTGCTAGACACTGAGAGAACAATAAACAACATGCATAGCTTCAGTGGCATTTGAGTCAGGTGGACATCCAAATAAACTAATAGTATTAAAGGCTTCCATAAAGTCACAAGTTTTCTAGATGTCCCTTACTTTCATTGCATGCTCAGGAGGCTGGTTTTAGGTTGATTCTGGAAGAGGAATGAGTCGGATCTATGTTCAGATAAGCATTAATTCATGTAGTGAGTGAGTGATGTGAGTCGGATCTATGTTCAGATAAGCATTAATTCAGCAGATGTTTATTGAGAGCGCCCTACTTGCCTTGCGGTGTTCAAGAGAATAGTCAGACAGGCTTGTGTGATGATAGGTTTGTAAATGAACTGCAGATAGAGGGAATATATGTGTGTAGATATAGATCCATATACAACTACTTGCATGATATAATGTACTGAGCAGTATTTTATATTTCCGTTTCCCCTCCAGCCCCCCACATGCTTTCATCACTGTTTCATTCTTGGGATACAGATATGTAAGTCAGTATTTGTAGATGGATGTCAGGGTTAACATACAGGCTTGCAGTATTCCAGGACAAGTTAAATATCTGTCAGTGCTTGGAACAGTCCCACATGACAAAGAATTATCCCCCCAAAAACTTCCTGACCAGTCACCACTGAGAAAGATAAGAATTTGGGACTATATAAATTTGATCTAGTTGTTTATTGAAGACACTTATTATACCATTAGATCTTAACTGTCAAGAGATCATGTAACGTCATACGCAATTTGTATATTTTCTTTCTTACTTTCATCATAAATCCTTTCTATGAGAAAGTTGGCATACATACACGCAAACTTCAGTTTTTCTTATAGTGAGCCCAAAATGGAGCTACCTATGCTATAATTATAGTTGGTACTTAGCTCTCAGATATGATGAAACATTCACAGGGAGTTTTGCATTCACCAAGGCCTACATGTGAATGCATATAGGAAGATCTCATGGCAGCGTTTGGGTTATGTTCAGTCTGGCAGTTACGGGGTCTAGAGAATGCTCAGTGGTTAGGAGCACTGGCTGCTCTTCCAGAGGACCCAGGTTTAGTCCTCAGCACCCACATGGTGCCTCACAGTGATCTGTAAATGCAGTACCAACAAATCTGATGCCCCCTTCTGACCTCCACAGGCACCAGGCACACATGTGGCACACAAACATACATGCAGGCAAGACATACACATAAAATAAAAAATAAAATAAGCCTTTAAATATAAATAAAAATCTGGCACTTATGTAAATACCTTTCAGATGCTATGATATCACTCTGTGTTTGTGAATGTGTTTCTTTGTAAAACAATACAATAAAAGCAAAGAAATGAACACAAACCAATAAGCCAGAAACAACAGCCAATTAATATGATGTAAATAAAGTTCATAGACTGTCATATGTCAATTAGCCTAAAGTTATTGAAAAACATGGAATGGGTTTGGGAGAAGGCTCAGTTGATGTGCTCCAACCATAAGGACCTGAGGTTAGATGCCCAGAACCCAGTAAAAAACCAGTAGCCTGCACCTGGAGCTTGCAGGGAGGCAAGACAGAGACACTTGGAACCCTGAATCTCATTGGATACTCCTACCCCTCAGACTGACGAGATCCGCTTCAGTGAGAGAGCATCTTCAGAAAGGGTGAGAATGATTCAGAAAGACACCCATTTCTGCCTCTGCTCTCTCACACTCACTTCTCCACACAGAACACACACTAGCCATGTCTTTTTATCCAGCATTCCAAATGGCTTTGTTAGGTTTGTGGGGTGGGGAAGTGGAAGAGAAGGAATATTTTCAGGAGAAATTTTTTTTTCTAACTAATGTACTAATTTCCACAGATAAAAGTGGAGCCTGTCATCCCAGCCCCAAGTCCAGTTATCCCCAGGTTGACTCTTCGCGTTGGCGCTGGCCAAGACAAGATGTAAGTATGAACATTAGGAATTGGTGAGACCTACCTTCTCCATGCTGTCCAGATATATTAGGACTGTACCAGGCCTCCAGGTGTTAACAATCTGTACCAGGAACTCTTTGCTATCAGGTTTTATTGCCTTCTTCCTCCAGGTAAATGCATCTATCTTTGCTTGGCATATAGAATTCCACAGTCCCCACCCTCACCTTCTCTTTTATAAAGGTTAATATATGGCAGTATTACTGCAGACTATCTGAGGTCCTGGCTCTCTGAAAAATAAGAGAGCATGTAGTGAGTGTGCTAGCCACCACACTTCACACACATGGCTGCAGTGTAGACCTCAGAGCATGTCATCTGTCACTGGGACAGAGAATAGAGATTGAGATGGTCTGTGCTTTGTCTGATGCCAGTAAGACGAAGATGTCTGCTGACTTAGGGAAAGGGTGTCTGACTGACAGCTGGAAGCCTACTCATTGACTCAGTTCTGTTTGCTCTTAAGAGAAAATGAGGAATGTAAATCTCAGGCTTACCATTTATACGAATCTTCACAAATTATCTTATCGGGCTGTCTTTCTTTTTCTAATATTGTTTGTAAATTGTATGTGTATGTGTATTTTGCCTGTGTGTGTGCACACCACATATGTAGAGGTGCCTGCAAAAAGGCCTGTTTTTATTTAGAGGAAATTGTTTTCCTTCATCCTTTGAGGAAATATTAGGACCTACAGTATTCTCAGAGACTCCCAATACAGTATGAAATAGTAGTCTCTCTTGTAAGTCATGTTGGAGTACTTGCTGTATGTGGCATTTCAGTGAAATTCCTAAGTTTATTATTTTATTTAATTGTTTTTCTAGTAAATATAAAAGTGGAGAAGTTTGCTTCGAAAACAGTCAGATATTAGAGAGAAGTCATGGAGACATTCAGTTTCTGCTCAAGTTCAGCATAAAAGTGAGAGGAAGGCTTCAGAATGGATTTATTGGGTAAAGATGACAGTGCTTGCTGGGCATGGTGGTACTGTCTGTCTAGGCTCAAGCACTTGGGAAAATGAAGCAGCATAGTCAAGAATTCAAAGCCAGCCTGGTCTACCATAGCAAGGCCCTGTCTCCAGAACCAAAACAAGACAAAACCAGAAGTTTTGCTTTTTTTATTGAAATTTTCATGTACTATTTTTATTTCTTCTTCGACAGTTTCATACACATATGCAATGCAATTTGATTATATGCAACCCAGTCCCATCACACTTCCTCAGAGCCCAGCCCAGCCCCGCCTTCCTCCTTCCTGTCCTCATCCTTTTGTTCTGTTTTCTTTGAGTAACCCACAGCCCAGGTATGGCTGCTTTCCTGTGCATGGGCTTGGGGCCATCCACAGGAGCAAAAACAGCCTACCTACTACCTTACCACAAAGAAAAAACGACAGTCTCTACCGCAGCAGTCAGCTGACAGTAGCTCCTCAGCTTTGGGTGGAGCCTGGTGAGCCTCTCCTCTTCTGTTCTGGAATGCTGACAGGAATGCTCTGAGCTCTTGAGTGAGTACAGCAGCGTGTCACACCCAGAGGAGAGCCTCTCATAGCCCACATCATGCAGCTCTTATATCCTCTCTCCACTTCTTCCACAGTGCTCCGTAAGCCTTGGCGGGGAGGGATGCATGTGATATCAGTGACTCTCTTAGGGCCCAGTCACTTCTCAGCACTTGGACGAGTTATAAGTCTCTATACTGACTGCTGCCCACTATAGGAATAAGCTTCTCTGACCAAGGTTGAGAGTGGATGAAGAAATGAAATAAAAAGAGGAAGACATGCCTACTCCTAAAGTACGGGGAAGACTTTTATTGTAGAAATAAGGGAGAAAGCAGGCAGAAGGAAGAGTCCATACTGAACATGGCTGCCAGACTAAACAAGGCCCTGAGCAAGAGAGGCTACTCCTGGCCAAGAGACCAGGGGAGTGGCTTAGCCAACATAGCTGAGTTATATAGGTATCAGACTGAGAGAAGCTAAGCAGGAGCCTGGCCCCTGGGAGGGAGAGATTCAGGGTAAGGGGCTAGAAGAAGAATGCTGGGAAGAGCCACAGGTACTGTGGGAGATGCTGGGACAGCTGGCCAACCTCTGCTTTAATAAGTTACTAGGCACCTTCATTAGCCATTCGTTTCTGAGACCTGACAGAGTAGTACTAACCCATGGGTGTAAACACAGATATTTACAAGGCCTTTGACAGCGTCCCTTTAGTAAAACAACAGTAGAAGACCCCACCACCACCACCCAGGCCTGTGACCTCACCAGACCTGGGCCTTTGACAGGGTTTACAGTGCAGATCACAGCTATCAGTCTGCTTCACTGTAGAGCATGTGTACTCTATATACTGCTCTCAAAGCTAAATGTCCCTCAGTAAAGAAGTCCCTCAGGATTATGATGGGGCAAGATAGAGGCCAACATCATCTTTCAAAAAGTCTATGCTCAAGAAAGGAAGAGCTGAAGGACAGAGTCCTGGTGGTTCCAGTCTCCCTGTACATTCTCTGACTGAGTTCCACATCATTCTCTTCTGTGCTAGTACTGACCTAGCAGGTGGGGTCTTGCTGCTGACAAACAGAAGATTTTCAACACTACTTGAATTCTGCTTGAGCTTACTTAGGAAGATCAGACTGAGCCAGGTTCCAGCTCAGCAATAGCACTTTCCTGGCGTGCACAAGCTCTAGGAAACCCCTTCTCCTTGGAAATTCTGTACACGGTCTCATTTCTCTAAGGGAGATGCTCTTGTTCATCATTCAAAAGATACTTTACCAATTCATATTTAGTTCCTAGTTTCTCCATAGCTCATCAATACTCAGTCTTAACTCCCACACAGGAGCGTGGCTTCTTTCCTTTAGAGAATTAAGATTTAAAAAGGCATTGCTGGTTACATTCATCTGTCTGCCCTGAAGCACCTGATGGTGATTCTGTTGACTGTTTGTTCTGTTTTCACCTTTCAATAAATCATTCATCTTCCTAAGACATAGGAAGATGCAAGGACTGGATCCGGTTACCCTGGAGGGGAATTAGGATAGCCTGGCCTCTAGGCAGCTGACCCTCGGAAGTAGTGGTACAGAGCATGTAACTTGTAGGTGCCTAGAAAAGAACTGCCTGCCGTGTTACATCAACAGTCAGTTATTCCAGCAGAGCAGGCGGAGGAGGAAGTGTACTAGTCAGAAACATTATGCGTAACACATTGCGTGCCAAATTAAAATCCGAGGGAAGAAGGTGTTCAAGTCAAATAGAAAGTCAGTAAATATTTTGGGGGGACGGGAAGGTCTAAGTTAGGGCTTAGTAAGCTGCAGCCGATGAGCCATATTCAGCCTACTGCTTGCTTTTGTATGACCTGTAAGCTAAGAATGGGGGCCAGCTAGAGTCACATCAATATGTGTTCACTTATTGTCTATACAACCTAGGGGCCAGCTAGAGTCACATCAGTGTGTGTTCACTTATTGTCTATACACCAGGAGGCCAGCTAGAGTTGCATCAATATGTGTTCACTTATTGTCTATACACCTGCGGGTGAGCTAATACTCTTTTAAGGTGAAATTAATGAGCAGATGGATATTCAAAAACAAGTGTATTCCTCGTGTCTTTGTGTGTGTGTGGGGGGGGGTTGTTTATTGCTGAAGGAACAAGTCTTTTGAAATTATAAGAGAAAGAAAAATCTTTACAAGGTTCAAATTATACCCTTTTCGTCGGAAGATCTTTAAGACAATGTTTAGTTTGTAAGTCTTGAAGAACTTAGGTCTTCTGCCCTTAATCCACAAAAGTGCTTTGTGGTTAGAGAGGGTCCTCTGTTCTGTCAGTGCTCCTCATAGCAAGGCAGCAGCAGGTTGTTTTCCTTAGTCTCCTGTCCCTCAAAGCTGTCTTTAGAGGGTTCTAGGACACCAGTACCCTTCCTGACAGTGTTAAAACTCAGAAACCCACACCCAGAGTTCCCTCCAGTCCACAGAGGAAACAGACCCTAAGACTATAGTCTCAGCTGCGTGAATGAGGAAGCCATGCATTCAGGTCCACTGCTCAAGTGTCTAGGCTCACGATCATGCCGGGCTTTCAGCGTGCCCAGGAGCCTAGAGCTCTGCTGGTCAGGATCCTGGAGATTTTCTCCAGCAGGTGTGACAAGGAATGCATGGTACTCAGGGACAGCACAACTGTCCTGCAGTTGTCACCTTGACCTTACTGTTTGCTGGCCTACTTTACTTTGGGCAACTTTAGAAGGGATAGCTGACGGATGGCATCATCCCAGTCCTCTCCTGAGGGACACAGTGCAAAAGAACATGACACAGTTTGTTAGGGACATAGTCTGTTCGTAGAAGCTATGTATGATGGTGCACACCTTTAATCCCAGTAGTCTGGGAGGGAACAGCAGATGGATTTCTATAAATTTGTTGGTGGTCTTGTCTTCATAGCAAATTCAGACCAGTCAGAACTATAAAGTGAGACCTTGTCTCAAAACAAAAGAAAAAAAAGCAATTGTCAAGAAACATGACAGAATATTGCCTCCAGGCTTTCTAAGTTTAAACATCTGAATATTTATATAATTCAAAATTCAGTTATGCCTCATAGAAAAAGATAGTTTTCCACATTGTTATTGTAAAGTACTAATAAAAATGTAATATAAATGTGTACAAGCTTTGAGGGTGACTACTGTTGGAGAATAACCATTCTCCCTCACATTTTCCAAACTCTCTCCTTAACGATGTGCTATCACAGATGCAGGAGGGAGTGTCTTACACTTCCCACCCTGCCCCCACATAAGATCTCTCTAAGTAGCCTAGGCTGGCCCTGAACTGGGACTGTGGCCATGTACCCCAGCTTTGAGTATCTGCCCTTTTCCATCTGCTTGGCTATACTTCCCCCACAGAGAGGCTCATGGTAGGGAATTCACAAACCTCCCTCCTCTGCTCCTCCCTTCCTCTACTGCCTGTACAGCGATGAGCCTGTCAGACAGCAATGTCTGCTCTCAGTGAGAACCGGTTCCCTCTGAGAGGGTGTATGTGTTGCACAGTATATTCTGTTTCACAGGCTTCACCCAGTTTTCTGGTTGGGTTTGGATACTGGAGGCTGCTTTCCTACTGGCAGTTTCATTCTGCTGATACTTTTGATTTCCAGTAGCGACTGATGGGTTTCTCCACTCCTGAGGGTTTCTTCCTTCTCCAGCCGGCTCCTGACAGAAGCACTGAAACTTTGGTACACTCTTGCTTAGGCCATCCTGGGGTTGCTACAGGTTTGCTTAAGTAGGGATTTGTAATAGTTGCCATTTCTCAGTTAGTTCCATATACTGTAGAAATTAGAACTGAAGCTTATTGATCAAAAAAACAGAAACCTTAATATTTTAAAACATAAAATAGGTTTATATACTTGTCTCTGTGTTGCCAAACTTTTGACAAGAGAAATAGAGTAACCTTAAGGAAATCAAAAATAACCATTTAACAATACTTTCAAGGAACATAAACATCTGTTTTCAAATGTAGCTAGGGACAGTATGCATGGCAGACATGCTTGTAATTCCCTGCACTAGAGGGGTGAGGCAGGAGGATTACTGCAAGTTTGAGGCCACCTGTGCTATGTAGCAAAGCCCTGTCAGCAGTGAGCAGAGGGGAACTGCAGAAGGAAGGCGGTTTCTCACCAGAATATGGGACAAGGGCAGGCAAGAGGAATGGAAGCCTTTAGTGTCATTAGAGAAAGGCAGGCAGGACAGGAGTGAAGAAGCCTTTAGCACCAAAGTTCAGGAGTACACAGCATGGCCCTTCAGGCAGGAAGGACTCTTGATTTTCTGATTTCAATATTTCCCCCTTTCACAAAAAAACAGAAACAAAACTGTTTGGTTTTGATTTTGATTTTTTATTGAGATACCTTTCTTTTGTCCTGCCCTAGTGAAATTCTTAAGGAAACTGAAACATTCTCTAGGTGTTTCCAGGCTTTAAGGTAACTAACAGAAATAGTGACAAAACAAAGTCCTAAGACTAACTATATTTAGATTCTATAAATGCAGTTTAAATTTTTTAAAAGATGATATCAGCAACATTAAAATGACCTCTTTCTTTCTCCTAATTTAGTTTTTTTTTTTTTTTTTTTTTTTTATTTTTTTAACATTTTCCCCCCCCCCCCCCCCACCCCCCCCCCCCACACTTCCCCCCTTCTCCCTTCCTCTTCTCCTCTATACCAGTGGCCCCCATCCTTAGGTATTCCCCCACCCTGGCACTTCAAGTTGCTTTGAGGCTAGGTACTTCCTCTCCCATAGAGGCCAGACAAGGCAGCCCAGCTAGAAGAACATAGCCCGAGGACAGACAACAGCTTTTGGGATAGCCCTCGCTCTAGTTGTTCAGGACCCACATGAAGACCAAGTTGCACATCTGCTATGTCTGTTCAGGACCTCTTTTTAATACTAAACATTGTTCCTGGAGGCTTTCCTGAACCTGAAGCCTGTGAGGTCTTGTCTTCTCTGTGCACTGCAGTTGTGTCAGCTCCCTCGTCACAAACAGGCAGTTAGATAACTTTTTATTTGGATCGTCAACTGTTTTCTAGGTTTTTGGTTTTTTGCTTTTTGTTTTTCCAGAAAGCTCTGGTCTTCATGTATTACATTACTCTTCTTTTCACCGACCTAGGATTATGACAAAGTCTAAATTTAATTTCTTCCTCTGGAGCATTGTAGTTTGCTCACAAACACCAAAACTGTAGTACATATATTTAAGAGAAAAACTAGTCTGCTGTCAGAACAACCAGCTTTGGGTCTGGGGAAATGCTTTTATGACCCAGTAAAACAAGTGGAAAGATTACAATCAAAGCATTTCCATCTTGCTTGTAAACAATTCCAGCAGTCCTTACAGGGATGCCACATTAGAAGACTGAGGAAAATTTACTGAATTCCATTCTAATGCAATTAGAGCTAATTTTGTTCCTTAAATGAATAAAAGGTCAGCCAGTAAATCTAGCTTATCTGGAGTCCAGACTTCAATAAATTGTTTTATTTAATTTGTTGTAAAAGATCTTATCCTTAATGGGTCTAGGTCTTATTAGTTCACTTAGGTTTTAAAATATTTATGACCACCTTTTTAGATATGATTTGAATGATAGTTGCAAAGTCTCTCTCTCCACAGCTTTATCAAGGCCCAACATCACTAATTGAATGAATATAGGAAGGTACTTAAGATTTGTTATCTGAAAAAAAAAGCTGATGTAAACTTCCAGAATTTAAATGTTCTTTAACCTGTGACAGGCAGAGATAATTTAGCTGTATCATGGTAACCTTTCTGCTACTATCTGATTATAATTCTCTCTAAAGATCAGCCTGCTCACAGTTCAGGTCTTTATAAAACAATAGATGCCTAGGAATAGTAACATTTAGACTCCTGTTACATCATTTGCATTATATGCTTCCTGTCTATCCTGTGGTAGACTCATATACTTGCATAAAGAGTTTGGATACATGGAATGACTTGTTTCTTTGCCTTTTCCACACCCACCTTAGGAGTTTATAAAGTGGATCCTTACATCGCCACACGGGTTCTGGGACAAAGTTTTTCCCTTGTTCTTACAATGTGGCCTCAGTTCACACAGAACTGGCAAGCCTTGTTGGCTGGTCTGTTCAGACTTGTTCTGTTGGGTTCCAGAATTGCACCTCAATTCCCCTTTCAGCTTGTAGTCCAGGCTCCAAGAAAGACTGTGGAGTAGCATACTTACTGACCTTACCGGCCAGTCTCTTCCTGTGCCTGTTTTCAGCCTACAACCCCCACTTGCTCTGGGGCCTTTCTCCCATCCCTCGGCTCTAGGCTGCCTTCTTCCCTTCTCTCTTGTTTTTCCTTCAGCCTCATCTTCACATGGTGAACTCAGACCTTTCCCCCAGGCTTCTCTATATCAGGTTCTCAGGGAAACCTGAGAAATCCCACCTTCAGATCACCTCACTGTGTTTTAAGTCTTTGGCCTACTGCATCCTGGTGTCTACTCAAGGAACTTCTGTAACTTCTCTATTTTTTGAAAGTTTTGTACACTTATACAATGTATTCATTGCTGCCACCTCCTTCCAACTCCGGATGGTGCCCCCATCCCATTTTCCACCCACCTTCGGGTCCTATTTTGACTATTGGTTATTAGTAATCCTCAAAGTTGAATTAATGTTTCCCATATGTCCATGTGGTCATCCAGTGGGGCATACACAACCCATCCCCATGTCCTCAATGAAGAGTAACTTTCCCTCCATCAGCAGCCACCAACTACCAATAGCTCCTCAACTTTGGCTGGGTCCTTGGGGGCTTCTCCCTGCTCAGGCTGTAATTTTGATTGCTTTATTTTTGTTCAGACAACCATAACTGCTATAAGTTGATATGTACAGCAGCTTTGTCATGTTCAACATCAGCAGTTTTTAGCTCTTCTCCCCATCTACCAGCCCTTACATTATCTCCACCCCCTCTTCCTTCAAGTTCTCTGAACCTTTGGTGGGAGATTGATATAGATGTCCTGTTAATTTAAATTTGATACTTTAAGCATTTATGAGTTTCTTCATTAAGCACCACCCACTGCCAAAAGAATCTTTTCTAACCAGACAGAAAGCAGTATAAATCTATGGCTATAAACTTAAGTCTTTAGAACACAGTTTGACAGCATTACAATTTAGCTAAATAGCAGTAGTGTCCCCCAAGCCCCCCAGACCTGTGACCTTCCCAGTCTTATGACCTGCTCCAAGTTTTGGAGCAGATTTACAGCAATAGGCATGAAATCATTTCTGCTGCAGAACAAACCTGTGTCTGCTCAGAGTACAGTTGGTTACACACATAGCTGCCGTGCCACTATTACACCAACGGGTGCATCTTGCCAGCAGGTCAGCATTCTAGAACGCGGGGTCTACTGCTGAGAAAGACCACTCATGGCTTTGTTTCTGCTGCATTGCACCTTCTGATATTATGTAAGCTAGCCATCAGGGAGAAGTTTCTGGTTAGTCAAGGTTGATTTCTCTGTGCCCTGACACTGAAGTGAGTAGTGCTTCAGCAACAGGGCCACCTACTGTCCTCTCTAATTGAATTATTTTCTTAGCCCAGAGGATCATATGGTTCCATGAAGCTTTTTCACACACGCTTCATTTCTAAGGCTTCCATAACTTCTTGCTGGGACTGGTGCAGAGAGCAGGCTGAGTCCTAAGAGCGTTATTTCTCTTTGCTCTTCTGGACCCTGTTGCCCATGAGACTCGTTATCACCCCAGTTTCTCCAGGTTCATCCATGTCTTGCTCTTTGTCCATCCCTTTTGTTTTCTTTATGTACTCCTTTTTCTTTATACACCTTCCCTTCTTTCTCCTCTTCCTCACTCTCTTCTTACTTATTCTTTATGTCAAGCAGTGATGAGTACAGACCCGTTTTGTTCATCATATTTAGCCCAGTTACCTCTCAGAAAATGTTGTCTGAATGGACCAATGTCACTGTCACGCGTATCTTTAAAAATCAAACCACTATGGTGTTGTCCACAGTGGTTCCTCTTGTTTCTTACATGCTGGTGATGAACCTAAGGCTTCCACTCCAAGCCACTGAATGTCTGAGGAGAACTTGAAAGAAGGCTAAGACTGAGTGGTAGAATTGGGGTGTTGTGTTTATTTTATAATACTATGTTGGACAAACAAGCTCCTCTGCTCCAAATATTCAGAACTGAACAAAAAATGACTGTCTTCTTTGGTCTTTACTTGGTACCTCAGCATTTTGTCATTTGGTTCTTTTATTAAAAATAATTTAAACAAGTCCTGCTGTGTGTAGAAGTACTTGACATTGTTTTCTTGAGTTCTGATTGCAGAAGTGCTGGGGTTCTTATTTAGTTGAAAGAGTTAACTGTGGGCCAGTGAGAAGGCTCAAGGGATAGGTACTTGCCATCAAATCAAGCTCTAGGCCCTGAGCTCAATCCCAGAAACCCATATAGTAGAAGGAGAGACCTGACTGCTACAGGTTAACCATGACCCTTCACACCATGTCCACAGAGTCTGTTCAAAGTTCTATGGCTTTGCTCCCACCTCCAGCCATAACTAGATCATGGGCTTTTCATGTACTTTTAATTCAGCTGTTAGAACACTTGCTGGTGTTGGACATGAGGCTGAGTTGGAGCGTGACTCCAGCATATGGTATGACCTGACTGTGAGGTACTGACTGTGTGAACATGGACGTGTGAGTTTTGCTGAAGTACAGAAGAGCACTGTGTAAGTGATGCTCCAGGACCGTCTGTTTGCACTAAGGTGCAAAGCATGAGTAACACGGTCACAAGTGCCGAGTGGCCATGCTTCCCGTGCTCTGCAGTCACAGTGCCGAGTGGCTGTACTCCCCATGCTCTGCAGTCATTCACAGTGCCGAGTGGCTGTGCTCCCCATGCTCTGCAGTCTTAGTGCCGAGTGGCTGTGCTCCCTGTCCTCTGCAGTCACAGTGCTGGGTGGCCGTGTTCCCCATGCTCTGTCACCACCAAGCCATTCAAAGCCAAGAAGTCCAGCACAATGGTTTTCTACTTTGTTGGGTTTTTTTTTTTTCATTTTATTTGGTTTATAATAAATACAAGAAAATTAACATATGCCTTGTAAATTTAGATTACTGTCACAAAGCTTTATAAAATAGGCTTCTAATTGCCCCTTCTGCTTTTTTTTTTTTTTTTTTTGCCTCTCTAAAAGCATGAGGTACCTTTCTGTATACAAGTACACATCTGTCTACCAGCACATGTGCTTTAGTATTACCATTATTCAGTTTAAAAAACAAAAAGATAAAAGAGCTCTTCTTGCTGGGGGTGGTGGTGGGTTCAAGTGCACAGCTTTAATCCCAGCATTTGGGAGGCAGAGGTACAGCCTGGTCTATGGAGCAAGTTCCAGAACAGCCAGGGCTACACAGAGAAACAAAAACAAAAAAAGAAAGAAAGGAAGGAAAAGAAAGATAACACTTCCCTAAGATTTACTTTATTTATGCATGGCAGGGGATGGGGCCGGGGGTGATTTGCTTGCTGGGACCAAAAGAGAACTCATGATCCCTCAAGAGCTCGTGTTACTGGTTGGCGGTTGTGAACTACCACACATGGGTGCTAACAATTGAACTTCTGTGCTGAAAAAGCAGCAAGTACTCTTAACCCGATTCATTTTTATTATTTTCTATTATATGTAGGAGTACTGTGTATTCACATGTGGGTATATGTGCATTAATGCTAGTGCCTGAAGAGGCTACAAGTGTGGGATTCCCTGGAACTGAATCTCAGGTGGTTGTGAGCTACTTGGGAACCCAACTCTGGTCCTTGAAAGAGCAATAAATCTTCACTGCTGAGCCATCTCTCCAACTCTGGTGTTGTCTGACTGTCTCAAGCAGAGGTCACATGGTGAGCTTCATACCCTTAATATTAAATCAGTCGTCTCATTAGACCTTGTGAAATGCTGGATTTTTAAAAATCTGACCATCTCTTTAGTATTTATTAACTGAAACCCTTTAATGAAAGTGTACTTTTATTTGGTTATTTTGAAGCATAACTCAAACAGGAAAGGGATGCCGAATGCTGACTGAATTCCTCCTGTTGCTATCTTCAGAGGAAGGAGTTGGTAGAGCTGATCCAGAATTGCACTAGTAATGATGGTTGGCTTTGGTCTGTCTCTGCACGCCCTGCCCCACCCCACCTGTTTCCTTCTCCTTTCCTTCCTCTTTAATAATGTTTATTTTCAAATTATCCTGTCTTGTCCAGTGGTAATTCTGTTAGATTGTCTGTTAGATTCAATACAACCTCCTTAGTGTTGAATATCTTTCATGTATTTCCTATGTGTTACTGGCCATTTCCACAGACCTCAAATTAACCATTCCCTCAGAGAACATTGATTGTATCCGTGGAATAGGAATCACACTATGGAGGTGCCCATTGCTTCCAGAGTGTCATAATTTGTAGGCCTTCACAAGGGACAGATCTAGAAAATAGGTGTATTTGTAAAGGAAAGAAAACCAGGCAGGGGGGATCGCACAGTGGGTAGAGTGCTTACTGTACAGATGGGAGAGCTAAGTTCAGATCCCCAGCACACCTGTAAAAGGCTGGGCATGGTGCCGCACAACTGTAATCCTAGGTCTGGAAAGGTACAGTTAGGAGGGCTTCTGGAACTTGATAGCCATCCAGTCCAGCCAAATTCTCTGCCCGGTTCAGTGGGAAACCCTGTCACAAAAAGGTCAAGAAGCAGTTGTGGGAGAAACTTGTCCTCAACCTCTTGACTCCACACACCTGCAAACATGCATACAACACGCATGTGCACGTGAACACACACACACACACACACACACTAAACTTATCAGATTTAACATTACTCTGATGTCTCTAAATGTATTCTGTCCCTTTGTATATTAGCAGTCTTGAGTGCCAAGACAAGTGCCATTTGTTCTGTTCCATACGAACTCTACAAGATAATCTGCATATGACAATACCATTATTACTACTGACAAGACTACCAAATGAAGTTAAGGATTATAATTTTAAAAAATGCTTCAAATAAAACCAATTTACTCTAACTTACAAATAAAATGATTATTTAGCTAAATTAAGGAAGCCACTCAAACACTTGCAGTGGCTGGTGAGATGACTCAGTGGATAAAAGTGGTTGCCATCTTGGGCCTAATGACCTGATCCACTCCTAGGAACTCTCATGGTGGAAAGAGAACCAACTCCTGAAAGTTGACTTCTGATCTCCACCTGTGCACCATGGCATCGTTATACCTCCTAATGCATGCATGAATACTAAATCAATATCTAAAGTTAGAAAGTAATAAGATTGTCTTAATCTTCCTTGTTGCTCTTTTTGATTGGAGGGGTTAAGATTTCATCAGTGTATTCCATCTGTTTGTTGTATAATATTGAACTTGTCTCTAGGGCACTATGGATGCACTATAGTCACACTC
Source organism: Rhabdomys pumilio (assembly GCA_030674055.1). Taxonomy (NCBI): domain Eukaryota; kingdom Metazoa; phylum Chordata; class Mammalia; order Rodentia; family Muridae; genus Rhabdomys; species Rhabdomys pumilio. The sequence continues at coordinate 45,076,180 of JANHMN010000006.1, forward strand.
ACCCCCACCCTGTCACTGTCTATCGTCCCTCTTCCCACACTTGCCCGCTGTGCTATGAATCAGTGACGCCCATGGCCTCATGTTTGAAGGGAGTGGAACTATTTGAAAGATTGGAAGCTGTGACCTTGTTGGAGTGGATATGGTCTTTTTGGAAGAAGCATATCACTGGGGTGGACTTTGAGGTTTCAAAAGCCCATACCAGGCCCAGTGTCTGTCTGTGTTTCTCTCTCTCCCTCTCTCTCTCTCTCTCTCTCTCTCTCTCTCTCTCTCTCTCTCTCTCTCTCTTCCCCCCCCACCCAACCCAAGGATCAAGATGTAGGTCTCAGCTACTGCTTCAGTACGATGAGTACCACCATACTCCCTCCATGCCCTCACAGTGATGATAATGGACTAACCCTCGGAAACTATAAGCAAGCCCCCCAGTTAAATGCTTTGGACATCCTGTCTCTTCATGGCGATAGAACTCTAAGATGCCCACCTTCTTCCCAATAGTCACGCTTCCCTTCTTCCTTCTTTAGGGGAGTTTAGGGAGGCAGAGGTGAGCAGGCTTCATGCAGGCAGTCACAGCTGCTGTGTGTTCAGCCACACAGTCCAGAAGACAATGTCCTACCATATGCCTCTCTACCATTCAGTTCCTAGAATCTTCCTGTTCCTCTTCTACAGTGCTCCCTAGATGTCCTGTCTGGAGTCAAACATAAAGCATTAGCCACTTATGAATCTTGTTGTGCCATTGCCCACTGCTAAAAGAGGCTTTTCTGACCAAGGCTGAGAGTTACACTAATCTATGAGTATAAACATGAGTGTTTAGAAGACAGTTAAACTGTATGTCCATTTGTTAAAACATCAGTAGTAGATTCCCCTATGTAAGACCTGTGACCTCCCAAGCTATAGGCTTTAGATAAGCATATATCCCACTCCATGGGCCTCAAATCCAATCAGGAAGCAGTTGGTTACCCTCAGAATATTTTATGCTACCATTGTACCCATGAGCATGTCTTGCCAGGCAGTACAGTATTGTAGCATAGAGGGTGTGCAACTGGGTATGATCATTAATGACCCTTGTCCACAAATGGCCTACGTAGCATCTTCCTGCATTATGACGCTGGTCTGCAGGAAGCTTTGTAGCTATAAGCCTCCTGCTCAGTTCCAGCTTGGTTTCTCAGTGTCCTGCATCCAGAGCACCTGTCTTTGGCAGCAGAGTCTTACTGGAGTTCCACTGGGTATCCAGGAACAATAGCAATGTATTACTTTGGGGCCTCTGAAGTTACATGGCCTACAGCTAGTCAGGAGTTGGCTCACCCGACACATATTCTTACGTTTTTCTATGGATGTGTGAACAATATACCAGCATCCTAGTCTCCTGAAATGATGTTTATTGTCTCATCATAATTGACATGCTTGGGGATCTATTCATTTCTGATTATTTTCTATTCTAAGACAGCTGTGAAAGTTTGTTTTCTGAGCCAAGTGTGGTGGCACACACCTATAGTCCCTGCACCTGAGTGACAGAGGCAAGTGGATTCTTATAGTATATATACCAAGTTTTAGGCCAGCCAGAGCTACATAGTGAGGTCCTGTCTTTAAAAAATAATAATAATTTTCTTGATTATAGAGATTATTTACCTGACTCCAAAGTTGGAACGATGACATTAGAAGAGTGTTTGCTTCTTCCCGATTCCATGGCTTATGGAGAACTCATCATTTTGCTTTCCTTAGTCTGTTATCACTCTGCTAGATCTTCTTGCAAGTCTGATGAAATGTTCGTTATTCATTACTTATCTGAATGTTGGTGCCCTTTTAGGGTATTTTACAGATTTTGAACGTTTGACAATAGAAGTATAATCATTTGGGCCTTTCCCTTGGAAGCAAGATTCTATAATGGTGATGTTTTTCTCTAATTACTTCATGCAATTTGTTTCATTTTTCAAATAGGTCATGCCTGCATTAAAAGATAAAATGTTTGCTACTTGATGTGTACTTGGGCTATGACAAGATAAAATACGCATTTTATGAGACGATGTAAATATTCAGGAGGCAAGCCATGAGCTCAAGGAATTAAATCCATTTATCGTTGTCTTATAATTATACGAATGTTAAATTTTGAGCTGTGAGGATCAAGAAGAATAAGGAATAATGATTGATTTGAAGAATCAACATAAAACTGATTCTCATAATTGTCTTTGGGTATTTGATCAACGTGAAATATGGAAATGACTGTCTCACTGTTTGGCATTTTAAGTACTGATACTCTAAAATAGAATTTCTCCCAAGTTTGGAATATTTGCTTAGATACTGAAGCTAGAAAAATGGAAAGCTTGGTGTATTTGTTTTCCATTCCCACACAACAAATAGGCCTGGAATTTAGCTGTTTAAAGCAACAGGCCTCCCCCCTGGCTTTTGAGAGTTTGAGCAATTTTCACTCAGGTCTTTGAAGCTACTGATCAAGAAAACATCATCTGAAGTCGTCCGTGAGGACTGGGTCTAAGTTCAGCCAGCCCACAAGCTCCTGCATAAGGCAGGCAGACACCACAGCCGCAGCCAGCTTACCCAAAGAGGAGCAGGGGAGGATGGAGCACTCATAGCTGGTCTTGGAGACTGCTGGAAGTGACTTTCATAGTATTTAAATCTGCCAGTGTGTGCACACCAGACTGACTACCACGTTTAGGCCAGGTGTGTCTGAGGCTTTCCATGAACGTGAAGATTGCAAAAATAGGAAGAATAGACATACATATTCATGTCACAAGCCAACCGCGAGGCTTCATAGCCATGGTATTGTAAAATCTCAGGAATATTCCGCATTTGTTGTGAGAAGAGGTTCATTTAACTTGTGATTATGTGTTTCTTGTGGCAGATGGTATGCCTGAAATCTAAAATTAAATATTTAGAAAAAAGTAAAGTGAATTGTGATTTAAGCAACATGTCTTTTCCTCAGCGTGATTTTTCTGCATTGACTAATTTCTGTGTTCAGGTCACATAGACTCCATCCATAGGCATGGTTACAGTGCTTTTCCCTGTGGTGTCATGTCACCATTTAAAAATGGCCATTCACTGTTAGGTAAATAAGTAAGCCATTGTGAGGGGACTTTTGAACTGAGAGCTCTTTAGTAGCCAGTTATTTGGACTCTGATAATTTAGATTACTGGTTTCATAGTGTTTGCACACAATAGCGGAATAATGAGGATCATTAAACCTCCTGTGCAGAACATATCCAAATTGTGTTTGCCTCTAACCTTGGAGGCTCTGAGGGGCTGGGAGGCACGGCCTGGCTCTTTATTGACTTGTCAAGCTGTGAGTTTGCATTACAGCTCATGACCCATTCTGTTTGTGGTGGGGAAACAGGTAAAGAAATCCCTCTGAAAGTCCCTCCTTCTGCACATTTGTATGAATAACGCCAGTGTTTATAGCGGTTAGAGCACTGTGACTAAATCCTCCAAAAGCTGTAACGTTAGCAGCAGAGCCACTGTGGGGCACAGCTGTGGGCGGTATTGCTTTCTCTGAGAGAAGCTGGGTACTCAACAGGAAGCTCTGAAGGGAACTTACTGTGCATGTCAATAGGAGGGCAAGGGCAACCAGGACCAGAGCCATCATCACAGTGATGGACTCAGTGCTGATGTTAGCTGATCTGGTCTGAGAACCTGAACTATGTCGCACTGCTATGTGACTTTTCATATTGCTAAAACTAGAGAATAAAAGAACTTTTCTTATGAAAGAAAATAGTGAAAGGAAGAAAGAAAAAGAGAGAGAGAGAGAGAGAAGGAGAGAGGAAGGAAGGAAGGAAGGAAGGAAGGAAGGAAGGAAGGAAGGAAGGAAGGAAGAGAGAATTGCTTTTTAAGTTGTATATTCAAATACCTTAAGTCTCTTAAAAGCTAAAGCCAAAATAACTCAAACTCTAGGAAACTCTGGGGAAGTAATTATAATGTAATGCTACTCTAACACCTTAAAAGTAGAGTTAGAATAGTTTGTCTTGAAAAATCATGTGTCCACTTTAATAACTTCACACAACACACACACATAATACATACACACACACACACACACACACACACACACACACACACACACACACACACACACACGGAGTACACTGAAGACCCAGCATATGAGCCCATCTTCTGGAACAAACCACATGCAGACCTTACAGAAGCTAAATGACGCATTTATTACTTTTGTCAAAAAAACAGCATAGTTAGTGAAGACTCTCTCCCTCGCCCTCTTGGACGTTAGGCTTTTGCTCTCCATCAGTCATGACAGAGTTATCTGTGCTGTGCAGCCCTTGACTTAACCTGGGGCTCTCTGCCGTATATGTCTAACTAAACATGGCAGCGTTTCCCTAGAAAGTACTGGGCAAGCCATCATTATGTTAACAATTTCCCAGGAGCATCTAAATGTGTTCATTTTTTACTTTTTCACTATTTTTACTACAAGATTTATATGTTAGTTATGGATAGGCGAAGGAAAAGTACCCTGTAATCTCAGCTTATGGAGGCAGTTTCTAAATAGTTTACATACGTGTGTGTGTGTGTGTGTGTGTGTGTGTGTGTGTGTGTGTGTGTATGTATATGTATATATCTGGATACATATACATATGTATGTATATATACACATATATTCTTTTGAATTCTTTGTAACTACACACAAATATTTATGATTGCAGTTTTTCTTAGAAAACTTGGATTTTATTATATACTACTCACAGCAATTTTTTCTTTTTGATAAAAATAAGTGTGTGTGACTACTTCAAATAATGGTATTTTGAGACAGGTCTTAGTAGCCTTGACTATCCTGGAACTCACTATGTAAACCAGGCTAGCCTCAAACTCACATCTGCCTACCCCTGCCTCCCAACTGCTGGGATTAAAGGCATGACCTATCACAGCACTGGCCCTGCACACAGTATCCATTCAGAAGCACCTTGCCCACTACCTGTCCCTCCTCCAACCTACAGCACCATGTGTGTCTGGGCTTTTAGTCTTCACAGTAAAGTCATTTGGTCACTGACACAGTCTGCTTCCGAGGTCCTTTGCTCATAGTGAGCTGCTTTTATTTTTAAAAAATGCTGTTTGTTACATCAGTTACTTTTCTTGTTGCTGTGACAAAATACTGAACAAAGGCAATGGGAAGAAGGAAGGATTTATTATGTGTCCCAGTTTGAAGGCACAGCCCATCATGGTGGGGAAACCATGGCCCCAGAAGCTCGCATTGCATCCACAGCGAGAAAGCAGAGAGGATGAACGTTGCTCAGCTGGCTCTCTCTCTAGGACCTCAGCCCGGCCCACCCAGGGCTATTCTTCAGACCTTATGCAAGCCTTCATGGAAGCACACATATAAATGCACCCATAGGTGTTTCCGTAGTTTATAATTAGAAATCCAATCAAATTGACAATGAAAATTAAGCATTATGTCTGTTAACAGCAACAAATTCACTATTGCTATATTAATTAGCTCTCTGGTTTTGACGTTAGGTAAGGCTTGAACGCAAAGCCTCAGCTGTACTCAGCAAGTACACCTACTGAATTGTGTCCTCAGCCCCTACTTTTTAAAATGTTTTTTATTTTTTAACTAATTTGTATATGTTTGAGAATTTTGTCTGCATATATGTCTATGTGCATGCCTAATAGAGGCCACAGAGGCCAGAAGATAGCATTACATCCACTGAGATGAGAGCTATAGACAGTTGTGAGACACCATGTGGATGCTGGGAATTGAACCCTGATCCTCTGAAAGAACACCCAATGCTGTTAACCACTGAGCCATCGCTAAATAAATCTTTTTTAAATTTATCTGCTTAGCTTATAAAATGATAAATATTAATTATCTTAATTAGCTTATAATATGGTAAATATTAAGGTTTTATTTGACTAAAATGTCTTTATTTGGCATTCTTTCTGTAAGATTTCAAAAATGAAATTTAGTTTTCTTTAGCACATTTGTCTTGTACTTTCCTGAGCCTCCCAGGCCAGCTGCTCTGTCTCTCCATGTGAAAGTGGTTGTTGGTTTACTTCTACCTGCTGCTCATGCTTCTCTCTGTTTTGCAGTTTTGTTACAATATGCTTTGGTTAAGGTTTTCTTTTTAGTGACCTGGAGTGGAATGTGTTTCTCACATACATAGATTGGTATCTTCCATCAGTTCTATAAAACTCTTCCTTGCCAGGCCCACCATCCTGAGGTCACCACTGCAACCCAGTCTTCACCTTCTAAGCTTCATTCAGTGGCTTCTCAGGGCCTTCACGCAGGGACTGTCTGCCACGTGCTGGCTGGCTTGATAACTGTCTGAAACGGCAGAGGAGGAGTCCTCCACCCCTTCACTTTTGCAGCATGCAAGCCTTTATATCCAGCACCAGACAGATGACACTGCCCAGAGTCCTCCAGAGTGGGAAAGACCCTGCCCACACCCCAACCTCTGCCACAGTGACAGCAGTGTTTGTAATCACTTTCTAGGGGCAATTTAAAGAGCCTAAAGTTGGAGGCTTAGGTGGGCAGAATCTGGTCCTGAGGACATCTGGTCCCTTTGTTCCAGTGCAGAACGGGCCCTACTCTCTTCAACAATTCCAGCCTCTCTCCCAGAACAGCCTTGGCCAATGTCCTTGTCTCTCTAAACTGGTTGGTTTGCATTTGGCCCGCTTGTACATTTTTGCTATAGACTGTGCGTTGTTATCAATAACAACCACACCACATTATTATTTTGCTTTGAAATTTCCTCCGCCAGCACTCAGGAGGCAGAGGCAGGTGGATCTCTGTGAGTTAAAGGTCAATCTGGTCAACATAGTGAGTTCCAGGACAGCCAGGTTATATAGAAAAACCCTGTCTCCAAAAACAAAACAGACATATAATAATTCCTAACAAAGAAATTAACCTATTACTTTTAAATGTAGCCTCAGGCAAGTTCTCAAGATATCAAGAGAAAGTAACCAAATTCTTGACCAAAAAAAATATCACATGACTGGCTTCTAGTTGGGCTGCTAGGACTGACCCCTTCTTACCTCTCTCGCTGGCCTTTATAGTCTGCACTGCTCATAGCGCTGCAGGTTTTCAGCTTCTGTTAGAACAGCTTACAAGTGCTGCTGAGAGCGTTCAGCCTCTGTGTTCTTATAGACTTCCCAAGTCTTCCACAGCCCTCAAAAAAGTAGCATGTGGTGTAAATGTGAGGCGACCACCCACTCTCTGCCCACCTCTGTGTTTGTTACTTAGCTTTTGCTGTGCCAGGCAGGACTATGACCACGTCAGTGTATGGAAGAGGTTTGGGGGCTTATAGCGGGATGGAGCTCAGCATGGTCACAAGTAGTAGGTGTGATGGCTGGAGCATGAAGCCAAGTGAGCACATCTTTAGCTACAAGCATGAAATAGACAGAGGATGAGACTGTAATGTCAAAGCCAGCTGTACCACATAAATCTACCCAGACTTGGGACCAAGTGTTTAAATAGCAGATCCTGTCAGGGACATTCTCATTCAAATTAAATACAAAAACACTTGCAGGTTTTAGGACTTGATGGCTTCTGAGGAGGAAGGGATTCCTCTGAAGCAAATAAGACTCCAGTCAGATGGCTGAAGGGAAGCTGCTCTGAAGTGACACAGCACTTCTCCCTTTCACCTCAGAAGTCATGTTGACACATCTGAAGTCATCAGGGAGGAGTGTGGGACCCAGCTCCAGAAAAACACAATCCATCTGTTACATATCTTTGAGAAGCACGTGTGTATTGGTTGTTAGACTATCTCACATATCTGATCACTGAGGGCACTTTGAGAAAATGAAAGTTAGCATAAGTTTCACGAGTGATAATGGGATAGGCCTTGAGTTCTGAGTTCTTTAACTGTTTTTGGACACTTTAAAGCTTATTTTGCAAGACTGGGGATATAACTTAGCTCTTAGAGTAGTTGCCATTTGTGCATGAGACATTGCAAAAAAATGATAAATATGGCTGGCAGTATGGCTCTGCAGGTAAGTGTGACAACTTGAGCTTGATCTCTAGAACTCATGTGGTGGGAGGAAGCACATTGTCCTCTGACTGTCTTCACAGCCTAAATAAATGTCTTGTAAACCTATTTTGCTTCCAGACAAGGGTTTTGTAGGAATTGTTAAATCTATGATGTATTTTGACCTTGGCTCTTTTCTCCTTGACAGTGTCATCAGCAAGGTGGTGCCAGCCCCGGAGGCTAAGGCTGCTCCTTCTCTGAACAGACCTAAAACCCCACCTCCAGTCCCGGTCCCTATTCCTGTGCGAGTGAGCCCTACTCCCCTGCCACCACCACTCCTCACCCAGGCTGCTGTGTGCCCAGCCCTGATGCCATCCCCAGCTCCTGCCCTCTCTGGAGCAGGGAGTGCCAAAGCCCCGGTGCGGAGCGTAGTGACAGAGACAGTCAGCACTTACGTGGTACGTATGTTTCCACACATTTAATGGAGGGCTGCTTCTGCAGTGGTGACTCTCACAGGCAGTACTTGACAAATGGGGAAGCATTTCCATTGCCTTTTCAAGCTGTTGGCTTAAAATAGTTACATTCCAAGTTCATGTTCAGTCACATTAATGATGTCAAATCGCATTTGTTTTATGTTGATTTGAACCATGTCTATACCTAAATAGAAGAACACCAGTATATAACTGTGATATTTAAATTCCACAGTGGATGCTTACTAGAGTGAGTAAATTATTGACATTAGTATAATTTATGTTAATCATAGATCTATGGGCCAGCTATTATTTCTGAATTGTAGCACTAATTATTATATTTTACTTGCTAAGATCCAGAATATATACGAACTTACATCCTAAATGGAATGAGCCTTTAGACCATAGGAATTTCTGAGCATCTGAGTGCATCTTTTATTCTTAGACCTAGCTCAGTGGTAGAGAGCCTGCCTAGCATGTACAGCACACCAGGTTTAACCCCTAGTGCTCAAAGTAAGGAAGGAAGCATGTCTCATCACACTGAATGGCCTTTCGTTGTCCTGGGAGTGCCCTTAGGTGTTTCCCCATACTTAATAGTGTCAGACCTTATTCCAACCCCAAATTCAATCCAGTAATGACATACTTACAAAGACGTGTTCTCAAGGCACAGGAAGAGACTCACAAGCACACAGAGTAATGTGTAAATGGAGATATTGACACTTTTTGAATGACAATCTCTGTAGACTGTTGTTAGCCTAACCCTTGAAGAGATGAATGACTGGGAAGTTGCAGGGCCAGGTGCTGTTATGAGATATCTATATAGCATGTTACATGGGGGAGTTTGGAAAAAAGTATATCATTATATATGTGAGACAGTATAAGGACACAAGTATACAAACAATCCTGAATGCATTCAGAGAGTACACAGACAGGAAAATTTAACCTAAAATTAGTGAATTGGCAATTCATAACAGAACATGTGCTACAAAACCCTGTGAGGAATCAATTGGTCCATTCCTCAGTCAACCGAGGAGTGTAATTGAGGCATTCCCCCTACCCTGCAATGAGCTGACCAGGAGAGAGTTGGTACTTAATCTCCTCACCTTCCATTGGTTTATCTGTAATTAAGTGATTTGTATTAGTAATCTCTGTAGTCTTGTCCAGCTCTAAAGATTGTGGCTTTGCAGTGGACACTGGAACTGATTTCTCAGATGTGACAGCAACTGGGACAGAGCTTGAATGTCTTCTAGTCTAACTAGACACTTTACAGACGGAGGACATAGAGGGCGATTCTGCCACTGTCTGCTAGTGTGCTGTTGACAGTGAGATTCTCGTAGCTCCTGTTTCCCCATCTCTCAACTATCCAAAGATAGGTTTTAAAAGAACTCAGTATCCTAGAAAATATTGGGTATTACTATAGTGCTATAGCAAAAAAAAATTTTAATGTATCTCAGAGTCACAGCCTGTTAATGTCAAGTAAGGTCAGCCATTAGCAGGACCAGCCATGCATGGTGGCTTCACCCACTGGACACCTGGTGCCTGGTGACTGCTGGTTCTTTCCCCATGGTACAGTTCCCCCAAGTTAGAGCTGGCAGTCAGAGACAGCTTTCTCCACATTCCTCTAGAAAGGTTTCAGGTGGATTGTTTTATAGAGCTTTTTGAAATAGTAACCCTTGAGTAAGCCCATGCATACAGCAGAACATATCCACTCTTGAGAACCCCTCACAAGGAAACCCTGGTCTTTCACAGTATAGTATTTAAAGGCATAGGAAGAGGACACCTTGCAAAATATGTAGTGAAATCATATGTTATCTTACTGTGAGAACATTTAAACGTAAGCTTGACTCGGTGCTCCTGTACAGTACCCATGCAGAATAGGTTTCGATAATGTGACATTTGAGAGAGCCATCCAGTTAGGAAGGAAGTCAGAACTCTAGAACACACAGTGTTTGTGTAGTTCTTTAGCCCCATGAGTCTCTGCTTTCCATTGCCCTTTAGCTGATTCTTGTGCCTTTCTAAAATGTCATAAGGGAGTGGAGAGTTACTCAGTAACAGCTCTTTTACACCCTTGATCTTATCACCTAGTTCAGGAGAAGGGTTTGGCTAATGAGTAATGAGGGAATACATGCACGTTTGACTGTATATGCTAATCCCATGCTCTGAACGTGGCTGAGAAAATATGGAAACTGAGAGCTTTCAAAACTATCTGTTGTTTGAAGCCGACAGACCATAATCATTAGGGGTCCGTGAGATTATAGGAATTCTTAGATGAAGCCAACTGCAAGTCATGTTACATAATTCCCAGAGATGATTCGCATTCGCAGTGCTTTGTTTTTAATGATTTACAAAGCAGTTTAGAATGTGCGTTAGAAATATGCTATTCTATCCAGGCAGGGTAGCACACACCAGAAAACCCAGCACTCAGGAAGTTGAGGCAAAGATTGTAGTTCAAAAACAGCCTGGACTAGATAGTAACTGCCAAGCCTGCCTGAGCTTATGAGACCTGCCTCAAAGAAGGCGGGGCAGAGTGAGGTAGAGCTGAGGGAGAGAGGAAGAGTAGGAGAGATGTAAGAGGGAGAGAGGAAGAGTAGGAGAGATGTAAGAGGGAGAGAGATAGCTACGGGTAAGGATAGAGAGTGGAGAGGAGGGAGAGAGATAGGAGTGAGGAGAGAGAGTGGAGAGGAGGGAGAGTATGAGAGGGAGAAAGAGTGTTGGGAGGGAGGAAGAGGAGGAGGAGGAAGAAGCTGTTGTTGAATAACTAGCTGCTTTCCTTTTTATGTGAGTCCAGAACAGAGATGGCGGATGCTGAGGGTGATGTACAACAGTGCAAATGTATACGCCTAGCTTATTGGTTTACTGTGTCCAGTATAAAGCAGCATTCTCATCTGTCCTCTTCTGCTTCTTTCCACTATGCCATCTGTTTCTGCTCTGCACTTTACCACCAGATCCGTGATGAGTGGGGCAATCAGATCTGGATCTGTCCAGGGTGCAACAAGCCTGATGACGGGAGCCCGATGATTGGCTGTGACGACTGTGACGATTGGTACCACTGGTGAGTGCTCCCAGAACCCCTGAGTGTTAGACCACAACACAGGTCGAGCCTGAGCATCTCAGACCAACTGAGCCCCTCTCCTGAGAACAGACAGTCTAATGGAGCCTGCAGAGTCAAATGACTCCAGAGTTGTGCTGTTGTTCCAGAGCCTGGGCTGTGGCTGTTCTCTTCAGTTATGTGCCCTTTCCTAGAAAATATGTAAGAGTGTAGAAGTTCCCTCTCCTCCCTGTCACTGCCATTGCCTAGGAGCTATAGCACATGACTGCGTGGGCTTGAGAACAGACTCTCAAAACAGCACATTTGCTTCTGAAGCTTCCTTAGGTGTTGCCATCCAAAGATGCTCAGCCAAAATGTGTTCAGCCATATTTCATTCCTAAACTGCCTCTTTGGTTATGTTTGCTATCTATCCAATAGACCGGAAGCCAGGTGAGTTGGCACGCTGCTAATAACCTTAGCACACCTAATGCTGAGACAAGAGAATCACAAGTTTGAGAACAGCCTTGGCTACATAGTCAGTTTGAGGTCAGCCTGGGCTACCTGAGACTCTATCCCACCCCCAGCCTCTCACCCCATAAAAGCAAAGCCATTGCATTATTATTCCTAGCGGAAAGGACAAATAAACGAATTGATCTCACCATACAGAAGGCGTTATATAATATAGCCCAAATACCTAATATTAGTGCTAGAGCCTTTGGGCAGATTTCTGGTATATATATTGATTTTTGCATTTATTTCTGTTGTGGGAGTGGAGCATGCTATATTGGTTTGCACGTCATTTTAGCACATGCATGTGAAGGTCAGAGAACACTTAAAGGAGCCAGTTCCCCACCTGTAACCCAGCACACGGCTCAGAAGATCGTGCTGTGTCCACAGCGTGGCCAGTATCTCTGTCTGATGATCCATGTCATCATGCCTTAAAAGTCATTTTAAAGCACCAGAAAGAAGGGATTGACCCAACTCAGCTGATAGGGTGCTTCCTTAGCATGCAGGAGGAGAAGCTTTGGGGTCCATCCCCATAGCCGCAGAAGCCAACTGTGAGGGTGCACACATCCCAGCTTAGAAAGTAGAGGCAGGAAGATCAGGAGGTCAAGCTCATCCTGGACGACATAAGGAGTTCAGGGCCAGCCTTGACTGTACCAGGAAGAAATGACCCCTTTGAAAACATGACACAAGGGCTGAAGAGATGGCTCCGTGGTTACGAGCACTGTCTGCTTCTCCTGGGAAAGTCCCCACACCCTAGGGTAGCTCTCAATGGGCTGCAACTCCATTTCCAGGAGTCAGACGTGCTCTTCTGTCCTCAGGCAGCACCAGGTACACATGATACACAGGAAAAATACCCATACATATAACACAAATAAAAACTTTGAAGCTTCTTTTTTAAGAGGTGTACAGCTTGCAGACCCTGCCTCAGAAAAAAGAAAATTATAAACGTAAGAAACTTGTTCATGTGAACTTGTCTTGATACGCAGGCCCTGTGTGGGAATCATGGCTGCTCCTCCAGAAGAGATGCAGTGGTTCTGCCCGAAGTGTGCCAACAAGATAAAGAAAGACAAGAAGCACAAGAAGAGGAAGCACCGGGCACACTGACGTCAGCGTGGGCAGGACTGCTGCCCTGCACCAGGTTGGGGCTGGGCTGGTTCTGCCATCCTGTCTCTCCCAGGCCCTGTGGACAGCGCATCCCCCAAGGAGCAAGGACAAGAACATGCCATGGCTCTGGATGCTCCCTTCTGAAACACACGGGCCTGAGCTCCCCCAGCGTGTTGCTGAAGAAAAACTCCAGTGGAGGCCTGGCCTGAGGGCCGGCACCTCCATCTGCCTATTACCAGTGACGAGTATTAATAAAGACACACACATCTGCCCTCTTGATTTCCTTTCTTCTCTCCAAAACCTTTCATTACGGTATTAGATAAGGAGGCAATGTACAAATGCCTTGACTGACTGAACGGTGCATCACTAGCTACAGGTGGCAAGCCCGCTCCCTCCACAGTGAGAGGATCAGAAGGAAAGAACGCTCCAGTCAGAGGACTGGGAAATATTTTTGTGATGAGAGTATATGAAGCTCCCCCCAACACTCAACTTTTCTTACTAACGTGTACAATGTTCAGGCTTTTGTGAGATACCTTATATTTTTTAAGAAAAGGGTTTCTATCATGTCCTGTCCACCTCTGTGCAAATTCCTTTCATTTGGCCTATTTTATGACTTGGTTGCATTCTTATTCCACCGTGTGAACTGCTGGAGGCCCCTCTTGCTGCGTGTGCACCCCATCAACTTGTATAAAACTCTTGATACTGAGAAGAATCCCCCCTCACTGTAAATAATAAATATTTATGAAGTAGTTATTTTTAAAAATTTTTTTATCGTGTTTAATTCTGGCTTTCTCTGGAATCGCTGTGATTTCAGCCATGTCTGTAATTGCTGCTGTGCATAGGCAAAGAAGAGAGAAAGAGGACCCAGGGCCATGCCCCTCCCCAGGCCCACATGGTGGGCGAGGACCCCAGCAACTGGAAGGAAACAAGGCAATTGACATCTCGAGTTGATGGTTTAAAATTGTTTTGTTTTGTTATATATTTTCTGTAAATTCTCTCACTTTTACTAAAAAGGACATGTAGTTTCCACAAAAGTAAAAAAAAAAAAAAAAAGAAAAGAAAAAATATTGTAGCATTTTGTGTTTATATTGTTTTATTTCTACAGATTTGTTCATGAATATTGTGCTTTAAGGTTGAAATGAAGTATATTATGAATTTTTTTAAGAAAAATCATCAAATTTCAGGGTATCACAAAACTTTATTATATTACTATACTGCCCACTATTTATTATATGTTATAGATATCTGAAACGTAAACCAAATGTTTTATTTTTAATGTAAAAAAGAACCCATCAAATTTAACTTTATTAGCATATTTTAGTGACTTTGGACTAACTATGGACTTTTACTTGATTTTGGAGTAACTCCAGTTTGGGCACGTGTGAGGGCTCTCTTGAATGTCAGAATGCGGGGTTTGAACCTAATGCAAATATATGAATAGAAATGTGATTTTTTTTTTTTTTTACTGCCAACTCAGTTGACATTAGCATTATAATAACTCCTATTTTAAGACATATAATGTGGTTTCAGACATGCGGTTCTCTGCCTTGCTGTTAAATTGCAGAACAGCGGCAACGGAGTCAACCTGTGAAGAGTGTGGAAGCAACCACCCTCCTTGTTCTAGAAGCCAGACGTTTCCATCACTCCCCGCCCCCACTGCACCCGAAGAAGTGTCTATGTCGAGAAGTGTCTCTTTTCTTTTTCATCCATTAGAGATCATTCTAAATACTTTATACAGTATTTTCACATGCACAAGTCTACCCGTTAGTGCTTTTTGGAGACAGCAAAGGGTGGGGGAAGTGCAAAATAAAGATTATTGGCTGTTTTCGTAGTTTGCTTTTCCATTTTCTTTATTTAGGAATTAGTTTCCTGAGGCATGGTCTGTGGATCTGAAGTTGCCACGTCTAAGTGAGCGAGTCACACTCCTAAAGTAAGAAATGAGATGCCCATATAGAACTTCTTCTAGTTCCTCCTGTCTGAGAGTCCCCAGTCCGCACAACATTTAAGAAATTTCAATCAATTTGTTGTCCTTTGCTATTTCATGGTTGCTTTCCTAAATCCAGTCCATGATTTTATAAATGGCCTTTGCAATAATAAAACCAAAGGATCATTTTCAGGGGGCTGGATGGCTCAAGGGATTAGTAATGAAATACAGAGCCTTTCACCTCTAGGTCAGTGAGTCGAATCCAGTGCAGGTCACTGAAGACCCAAAGTTGTCACCATCTTATGACTGTTCAGTGGCCTGTGAAAAATGAAGTGGTGGTTGCAGTCTCCGCTGGATGGATGGCTGTGACGCCAACCAAAGGAAGTTTAAGAAACTGCAAAAACAGAAGTGTAGATTAGAAAATAAACATCGATATTATGAAGAAAAGTTAAAAGCGTGGTCAAAATCATTCTCCAGAAAGAGAGGGCGAACAAGCAAATTTAAATCCCACAGATTTTGAGAGAGTAGAGGCAGCTTTCCTTAAGTGGTAAAGCCAGAAGATAGGACTGAATAGAGGATGGCAGGCAGCCTTAGGGAAAGGCAAGCAGTGGGGTCTCAAGCCAGGGAGATAGGTGTGGCAGGAAGTGAAGCTGGATACACATGAGGACCTGAATTGTCTCCAACAGAAAAAGCTGGGTATGAGGGTGGGCACCTATAACCAGCTCCGGGGAGGCAGACATACACTTCTGGGGCTTGCTGACCAGACAGGGGAGCCAACATGGCAGACTCCAGGTTCATTAAAAGACCTTACCTCAATAACAACCAAAGTTATGTAAGGGGCCTGGATAGATGGGTCAGCAGTTAAAAGCTTTCTGCTCTGTCAGAGGGACCTAAGCCCACAAAGTCCAGATCCTAGCACCAACAGGAGGCTCAAGATGCAGGTACTACAGCTTCAAAGGGTATGATGCTTCCTTCTGCCCTCCGTGTGCATCAGCACACAAATATACGCATGCTTATACACATAAGCTTTTTGTTTTGTTTTGTTGTTGTTGTTTAAAGTGACTTTTTAAAGATTTTTCCCCCTTCTTGCACCAGCCCGGCTCGCTCCGGACCCACTTGTAAGTACACTGTAGCTGTCTTCAGACACCCACAAGAGGGCATCAGATCTCATTACAGATGGTTGTGAGCCACCATGTGGTTCTGGGATTTGAACTCATGACCTCCAGAAGAGCATCCATCCATAACCACTGAGCCATCTCACCAGCCCAGTTTTGTTTTTTCAAGATAGGGTTTCTCTGTGTAGTCCTGACTATCCTAGAACTCACCAGGCTGACTTTAAGCTCAGAGATCTACCTGCCTTTAGGCCTCCAAGTGCTGGGATTAAAGGCATCATCCACCTCCATGTCTCATTAATAACAACACTATTGTGGAAAGCAATAGAGAAGGATACCCAGAGGCAAGCTCTTGCTTCTCCAAGTACACACACTGTCTGCACACACATATACTACATATACAGTAAAGAAGAAGGTTTCACTCTGCAAAGTGAAGGAACTCGGCTACAAGAATGTGAATTGTAACAATCTGAAGCAAAAGAATGAGAGGTATTTCTCATTAGGAAGGCTAAACATTCCATCTTTAAAGCAGCAGCCTGTTTCTCCTTTATCCCACGCCATCATTTGAACAACATCCATACTTTCTAAAGGAGAAGGGAGGCAAAGTACTTACCCTGCCAGTGCTTTATAGAAGGAGACGGTATTCAAGGAAACAGATACACAGAGGAAACTGAGACGCTCATACGGTGCGATAATCAGCTGTCAGGGACTAGGGTAGCTGGCAAGGCATCGTCTCTGTAGCCGACAAGGTATTTGTCTTCAGAAGGTGTCTGCCACTAAATACGGTGAGGATCTTTATCCTCCAAATGATGTGTGATTCCAAACCTGGAGAAAATCAGAGGCTATCAGAGTATTCCGACCATGGGGCTTTTTACAGAGATAAAAATATACTGCATTACTCAACCATGTCACCCAAACCACCTTTGTTCTCCCTTCAATGGGATGACTAAACAAAGACCTACCAGCCAAATTAAAGTATAGAATGAACATCGAGATGGGGAAAGCTTGCCACCGAGAAGGCTAACCAGCGAGGTTCAGAGCGCACAGTTCTCAATACAAACAGTTTCATAGCCAGTCTCTTCCCATCACTGCTGTTCTCTACAAGTTTTAAAGTAGCATAGTGACTCTGGCTGAAGACTGAAGGAATGTTTGCTTGTATAGCAGTATCAGTCATTTCTGTTAGGAAACTGAAATCCCATTCTTTGGGATGCTTTGCACTCATTTGTGCAAGTATGAGATGCAGATGTTACTGCTTATGTGCAGGCCAGTAGAGGGCACTGAAATGAGAGTGGTCCATCATCTGGGCGGTTTATCCTTCATTTCACTTAAATGCAACATTTAGGGGCTGGGGGAGATAGATCATGAGCTAAGAACTCTTCCTGTAAAATCAAGAGGACCTAGGTTCAAATCTCTAAAACTCTATATGGGTCCCGCATGGCTGGGTATGCCTGTAACCCCAGTGAGGGGCATGGACCAAGGCAAGCAGATCCTCAGAGGTCACTTGGGTGGCCAGCCTAGCCAAAGTAGCAAGTCACATCAATGTTCTCCTCTGGCTGTCACACTGGTATGCAGGCATGCACCACTACACGCAAGCCACATACACACCGAAAAAGAAAGAACATTTTAGCAGAGGATGTGGTAGACATGTGCTTGGCATGCACAAAGAAGCCCTGGATTCAATTTATATAATATCATATTATACTTATATCTATGGATGAACAGCAAACATGAGTTCTCTAACTGTGTTGGCTGGTGACATGACTCAGGAGGCAATGACGCTTGCCACCGAGTCTAAGGACCTGAGTTTGATCCCCAGAGCCCACGTGATTGAGAACTGAGTCCTGTGTGTTGTCCTCTGGTTTCAAACAACAGGGTCCTGGCACACTGCTCCACCCAGAACACACTAAATAAGTACGTGAAATCAGAGAAAGAATTCAATGACTGACTACTAGTCTTTCATCCTCCCTAGACAAATGACTTTCCAATATAGGGCCTGACTCGGTCATCTGCTGCCCATTTGAAGGTAGCTCTCACCCAAGGCGAGAGTACTGTCACAGCAGAGTCTGTCCTGTGTATAGTTGGCTTCTATGGTCCCTTCACCTGCACTCTGTCATGATTTTACACTGCTATCCTCCATGTTCTCTGAGATAAAATGATTGTATCAAGGACTGGCGAGCTGGTAGTTAAGACACATACTACTATTTCAGGGGACTGAACTTGGTTCCCAGCACCAAGTTTCTTGGAATTGCTTTTAACTCCAGCTCCAGAGGGATGCAGTGCCTCTGGTCTCCAGGAGCACCTGCAGTTACATACATATGTCTGCATGCAGACACTTACATACACATATACTTAAAAATAAATCTTAGAAGCCAGGCATAGTGGAGCATGCCTTTAATCACAGGACTCAGGAGGTACAGGCAAGCAGATCTCTGTGAATTCAAAGCCACCCTGGTCTATATAGTGAGTTCAGGAGAGCCAGGTCTATGTAGTGAAACCTTAGAAGGAAGAAAGGAAGGAAAGAAGGAAGGAAGGAAGGAAGGAAGGAAGGAAGGAAGGAAGGAAGGAAGGGAGGGAAGGAGGGAGGGAAGGAGGGAAGGGAGGAAGAAGGAAGGAAATCTTGAAGTAGTTTTTAAATGACTGTCATTTGGATATGATGGCATGTACCTATAATTTCAGTACTTTAGAGGTTGAGACAGGAACATGGAGAGTTTGGGACTAGCCTGGAGCTGCATAAAAATTAATTAATTAATTAATTAATTAAAAATTTTAAAGGAAAAAAAGAGGAAGAATTTCATCAAATTCTAAGCATATTTGTTCCCCCTCTTTTTGGTTAGGGTCTCTAGCTCAGGCTAACCCCAAACTATCTGAGTCCTTAAAACATTTGGGAACATCTGGTCCTCCTGGCTTCACTGCCCCAGTACTGAGTTTATAGGTATGTGCTTGCTACCATGCCCAGTTAATGCAGTGCTGGGGACTGAACCTGGAGTTTCACACATGCTAGGTAACAATTTTTTATAACTGATTTCTCTACTGCCTTAGACACTTAGACAAACCAATGATCTCTCTCTCTCTCTCTCTCTCTCTCTCTCTCTCTCTCTTTCTCTCTCTGTCTCTACACACACACACACACACACACACACACAAATATATACAACATTTAAAAGCTCAGCAAATGCTTGCATGAACAGTAGCTCCTAGGAGCTAACAGTAGATGAACAGAAAAAATATAAAGGTACAAGTACATATTCTGCAAGATCAAAACATGCTAGGTCTTCAGGACTAAACATGCTAGGTCTTCAGGACTAAACATGCTAGGTCTTCAGGACTAAACATGCTAGATCTTCAGGACAGAAGCGCCCTTTTAAACGTTTCTGTCTCATTTATTTATCAGTCTGTATGTGTGTCATTTCATGCATGCCGTGACACTGGTGTGGGTCAGAGGATGACTTTCAGGAATCCACTCTCTCCTTCTGTAACATGGATTGAACTCAGGTCATCAGGTGCCTCTGCCATTTGCCTGCTGAGCCTTCTCCAACTGTTACTTAGCTAAGCAGTGGCTTCCTGCTGTGAGCTTACAGGCTCCATGATGCTTTCTGAAGCTTTTGAAGCCTCTCTTTGGTCTTGTTTTTTGATTCATGAAAATGTCTAGAAGGAGGCTACCTAAAGCAAATCAACACAATCCTGAAAAATCCCATTATTTGTCCCGAGTAAACTCACCATTGCCAATTTAAAGGGTTTGATGGAAGTGTTGGCTTAGTCCTAGCTAGACCAATGAGAGCCTTAGCAGAACTTTCTAGAGGAAGCTCAGAGTGTCCATCTTGTGACCAACTTACAATCTGACTTTGGAATGATGATTTTTGCAGGCTTGTAGAACGTAGATTCTTCGAATTTTGAGACAGTTCCTCATCTCCACCCGTTCCATGTCTTCTCACTCGAGTGCTCATTTTACTGAGGTGGGGTCCTACTCTGAAGTCCGAGCTGACCACAAACTCCTGTTCCTCCTTGGCTCCACCTCTTGAGGGACAGCTGTATAGGCTCACCATACCTGGTCACTCTATTAATCATGGCATGCTTAAAGGCCATATCCACAAAATTAAATAATAGGTAGAAACTGTCCTGCACTCGGCTATTTCTGTATATTTCTTTAAGAAAGCATTTGTTATCCTCCTGGAAAGGGCACATCATGTACTGTGAGAATTTGAAGAACCCATGTCCACTGCTGTAAGAGTCACACAGTCAGGATGCCCAAAGGGCATTTACTGCTCAAAACTGGGCTCAGGGACCAATTTGATACACTTGTGGTCAATCCCTGGGAAACACACAGTGAAAGATGAGCACCCCTTCATCCCCATCTCATCCCCCACAAATAAATCAAAATGGAAAAAAGAGAAACCTGGGTATAAGGTAGAAGTTTACGAAAAAGAAAAGAAAAACAAAAAACAAACAAACAACCCAGAAGAGTAGAGATGAAGGCACCACAGAAGCCAGTCACACCCAGCAGGCAACTAGGCTGTCATAGCCTTGACTTCATATCTGCACTAAATGTTTGGTTTGGTGTGTGTTGGGGTTGAGGTGGGGGTTGGGGTGGGGGTGGGAGTGAACTGAGACTTGTGCATGTGAAGCACTATGCTCCGACACCAAACTCTGTGTGTGTGTGTGTGTGTGTATGTGTATTAATATGCACATGTTGCGCCTGTGTGTGCCCATGTGCACAAATAAGGAGGCCATACTAATAGTGTGAGCTTCTTAAAATGCTGTGTATAATAGCTACCACTTACAGACTTCTTGTCAGCTGTAAAGCTGCACACAGGCTACACAAGGGCTGGGGATGTAGCTCAGTCAGTAGTTTACTTGTTTACCACGCCCTGGGGTCAGTCCCTAGCTCTTTCACTAACCAGGGGAAGTTTTGTTGAATTATAATCCCAGCACCTGGGAGATAGAGACAGGAGACTCAACTGTTCAAGGCTATCCTCTCTTAAAGAGTTCAAGAGTGCCCTAGAATGACTCTCCCCACAAGATATCCTTAAGTTAATTAATTAATTTTAAAAAGTGAGGTAGGCAGAGGTGGCGAACCCCTTTGAATCTCTGAGTTCAAGACCAACCAGTCTATAGGACAAGTTCTAGGACAGCCAGGGCTACAGAGAGAAACGGCATCTTGATGGGGGAGGGATCCCAACTCTCAGGAGGCTACATAGAACCTTAACCAATCAATAAGAAAGTATCTTTAAATTGTCAGCACAAAATGCAAAATGCAAAAAAAAAAAACCCAAAAAACAAAAACAAAACAAACAAAAACAAACAAACAAACAAAAACACCAAAAAGCAGAAGAACACATTCTAAGCCCAATGTGTCAGCACATACCTTTAGTCCCAGCACATGCAGGACCACATAACTGATGTTAACATGCCAACTAGTTAAGCCACTCAGGTGGCACTCAGAAGTCAGAGGCAGTCGGAGCTCAAGGTCAATGGAGCCACACAACGAGAGAACTCACCACACAGAAGCACACCATTATCAAGTTAATGCATGGTGTGCTGGCACTGATGCTTTCTAGTCAACAATTTCAAAGAACTAAGACATTGAATCTCAGAAGAAAAGCTACTGTTGGTTTCCTCCACGTTTGACAAGCCCAGTCTGCATTTCTGTTCTCAATTGCCCAGGCCTTGGTGTAGAGGAAGGGAGGAAGGAAGGAAGGAGGGAGGGAGGGAGAGAGGGAAGGAGGGAGGGAGGGAAGGAAGGAAGAAAGGAAGGAAGGAAGGAAGGGTCTTACAGAGCAGGGATTGCTCAGCAGACTACATCCCAGCCTTCACAGACATTTTTTTATAGAACAGAGCCTGCTGTGTGGTACGTGCTACACTCCTCTCCAGATTTGGGGATGTGATCACACAGCAGCAATTTGTCTTCTTTAGACTCACTCAGTGCAGACAGAGGTTCACAGGTACAACCGAACCTCCCGTGGCAGTGAAAGCATTCTATCACAGACACTAGGAATTTTCTCAAATGTTTACTGCTTATTTTTATTTATTTATTTACTTGTGTGCCCCTTTGATGGTTGGTGAGTGCATGTGTGCCACAACAGAACTGTAGGATCAGAGCCACTTTCCAAGAACCAGGTCCCTCCTTCCATGGGGATCAAACTCTAGTCATCAGGCTTGGCGACAGGTGCCTTGACCACGAGAACCATCTTAGCAGCCCTCAAATGTTTGTAATGTACAAATTGGTGTCACTAAACTGTGTTTCAAATGACTAGGAAAACAACAGAAAAGATCCTCTTGTGGATTCCAAAATATCAATACCTATTTGAGACTTTCAAGTGTCCCAGGCCACTAGAACAAAGACAAGCCCCCAGGGTTTCAGTGGGTCGTCAAAGACACCGAAGCAATTTAAGGTAACAGAAACCCTGGTTGTTTTTAAGACATGGAATTTAGAAATAAGAAGTAGTTCAGATCCACCACAAGCAGCTGAGAGACATGAATGTTTGACAGTCAATCTCTGAGACAGGTCTCTAGGTTTGTGAATAGACACACGAAAGACATTTAAGTAATAATATAAAAAGGAGCTGGGGAGGAACCTCAGTTTGCAGAGTGTTTACCTGGCCCAGGCTTGATCCCAGAATACACCAGGTGGTTGATAGACTTATGATCACAGCACTCAGAAGGCAGAGGCAGAAGGATCTGAGTTTCAAAGCCATCCTTGGCTACACAGAGAACTCAAAGTCGGCCTAGTGTACCTGAGACACTATTAAATTAAAAAAGATACATCGATAAATAAATACGTGTATATTGTGTGTGCAACTTGCAATTGTTCATCTACATCTATATTTAGACTTTTTTTTCAAAGATCTAGGTTAGGCACAAGCATTGCATCAGACAGCTGTCATTTTGAATATATATGATATATATGATACCCTTGGCAACAGCCACAGGATTGGCATGTTTCCAAACTCCTATGTTTCATCCAGTTCATAACTGTGTTTTCTGAGGACTCAAACTTTAAAAGAAAAATAAAGGTTTGGGGGGCAAATATCGAGAAAAGGCAGCTTTTCCTTGCTTTGCCTTCTCCCACCAGTGAGGTCTAAGAATGTCCCACGCCACTGACAGCTAAACAAACCTTAGCCTGACTTTTGTTTTACCATCAGCCTTTCTTCTCCTTTCTTTTGAAACAAAAACTGGACTCTTAAAAATTATTGGTAGCAAGGGCACTATTATCCGAATTAGACAAACCCAACGCAAAAGTGAGAGGGAACAGTACATTTTATGGAAAGAATCAGTACAGGGTTTGTCAAAAGTGTCAGAGCGTCAAGTGACCAGACTCGGGTGAGGGCAGAGCCACATAGAGCCAAAAAAAAAGAGAGAGAGAGAAAGAAAAGAAAAAGAAAAGAAGAAAGAGAGAGAGGGAGAAAGAAAGAAAGAAAGAAAGAAAGAAAGAAAGAAAGAAAGAAAGAAAAAGAAAAACACCCAAAATGAACCATTAATCACATTGTACCTATGCCAACCTGCTAATCAGAAAGACAAAACAGAGTGCTAAAATGTTAAGGCGCTATAGAAATGCCGCCGAATACAGAACATGAAAGCAAATACGCCAGATTCCCTAACGTCCTGGTACCTGATCTGATGGAGCCACCAGTGCTTTGCCTGAGGTAAGTGGAGACGCTGGCAGGGCAGTCCGTCGCAGGCTTCTAAATAGACTTCTGTGAAAAACCTCAGTTGGCTATCTCCTGGGATCAGCGTGGCATTTAGTTGCCGGCTGGCCCCAATAAGTTCCAGCCACCCCTGCCGCAAACCCCCCACTGTTATGGAAAGCACCACGTGACCTCCAAGGTCCACCCCTGGGTCTCTGTTTTCAAGGTCTTTCCTGAAAGTTGGCCACGTAGATAACCTGGTTTCCATGCTATTTACTGCCTGGACTGAGGAAGGGCTGAGCCCAGCCCCTCTGGGATGCGGGCTGTGGTTCCAGGGAGTCTAGGAAGTCAAATTTGATGCTTTCAGACTCAGCTGCCCCATACAATGAATCAAGCTGGAGTTTTCTGAGAATCCAAAAGCAAACTGAATTACAATAGCTCTTTCTTATTTGTAGGGTCGCACACACGTGTACACACACACACACACACACACACACACACACACACACACCTTTCCTAAAATGAACCTAAAACAGATTTTATCCTATGAATTTTACAATTCACAGGAGTAATTTTTCTATGCTGAGTAAATTATTTTTATTTTTATTAACCCAAACACTATTTTATCCCCAGGAACCTCCATTTGTGGCAAATCTGGTTAACTTTGGAAGTCTGGGATCATCTTTTTCCATCAAAATTGCTTGTCTGCAGGTTAGGGAAAGTTATAAGCTCCCTTCCTTCCTCACAAGCATCTTAACAAAGATAAAATTCAAATAATGTTTGTGGTATAAATGATTGCCTTTTTTAAATTAAAAAAAAAATAGCGTTAAAGATTCCAGGGGAATAATATTTCAACAGTAGAAAGTTTGCTTGCTTTAGTAACCTGACTGATGAGACACAACCGTGCTTTGAAGTTTACATTTTGGGTGAGTTCTGAACAGAGCATACCTATGAAACTTTGAAGTCCTTCCATGGTGGTAGACACCTTTGATCCCTGCATTTAGGAGACAGAAGCAGGCGGGTTTCTGAGTTTGAGGCTAACCTGGTTTATAGAGCAAGTTCCAGGACAGTCAGGGATACATAGAGAAACCCTGTCTTATAAAACCAAAATAAATGTAAATCTCAATATCTCTCATCTCTCTCTCTTCCTCTCTCTCTCCTTTCCTTTCTCCCTCCTTTTTCTTCTAAGACAGGGTCTTACTATAAATCCCAGGCTAGCCTCAAATGTGAAATGCCAGATCCCTCCGCCTCTGCCCTTTTGAGTGCTAGTATCACAGGCATGCACTACTATGTCAAAATAAGCATTTAGGGCTGATGTGATGGTTAGGTTTAATTGTCAACCTGGCACAGCCTAGAATCAAGAGAGCATCGGAGGAGGATTGTCTAAATTCGGTTGGCCCATGAGCATGTTGGGGGAGGAGGGCTGTCTTAAAAGTCATTTTTTCATTTTAGAATTTTTATTTTTTCTTTTATGTATATGAGTACACTGTCGCTGTCTTCAGACACACCAGAAGAGGGCATCAGATCCCATTACGGATGGTTGTGAGCCACCGTGTGGTTGCTGGGAATTGAACTTGGGGCCTCTGGAAGAGCAGTGGGTGCTCTTAACCGCTGAACCATCTCTCCAGCCCAAAAGTTAATTTACATAAGAAGACCTCGCCCACTAGGCAGTAGCACACCTTAGGAGAGGGGTCCTGAACTGTTTCATGAGAGTAGAGAAGTGAAGGTGAGCACAAAGAAGCAATTGAGCACCATACATTTCTTCCTCATACTCCTGACCAGCTGATTCACTCCCCTGCAGCCTCAGCTTGCTTCTCCAATGGACTGGGAGCTGAAACCGTAAACTAACATCAACTCTTTCTTCCCTGTGTGGCTCACCCTGCCCCGAGGATATTTTATCACAGCAGCACAGAGGAAACCCGGAAGATGACTCAGCTGCTGAACGGTTCGGTTCGCCTGCAAGCTTCAGGACGAGCTCCACCTTCAGAGTGAAGAATCCAGACCTGGCGGCCTGTGCTGGTAATCTCAGCAGTGGGGAGCCAGGTGAGCCGAGGCCTAGGATTCCTTGGCCAACTTGTTTAGCTTAATCACCCCTGACTGGTGAGACTCCTAACAAACACTACTGATGAAGGGCTGAGGTGACTCAGTAGGGAAAGGTGCTCTCCATCCAGACTGAATGTCCTTCAGCTCAGACCCACTGGATGGAAGGAGAAAACTGACTTCACAAAATGTCCCCTGACTTCCAGATGCTCACTGTAGCACTCTCACGCTGTAGCATGTGCCTCCACGCATCAGCTACACACACACACACACACACACACACACACACACACACACACACACACACACGCAGACACAGACAAATACATTTAACAATGAATTTGGACTAAGACTTTGCAGCTGACAATGTGTTGTAAAAAAAAGTATTTCTGGTCGCTGAATTATGTTGCACGTGTTAATAAATACGGGGGGGGGGGTCTGAGAATACAGGTCAGAGGCACAGCACTTGTGTAAAACAATAGGGCCAATCCCCAGCACTGAAAAACAAAACGGAATAACCCAACTGAGCAAAGAAAAACCATAATGTATCTTGAGTGTGTCCTACTCAGAGTCTCATTGCTAGAAAAAAAAAAACAAACAACAAAAAAAAAAAAAAAACGAGTGTGCTAATTGCTACTGACCCTGCCAGTCCTCTGAAACCTAGCACCTCAGACTCCCTTGGGCCTCAGCTGATGGGAGTATAGCACATTCTGGAAAAGTACAGAGGGTCAAGATAACTCAGAATTTCCACTGATGGATTAAAATTACTTAGATATTGATGCACCATGACACACGTGCAATCACACTGAGAAAATAGCCTTCCTCTTCATTCAAAAGAGTGAAAAATGTAGACCCATTTCTAGCCCTTTAAATAAAGTCTCTCTTCTTGGGATTATTTATCATGGTTAGTGGTGGCCATCAGTCATGAAAAGTTAACAAAGACCTATTGGGTTTATCTACAGGCAGCGAAACAAACATATCTTGCTCTTCCGTTATCTTCATGTTAACAAAGCCCTATCAGGATGTTCTAAGCATCAGCGTTTACTGCCCAGTGGCCCTTTATCAGGCTTATATATAGAGAGCCCATCAATTAGT
Source organism: Rhabdomys pumilio (assembly GCA_030674055.1). Lineage (NCBI taxonomy): Eukaryota > Metazoa > Chordata > Mammalia > Rodentia > Muridae > Rhabdomys > Rhabdomys pumilio. The sequence continues at coordinate 45,102,994 of JANHMN010000006.1, forward strand.
GAGAAGGTTTGTAGATACCTGCCATATATTCATGAGAGAGGATTCCCTCTGCTCCTTACCCTTCTCACCGCAGATGGATTCTAGTTCTCTGTGCAATATCCTGCTTAACTTCTGGGCTTTAGCTCATCTCCGTTGCACTGGTTAAATATCAGACAATATTAGGTTTGAGGAGCATGGTGGCTTTGCAACAAAGCTGATGAATAGAGCTGTTCTTCCTAACACTTCCATATGGGATCAAGGATCTGCGCAGAAATCTTGAAAACACACAGAGAGCCTGGTGTGGTAGTGCACACCTGTAATCCCAGGGCTTTCCAGGATGAGGAACAAGGACTACGAATTCAAGGATACCTTGAGATAGTTCCAGACTAGCCTGAACTAAGTACTGAGACCTTATCTCCATAAGAAAAAAATCAAAACAAACTTTTAAAAATGCGTGGTGGAAGGCCAGTTTTGTTGCATATGTTGCTTTTGCCAAAGTCTTTTGCAAAAACATTGTCACACACTCTTACTTTGATGGAATATAAAATATTGATGTAAACACTTTCATTCTAAGTCATTCATATGTGGACACCGACAGAGGGAAGCTTAGCCACCAGGATGGCATCTATAATCTCTGGGGTTTTCACTCATTCTCAATGTAAAGTACCTGTATATAAAACTACCCTTGGGGCTGGAGAAATGGCTCAGCAGTTAAGAGCACTGACTACTCTTCCAGAGGTCCTGAGTTCGATTCTCAGTAACCACATGGTGGCTCGCAACTGTTTGTAATGGAATCTGATGCCTTCTTCTGGTGTGTCTGAAGACAGCCATAGTGTGGTCACACATATAAAATAAATAAAAATCAATCTTAAAAAAAGAGAAAAGCCACCACTGGTCCCCAAAGGTTCCTCTCTTAACTAAAGAAGCAGTTCACTGTGACATGGACCCACCACTTTTACTTGTCCTGCTCAGAGCGCATCGCATTTCACAAGCTTGGTTGAATTATCTATGCCCCTCCCAATCCTGTTCCACCAAGGCTATTTATCTGTCTGTCTGTCTGTCTGTCTGTCTGTCTGTCTGTCTGTCTTCATCTGAAATCCTCTTGCTCTTGACACCATCCAGAACTCTGGGTCATCCTCTGAGAATCACAGCAGGCTGGCCTCATTGGTAGAGTTGAGCATACCTCTGACCTTGATTATGGATTTCCACTCCAACAGACCAATATTTCAGATAGTTCCTCGTTCTTGTCTTTCTCTCTTTCTTCCTCTTTATTCTCCTCCTTTCCTCTTCTCTTCTGAGACAGGCTATGTAGTCCAGGACTTGTGGCCCAGGCTGGCCTTGAACCTTGAGCTTCAGATCCGCCTGACTCTACCTTTCCCAGTACTGGGATTATAGTCATGCCCACCACCCCTGGTTTTATGCTATTCTGAGTCCAAGCTAGGACTTCGGCATGTCAAGCAAACACTCTGCTGACTAAGACACACCCCCCCGCCTCACATAGATTCTTATTGTATCTAGAATGAGCTATCTGCTTGTTTTTCTCTATGCTGTACTTGTGAGCATCTTAAGGAGATAGAAAATTCCCTGCCAGTCTTAGGGCTTATCAGGATTCCCATTCAGAATGTATTGATGAATGAATGGATGTTAACATACTTAACTCCATTGATACACTTTGACATAGGCTGAGGTTTGCTCGAGGAAACCCAGGAAGAACTGGCAGAAGCAAGAACAGGTGTCGTGGTCAGTAGGACTCATCACTGATAAAAACACAATAATGGGGCTAGAAGATGGCTCAATGGTTAAGAGCAACTGTCTGTAAATCCTGGTCCAGAGGACCTGACACCCTCCCACAAACATACATGCAGGCAAAACACAAATACATATAAAATATAAACAGATAGATAGATAGACAGATAGATGATAGACAGATGATTGACAGATCTATCATAAAATATAAATAGATACATAGATAATACATAGATAGATACATAGATGATGGATAGATGGTAGATAGATAGATAGATAGATAGATAGATAGATAGATAGATAGATAAGCAAACCACAATCTACCTTTGCTGGTGTTCTGCATTATTTAACAAGCTAATGGTTAGTTAACAGTGGATGTCACTGCTACCATTCAAGAATGACCCTGCCAGATCCTTTGGTACATACATTGAAAAGCAAAAGCAAAGGAGTGTGTAGCCCATGGTACCTAAACCACAAGGACAACCTGAGACCCAAAGAGAATAGGAAGAAGAAGAAGAGGAAGAAGAAAGAGGAGGAGGAGAAGGAGGAGGAGGAAGAGGAAGAAGGAAGGAAGGAAGGAGGAAGAAGAGGAAGAGGAAGAGGAAGAGGAAGAGGAAGAAGAAGAAGAAGAAGAAGAAGAAGAAGAAGAAGAAGAAGAAGAAGAAGAAGAAAAGGAGGAGGAGGAAGAAGTCTAGCCAAGGGCCAGAGACCAGAGAGATGGTTCAGTGGTTAGACCTGAGCTCAGTTCCTAGACCACGGTGGCCCACACACCAGTCTGAAGCCCCAGTTCAATGATTCCCAGCCTTTCTAATCCTGCAACCCTCCAACAGTTTCCTCATGTTGTGGAGACTCCCAACCATGAAATTATTTTCAGTGCTACTTCTGAACTGTAATCCTGCTACTTCGACGAGTACTAATGCGAATGTCCATGTTTACTGATGGTCTTAGGTGACCCCTGTGCAAGGGTCACTCGACCCCTCCACAAAGGGGCCGAGACCCACAGGTTGAGAATTGGTGCTTCAGTTCCACAGGATCTTAAGACCCTCTGTTTCTGGGTTTTGTTTTGTTTTGCTTTGCTATGCTTTGCTTGTGTATGAAAACAGTGTGAGCCCCAAACTCACTGTGTAGACCATTCTGCCCTTGAGTTCACAGCAATCCTCCTGCCTCTGCTTCTTGAGGCCCTTCTTTCACCTCCAGCTGACAAGCCTGCTTATTCGAGTATGTGGAACACCTCCCAAGTCTCCTTGACTGGCTAGCCTTCCTCCAGTGGCCACTCACCCAGACCCAGGTCTCTGTTCCATCCCTGTCTCAGGGACTTGGGACATTGCTCGGAGCCTCTAAACCTTTCCATTGGGAGAGAAATTTCCTCTGTTCCTCCCTTGTCTCACTTCCTGCCCTCAACTTCTTCCTGGAACTTGGAACTTCGGAAAGCAGCGTTACCAGGCGTGGACACTCAGCTTGCTGTTCATGTTGGAACAGCAGTCTCCTCAGTCCTGCCAGCAGTCTCCTCAGCCCTGACTCAGTTCTGTTTGCTCACTGACCTGCATTTGCTCTGGGAAGCTCGAGGCCAGCACCCCAAGGTGTCTTCGCATGCCCTTTGCCTTTTGTGTTATTGTACTAGGAATGTAGATACTGACCCCTGACCCAAGGGAAATGCCACCCTCTTTGTCCTGAAACTCCTCTGCTTCAGAGGTTGGGAGTCTCGAAAAATCTGTGCCAAGGGAGTTTCTGGTGTACAGTTTTGTGTTTGTTTGTTTGTTTGTTTGTTTAAAGCTCCAAAGCAAGGGCTGGAGAGATGACTCAAAGGTTAAGAGCACTGATTGCTTTTCCAAAGGTCCTGAGTTCAATTCCCAGCAACCACATGAGGGCTCACAACCATCTGTAACAGGATTTGATGGCCTCTTCTGGTGTGTCTGAAGACAGCAACAGTTTACTTATACATAAAAGAATAAATAAATCTTTAAAAAAATTTCCAGAGTAAATATACCCCAGTGTGGAGTAGTTCAACTTGTACAGTAAAAATGGCTTGAGCCTAGTAGAGGCCCAGGGTTAGAAGAAGGATGCTGACCCCTGAGAGTTTTAGAGTAACTTCTCCCCATCACTTAGGAATCTGGACCACTTCTTTAGGCTGCTCTGCCCAGTGGCTATGTGTGGTATAGTACAATCTACTCTGGGAGACCTGGTTCAGTTTTGAGGGTCTCAGACAGAGGTCATTTGGGACATTCTTCTGACTGTTGAACAACACAGAGCACAGCAAGGATTGCAGTGATCTTTTTAGGAGAATAGGAGTAGACAAGGAGGGAGCAGTGCTGGGAATCACTGACACTGAAGGGGCTGGAGCATGCCCTAGGGCCCTGGTGTTTCTGTTTCTTTTCTTCCTTTAGCCAAATAAAAGGAGCTGGGCCTGGAAAGAAGAAAAGGAAAGAGAGGAGGACCTGACGGAAGGAGCTGGCAAGTACTGGGGGTAGGGGTTAGGGTGGGGGAGAGAAGTCTCCATAGCCAGTGACCTTCACAGCAGCAGGTCAGATTTTGGTGGCCTCACAGATTGAGAATAGAAATACTTGTCATGTTTCCTGCAATGTAGACGCTCCTGTAATGTCCTTGGGTAGTCAAGGTATCTATAGATGTTCTCATTGCTTACATTCCAGTAGCCCACCAAAGCTATTTAGAGAAGCCCGAACCAAACTCTGTGTTTCTGAAAAAGGATAACCCAAGAACCTGCACCCTGGTCAAGCCTGAGCAGGAAACTTAAGGCCCAGTGCTCCTGGCAGATGGCTTTCTCCAGAGCTCCAGGCCAGGAGATACCACTAAACCAGCAAGAAGAGCCTCCCCATCCAAGAGAGAGGAGGTTGGAGAGAGAGAGAGAGAGAGAGAGAGAGAGAGAGAGAGAGAGAGAGAGAGAGAGAGAGAGAGAGAGAGAGAGAGAGAGAGAGAGAGAGAGAGAGAGAGAGAGAGAGAGAGAGAGAGAGAGAGAGA